>CM029016.1:112961510-113581510 GCA_016801055.1 Panax notoginseng
GGAAGAAATGGTCAAAGTATTCGACACCGGCAATTAATCGAGATCAAGATCGAGTTATGGGATACCGATTCAGTTCGAGACGCTGCCATCATTTGTGTTAGATCGACAGAATGATGTTTTGAGTCATGGAGGAAGAACGTGATAGGGCTAAGAAGATTAATAGCTCATCGTAGAAAGTGTGCCTGTAATGCACGTAATATGTATTAAATAATGTGTAAATCCCTAGTGTTAAGTAACCATGGGATATGAGAATGATGATGTTGCCCTGAAACTTTTGTGTCAGGAAAGTAATGTAGATAGCAGAGATGCTATTGTGTTATGTTTTCAAAAAGTTTATGAATAAATAAAAGTTATTATTTTATTCAAAGTGTTTATGTGTTATGTGGTTATTTCTTTTGTAGAGGCAAGTTAATTAGAAATACTTAAAGGAGTTGAGTAAGGGTCTAATAGATGTTTTATTTTAAAGAAAAATGCCTCCCAGACGTCAACCAACACGACAGAGAACCACCGAAGAAGCTAACGACAATGTTGATGCGAATCCCGTTCAACAACTAGTGACACTATTGACAGGAGCGTTGCAGAATCAACCTCAAAACCATGGTACAACGTTTAAGGATTTCAAGGCGGTTGGACCACCTGAATTTCGTGGGTCCATGAATCCAGTCGAAGCACAAACCTGGATTATGGAAATAGAGAAGGTGTTCGATGTCGCTAGGGTAGGGGATGAGCAGAAGACTGCTTTCGCAACTTTCATGTTGAAAGCAGAAGCTAGTTATTGGTGGCAAGCCAATAAAACTCGGGAAGGGCCAGGAGTGATGACCTGGGATAGGTTCAAGGAACTGTTCTTCGAGACCTATTTCCCGGAGAGTTCAAAGAGTCAGCTGGAAGTACAGTTTCTGGAGCTGAAGCAAGGGACGATGACGGTATCTGAGTATGCCGCAAAATTCAACGAATTGGCAAGATTTGCGCCATATCAAGTCAGCACAGACGAACGTAAGGCGAAGAGATTTGAACAGGGACTGAAGCCCTGGCTGTACAGTAGGGTTTCCCTATTCCAGTTGAAGACATTTGCAGCGATGATGGAGAAAGCAGTACTCGCTGAAGGTGGAGGTGAGGCAGTGACAAAGTTCAATCAGGAACAGAAAAAGAAAAAGAATGAGAATGAGATTAAGAATGGAGGTTGGTAGCAGTGGAAACAACAACAACAACATCAACAACAGCTTGAAGAGAAAGTGGAATGGGAACATGGGTGCTGGAAACCATCAGGGTAACCAGCAAAACAAAAATTTTAAAGCATGTGCGACATGCGGGAAATTTCACAAGGGTGCGTGCTTGATGGGGAAACGAGTTTGCTACAATTGTGGCCAGGAGGGTCACATCGCCCCAAATTGCACTCAACCAAAGAAGAAGGCGTGCTTCACGTGCGGATCCAAGGATCATTTTGCTCGTGAATGCCCTAAGAAGAAGGAGGAGGAACAACCAGAAGCAATGGAGGTAACAATGGAAGTACATGGGCCATTACAGGACCTGCAGCATCAAGCAAACCCACAGCCAGAACCTTCAACATGACTATGCAAGATGCTGTGCAATCAAAAGATGTGGTGTCAGGTATTATCCCAATCAATGATATTAATGCATATGTATTATTTGATTCGGGTGCTACTTGCTCGTTTATATCTGATGAATTTGCCAAGAGGTTAGAATTGCCTAGTGAAGAACTGAACTTTCCTTTGAACATAGAAATTGCGAATAAGGAAGTAATCCCTGTTAGATTCGTATACAAGAACTGTAGGGTGAACATTAAGGAGAATATCTTGTTGGTAGATTTGATTCCGATTAGACTTGGGGAATTTGATGTAATTTTGGGAATGGATTGGTTGTTCAAATACGGAGCGGTAATTGACTGCCAAAAGAAGTGTGTAAACCTTATGACTCCGTCAAAGGTAGTATTTTTATGGTAGCAAGTCGCCTAGACAAATGAAATGTCTGACGACTATGCAGGCCAAGAAATTGTTGAGTCAAGGTTGTGTGGGCTATTTAGCTTACATAGTCGATACTCAGAAGAAGGGGGTAAAACTAGAAGAAATACCGGTAGTGAGAGAATTCGAAGACGTGTTTCCAGAGGATTTGCCAGGACTTCCGCCTGACCAAGAAATTGAGTTCGTAATCGATTTAGTGCCCGGAACAGCACCGATATCGAAGGCCCCGTACAGAATGGCTCTGGTAGAAATGAAGGAACTCATGGTGCAACTGCAAGAACTACTGGAAAAGAAGTATATTCAACCAAGCGTGTCACCGTGGGGAGCGCCGGTATTATTTGTGAAGAAGAAGGACGGATCAATGCGTCTTTGCATTGATTATAGGGAGTTAAATAAGGTCACTATTAAGAAGAGGTATCCGTTACCTAGAATAGATGACTTGTTTGATCAGTTGAAGGGTGCTAAATACTTCTCGAAAATAGATTTGAGAAGTGGGTAAAATTAAACTAACTAATATAGTCACAGTTCAATTTTACACACTAAATTAATAAAACATCATAATTAGTTAATAAACATCATAATTAGTCATTATAAATATATTAAATATTTATTAAATTATATGGCAAATTGAGTTGATGTGATTTAATTATTTGTTGAGTAAATGATTAAGGAGCTAAGTAAATTAATTGTTATGAGATTATATAATAATATAATTTAATAAGTAAGCTAGAGAGCTTATGGTGATTTAAATAAGTTATAATATTTTAAATGGAAAATTATAATTTAAAATATTAGTTGGTTAAATAAAATTATAATTATAAAAGAAATTATAATTATGTGATAATGATTTATGTGTTAAAGTAATTTAATATATTAATGTTTTAATTGATTTATTAATTTAATAAAAGTGTGACTAATAATCTTGCTATAAATGGTTATTAAAATAAATAAAAAGAGTTTAATTTAGTTTTTCTAAACATGTCTTATTGCATAATAAGTCTTTAATTTAATGATGTTTTATCAAACAAGGTATAAGGATTAATCTATTTGTTTTAGTTAGATTTGCCAAACAAGGTGTAAGGATTTAATGGTTATTTTTATTAAGCTTAGCCAAACAAGCCTTATGGCTTTTGATTTTCAAAAAAATTATAACTGATGTCAGTTAAATCCTATACTTAATATCTATATTATTATTTTACGTTATAATATTATACGTATGTTAGAGTTAGGGAGAAGAAAGATTCAGTTGAAGTTTACAGAGAGAAAAAGAAGAAAAGAGGAAAACTAGAGAGAATTTGAGAGTGATTTTAACAGGTGTTGTAGAAAAGAATTTGAGAGAAAATAATAATAATCATCTTCCTAATCCAAGGTAGGAGCTCAATCTCTTTCTCTAAAAGTTTCATGTTTTTCTTCTTCTCAAAAAGTTCTCTGTAAAATATTTTATGGGATGAATTGTTGATATACATGTATAACTTGGTATGATACTTGATTATATAGTTATTATATGAGTTTATGATGATTAGAGGTAGTGCTTAAACGAGAATTTCATGATAAATTCTTTTGACAGTAGGAAGAAATAATATCAGTATATGTATTTCTTATGTAGCTTATGTAAATAACAATTATGATGATCAATTTAGTGTGTGAAATTGAACTGTGACTATATTAGTTAGTTTGTTAAGAATTACAGAGAACTTAGTTCAAAAGAATCAAATTGGTGTATCATTATGATTACAGTATTCACTATGTCAAGAAATATCAAAAATAGAGTTTTTGGGTTTTAAAATATGTTATTCTAGTATTTAATTTTTCTAAAATTATGGTTTAAGTTGTGTTAATTTAGTATTTGTATGCTTGGTGAAGTTTATGTGTAATTTGCATTAGTTATTTATGTTAATTAGTGTTGGAATTGAAGTTATAGACAGAAAATTGAGTTTCTGTTCTTCGTGGTTGGTTTCTGTGAGTTTCGGCGCTCCAGCGTCAAATTTCGCGCCCTGGCGCCAAATCTCGCGCTCCAGCGCCAAAATGGGCCGTAGCCCGCGCCCCAGCGCTGTGGCTCGCGCCCCAGCGCTGATGCCCGCGCCCCAGCGCCACTGTTCCGCGCCCCGACGCCGGAAAAGTGGCCTAGTTGGGCAGTTTTGGCCTCATGTAGTAAAATGGCCATAACCTTTTCATACGAACTCCGATTTAGGTAATTCAAGATGATTCGGAAAGAGGACGAGTAGACCTACAACTTTCATTCTTTAAGTTGTTTAATTTGAGGTCTGTAACAGTAGTCAAAATGGTCATCTTTACGACTGTTGTGTATTTGGAGCCAATCGGAGGGCGTCGGGATGCACGAATGCAAGTGCAACCCTTTGGGTATCAGTGTAACTTAATGATAACATGTTGGAAATGTATTAGGATGTTGTATTAAGTTATTAATGTACACGTGGTGTAATGACATGATCATTTAAGTAGTTGTAATAAAGCTAAAAAGTAATGTTCATGAAAGATGTGATGTTGTTTAAACTTAAACTTAGTTAGTAGCTATACTAAGAGTAATAAAGGAACTCATAAAGGTAATGTTAATGTAACTAATGTGTATTGTCAATGCATATGGTATGTGTAGGACTTGGGGTGAACGTGAATAGTAATTATTTAACCTACACACGAGGCAAGTTCCCTAACCTTTTCTACTTTATTATTCAGCAAGGTTACTTTTCACTGTTATGTTATACTTATGCAAGTTCTCTAGCTCAAAACTTCATTGTGCAAGTTTCCTTAACTCTATTTTTATAACTGAGCAAGTTTTCTAAACCTTATCTTTTGATATTGAACAAGTTATTATTGTCTTTAACTTGTTTCGTTGTATGCAAGTTTTATAAATCTTATCTTTTGATATTGAGCAAGTTTTATCTAATACTAGAACTTCATTGTACAAGATTGAATTCGTTAAACACATTATTGCTTTAATTCCATTTCACTTGTACAAATTGCTAACTTTACACTTTCGTAGAGTTAGATTGTTTATTGTTGATTAAGCTCGTGTATCTATTGGTTTACGAGGATGCATGTTATGATTATTCCATGATTATGCTATTAAATTATTCCTAAAGCATGATGTTAGTTTATAAATATCAATTCAACTATGATTATTCCATAGTATACAGTTATGTTGTTTGTAATCAACTAACCCTTAGTTGATTACCGTTGAATTCTAAATTACCCCATGATGTATCCAAACCAAACTCACTTTGGTACAGACTTGTATTCTAAATACTGAGAAGAACAACTCTTTTATAAGAGGTTACGCTTAGCGTTGAAATGATTGTGCACAATACATTGTACGAAGGGTTGATCCCCCTAAGTACGTGAAGTCCTTATAGTCTTATGACTGTTAAAGTTTAAGTTGAAAAATTACTTATAACTGTGGACATGATTCATGGTCATTAGACCCTCAGTAATTGATTAAAGTTTTTAGAAAGTAATAGAACTTATCGTTCAGTTCTATTAAACCTAATGTTGGTACATGATGTAAAGTTAACTGATTTATTTATTATTATTTCAAGTAGGCCTTGTTTGCTCACTCTTGCCTGTAAACATTCTTACAGCTAAGGTTGAAACTGGTGATATACCTAGCACCTGTAAAGGGAAAGGAAAGATTAAGCAATGCTGAAGACCTGTTATAGTTAGACAGTTTATTTTTAGACTTTGTTTAAAGATTGTAAAGAAGTTTATATTAATTTAATTTTCGCATGAATGAATGTTTGTAAAGGTTAGATAACCTGGGAGATTTTTATTTAAGTTTAATCCTGTATGGGCAGGTTTTCTTTTATTATTCAATTCTATTATGATTGGGTAGTTAGAAATGAATGTTTTGATTACGTGAACACCAAATCTTGAGGTAATGAAGTACCGGGATTTGGGGGTGTCACAGACGACCCGGAAATTCGGGTTGTCCAGAATTTAGGTTTAAAGAATTAGTTATTAATAAAACTAATTTTTATTAATACTATTCTGTGCTATGTGTTTATTAATCGTTCTGTAACCTAGGATGATTATAAGTCGGGAGAATTCTGGCTACGAGCTAGATTGAACGAATAGGAATTTTTAAGATGAAAATGAATTTTTTCCAGGAACAAAGATATTTCCGGGGAAAAAGACGAAATAGGCACTATTCATCCGTTTCTGCTCGGAGATTTATTTTGAAATTTCGAGAAGTTATTGATTACGTATAATTCTGATACGAGATGGAATATTTAATAATATTTTAGTTATGGCAAAAACGAAGTTTTCGCCTGCGGACGTAAAACCAAAGGGTTAGGAAAAGTGAGTTCCGAGAAATGATCTCATATAATAATTAGGGTTATTATGCGTGAGAAATACGAGTGTAATACTAGTTATTATACGAGTATAATACGAAGATTATTATGACGTATAATACAAATATCGTACGAACGATATACGAAGAGAATACGAGAATACGAGAATGAGATGCGTAGAATACGATTTAGTCTTAAAGGCTAAGTAAGGGATAAGTTAAGTAATAGCTAAGTAAACTTAATAATTAAGTAAAGTGCTTATGTTTAAGGGCTAAGTAAACTTAAGGGCTAAGTAAACTTAATGAGTAAGTAAACTTAATGGTTAAGAAGACTTAAGGGCTAAGAAGACTTAAGGGCTAAGTAAACTTGGTGGCTAAGTAGACTTGGTGGCTAAGTAAATTTGGTGGCTAAGTGTTGGAGGAGGTGGGAATAGTAAGGAGACCAAATTGCCCTAAGCTTTGGTTTTCTATAAATAGGAAGCTAGATTTCATTTTTTTGGATTTTGAAAATCCTACACCTTAGAGAGAGAGAGATCTTGGAGAAGAAGAAGAAGGAAGAGATTGAGCATGAATGCTCGGATCAAAAGTGATCGTGAAATAGAAAAGCTTGCAAATCGCCGACTTTGTATAGCGGAGGAAGATTAAAGAAGAACGGTTATCTGAACCCTAGTTCTTCTAATATTTTCTTTAAGTTTAATATGTTTAAAACATAACTTAATGAGAATAAGAAGTAAAAGAAGTTAGGAATGATTTCATATGGTTAAAATCATGAGAAAATGAAGAAATAAGAATTAGAAATTTAGCTTATAAATTTCTTAAGGAAGTATAAGATTCGTAAAGATTTTGAGCGATCCGAGTGGATTATATGAACGAGTAGGTGAAATAAGTAAGGAATGGTGTTCTATAACATCAAATTCCAAGAAAGAGTGAAATCGTAATCCAAAATATCGATTAAAAATGAAGAACGAATTAACGAAGAACATGAAGAACACACGAAGAACGTTGTTGATGGACAAATTTAAAACTATCGTAGTATAATTGTTGTTGGTGGACAAGTTTAAAACCATCGCGTATAATTTAGTTGCTTATTGCTTGGTTAGGAACGGTAGAAACGTTCATGAAGAACGGATTAAAACTTAGCTATAACGAAGTTATGGCAAAAATTTTGTAAAAGACAAACGAGAATTAGAAAGTTAGTAAATGAACCCGAACGTGTAGGGTTTCATAAGGAAGTAAGAGAACATAAAAAATGTGAGTCGTGGACTCAAGAACGAACGAGTTCTGAGTTCGGATGACCGAATTACGGACGAACGAGCGAAGAACGTTAAAAGTGTAAAAATGACCGAATTGTGAAGATCAAGCCAATTGAATGGCATGTTAACGGATTCAAAACAAAGTTCTATCTGAGGGGGATTGAAGTACATAAGATAAGGAATAGAATGGCTTTGGAACGACCTCGTTCTGAGTTATAACGAATAAGTTATGAGATCGGAAAGTAAGCATCTCAGAACAATTAAAGACTTAGAAAAAAAATTCAAGAACTAGGGCTTGGCGCTGCGGCGCCAACCATGCCTTGTAATGTGGCGCTGTAGTGCCAGACCGAAGAGCCAGGTACATTTAACTCGCGCCGCGATGCGAGAGTTAAAGGAGAGGGTGGCGCCGCAGCTCCAGTGTGAAGGAAAAGCTAGAGAAGAGCTTTTAATTGCTCAACTCTTGGGGGAACATAAGGGAAGATAAAGAACATAACGTTCAAATAATGTAACACTTAATCAAGTGAATTAAACCTGTATTAAAGATTGAACGGAAAGATTAAACGTAATTAAAAGACGAAGGATATAAACGCGGGTTACGTAACCGATGTACGGGGACCGTAGTCGCGATGAACGAACATGAGGGATTGCTATGGTTTTGATTCCTTAGACGTTGAGCGACAAGGGTAATGAATAACACTTCGATGTTATGTCATGATAGTGAGATATAAGTGTGAAGCATATAGACGCTGTGAACGCAATGTTGTTACGACGAACGATCGGTCTTAGCATACAATGATCGGTATGACTTCGACACTAAGAATGAGTAATGAACATGGGGTTCATGTAATGGATAACGAAAGTATTAAATAAGATATGAATTATCGAGAAAGCCGTAATGAACGGTAATAAGATTAATGAAAGCCGAATATGAGTCAGATAAGAATGCAAATCATCAAAGATGATGAACGTTCTGAGTAAGACATCTCCGTATATCATGAAACCGTAAACTGGTAAAGGAAGTTAGACGCGTAAGCTTAAATTTCAAGAACGCAAACCCTAAGAAGTAAAGTGAAGTTTAAACCAATGCATAAATCAAATATATGACTAATTGGTGCTTATATTTTCCTTATGTGTTACTTAGGAGTTGGAATGAGCAGTTCAGCGTAAGCCGTAGCTGGGCGTAAGGTAAGTTTCCTAACTTCATTCATATTCTAAATGAATGCTAGTTTCTTAAACGTCTAAGATGTTGAACTTGAGAAGTCTTGTCTATGTGCATATGTGCGATGTATGTACAAGGTGGTAGTATGTATGAGGCCTTATTCTACAATTTGAACACTTCGGTGTTTCTATGATATGCATTGTTCTATGATTGAGCTGTTCAGTACAAGTATGTTCTGTTTATACATGAACCGTTATTGTTAAGTCTGTTGCTAATGATTCTAGCCAGACAGGATGTGTATGAAAAAGGTAGAGGAATGAAAGTATTTCAAAGTGAAAGTGATTGATGTTTTAAAATGATAGGAATCAAGACTATTCCTATTATTCAAGCTGCTTCGTAACCTTTGTTCGGTTATAGAAGTTCTAAAGAAATGTTTTAATTCTGAAGTTGTTTGTTCAACTGTTATGACTTGCTGGGCAATTGAATGCTCACACTTGCTTTAAATGAAAAAAAAAAATTTAGCGAACAAGGTTAGAAGAGCTTAAGGATCCCGTAAAGATCAAGCTGATGGTATCCAGATGAAGTGTCATTCAGAATGTGAATGAGCGAGAAGATCAAATGAAGACTTCTAATGTAGAAAGATTAAACTGAACTATAGACTAGTTAATGAACTATTATGTATCCTTTGTGGCGGATAAAAGTCACTCTTGTACGATGAAATGAATAATGTATTTATTATTATTTGTAATGAAAAAAATTATAAGGTTTCCACAACCTGGGATTTGAGAGTGTATGCTGTTATATTTAAGTATATAATGATGTATGTTGGATGAATGATGTACTCGTGACGTACGAAATTCGGGTGTGAAGATAGATCGGATTTCGGGGTATTACAACTAAAGTTGAGAAGGTTGACGAACCAACCACTAGCAAAGGAAAAGAGAGGATGAACAAGTGTTGAAGACTTGTTAATTATTAAGAATTATGTTTTCAGACTTATTTTTTTTTAAAATTATGAGATGTAATTAATTATTTTTCCGCATTTGATGAATGTTTTAAGGTTAGATAACCTGAGATTTATTGGTTTAAGTTATGTAACCCTTTAATGGGAAGATTTATTGCTTAAGTTTTATTTAATTTGTGTAGTTAAAAAAATAATTGTTTGGACAGTGAACACCAAATCCTGTGAGAATAGAGTACCCAGATGGGGGTGTCACAAATTGTGTATTGGTATAATCATGACCTTTAATGTTACATATAAAAGTTTGTGGTGAAAGTCCTCTTTGGCTTGTAGTGCATAGATGGACAGGTGTTTGATATGATCATGACCACTGGTGATACACAAGATTATCTTTGACCCGTAGTGCATAGATAATTTGTTGATTGGAAATAATTATTTATTGGTGTTACAGAGATAAAATATTTATGATTGACTTTTAAATAATAGAAGATAGTAGACATCATATTCTACTTGACTCTTCTAATAGATTGTTATTTTCACTGTAGTTGTTGATCTAAAACTTGTTGTCTATCGTATTCTATCAGGTTTTTTCCCCTGTTGAGGACTAAGATAATTTATTCTACATTATCTTAGTTATAATATTCTTTTCTGGCTAGTTGAGCTCACCCTTTTCTTTCATTGTTCTCTTCAGGAGGTGAGAATATAGTTGGGACTAGTCAGGGAATGGAGTGATGGTCCAAGATGGTTACTATAGTAGTCCTCATTATTCTATAAAACAGTGTGACAATAATTATAATGAGGACTCTATTTGAGTTTGAATATTAACTACGAGACAATATTTGTATTGAAACTCAGAGCTTATGTTTTGTCGTATTTTACACGACAGTTAATAGCTGTATATAGGAAGTTTGTATTTGGATTCTGTACCATGTATTTGGCGACTCAGAATAAGTTGTGTAAACCTATTTTGGGGGAGTCACATATGATATATGATTTTACAATATAGAATTTTTTTAACTCGTGATACAATTAGTAGTGCAAAACTATACTTTTTTGGGTCAATTTTGTATTGTTAGTTATACCTTAACATGTAAAAGTTTTTACTAAATTGTATCATGAGGTAGGTTGAAAACTGTGGTAGCATATCTCCGTAAAATGATAAATTTGGATACAATTTTTATATTTTAATTATTACAAATATGTTCTCTTACCATACATAATATTAGGCAGTTAGTATCAATTTTTCTTAGAAAATTTCTAGCGGATTCAAGATTTATATCATGTTCATGTCAATAATTAGTTTCAGAACGTTATAGTATAGATATTGTTCCCTTGCGTCAATTAGAAGGTATATTAGTAATTAGAAGGGTCAGTAATGACAAAAAGAGATTATTATAAGTAGATTTCCAGATGTCATCTTTGTATGAGACAATAGATTCTTGGGTTAATTGCAAATTAAATCCTGAAGTATACACCCCTTTAATATTCGTACCCCAATAATTAAACGCTCCCATCTCGCTATCTGAAATATCGTTAAGTAATCACAATGGATCCTTTTATTATTTTTGGTCAATTTTTTTTGCCGAAAAATGGTCACGTGTCATAATTTAATATTTAGATATAGTTGGCCGTATAAATACGTAGTTGACTTATTAAAATAGTAAAAATACATAAATATAGAAATAATAATAATATATTAAAAGTGTATTAAAATTTATACATAATTAATTCTTAACTAACCAAGTAATTAACTCAAATAATTAAAACAATATAAAATAATTAACATACTAATTTATCCAAATAAAATAAATAACAAAAAAATTATGTCAAATAAATTACATAATTAAACTAATTAAATCAAATAAACATTACCATGAATAAAATGAAAAAAAAAATAAAAATAACACTGTCAATGGCAGGTAGCTCTGTTTTTCTTTCTCTTCTTTTCCTCCATTTCTTCATCGCCCACCACCATTACTATCTTCTTCACACTGTGACGCCCCCAAATCCGAGTACCTCAACCCATAGATTCGATGCTCACGATCCATTCCAAACATTATCTAAACTACCCATTATTTAGGATAATAACATCATATATAATAAATCCTTATTAACAGTTTATCAACATAAATATATCTTAGGTCATCTAACCTTTACTACATCATAATTGCTAAAATATAATTAAGTCCATTACACAACTCATCATAAAGAAAATAAATTAGAAGAGTTCTACACCTACATATTGCCTTGCCCTTGCCTTTGCTTGAAGAAGACTTCTCAGGTTCCTTGACCTAAGCTGAAATGGTTATGTAAGGGTGAGCAAACAAATTGCCCACAAGTATATTGATATACAACAAATGAATTATGTAAGAAAACAGAAGTTTATTTTTCAACTTAATAAAAAAGTTCCTTACTGAAACTAATCATCAATAAATTAAGAACTTATGATACCAATGAGATAATCAATTATCTGAATCAAATCATAGATGCTAAATTCGAATGTACATGTTGAGGGTCACAAGACCACAAACTATGTCGTAAATTTACAAGTATTTCTACTGTAACCTTTAACAGTCAAAATATTATGGACCATTTTTCCTCGTACTCCAGGTGATCAGCCTTTTGCATTATGTATTATGCACAAACATATCATTGTTATTACGCAGCTAAAAATTATAGTTTCTGATAACATTTCCCCTAAATAAGGTTGTTCATCTCAACTTAATCAATGGAAACCACACCAAAACAATTCGATTTGGTTTAACTTCAGAAATAATTCTAGACTTTTAGATCGTTCATCGACTAAGGATTAACCTAGTCAAATGGGTTTAATAATCAATCAAGGATTTTAATAATCATCTCAAGTTGTGGCACATTAACATGCCTCAATTCAAAAAATAGAATTACAACGATTCATAACTGAACAAATATATCTTATCGAAATAATGCTTCCAAAAAGAATTAGAAAGCTTGCATGTATTTAGGAAATTAGTTCAAATATGAAAGAATAGCTCAAAAAAGGAAACATTGCTCAATATTAAGGTATAAGCAAAAGTTATGAAATTTACCTCGCGTGCTTGCTACAAAATTTATAGTACGCCTCCTTTAAACAACCTACACGTTTAAATCACATTACCACATCGATTAGCCATGAAATAACACTTACTGATCACTTACACTAATCCCATTCCACAACCCATCATTCTTTGATTATCACACTGCCTCATTTTATATACTTTGAACTTGTTGTCACATCTTGTTACATGTTTAATGCTTCATTACATTCATTAGAATAGGTTAAATAAACATATCCCAAACTGTACACTTAAACCTTTTTTACTGGGTCTGATCTGTTATCGGAGTGGCCGCGCCACTTTTGTTCTTGACACCGGCGCAACGGTGCGCAATCACAGCACGACAACGCCTGACTATAGTACTAGTTTGTTCCTGTTCGCGTTTTTACACTCTGTTTTCTTACAACATCATTATTTTCTTCATCTAAACTCAAAATTGTTTGGTTCTTTACCCAATAAATTCATTAAACACAAAACTATAAAACTTATAGAACAATTATACTATTTCAAGAACTTCAACAAATCATTTTAATGATTCAAAATCGGAGTTTATACTAAATCTTCCTATTTCATTATGTTTTACGAAATACTCCACCACGAATTCGTTTTAAGTCCGTTTGGATATATTTAAACTAGGTTGATTTTGTATTTCAGAGATGTATAACATACCCTCATCAATTAAAAACTTTAATAATAAGATCACAACAAATTTAACCTCTAAAACAAACCCAAAATAGACAAGCTTAGTCCAAAGGTCCAAAACTTCAAATTCATTTGTTTTAGTTCCAATTTCATGCCATTATCAGATGTTTTCAGGTATTAACAATGATATTGTACGATTATAACTAACAACAACAATAACAACATCCTAACCCACAAACAAAACAAAAACAAGAACTTCGAATAGAAAGAGTTTATGTTGATTGTGTTACCTCTTGATTCCTCCTAAACTTAGTTAGATGATATAGATTGCTAACTTCTTCTTAATTTCTCAGAGCTTCCCCTACAAATTTTCTCACTAAAATAACTCTCTCCCTCTCCATATATGAACTTAGAGTTTAATTTTCTGTTTTCTTTGCAATGTAAAAATAATGAACTGATGTACTTATTTTATTATTCAGTTTATTTGAACATTATAGCAAATGAAAAGCCTGAGCGTTACCATTTGGTCAATGGGTTGTTTACTTTGCACACTTGTACTTCTCATTCTCCTCTAATTTAACTGATAAACCAATTTAACTAATAAAACGAAGCTTAATTCCTTACTTATACTAACAATTATATATCCCATTTATCCATTAATTAGACCAATTTTTAATATTACAAATTAGATTTATATTGAGTTTACTATGAAATTAAATTTCTATATATATCCGAAATTAAGGCATTTACCAATTAAATTAAATTTAATTTCCTTCTAACTGGATTAATTATATTCTTAATCCACTAGCATACTAAAATTACTCACTAAAATATAACAATAACTCACATACACTTAGGTAACATAAAATACACCAAACAAATTATTACAAAAATAATTCTCATCAAAATATTTATTTTATTCCATAAATATTTATAATTTTTTTTACAAAATTCACAATCGTTACATTTTTTCTACCTTAAAAGGATTTTGTTCTCAGAATAACAAAACTTACAATTGTTTCATTATTCCCTTCTTATAAGGATTATGCCCTAGAATCATAATATGAGATTAATCAAAAGGTTGAGGATAATTACCTTTATAGAATGTATGATTTTATCTTCGAGTTTCCACGTATCTTCTTCGGCATTGTGGTTCCTCCATATTACCTTTATAGAATGTATGACTTTATTTCTTAGAACTTGCTCTTTTCTATCCACCATCTGAACTAGAATTTCTTCATATGTCAAATCTTTTTCAACTTGTAATGGTTCATATTCAATAACATGCTTGTAATCGAGTATGTAAGCTAAGTATCTCGTACATCCTTTTCTCAACAACTTCTTGGCTTGCAACATCGTCAGATAACTCGATTGTCTTGGTGACTTCCTGCAATAAAATACTAACTTTGACTTCTACGGAGTCATAAGGTTTATACATTTTTTGTGACAATCAATTATCGCTCCATGGTTAAATAACTAATCCATTCTTAGAATGACAACAAACTCCCCAAGATGAATTGGAATTAGATCTACAAACATCTAGTGACCCCTAATATCTACACGACAATTTCTATGCATGAACTTAACAGAGATCACTTCTCTATTAATTTGCAACTTCTATATTCATGGGGTATTCTAACTCTTCTCGAGGCAAAGTTAGCTTTCTAGCAAATTCATCTGATACAAACAAACAAGTCAAATAATACGTAAGCAGTCACCTCGTTGATCGGAATGATAAGCCTAGAGAATAATTTTTAAAAGTTAATTTTTAAATAATTTCATAATCATTAATATTTAAATAATTTAAAATAATAATGAAATCCATGTTAAAAATATTAAAAGTTATTTATGATAGTTAAAAATATTTTTAGAACTTTAATATTACCTTTAAATAATTTTTAAAACATTTAAAATTATTTTTAAATAATTATCATTAATATTTAAATATTAATAAAATTCATGTCAAAATATTAAAAGTCATATATTATAAATTAAAATATTTTTAAAACCTTTATATCATTTTTAAAACATAAAAATCAGTTTTAAACAATTTATCTAATATAGTTATTAAATAAATTTATTATTATTAATATTTAAATAAATTAAAATGTTAATGAAATTTATGTCAAAATATTAAAAGTTAATTTTTATAATTTAAAATAATTTTTAAAACTTAATTATGAATTATTCATAATTATTTTCTATTTTTTCTATTTATTTTAATTAATATAATTTATTTTTAATAAAAAATGTCGCTAAAGGTCGATCGCGACAAAAGTTGTCGCTATAGGTGTTCTTCAGCCATGAAGAACAAGCAAGTTAACTCATTAGAGCCTACTTTGACAATCTTTAATTTTTAGTTCATGAAGTTTCTGGGTATATAAGTGTATCAATGGTGTAGTACTCATGTAATACTACAAGTATTAACTAATTTTAGGGTCTAACTACATCATACTAAGAAGATATAAGTGGTCAAAACATCCTATCTAGGCTGTTCTTGAGCTTTCTGCGTTTTCTTGATTTTAAATCAATGTTAGTCAGTGCTTTTGAAGGTCTAATAACTTTAATCCTAGGTGTTTTCTAAGTGATCTAATGTCGCGCTATTCTAATATATAAGTCAAGGTACAAAAGTATTACACTGTTAGCTTAACAACATCACAATTACAAGATCTAGCTTGGTCAAATAGCTGTTAGAAACTAATCCAATTTTTTTTTTGGAATTTCTAGAAATTCATTTTCTGTGCCTGGTCAACCCATTTTGATCATTAATAACTTCAAATTTGTTGATGTAATAGGTAATCCAATGTCAGGGTTTTATAGTCCATATGTCAGGGTATAAAAGTGATACACTTAGACAAGCTAACAACATAACATGAAGAAGATCAAAGCCTTGCAAAAGCTTATTAGACAGTTATTGGGTTTTGGGTTTTCTAGAATCAGTTTTCTGTGATTGGTCAACCATGTTTGACCATGAATAACTTTCAATCTATATATGATATGGATATCATTCCACTTTCAATTAACTCTCCTCATGACATACTTTAACAAAGATACACTTAATAGATCTAACAATAAACAAATCAAGGTCTACAGGCCCTGACATTTGAATGGTTTTGGACAACTTTCTTAAATCTACATTTTCATGCATTTAAATGTTATGGATCCATGATTTATGAACATAGATCACTAAATCAAAAAATCTACCTAAACATACAAGATCTAGCTTAGGGTTAGGGTTTATACCTTTTTGAACGAACTTTTGATTTCCCCTTTTTGAATTTGATCTTGTGTAGCAATGGGGTGTTTATGGCTCAATTATATCTGATATTTAGAGTGTAAAATCGGGTAACTAAGATATGGAAGAGTTGGCTAAGTGTAAAAATCAAAGTAAGGGTATTTTAGTCTTTATTCCATTTCTTAATCTTCAAGCTTTGATCAAATGGTTGTGGTTGATGTTATGTGTCAACATATGGCTATTTTTTCTTGGATTTTAAGTACATGACATATCTCCATTAATGACTCACCAAAAATTTGATCTTATCTTTTGTTAAAAGATAAGATAAAGGGTATTTTAGTCATTTCGCACCTACGAGGGTATTTTGGTCATTTTCCTAACCATTTTAAAGGTAATTTAGTCATTTCATATTTTCCCATAAATTTGAACCCTTAGGGTTTGATGATCAACATTAGGGTTTGCAAAATAGGGGTTTTAAAGCTAGAATTAAGGTTTCTAACTGATCCGTTAGGGTTTCCTAACTGAACATTAGGGTTTACAAATGTTATACCTTATCTGAACAACACTTAACATTAATCATATACTGCACATACACATAGTCATAAATACCCAAAATAATATTCCTCATTAAAATAATCTCTTTCAATTTGTAAACAATATAAGTTACTCTCAAAATTTTAATCAATTCTCTATTTCTAATCTAAGTTTTATTCTTTAACCTTTGTTTAATCGTTTAAAATATTATTAATCTTATAAATTTTTAGGTTGTCACATTCACCCCATCTTCTAAGAATTTCGTCTTTGAAATTATATCCTACATATCTCAGCTTCTTATATTCACCAAAAATAGGTTTTCCATATAACCTTTTCTTAATCGCCTCTGATTTCACTCTACTTACTGAGTTCATGCTATTTCATTCTATGAGGATATCTTCTATCTTCCCACGCTACCCTAACTACTCTCTATGAGTTTACACCTTTTAAATATTCAGGAATCTTCACAATATTCAATAACTGTGAATGAGTATAAATAAAACTTTTCATATTATGTTGAGTGATCATATAGACCCTGAACACAGAGTTTTAACAGTATTCACACCATAAAACGGTAAATTAGTAGGGATGTTTACAATCACAAAGAAGGTAAACTACTGTTATTAGTACTTTAGGTAATCAACCTATTGTACATATCAATCTTGTTTAGCGACTACTTGTGCTACTAGATTGGATTATTTTATCTAATCGGCATATCCTCTTTTTTCGAGGTTGTTCACCTCAAACTTATTATAAGAGTCTGTAAGACCCCAACTTTTATGAATAAAGATTAATTTTTCTCGAAATATATTTTTGAATATTATGGTGTGGATTTGATATAAGGTTATAGTTGTGGGTAATATTTACAAATTATACAAAGTAAGCAAGTTGTTATAAAATATTCGATTGGTTAGGGAATATTCGTACAATGACACAATCATTGGTGGACCCCACAACGGAAGTATTGTCGTAGTTAGAAAACGACATAAATATCTTTTTATAAAAATAACGACGAAAGTTTTGCCGTTAAACTGTTGAAATACCCGGTGATAAAAGTATAGTAATACACGTGGTTGCATAGTAGCACACCGTATTGATTATTGAGTCTTACGTGAGAAGTCACTCAGTTATACTCAATTATTACTACAGTAATTGCTGCATAATATCTCTCATATTATTGATTCAATTATTGTCACAGTATCATCTACATAATATTTTATATTATTAAATCAATAATTGAGACGACAAAGTTATTCATATTATTATTTACATTATTGACGATGTCTAGAAAGTTCTGCCGAGGAAAGGTTTTTGGTCACCTAATTGCGCGCCAATAGGGAGAAATTCTTATTGGAAAGCCCCCACTTTCCTGGGAATGATCTGGTAGTTAAATATTATGAGTTATAATATTAATGATGAATAAGTTCGTGTTAATTAAAGATGAAATTGGTATTGCTATTGTGTTGGGATTATTAGTGTGAGTGAAAATCGACATTTATTTCGATAATAATTGAATTTTGGAGGTTATATTGACCAATCGGGTAATTAATCGGATAAATGAGCAATTAATTGCTATTAGTTCACATGCATATAACTATTTGTTCACATGAATGGAACTATTGATTCACATGCACGTAATATTAGGGGAGGTGGTGCAAGATTGATAATACTTGCAGGACTAAATTAATAATGGAGGTAAAGATGATGGTACTATACTGTAATAATTTGAGCCCCAAAAGGTACAATTATCGAAACTATACTTTCCTATAAATAGAAGCTTATTCTTCTTTCATTCTCACCAATTCACTAAGACTCACAACAGCAATTATAGAGAGAGAGAAGAAGAGTATTCTGCTACTTCACTATTCTAGTATCTAGTCTTCTTCTAAGGTAAGGGATATTATTTTATTCAGTATTCGTAAGAAATAATATTTTCTTCCATACTTTGTAGTATGTGAGTAATATTATTTCGTTTCGTATTCCTAATTTTACACTCATTCTGTTAAAGTATTGCTTCTATACTCCGTGAAATTAATAGAATATCCTTGATATTTGTGCTTCATCCAGTATCTTTTCATGAAAATATTATTTTGAGCATTCTTGATAATTATTGATCTTTTCATGCCGGAATACTATTCACGGGGTACTATTTATAAAGTACTATTCACGGGTACTATTCTCAAAGTACTATTCTCGGGTACTATTCACAAAATACTATTCACGGGTAATATTCACGAAGTACTATTCACTCAAGTACTATTCATCCGGGAAACTATTTATGTCAAAAATTAATTTCTTTGCTGTCCGAATCATTTTTGATACAATATTATTCTTAAAATTTACTCCACAAAGCAGTATCATGTTGACAATTTGAACATTATTGAGTTTTGGATAAATTAGATTATAAATCTTTAAAAATTTATCCTTTGCTTTCTTTCAATTAAATTCTTATATCATTGTCATCATTCTCATGCTTATATTGTGATGAAAGTCATCTTTGGCCGTAGTGCGTAGATGGACTGTTGATTGGTATGATTATGACCAGGGATCAGTCAGTATAATCATGACCTGTAATGTTACAAATGATGTGGTAAAAGTCCTCATTGGCCTGTAGTGCATTGATGGACAATTATTGGCATGATCAAGACCATTGATGATTACACGAATATCATTGGCCTGTAGTGCATGAATAATTCGTGGACATCATACTAATGAATATCCTTAGCCGTAGTGCAAGGATGATTCGATGATGTGGATTATTCATATTATTATTTGTATTATTGACGATGTCTAGAAAGTTCTGTCAAGAAAAGGGGTTTGGTCATCTAATTGCGCGCCAATAGGGAGAAATCCTTATCGGAAAGCCCCCTCTTTCATAGGAATGATCTGGTTGTTAAATATTGTGAGTTATAATATTAATGATGAATAAATTTATGTTGATTAAAGATGAAATTGTTGATAAAAATATTTCCATTGTGTTGGAATTATTATTGTTAGTGGAAATCGACATTTATTTCGATAAGAATTGATTTCTAGAGGTTAAATTGACCAATCGGGTAATTAATCGGATAAATGGACAATTAATTGCTATTAGTTCACATGCATATAACTATTTGTTCATATGAATAGAACTATTGATTCACATGTAGGTACTATTAGGGGAGGTGGTGCAAGATTGAGTATACTTGCAGGACTAAATTAAAAATAGAGGTATAGATGAATGTACTATAATGTAATAATTCGAGCCTCAAAACGTGTAATTATCGAAACTATGCTTTCCTATAAATAGAAGCTCATTCTTCTTTCATTCTCACCAATTCAATAAGACTCACAAGAGCAATTATAGAGAGAGAAGCTATAGAGAGAAAGAAAAAGAGTATTCTGTTACTTCACTATTCCAGTATACAGTCTTCTTCTAAGGTAAGGGATGTTTTTTATTTCTTATTCGTAAGGGATGTTATTTATTTCTTATTTGTAAGGAATATTATTTTGTTCAGTATTCGTAAGAAATAATATTTTCTTCCATACTCTGTAGTATGTGAGTAATATTATTTCGTTCTGTATTCCTAATTCTACACTCATTCTGTTAAAGTATTGCTTCTATACTCTGTGAAATTAGTAGAGTATCCTTGATATTTACGCATCATCCAATATCTTTTCATGGAAATATTATTCTGAACATTCTTGATAATTATTAAACTTTTCATGCCAGAATACTATTCCCAAGGTACTATTCACACAAGTACTATTCACAAGATACTATTCATATAGTACTATTCACGGGTACTATTCATAAAGTACTATTTTTGGCTACTATTCACAAAGTACTATTGACGAAGTACTATTTATGGGGTACTATTCACTTGGGTACTATTCACCTAGAGTACTATTCATGACAAAAATTGATTTCTTTTCGGTCCAAATCATTTTTGATACAATAATATTCTTGAATTTTACTCCACAAAGCAGTATCATGTTGATAATTTAGACATTATTGAGTTCTGGATAAATTAAATTATAAATCTTTAAAAATTTATCATTTGCTTTCTTTTAATTGAGTTCTTATATCATTGTCATCATCCTAATGCTTATATTATGATGAAAGTCATCTTTGGCCGTAGTGCATAGATGGACTGTTGATTGGTATGATTATGACCATGGATCATTCGGTATAATCATGACCCGTAATGTTACAAATAATATGGTAAAAGTCTTCATTGGCCCATAGTGTATTGATGGATAGTTGCTGGTATGATCATGACCATTGGTGATTACACGAATATCCTTGGCCCGTATTTCATGGATAATTCGTGGACGTGATACTAATAAATATCATTGGCCCGTAGTGCATGGATAATTCAGTGATGTGGATTATTTATTGAGCTGAGTCTCAGCGATAAAGTTGATGATAAACTTTTTAAATCATAGAAGATAGTAGATATCATGCGCTACTTGACTCTTCTAATGGATTGCTTGTTCCGCTGCAATTAAACTTGATGTTTATTGTATATTATCAATTTAACACTGTTGAAGGCTAACAATAATTTATTCTTCATTATCTTAGTCATAATATTTCTTACTAGGCTAGTTGAGCTCACCCTTTTGCTTTCATTGTTCTCTTCAGGAAATGAGAACGTAGTCGGGACTAGTCGGAGAATAGAGTGACGGTCCGAGATGGTGGCTGTAGTAGTCCTCACTATTTTATAAAATAGCGTGATAATAATTATAATAAGGACTCCATTTGAGTGTGGATACTATCTACTAGAAAATATTCGTGTCAAAACTCTCAGCTATGTTTTGTCGTATTTTACACTATAGTTGTATAATTAAGTTTGTATTATAATTCTGTACCATGTATTTGGCGACTCAAAATGGGTTATGTATACCTATTTTGGGGGCGTTACAGTTGGTATCAAAGCTTAGGGATATGTGTGACGCCCCCAAAATTAGATATACATCACCCATCTTGGGTCGTCAGATACAAAGTACAGAATATAAATACAACTTACTAATACAACTGTCATGTACAATACGACAAAACATAAACTGCGAGTTTGAATACAAATATTATCTTCTAGAGAGCATTCATACTCAAAAGGAGTCCTCATTACATTTATTAACACACTATTACATAGAATAGTGAGGACTACTAACTAATACTATCATTCGAACCATCACTCTGTTCCCCGACTTGCCCTAGCTACGTTCTCATTTCCTGAAGAGAACAGTGAAAGAAAGGGTGAGCTCAACTTTCCCAGTAAGAAATATTATGACTAAGATAATGCAAAATAAATTATCATTAGCCTTCAACAATGTTAAACTGATAAAATATAATAGACATCAAGTTTAACTGCAGCGGAACAAGCAATCCATTAAAAGAGTCAAGTAGAAAATAAACTCTACTATCTTTTATGATTTAAAAGGTTTTTCAACACTATGATTGCTGGGACTCAGCTTAATAAAATAATCCACATCATCGAATCACCCCTGCACTACGGCCAAGGATATTCGTGTATTCATTAATGGTCATGATCATGCCAACAACTGTCCATCAACGCACTACGGGCCAATGAGGACTTTTACCACATCATTTATAACATTACGGTCATGATTATACCGAATAATCCCTGGTCATAATCATACCAAGTCCATCTATGCACTACATGCCACAGATGACTTTCAACATTTTATAAACCTGAGGATGATGACAATAATATAAGAATTCAATAAAACAAGTTCAAGAATTAATTTATCCAAGAATTAACAACGTCCAAATTGTCAACATGATACTGCTTTGTGGAGTAAAATTCAAGAATGCTTAGAAGAATATTTTCATGAAAAGATACTGGATGAAACGCAATTATCAAGGATATTCCACAAATTTCATAGAGTATAGAAGTCAAAACTTAACCAACTGAGTATAATAAAGAATGGAATAACAAAAGAAATCACCATGCATGCGATAGACCGCACAGACAGGTTATTCCAACAGAATAATAAATAATGGAACCAGGTCCGGCGTAAAACGCACAGACAGGATATTCCAACAGAATAATAATATAGACGGAACCAGGTCCGGCGTAAAACGCACAGACAGGATATTCCAACAGAATAATAATAAATACGGAACCAGGTCCGGCGTAAAACGCACAGACAAGATATTCCAACAGAATAATAATAAAGACGGAACCAGGTCCGGTGTAAAACACACAGACAGGATGTTCCAATAGAATAATAATAAATGGAATAACAACAGTTCTCTTCATGAATAAGAAAGAATAACACCCCTTACCGTTTTAAAGAAGAGCTGAAATAAGAAAGTAGTTAAGTAGCAGAATACTCTTCTTCTCTCTCTCTATAGTTTCTCTCTCTAGAGTTCAGTGAATTCGTAAGAAATAATGAAGGAATGAGCTGCTATTTATAGAAAAATAGAATGCATAGTAACTAATCCATGAACGGTCCAGATTGATTACTTTAATCTGACGGTCCATATTTAAAGAAAAATCTTTTAAATAAAATATAATATATTCTATTTATAGAATAACTTTAATAAAGTATTCTGTTTTATATAAAAAGATGTTTCTGTTTTATTACGTTAATATTACGAATAAAACAAAACGTCATTATCGCTAAATAATTCATATTATTAACTGACAATAATTGAATCAAACTGAGTGACTTCTCACATAAGCATTAATAATCAATACCGTGTGCTACTATGCAACCACACGTATTACTGTACTTTTACTACCGAGTAGTTCAACAGTATCAATGGTAAAACTTCCGCCGTTATTTTTAATAAAATATTTTTGTCGTTTTCTCAATCCGACAATAATTTCGTTGTGGGGTCCACCAATGATTGTGCCGTTGTACGAATATTCCCTGTTAAAACGAATATTTCCCGACCAATCGAATATTATATAACAACTTGCGTACTTTGCAAAATTTATAAATATTACCCACAACTATAACATTATATCAAATTAACCCCATAATATTCAAAAATGATATTTATAGAAAATTCATCTTTATTTATAAAAGTTGGGGTCTTACAACCTCCCCTTCTTATGAAATTTCGCCCTCGAAATTAGGGTACGTACCTGGTATGTCGAAGAGGTAAGGATACCTTGATTTCATTTCAGATTCTAACTCCCAAGTCATTTCCTCAACATTGTGGTTTCTCCACAAAACTTTGACTTGAGGTATAACCTTGGAGCGTAGAATATGTTCCTTCTTATCCAAGATTTGAACAGGAACTTCTTCATACGTCAAATCTTCTGCTATTTCGTCCGGTTCTAACTCAATAATGTGGTTCGGGTCTTCCACATATTTACGTAACATAGATATGTGAAAAACGTTATGAACACGAGACATACTTGGCGGTAAAGCGAGTCTATAAGCCACAGTTCCTACTCGATCGAGGATTAAAAATGGACCGATGAATCGAGGATTGAGCTTTCCTCTCTTTCCAAATCTCGTAACTCCTTTCCATGGAGCAATACGTAAGAACACATGATCTCCTACATCAAATTCCACGTCCTTTTGATGAAGATCATCATAACTCTTTTGTCGATCTTGTGAGGTTTTTATACGTTGTCGGATCGTTTGAATCTTTTCTGTAGTCATACGTACCAACTCCGGTCCCAACAACGTTGCTTCACCCACCTCATCCCAGCATACTGGAGAATGACATTTTCTTCCATACAATGCTTCGAATGGAGCCATGCCAATACTTGCTTGATAACTGTTGTTATAGGAAAACTCCACCAATGGTAAGAACTTGTCCCAACTTCCCTTGAAGTCAAGGACACAGAGTCTTAATAAATCTTCTAGAGTTTGAATAGTCCTCTCTGATTGTCCATTCGTCTGAGGATGATATGCCGAACTAAATCGTAAATCTGTGCCCATATCTTTTTGTAAACTAACCCAAAATCGTGAAGTGAATCTTGGGTCTCGATCAGAAACTATGGATACTGGCATACCATGCAGTCTTATAATCTCGTTTATGTACAGACGAGCAAGACGTTCAAGTGTATAAGTTTCTCGTATCGGTATGAAATGAGCAGACTTGGTCAATCTATCAACAATGACCCAAATCGCATCAATACCTTGAGAAACCCTAGGAAGACCGGTAACGAAATCCATGGTAATGTGCTCCCACTTCCATTTTGGAATTTTAAGTGGTTGCAATGGACCTTTTGGTACTTGATGCTCCGCTTTGACTCGTTGACAAGTTAAACACCTTGAGATAAACAGCGCTATCTCTCTCTTCATATTGCTCCACCAAAATGTATGACGAAGATCATGATACATTTTGGTACTTCCAGGATGGATTGCAAACGGTGTGTTGTGCGCCTCCATCATGATTTCATACTTTAAATTAGGGTTGTTAGGAACACAATGTCTGGAGTTGACTCGAAGTATTCCTTCTTCATCGATTCTTGCTTCCGGCATAGCACCTTCTTGCACTTTTTTCCTCATACGCATCAGCTCCAGGTCTGTAGCTTGAGCAGCTTTAACTTTATCGATTAAAGTTGGTTCTACTCGTATATTCATCATCATCACATGGGTCCCTGGAGTCTTTAACTCTATCTCCATCCTTTGCAAGTCACACAAAATGGGCCTTTGGGTTGACAATATCGCACTCGTACTTGCATATGATCTTTTACTCAATGTGTCAGCTACCACGTTCGCTTTTCTAGGATGGTATTGAATGGTATGATCATAATCTTTTAACAGTTCAAGCCAACGTCGTTGTCGCATGTTGAGTTCCTTTTGAGTGAAGAAATATTTGAGGCTTTTATGATCCGTAAAGATCTCCACCTTCTCCCCATACAAGTAATGCCTCCAAATTTTAAGTGCAAAGACAACAGCTGCCAACTCTAGATCATGAGTAGGATAATTCCTCTCATATTCCTTGAGTTGTCTTGATGCATAGGCTATGACTTTTCCATGTTGCATGAGAATGCATCCCAACCCTTTGCTCGAAGCATCACTGTAGATGACAAATCCCTCCGAGCCAGATGGTATTGTTAGAACAGGTGCTGAAAGGAGTCTCCTCTTGAGTTCTTGAAAACACTTCTCACATTCTTTGCTCCAACCGAACTTTGTATCTTTTCGAGTCAGCTGAGTTAATGGAGTAGCGATTCGAGAAAATCCTTCCACGAATCTCTGATAATAACCAGCTAAACCAAGAAAGCTACGTACTTCGGTCACTGATTTAGGTTGCTCCCAGCTTTGAATAGCTTCAATCTTTGCCGGGTCAACCGATATTCTACGACTTGATACTACGTGCCCAAGGAATGCTACCTCCTTCAACCAGAACTCGCATTTCTTCGACTTGGCATAAAGCTTGTATTCACGAAGCTTTTGGAGTACCAGCCTCAAGTGTTGCTCATGATCTTCACGGCTTTTGGAATAAATGTGGATGTCATCAATAAAGACGACCACAAAGTGATCCAAATATTCCTTGAATACCCGGTTCATCATATCCATGAAGGCAGCAGGAGCATTAGTCAATCCAAAGGACATGACTAGGAATTCATAATGCCCGTACCGAGTTCTGAAAGCCGTCTTTGGAATATCCTCAGTTCTAACCTTCAGCTGATGATATCCAGAACGAAGATCGATCTTTGAAAAGAATTGTGCTCCTTGCAACTGGTCAAACAGGTCATCAATACGTGACAATGGGTACCTATTTTTGATGGTGACATGATTCAACTCCCGATAATCAATACAAAGTCGCATACTTCCATCTTTCTTCTTCACGAATAGCACAGGAGCACCCCAACGAGAAGTACTAGGATGAATAAAGCCAATGTCTAACAATTCTTGCAGTTGGATCTTTAACTCCTGAAGTTCAATAGGAGCCATTCGATATGGGGCTTTGGAAATGGGTTTTGTACCGGGTTCAAGGTCGATACAAAATTTAATTTCACGCTCTGGGGGTAGGCCAGGAAGTTCTTCAGGGAATACGTCAGGAAATTTATTAACAATAGAAATATCATTCAAAACTGACGTATTTTTGTTTAGATCCGTGACATGAGCTAAGAAAGCTTGACATCCGTTTTTTAATAAACGAATAGCTTTATGGCTTGAGATGACAGTGATTGATTTTAATGGTTTGGTTGCTTGAATTCGCATAATAGGTCGATTAGGAATATGAAAGCTAACAACCTTACGAAAATAATCAATTTTTACATGATGAGTAGTTAACCAATCAATCCCTAGAATCACGTCAAATGTAAGTATTTTTAATGAAATCAGATCGACAGGTAATGTGTGGGTACCAACTTGAACCAACCAAGACTTATAAACCGTGGATGTAATGAAGGTTTCTCCCAATGGAGTTTCAACAGATAAATCAAAGTCTAATTTCTCCGGAGTCAAATTTAATCGATGAGCGCAAGTAGGAGAAATAAAAGAATGGGTAGAACCGGTATCAAATAAAGTATAGACTTCGTTAGAGTTTATGATAAGCTTACCCGTGATAACCTCATTCGGGTTCCTTGCTTTCTAGGAGGTCACAACAAACGCTCTCCCTTACATTACCGGTTTTGACTTTTCTGGGACGGCCTTTGGTGTCTCCATCTTGGCTGAACTTATTTTTGGTAAACGACAAAATCGAGCTAAATGACCTTCTCTTCCACAATTATAACATGCTTTAGACGGCATCGCGCAGTTTGGACTGATGTGCCCCTCCCCTCCGCATTTGAAACATATGATAGGTGGTCGTTCTCCTTCCTTAACAACGGGTGCTGGTGCTGACGTCTTTCCATTATTGTTGAATCTCCTCTTCTTGAAATGACCATTCTTATTGTTTTGGCCCTGATTACCACCGAAGTGGTTACCATTTCTGGCCTGTTGATTCCCTCCACGCTTGTTGTCACCGCTTCGATGACTGCTCTCACTGGTATTATCATTTTGCCAACTGCTCTCTTTTGGTTGCGTTGACTCATTATCGCGCTCCACTAACTGAGCCCTATTCACAACATCTGAATACAAACACAGTTTATGAGAAATAAGATGTTGACGTATCTCAGGTTTCAAACCTCGCAAAAACATTCGCGTCATTGGCTCTTCATTATCCACCAAGTGGGACGCAAACCGGGACAACTCAGGAAATTTAGCCTCATACTGCGACACGGTCATATTATTCTGCTCCAATTTGATGAACTCCACCTCCTTCATGTGACAAACACTTTCGGGAAAGTATTTGTCATTGAACAGCTCTTGGAACTTCTCCCAAGACATCTTCAGTGCGGCAGGTTGAGTACACTTAATCGAGTCCCACCAGTAATTTGCCTCTCCTCGCAACATAAAGGCGGCAAAGGGAACCTTTTGCTCCTCGGAGCATCCCAAGACATCAAATATCTTGGTAATCTTCTTTATCCATGTTTCCGCTATAAGTGGTTTTGGCTCTCCCTTAAACTCTGGTGGTCCCAGCTGTAATAACCGTGAATTTTAAGTCACCATATATGTATGTACATTATCGATTTTTTTTAAAACTTTGTGTTATATAAGGATTTAATATGTGACCACATATGTGAAGTGGTGCATGTGGCAATTAACATATATACTATACTTATGGATACATACATTTATAGATTTCATTAAAAATGAAAGCTTTATAACCTAATTATACATTAGGTAAGACTATTAAATAACCTAAGGGTTATGGTAATACGGAAAAGTTAGTATTTAATATGTATACTAACTTAAGTGGGTTAACATAGTATTTCAAGTGACTAATAATTTTAAACCTAATTCTTGTAAATCTAATTAGGTTATGAGATAAAGTCACATGTATAAGTAATTAAACTTCATATGATTGGAAATGGAAGCCCTAAATAATCAAATTGGGTAACATTATTAAAATTGCTAGACTATGTTTAGTATATAGCCCAAAACAATTAAAGGAGAAGCCCAAAAGAAATAAAACACAATCCAATACTTAGCCCACTTGATTAGGGGTATTCTAGACATTTGATTAATCAAAATTGGGCATTTAAAAATAAAAGCTAAATGGAGGATATTATGGGCTAGAGGATCCTAAGTGGAATAATTAAGCTAACTTGTCCATTAGTAGAAATTATTAAACACAAGGATAATGTTGTCAAGCTCCCATTGGTTGCCACTCCATTATGCACATTTAATCATGTCTAGCCTAATGGAAATAATAATACAAAGTTTTTACCCAATGGACAACAAAATAGTTATGGGAGGATTATTAGTGAATTGCCCATTTCATTTTGTAATCACATTTCATTCTTCCAACATCTCATTTTCTCTCCATCTTCTTCTTCTATCTTTTGCTCCCAAGCTAGCCAACTTCATAGAGAGAAAAGAGAGAGAGAGGGTTTTGGTTATAGAGAGAAGAGATAAGAGTGCTAGTTGTTCATGCCTCCTAAGTATATTACTTACTTTGGAAAATCAAGAAAGGTAGCAACTAAGTCAAGGTATAACTTACCTTCATCTTCTTCTTTTACTTTGTTTTGCTAGCTTGAGTTTTTATGGGGTTATGTACAAATACTCAAGATACACTAGTTCTACATATCATCATGTATGGAACTAAGTAACTTGAGTGTTAGATCAAAGACTTAGAGGAAGAAAATGAGCATATGTTCTCCAAGGGTGAAAACTCTTGTTTTTCTTCCACTAAATCTTGAGTAACTCAAGTTTTACAACTTGGAATTATGATCCGTCGAAGGGGGGTACTAGATACATGAGTTATGCAGTAAACCCAAGTGGTAGAACACAAATCTAGCAAATTTTGAAACTTTTGAGACTATTTTTCCCAAAACAGTCCGCTTTGCATGTTGAGGCTTTGAAAACCCTAAATTAGCTACTGATCCGTTTTTCATGAGGCTGTTTCGGTCAGTTGCTTGTCTTCTAAAAATCTGGGAAAAATCACAGAGGTACCTTGAGAAGTTATGTACATGCAGGAAAAAGAACGGACACGTTTCGAGTTATATATTGTGCGTAATGACTATTTCCGTAAAGGACTCTGAAATATTAACCTTCGAATGTCTCACTGTGTATACACTGAAAAATTCCGAAATTTTTACAGTAGCTTCATATATGTTACGAGAGCATACCCAAAAAATTTCAGAGTTTTCTGAGCAAAACTCAATTTATGAAAAATGGGGCAAGATTTGAGTGTTTTAGACACTTTAAAAATAGTAAATCATTTTCTAAAATTCCAGAAAAATTAGGAGATCATTGTGTGTTTATATTCTGTCAAAATCCGGAAGTTGAGAATTTTTGGAATCAGTTTGCTTTTTTTCCTAAAAATGGTTAAATTATGAATAAAAAGAAATAAATGGTTAAATGATGTCTTTAATGAGAAAAATGTGATTTTTATGCTTGAATGCTCATAATATATTATATCATGACTATCTTAGGGCATGTTGGTAATTTATAATAATAAATATTATTTATGACCTTTTATGGATATTAAATAAGGGGTTAATAAAGGATGAACAATTAGAATAAATTATTTATTAATTTAGTAAATCATTGGAATATTATTATAATATTAATAATATTATAATATGACGTTGTTAAGTAAATAAAAATATTAAGATTAAAATTTCATTAAAATATTATTAAATAATTAATAATATTAGATTAAGATATTAATCCTAGATTAAAATATTATTAAAAGATTAATAATATTAGATTAAAGTATTATTATTAAATGATTAAAATATTATTAAATAATAATATTTGAGATTAAATAAAATATTATTAAATATAATAACATTAGTAAAGGAATAAAATATTATTAAATGATTAATAATATTAGTAAGTGAATAAAATATTAGTAAATGATTGAAAGTATTATTAATTTATTAATGATGTTAAAGCATAAGTAAGATATTATTATGGTAATAATATTAATGCATGATTAAAATATTATTAAGAGGATTAATAATATTAGTAAGGTATTGAAATATTACTAAGATAATAATAATATTAGTAAATGAATGAAAGTATTATTAGTAAACCAATAATACTAGAAGGTGAATTATATATTATCTAAGTTAATAATATTATGTGAATTAAAGGTAGTCGTTAATTAATAGTAACACTATCTAGACATGATAATGTTTATAAGAACTAAATGTAATATATAATATCTATGTGATTACATAATCTAATGTTATGCTTTGACTAATTGAAAGATTAATTTATAGGTCTCTCAAAGGAAGATAATTTAACTGCATAGTGGATATAAATTTAATTTCGTAGCCGTAACCTACGATCGAGGCAAGTTTCCTAACTCAAGCTCGAGTTATTATTTTCAAAGCATGTTAGTGAATAATTATTGATGATTATTCACGTCTATATTGATTATTGAAATTCGCACTTTGTGCAATTGAATTCCGTTCTACTGCTATTGAACTGTGAATTAAATTAAAGTTCTTCATTTATGAACTGTTTATGAAATAGATCTATGCTAATTGTATCAGCTAGATCAAGCATGTCTAAATTTGTTAAATCAAATGTGTTTTAAATAACTGTTCTTATTAAATTGATATAGTAAGAACTTTTGACTGAGAAAAAGGACGAATTTGATTAAGGCATGATATCAATGCCGGATTATTAAGTGTTTATGCATAAATCACGAGGTATGAAAGGCTAATCCCCTTGAATACCAAAACTTATTAAGAGGTCCAGTTTAATCACTGAGCACCTTAGCAAATGTTCATGGTTATTCAAAACCACTCAGTTCATGTTATTCAATTCTCGAATATTCAATTGTTGATTATTAATTCATGTTCCTTCACAATCTTATATTATTGTTGAACATTGAACGCAATATTTCTTACTAAGTCATGATATATCTCCCTTGTCTATATAAACTTGTGAAGCAAATTAGTTGCTTACTCTTGCTATATCATGACATCTATTTCAGTTAAGCCCGAAGGATCCAACACGAAGGACAAGGGCAAGGGCAAGATCCAGGAGTAATTTAGACTAAATGTCAATTTAGTTATTATTTGATAGAATTTCTTAAGTAAACTATTTGTATGATAAATGGTGTATTTAAAGTTAAGGTTATGGAGACCTTGGAACCGTGTTATGAGACTTTATTATAATGAACAATGTATGTTTATTATTTCGTAATAGTTATAGAATACTTATGATGATGATAGATCGTGAGCACCGAATCTGAGGTTAGAGAACCTGGATTTGGGGGTGTCACAGGTTGGTATCAGAGCTGTAGGTTATAAACATTAGGAATGCGAAACCTAGGTTATAACCTTAGTAGAAAACTCTTATAAAGTATGTTAGGAGATGGATTATGGAAATTCATCGAGTATGTGTTGTACTTAATAAAATATTATTTCATTTCATCAATGAATATATTTTATTGTAGTACTGATGTTGTATCCTTATTTTATAGGATGCCAGGTGATAGTCAGGGGAGCCATTCTATAGACCAGGAGGAGGTCGTTCCAGAGGAGGTGTCGAACACCTCGAAAGATGTGATGATCAGTAACCTGTTAGAGAAAAACCATGCTCAGGAGCAAAGGATTTTGCAGTTGGAGGCGGAGAATATGAACCATCAGCACATGGAGCAGCAGTATAAGGATGATGCTCATCAGGCACTGATGGAGCTAGCAGAGATGCGAGTCCAGCTAGAGCATGAGAAGGCAAAGTTCGCAGCACTGAGCGTAGAGCATCTGGCGATGCAGAGTGAGCTTGACGTAGAGATTGCCGATAAGATAAGGGTGGAGGAGGCATTTCATAAGTCGGCCAAGCAGGTGGACCTATTAGAGATTGCACTGGATGCCATGAAGGTCAGGGTAGAGACTTTAGGACTGGCATTAGACGCAGCGTATGAGGGCCAGCGCAGTGGGGCTAGGAGGGTCCACTCGGAGATAGGAGAGTCTAGTCGATCCGTTCGACGTAGAGTTCTGGAGCAGTTGCTTCCCTAGGAGCCTGTGCAGGTGACTCGGCAGGGCCAAAATGGTGATGATGTGATGACCCAGTTGTAGATAGATGTATTAGTACCTTTCTTTTTGTGTAATAAGGTTTTATGATGATGTAAACCTCAGCAGGTGTGAGGTAGTAAGTAGTTAGGTACTATCCCTATTTGTGTTGTAGGGAGGTATCATTATGAGTTAATCCCATCTTTTGTGTTTAAAATGGGATAGTAGCATTTATAAAATATGCCTATATTAATCATGTAAGTCACTGAAGATTGGTGTATGAATATAAATGCAGTATTATTATGATATGTGTTGGAAAATTTTAAATAGTAAATTGTCTATTTAATGTTATGTGAATCCAGTAGATTGATTTGGGAAAATGTTCTTTAAAAACAAACTTAACCCACTAATCAGGGAAAAAGACTTCCAAATCTTGGTAATTTAAAACTCTCACATAATGATCATCTGACTGTTTAAATAAAATAGCGTGTTACATGCTAAGTAATCATATGATAATAAACCCGAGTAATGTGTTAGAATTTTGTTTCACTAGATAATGCCGCCCAGACGTGGACTGAGGAACCAAGAGATTGAAGAGTCAGTTAATAATGCAGCGGGAGCTCAACAAAACCCAATACAAGATTTTATCAACATGATGGCTGAAGCCATGAGGAATCAAGCTCAACCTGCAGGAAATCAGGCAGGCAACCAACTAGTCAACTTTAAGGACTTCAAGGCAGTAGGACCGCCAGAGTTTAGAGGAACAACAGACCCGATAGAGGCCCAGACGTGGGTAAAGGAGATCGAGAAGGCCTTCGTTATTGCTAGAGTAGCAGAAGAGCAGAAGACAATATTTGCTACCTACTTAATGAAGGATGAGGCTAACTATTGGTGGGAGGCCAACCAGAACAAAACCAGAACTGGAATCGTGACTTGGGAAGCATTCAAGAAGTTGTTCTTTGAGAACTACTTCCCTGAGAGTATTCAAGCAAGAATGGAGATCAAGTTTTTGGAACTGAAACAGGAGAATATGTCAGTATCAGAGTATGCTGCGAAGTTCAATGAATTGGCCAGATTTGCTCCACATCAGGTGGACACAGAGGTGAGGAAAGCGAGATGGTTTGAAAATGGACTAAAGCCGTGGATTTATAGTAAGGTAGCGGTTTTACAAATCACATCATTCTCAACTCTGTTGGAGAAAGCTCTTATAGCGGAAGGAGGAAGCGAAGCTGTCTCAAAATACAATCGGGAGAAGAACAAGAAGAAAGCAGAAGGTGGGAATCAGAATGTTAGCAGTGGCGGTAGCAACAACAAGAAGCGAAAATGGAGCAGTGGGGGTAATAATCTGGAGATACAGCACGGAAGTGTGCAACAAAAGAAGTCAGTGTGTGGGAACTGTGGAAAGGGTCACTCGGGGAGTGCTTGAAAGGAAAAATGGTATGTTATACATGTGGGCAAGAAGGGCATACCTCACCCAATTGTCCTAAGGTGAAGAAGGGAGGTTGCTTTAACTGTGGTGACGTGGGACATCGAATCAAGGATTGCCCGAAGAAGAAAAGAACGGATGGTGGAAATGGCAACAGGGGCAATAACACTAAGACAACCAGTGGAGGACCAGCCCAGCCAAACAAGCCTACAGCACGAACATTCAACATGACAGTGCAAGATGCCGTGGCATCCAAGGAGGTGGTGTCAGGTATAATTCCGATCAATGATATAAATGCCTATGTGTTATTAGATTCGGGAGCTTCATGTTCTTTCGTATCTGATGAATTTGCTCAAAGATTAAGTTTACCTCATGAACTATTAGAACGCCCAATGAATGTAGAAGTAGCAAACAAAGAAATTATCCCTGTAGACTGCATCTATAGGAACTGTTGTGCTAATGTAAGAGGGTTTAAGCTTAACGTGGATTTGATACCGATTCATCTTGGAGAGTTTGATGTAATCCTCGGGATGGATTGGTTATCAAGTCATGGAGCGGTCATTGACTGTAAGAAAAAGTGCGTGCACCAAAAGACTCCGAATAAGTCAAAGGTGGTATTTCATGGCAGTAAATCGCCGAGACAATCTTGTTGTCTGACAATGATGCAAGCAAGTAAGTTACTTAGGAAGGGTTGTATAGGTTATTTGGCTCACATTGTGGATACCCACCGAGTCGAGGGTGAACTGGGTCAGATACCTATTGTAAGAGAATTCGTTGACGTTTTCCCTTATGAGATTTTGGGATTGCCACCAGATTGAGAGATAGAGTTTGTTATCGATTTGGCACCAGGGACATCACCGGTATCCAAAGCACCGTATCGTATGGCTCCGGTAGAAATGAAGGAATTGATGGTTCAACTACAAGAGTTGTTAGATAAGGGATACATTCGACCAAGCGTATCACCATGGGGAGCACCAGTCTTATTCGTAAAGAAGAAGGATGGGTCATTAAGGCTTTGTATCGACTACCGGGAGTTAAACAAGGTCACCGTTAAGAACAAGTACCCGTTGCCCAGGATCGACGATTTGTTTGATCAGTTGAAGGGGGCGAAATACTTTTCAAAAATCGACTTGAGGACCGGTTATCACCAACTGAAGGTGAGACAGGATGATGTTCCAAAGACGGCATTCAGAACTCGGTATGAACACTTTGAGTTTCTGGTAATGTCTTTTGGGTTGACGAATGCGCCAGCAGCATTCATGGACTTGATGAACAGAGTGTTTAAACAGTATTTGGATAAGTTTGTTGTCGTGTTCATAGATGACATCCTGGTATATTCAGAGACAGAGGAAGATCACGTTGAACATCTAAGGAAAGTGTTGGAGACGTTAAGGAGGGAGAAGTTGTATGCAAAGTTCTCCAAGTGTGAATCTTGGTTGCGGAGAGTGCAGTTTTTGGGTCACGTTATCGACAAGGATGGTGTTTCGGTAGATCCAGTAAAAGTAGAAGCAGTTATCAACTGGGAACAACCAAAGACACCGACAGAAATTAGGAGTTTCTTGGGATTAGCAGGATACTATCGAAGATTCATCCAAGATTTTTCAAAGATAGCATCGCCGTTGACCAACCTTACTAGAAAGACAGTGAAGTTCGTTTGGACGGAAAAATGTGAACAGAGTTTCATGGAATTGAAGAAGAGGCTCAGTCAAGCACCTATGTTGGCTTTACCGGACAACACGGGAGGATTTGTAGTGTATAGTGATGCGTCACACAAGGGTCTTGGCTGTGTACTGATGCAGCATGGCAAGGTCATTGCGTACGCTTCACGTCAGCTGAAGGACTATGAGAAGGGTTATCCGACTCATGACCTGGAATTAGCAGTAGTAGTTTTTTCCTTGAAGATTTGGAGGCACTATTTGTATGGTGAGAAGTGTGAGATATATACGGATCACAAGAGTCTGATGTATATCTTCACACAGAAAGAGCTAAATATGAGGCAGCGCCGATGGCTAGAATTGATCAAGGATTATGATTGTGAGATTCTGTACCATCCAGGCAAAGCAAATGTAGTGGCAGATGCCCTGAGCAGAAAAGACAGAGAGAAATTACTGAAGTTGACCATTCAAGAGGAATTGGTGAAAGATTTCGAACGACTTAACTTAGTGGTTAAGTATCCGATAGAGACCAACGAGAAATTATTTACAGTGGCAACGAGCCCAAATTTACTAGATAAGATTAAAGGGGCTCAAGAGAAGGACGAGGATTGAAATACAAGATTGATGGCACCAGACTGCTGAGATTTAAAGGACGAATTTGGGTACTGTTAGTACCAGAACTAAGAGAAGAGATTCTGCAAGAAGCGCATAGTACGAGGTACTCGATACACCCAGGAAGCACAAAGATGTATCAAGACTTACGTCAACACTTTTGGTGGCCAAACATGAAGAGAGAGGTTGCAGAATGCGTCAGCAGATGTCTAACTTGTCAAAGAGTCAAGGCAGAGCATCAACGACCGAGTGGATTACTACAACCTTTAGAGATTCCAGAGTGGAAGTGGGAGCACATCACGATGGATTTTGTGGTGGGACTTCCAGCAACGCAAAAGGGACACGACGCCATATGGGTGATCGTAGATCGTCTTACGAAGTCGGCTCACTTTTTGCCGATCAAGATCAGGTATAGTCTGGACCAGCTAGCCAAAGTATATATCAAGGAAATTATCTCGAGACATGGCGTACCAGTATCTATTGTGTCGGATAGGGATCCGCATTTCACGTCAAACTTCTGGAAGAGTCTTCAAGAAAGAATGGGGACGCAGCTACGAATGAGCACCGCGTATCATCCGCAGACCGATGGGCAAAGCGAGAGAACGATTCAAACACTTGAAGACATGCTCAGAGCTTGCGTGATGGACTTCAAGGGTAGCTGGGAGGATCATCTTCCATTAGTAGAGTTCGCATACAACAATAGCTATCACGCCAGCATCGGGATGCCGCCGTACGAAGCACTGTATTGAAGGAAATGTAGAACGCCCTTATGCTGGGATGAAGTAGGTGAACATCGACTGTTGGGACCAGAACTGGTGCAGCAGACCGTAGAGACCATCAAGGTGATTAGAGCCCGACTGGTAGCAGCTCAAGATCGCCAGAAGAAGTATGCAGACTTACATCGCCAGAAGAGAGATTTTGAGGTGGGAAGCTATGCATTTTTGAAAGTATCTCCCTGGAAAGGGAAGATAAGGTTTGGAAAGAAAGGTAAACTAAGTCTGAGATTTATTGGACCTTTTGAGATCTTGAAGAAGTTCATAATGTGTTTCATGTGTCAGTGCTACGACCATATAAGCCTGATTACAAGCACGTGATATCGTACGAGCCAATTCAGGTCGAAAGGGATTTGTCGTACGAGGAAATTCCGGTCAAAATTTTAGATAGAAAGGAACAGAAATTACGAAATAAGGTTATACATTCTATAAAAGTTCTTTGGAGGAACCACAATGCTGAAGAAGCCACGTGGGAACTCGAAGAAAAGATAAGAGAAAATTATCCACACCTTTTTGAGTAACCTTATATGAAATTCCGGGTATAAGGGGGGGATGATGTAATAACCGTGAATTTTAAGTCACCATATATGTATGTACATTATCGATTTTTTTTTAAAACTTTGTGTTATATAAGGATTTAATATGTGACCACATATGTGAAGTGGTGCATGTGGCAATTAACATATATACTATACTTATGGATACATACATTTATAGATTTCATTAAAAATGAAAGCTTTGTAACCTAATTATACATTAGGTAAGACTATTAAATAACCTAAGGGTTATGGTAATACAAAAAAGTTAGTATTTAATATGTATACTAACTTATGTGGGTAAACATAGTATTTCAAGTGACTAATAATTTTAAACCTAATTCTTGTAAATCTAATTAGGTTATGAGATAAAGTCACATGTATAAGTAATTAAACTTCATATGATTGGAAATAGAAGCCCTAAATAATCAAATTGGGTAACATTATTAAAATTGCTAGACTATGTTTAGTATATAGCCCAAAACAATTAAAGGAGAAGCCCAAAAGAAATAAAACACAATCCAATACTTAGCCCACTTGATTAGGGGTATTCTAGACATTTGATTAATCAAAATTGGGCATTTAAAATAAAAGCTAAATGGAGGATATTATGGGCTAGAGGATCCTAAGTGGAATAATTAAGCTAACTTGTCCATTAGTAGAAATTATTAAACACAAGGACAATGTTGTCAAGCTCCCATTGGTTGCCACTCCATTATGCACATTTAATCATGTCTAGCCTAATGGAAATAATAATAAAAAGTTTTTGCCCAATGGACAACAAAGTAGTTATAGGAGGATTATTAGTGAATTGCCCATTTCATTTTGTAATCACATTTCATTCTTCCAACTTCTCATTTTCTCTCCATCTTCTTCTTCTATCTTTTGCTCCCAAGCTAGCCAACTTTATAGAGAGAAAAGAGAGAGAGGGTTTTGGTTATAGAGAGAAAAGATAAGAGTGCTAGTTGTTCATGCCTCCTAAGTATATTACTTACTTTGGAAAATCAAGAAAGGTAGCAACTAAGTCAAGGTATAACTTACCTTCATCTTCTTCTTTTACTTTGTTTTGCTAGCTTGAGTTTTGATGGGGTTATGTACAAATACTCAAGATACACTAGTTCTACATATCATCATGTATGGAACTAAGTAACTTGAGTGTTAGATCAAAGGCTTAGAGAAAGAAAATGAGCATATGTTCTACAAGGGTGAAAACTCTTATTTTTCTTCCACTAAATCTTGAGTAACTCAAGTTTTACAACTTTGAATTATGATCTGTCGAAGGGGGGTACTAGATACATGAGTTATGCAGTAAACCCAAGTGGTAGAACACAAATCTAACAAATTTTGAAACTTTTGAGACTATTTTTCGCAAAACAGTCCGCTTTGCATGTTGAGGCTTTGAAAACCCTAAATTAGCTACTGATCCGTTTTTCATGAGGCTGTTTCGGTCAGTTGCTTGTCTTCTAAAAATCTGGTAAAAATCACAGAGGTACCTTGAGAAGTTATGTATATGCAGGAAAAAGAACGGACACGTTTCGAGTTATATATTGTGCGTAATGACTATTTCCGTAAAGGACTATGAAATATTAACCTTCGAATGTCTCACTGTGTATACACTGAAAAATTCCGAAATTTTTACAGTAGCTTCATATATGTTACGAGAGCATACCCAAAAAATTTCAGAGTTTTCTGAGCAAAACTCAATTTATGAAAAATGGGGCAAGATTTGAGTGTTTTAGACACTTTAAAAATAGTAAATCATTTTCTAAAATTCCAGAAAAATTAGGAGATCATTGTGTGTTTATATTCTGTCAAAATCCGGAAGTTGAGAATTTTTGGAATCAGTTTGCTTTTTTTCCTAAAAATGGTTAAATTATGAATAAAAAGAAATAAATGGTTAAATGATGTCTTTAATGAGAAAAATGTGATTTTTATGCTTGAATGCTCATAATATATTATATCATGACTATCTTAGGGCATGTTGGTAATTTATAATAATAAATATTATTTATGACCTTTTATGGATATTAAATAAGGGGTTAATAAAGGATGAGCAATTAGAATAAATTATTTATTAATTTAGTAAATCATTGGAATATTATTATAATATTAATAATATTATAATATGACGTTGTTAAGTAAATAAAAATATTAAGATTAAAATTTCATTAAAATATTATTAAATAATTAATAATATTAGATTAAGATATTAATCCTAGATTAAAATATTATTAAAAGATTAATAATATTAGATTAAAGTATTATTATTAAATGATTAAAATATTATTAAATAATAATATTTGAGATTAAATAAAATATTATTAAATATAATAACATTAGTAAATGAATAAAATATTATTAAATGATTAATAATATTAGTAAGTGAATAAAATATTAGTAAATGATTGAAAGTATTATTAATTTATTAATGATGTTAAAGCATAAGTAAGATATTATTATGGTAATAATATTAATGCATGATTAAAATATTATTAAGAGGATTAATAATATTAGTAAGGCATTGAAATATTACTAAGATAATAATAATATTAGTAAGTGAATGAAAGTATTATTAGTAAACCAATAATACTAGAAGGTGAATTAAATATTATCTAAGTTAATAATATTATGTGAATTAAAGGTAGTCGTTAATTAATAGTAACACTATCTAGACATGATAATATTTATAAGAACTAAATGTAATGTATAATATCTATGTGATTACATAATCTAATGTTATGCTTTGACTAATTGAAAGATTAATTTATAGGTTTCTCAAAGGAAGATAATTTAACTGCATAGTGGATATAAATTTAATTTCGTAGCCGTAACCTACGATCGAGGCAAGTTTCCTAACTCAAGCTCGAGTTATTATTTTCAAAGCATGTTAGTGAATAATTATTGATGATTATTCACGTCTATATTGATTATTGAAATTCGCACTTTGTGCAATTGAATTCCGTTCTACTGCTATTGAACTGTGAATTAAATTAAAGTTCTTCATTTATGAACTGTTTATGAAATAGATCTATGCTAATTGTATCAGCTTGATCAAGCATGTCTAAATTTGTTAAATCAAATGTGTTTTAAATAACTGTTCTTATTAAATTGATATAGTAAGAACTCTTGACTGAGAAAAAGGACGAATTTGATTAAGGCATGATATCAATGCCGGATTATTAAGTGTTTATGCATAAATCACGAGGTATGAAAGGCTAATCCCCTTGAATACCAAAACTTATTAAGAGGTCCAGTTTAATCACTGAGCACCTTAGCAAATGTTCATGGTTATTCAAAACCACTCAGTTCATGTTATTCAATTCTCGAATATTCAATTGTTGATTATTAATTCATGTTCCTTCACAATCTTATATTATTGTTGAACATTGAACGCAATATTTCTTTCTAAGTCATGATATATCTCCCTTGTCTATATAAACTTGTGAAGCAAATTAGTTGCTTACTCTTGCTATATCATGACATCTATTTCAGTTAAGCTCGAAGGATCTAACAGAAAGGACAAGGGCAAGGGCAAGATCCAGGAGTAATTTAGACTGAATGTCAATTTAGTTATTATCTGATGGAATTTCTTAAGTAAACTATTTGTATGATAAATGGTGTATTTAAAGTTTAGGTTATGGAGACCTTGGGACCGTGTTATGAGACTTTATTATAATGAACAATGTATGTTTATTATTTCGTAATAGTTATAGAATACTTATGATGATGATAGATCGTGAGCACCGAATCTGAGGTTAGAGAACCTGGATTTGGGGGTGTCACACCAGCTCCTTGAACTGTTTAGCGGTGACCGTCCGAGAGTTTTCAGTGTTTCCACCTATATTTTGGACAGGAGCCGCTCTCGCCTGCTGTTGCATGAACTGCATAAAGTTTCTGAACATTCCATCATTCATCATCTGGTCAGTGTTATTGTTTGCATGAGGATTGTCACCTTCCTGATGCACATTATCCTGATTATTGATATGTGGTGAATCAACAGTCGCCTGTGCTCCATTGCTATTCTCAACATTCTAAGATGCCATTTTCAGATACTGCCACAAAATAAAAGTTAATTGATATGTCATATATTATCCTTATATTATGACCGACCAATTAAATACCATGCAAATAAACTTAGGTAGGTCATACTAGCGAAGGAATTCCCCGTCTCTCGTCTCGTAGTTCTATTCTCACATCTTAGCCAGGGATCATATCCCTAAGCTCTGATACCAACTGTGACGCCCCCAAAATTAGGTATACATCACCCATCTTGGGTCGTCAGATACAAAGTACAGAATACAAATACAACTTACTAATACAACTGTCGTGTACAATACGACAAAACATAAACTGCGAGTTTGAATACAAATTTTATCTTCTAGAGAGTATTCATACTCAAAAGGAGTCCTCATTACATTTATTAACACACTATTACATAGAATAGTGAGGACTACTAACTAATACTAACATTCGAACCATCACTCCGTTCCCCGACTAGCCCTAGCTACGTTCTCATTTCCTGAAGAGAACAGTGAAAGAAAGGGTGAGCTCAACTAGCTCAGTAAGAAATATTATGACTAAGATAATGCAGAATAAATTATCATTAGCCTTCAACAATGTTAAACTGATAAAATATAATAGACATCAAGTTTAACTGCAGCGGAACAAACAATCCATTAAAAGAGTCAAGTAGAAAATAAACTCTACTATCTTTTATGATTTAAAAGGTTTTTCAACACTGTGATCGCTGGGACTAAGCTTAATAAAATAATCCACATCATCGAATCACCCCTGCACTACGGCCAAGGATATTCGTGTATTCATTAATGGTCATGATCATGCCAACAACTGTCCATCAACGCACTACGGGCCAATGAGGACTTTTACCACAACATTTATAACATTACGGTCATGGTTATACCGAATAATCCCTGGTCATAATCATACCAAGTCCATCTATGCACTACAAGCCACAGATGACTTTCAACAGTTTATAAACATGAGGATGATGACAATAATATAAGAATTCAATAGAACAAGTTCAAGAATTAATTTATGCAATAATTAACAACGTCCAAATTGTCAACATAATACTGCTTTGTGGAGTAAAATTCAAGAATGCTTAGAAGAATATTTTCATGAAAAGATACTGGATGAAATGTAATTATTAAGGATATTCCACAAATTTCATAGAGTATAGAAGTCAAAACTTAACCAACTGAGTATAACAAAGAATGAAATAACAAAAGAAATCACCATGCATGCGATAGACCACACAGACAGGCTATTCCAACAGAATAATAAATAATGGAACTAGGTCCGGCATAAAACGCACAGACAGGATATTCCAACAGAATAATAATAAAGACGGAACCAGGTCCGGCGTAAAACGCACAGACAGAATATTCCAACTGAATAATAATAAATGGAATAACAACAGTTCTCTTCATGAATAAGAAAGAATAACACCCCTTACCGTTTTAAAGAAGAGCTAAAATAAGTAAGTAGTTAAGTAGCAGAATACTCTTCTTCTCTCTCTATAGTTTCTCTCTATAGTTTCTCTCTCTAGAGTTCAGTGAATTCGTAAGAAATAATGAAGGAATGAGCTGCTATTTATAGAAAAATAGAATGCATAGTAACTAATCCATGAACGGTCCAGATTGATTACTTTAATCTGACGGTCCATATTTAAAGAAAAATCTTTTAAATAAAATATAATATATTCTATTTATAGAATAACTTTAATAAAGTATTCTATTTTATATAAAAAGATGTTTATGTTTTATTACGTTAATAATACGAATAAAACAAAACGTCATTATCGCTAAATAATTCATATTATTAACTGACAATAATTGAATCAAATTGAGTGACTTCTCACATAAGCATTAATAATCAATACCGTGTGCTACTATGTAACCACACGTATTACTGTACTTTTACTACCGAGTAGTTCAACAGTATCAATGGTAAAACTTCCGCCGTTATTTTTAATAAAATATTTTTGTCGTTTTCTCAATCCTACAATAATTCCATTGTGGGGTCCACCAATGATTGTGTCGTTGACGAACATTCCCTGTTAAAACGAATATTCCCCGACCAATCGAATATTATATAACAACTTGCGTACTTTGCAAACTTTATAAATATTACCCACAACTATAACATTATATCAAATTAACTCCATAATATTCAAAAATGATATTTATAGAAAATTCATCTTTATTTATAAAAGTTGGGGTCTTACAATATGATCCCTAGCTGAGATGTGGGACTAGAACTAGGAGGGGAGAGACGGGTAAATCCTTCGCTAGTATGACCTACCTAAGCTTATTTGTTATTTAATTGGTCGGTCAAAGTATTAGAATAATATGTGGCATGTCAATTAACCTTTATTTTGTGGCAATGTTTGAAAATAGCATCTGAAAATATTGAGATAAGCAATGAAGCACATGAGACCGTTGAGTGACCACGATCAATATCCAGGATAATGTGCGTCAAGAAGGAAATAATCCTCAGGTAAACAACTACACCGACCAGATGATGAACGATGGGATGTTCAGAGGCTTTATGCAATTCATGCAACATTAAGCGAGAGAGACTCATGTTCAAAATGTAGGTGAAAACGCTGGCAACTCTGGGATGGTCACTAATAAGCAGTTTAAGGAGCTGAGACCACTGAAGTTTTTGGTAAAGCCAGAACCACTTAAGGCAGAGACGTGGATAAAGTAGATCACCAATATATTTAATGTCTTGGAATGCTCAGATGAGCAAAAGGTTCCCTTCACCACCTTTATGTTGCGTGAAGAGGCAGATTACTAGTGGGAATCTGTAAAACGTACCTAGCTTACCGCACTCAAGATGTTTTGGGAGAAGTTCCAAAAATTATTCAACAACAAGTAATTTCTCGAAAGTATTCGTCACATAAAGGAGATAGAGTTCATCAAGCTAGAGCAAAATAATATGACCGTGTCACAGTACGAGGCTAAGTTTGCCGAGTTGTCCCGTTTGAATCCCATTTAGTCGATAATGAGGAGCGAATAACACGGATGTTTCTAAGAGGTTTGAAACCTGAAATACGTCAATACCTCATTTCTCACAAACTTTGTTTATATTCAGATGTTGTGAATAGGGCTAAGTTATTGGAGTGCGATAATGAGTCAGCCCAACCAAAAGGTAACAACCAACAACACGATAATAATCATACTGGTGGCAACGGCCATCGGAACAATGATAACCATCGTGGAGGAAATTATCATGCCAAGAATGGTAACCACTTCGGTGGCAATCATGGACAGAATAATAGAAGTGGAAATTTCAAGAAGAGAAGGTTCAATAATGTTGGAAAGATAATAGCACCAGTACCAATTTTTAAAGAAGGAGAACGACCACCGATCGTATGCTTCAAATACAGAGAGGAGGGACACATCAGTCCAAACTGTACGATACAGTCCAAAGTCTGTTATAATTGTGAAAGAGAAGGTCACCTAGCTCGATTTTATCGTGTAGTGAAGTCAAGTTCAGCTGGGATGGTGACGCCAAAGGATGACCTAGACAATTCAAATCGGTAGTTTAAGAGAGAGCATTTTTCGTGACGAGGAACCCAAACAAAGTTATCACGGGTAAGTTAATCATAAACTCTTACGAAGTCTATACCTTATTCGATACCAGTTCTACCCACTCTTTTATTTCTCCTACTTGCACTCAATGTTTAAATTTGACTCAGGAGAAATTAGACTTTGACTTATCTGTTGAAACTCCGTTATGAGAAACCTTCGTTACATCGACTATTTATAAGTCTTGTTTGATTCAAATCGGCACCCTCACGTTACCTGTCGATCTGATCTCTTTGAAAATGCTTGCATTTGATGTGATTTTAGGGATTGATTGGTTAACCACTAAAATTGATTATTTTCGTAAGGTTGTTAGCTTTCATATTCCTAACCAACCTATTATGCAAATTTAAGTAACTAAACCACTAAAGTCAATCACTGTCATATCAAGCCATAAAGCTATTCGTTTATTAAAAAAATGGATGTCAAGCTTTCTTAGCCTATGTCACGGATTTAAATAAAAATACGTCAGATTTGAATGATATTTCTATTGTTAATAAATTTCCTGACGTATTCCCCGAAGAACTTCCTGGCCTGCCCCTACAGCGTGAAATCAAATTTTGTATTGACCCCAATACAAAACCCATTTTTAAAACCCTCAAATATTTCTTCACCCAAAACGAACGTAACATGCGCCAAAGACATTGGCTCGAGCTGTTGAAGATGATGACCATACCATTCAATATCATCGTGGAAAAGCAAACGTGGTAGCTGACGCGTTGAGTAGAAGATCGTATGTGGTTACGAGTGCGACGTTGTTAACATAAAGACCCATTTCGTATGACTTACAAATGATAGAGATAAAGTTAAAGACTCTAGGGACCTACGTGAAGATAGAGAATATACGAGTAGAATTGACTTTAATTAAAAAAGTTAAAGCCTCTTAAGCTACAGACTCATAGCTGATGAATGTGAAGAATAAGGTGCAAGAAGGCGTTATTCTAGAAGCAAAAATCGATGAAGAAGGAATACTTCGAGTTAACTCCAGACTTTGTGTTCCTAACGACTCTGACTTGAAGTATAAAATCATGATGGAGGCGCACAACACACTGTTTGCAATTCATCCTGGGAGTACCAAAATGTATCGTGATCTTCGACATACATTTTGGTGGAGCAATATAAAAAGAGAGATCGCGGAGTTTATCTCAAGGTGTCTAACGTGTCAGCGAGTCAAGGCGGAGCATCAAGTGCTAAAAGGTACATTGCAACCACTTGAAATTCCAAAATAGAAGTGGGAGCACATTACCATGAATTTTGTTACTGGTCTTCCCAAGGTTTCTCAAGGCATAGATGCGATTTGGGTCATTGTCGATAGATTGACCAAGTCTGCTCATTTCTTACCTATACGAGAAACTTATTCACTTGAACGTCTTGCTCGTTTATACATAAATGAGATTGTAAAATTGCATGGTATGACAGTATCCATAGTTTTTGATCGAGACCCAAGATTTACTTTACGATTTTGGGTTAGTTTGCAAAATGCTATGGGCACGGATTTATGATTCAGTTCGGCATACCATCCTCAAATGGACATGCAGTCAGAGAGGACTATTTAAACTCTTGAAGATCTATTAAGACTCTGTGTCCTTGACTTCAAAGGAAGTTGGGACAAGTTTTTGCCATTAGTGGAATTCTCCTACAATAACAATTATCAAACAAGTATTGACATGGCTCCATTTGAGGCGTTGTATGGACGCAAGTGTTGTTCTCCAATGTGCTGGGACGAGGTGGGTGAAGCAGCGTTGTTGGGACCAGAATTGGTACGTATGACTACGGAGAAAATTTAAATGATCCGGCAATATATAAAAACCTCATAAGATCGACAAAAGAGTTATGCTGATCTTCATCGAAAGGACGTGGAATTCAATGTTAAAGATCATGTGTTGTTACGTGTTGGCTCATAGAAAGGAGTTACAAGATTTTGAAAGAGAGGAATGCTCAGACCTCGATTTATTGGGCTAATCGAAATCCTCGATCGAGTAGGAACTGTGGCCTATAGACTCGTCTTACCGCCAAGTATATCTCGTGTTCATAACATTTTTTACATATCTATGTTACGTAAATATGTGAAAACCCGAACCACATTATTGAATTAGAACCGAACGAGATAGCGGAAGATTTAACGTATGAAGAGGCATCTGTTAAAATCTTGGATAAGAAGGATCATATTCTATGCTCCAAGGTTATACCTCAACTCAAAGGTTTGTGGAGAAACCACGATGTTGAGGAAATGACCCGAAAGTTAGAATATGAAATGAAGTCAAGGTATCCTTACCTCTTCGACGTACCAGGTACGTACCCTGATTTCGAGGAAAAAATTTCATAAGAAGGGGAATTGTAAGACCCCAACTTTTATGAATAAAGATTAATTTTTTTCAAAATATATTTTTGAATATTATGATGTGGATTTGATATAATGTTATAATTATGGGTAATATTTACAATTTTTACAAAGTAAACAAGTTCTTATAAAATATTCGATTGGTCGGGGAATATTCGTTTTAAAGGAAATATTTGTATGACGGCACAATCATTGGTGGACCCCACAACAGAAGTATTATCGGAGTTAGAAAATGACATAAATATCTTTTTATAAAATAACGGCGAAAGTTTTACCGTTAAACTATTGATATATCCGGTGATAAATGTAAAGTAATACGTGTGGTTGTATAGTAGCACACGATATTGTACAATATCTTTGATTATTGATGCTTACGTAAGTAGTCACTTAGTTATACTCAATAATTATTACAATAATTGATGTATATTATCTCTCATATTATTGACTCAATTATTGTCATAGTATTATCTGCATAACATTTTATATTACTAAATCAATAATTGAGGCGACAAAGTTATTCATATTATTATTTACATTATTGATGATGTCTAGAAAGTTCTGTCAAGGAAAGGGGTTTGGTCATCTAATTGCGCGCTAATAGGGAGAAATCCTTATCGGAAAACCCTCCTTTTCCTGGGAATGATCTGGTTGTTAAATATTGTGAGTTATAATATTAATGATGAATAAATTCGTGTTGATTAAAGATGAAATTGTTGATAAAAATATTTCCATTGTGTTGGGATTATTAGTGTTAGTGGAAATTGACATTTATTTCAATAATAATTGATTTCTGGAGGTTAAATTGACCAATCAAGTAATTAATCAGATAAATGAGCAATTAATTGCTATTAGTTCACATGCATATAACTATTTATTCACATGAATGAAACTATTGATTCACATGTAGGTACTATTAGGGGAGGTGGTGCAAAATTGATAATACTTGCAGGACTAAATTAAAAATAGAGCTATAGATGAAGGTACTATACTGTAATAATTCAAGCCCCAAAACATGCAATTATCGAAACTATGTTTTCCTATAAATAGAAGTTCATTCTTCTTTCATTCTCACCAATTCACTAAGACTCACAAGGGCAATTATAGAGAGAGAAGCTATAGAGAGAAAGAAGAAGAGTATTCTGCTACTTCACTATTCTAGTATACAGTCTTCTTCTAAGGTAAGGAATGTTATTTATTTCTTATTCATAAGAGATGTTATTTATTTCTTATTCATAAGGGATATTATTTTGTTCAGTATTCATAAGAAATAATATTTTCTTCCATACTCTATATTATGTGAGTAATATTATTTTGTTTCGTATTCCTAATTTTACACTCATTCTGTTAAAGTATTGTTTTTATACTCCGTGAAATTAATAGAATATCATTGGTATTTGCGCTTCATCCAGTATCTTTTCATGAAAATATTATTTTGAGCATTCTTGATAATTATTAATCTTTTCATGCCAGAATACTATTCACAGAGTACTATTCACGGAGTACTATTAATAAAGTACTATTCACAAAATACTATTCTTGAGTACTATTCACAAAGTACTATTCTTGTGTACTATTCACAAAGTACTATTCATGAATACTATTCACTGGATACTATTCACTCAGGTACTATTTATCCGGAGTACTATTCATGATAAAAAGTGATTTCTTTTCGGTCCAAATCATTTTTGATACAATAATATTCTTGAATTTTACTCCACAAAGCAGTATCATGTTGAAAATTTGGACATTATTGAGTTCTGGATAAATTAAATTATAAATCTTAAAAAATTTATCATTTACTTTCTTTTAATTGAATTCTTATATCATTGTCATCATCCTCATGCTTATATTGTGATGAAAGTCATCTTTGGCAGTAGTGCATAGATGGACTGTTGATTGGTATGATTATGCATGGATCATTCGGTATAATCATGACCCGTAATGTTACAAATAATGTGGTAAAAGTCCTCATTGGCCCGTAGTGCATTGTTGGACAGTTGTTGGTATGATCATGACCATTAGTTATTACACGAATATCATTAGCCCGTAGTGCATGGATAATTCGTGGACGTGATACTAATGAATATCCTTGGCCCGTAGTGCATGGATAATTCAGTAATGTGGATTATTTATTGAGCTGAGTCTTAGCGATAAAGTTGATGATAAACTTTTTAAATCATAGAAGATAGTAGATATCATGCTCTACTTGACTCTTCTAATGGATTGTTTGTTCTGCTGTAGTTAAACTTGATGTTTATTGTATATTATCAGTTTAACACTGTTAAAGGCTAACAATAATTTATTCTTAATTATCTTAGTTATAATATTTCTTACTAGGCTAGTTGAGCTCACCTTTTGCTTTCATTCTTCTCTTCAGGAAATGAGAACGTAGCCGGGACTAGTCGGGGAATAGAGTGACAGTCCGAGATGGTGGTTGTAGTAGTCCTCACTATTTTTTAAAATAGTGTGATAATAATTGTAATGAGGACTCCATTTGAGTTTGGATACTGTCTACTAGACAATATTCGTGTCAAAACTCTCAGCTATATTTTGTCATAGTTTACATGACAGTTGTATAATTAAGTTTGTATTAAAATTTTATACCATGTATTTGGCGACTCAAAATGAGTGATGTATACCTAATTTTGGGGCGTTACATTAACATTGCCGAAGGCTAACGATAATTTATTCTACATTTTAATCATAATATTTCTTACTGGGCTAGTTGTGCTCACCCTTTTGCTTTCATTGTTCTCTTCAGCAAATGAGAACGTAGCCGGGACTAGTCGGGGAACGGAGTGATTGTCCGAGATGGTGGCTATAGTAGTCCTCACTATTTTATAAAATAGTGTGATAATAATTGTAATGAGAACTCCTTTTTGTGTTTGAATGTTGTCTATTAGACAATATTCGTGTAAAAACTGTCAGCTACGTTTTGTCGTATTGTATAAAAGAAGTTTGTATTTGATTTCTATACCATGTATTTGGTGACTCATAATGGGTGATGTATACCTATTTTGGGGGCGTCACAGAGTCTGTACCAAAACAATTTGGTTCAGGATAAATTCTCAAAGAAATATTTAATTTTTCATAAACATTTGTCTAGCTAAACCAAAAAGCTTAGACATATACCAATAATTCAAACATTAATTAAAACATATGTCTGGCCAAATTCAATTGGCAATAAATTATCTTTAAAATTCTAAAAATTATTCTATGACTTCATGACATCGCACTGTATTTACAGCCCATTTAAGGATTCCGTCATTTTGTGACTTTGTCATACTATAACATACCATACTGGGCTGATGATCCTTAGATCCCATCCAATACTAGGTAATTCAACATTGATAACTACATCATTTTTATCAGCTCTGCACCAGGTTCAATGATGCATTAAAGATATATAAACTACATTTTGATATATTTCAAATCTTTTTTGTCTTGCCGAAACAATTACCATAGACTCTTCTTTAAACAGTTGAAAACCACTAAAAAATCATTTTTTTATTGTTATAATGTCGCAACAGGTAACGTTTTGATAATGGCTTGAAGTTCATCTCCACACCCTTGTCACCTTGTTTTGAGGATAACAAAAATTCATTTTATTTCTAAACGTACATCAGTGCGAATTTACCTTAATTTAAAAAATTTCGAAGTCTAGCATAGCTAGAAGATTTGGAATGCCTATACTTCCTCCATTAATCTCTAATTTTCTCCCATGCTTCATTTCTTAAAAATTATATTTATTTCTATCATCCTTAAAATTTACTATACTGAAAATCCTCAATTCTGCATCCACAACTTTTCTATATAATTCATTAAACCTACCACACATTATGAGTTCAGGTACTTTCCATAATAATATGAGCTTAGAAACTTATCCTAGCAATACATAGTCCAAGAAACAATCAGGGATTGTCCATAAGCATAGGGGTTCAAAAACATACCATACGATTATGAGTCACAAACTTACCATAAGTATGAGTTTTAAGATTGCAGCTAACCTTATATTGTCTACCTATCCGTTATATACATGAGAAAATAATCACCTTCTTAACATGAATATAGAAAATAGTGCGACACCAGGTTTTAATGATTATCAATATAAGAAGCTAAGCGTTTGTCGAACCAAACGCAATCCCCTGCCCATACAAGAAATTGGCTAACTCGGCCACTAATCAATATAGGAAGCTAAGTGGTTATTACACCAAGGACAAATCCCTGTGTGACACCCCCAAAATAGGTCCACACAACCCATTTTGAGTCGTCAAATACATGGCACAAAAAATAACTACAACTTCATTATTACAATTGTCGTGCAAAATATGACAACACATATGATGTGAGTTTAAATACAAATATTGTCTTATAGACAATATCCAAACTCAAATAAGTCCACACTATAATTATTGATACACTATATTACAAAATAGTGAAGACTGCTAAAACAACTGACTTGAAACATCACTCCACACCCCGATTAGTTCCCATTATATTCTCGCCTCCTGAGAAAAAAAATGGAACAAAAAGGAAAAGGGTGAGCTCAACTAGCCCAGTAAAGAATATTATGACTAATATAATGTAGAACAAATTATTTTTAGCCTTCAATAAATTAGATAAAATATAATGGACAACAAGTTTTAGATCAATATTCGCAACAAAAATAACAATTCATTAGAAGAGTTAAGTAGATAATGAAGTCTACTATCTTCTATGATTTAAAAGTCCATCATCAATATTTTATCCATGTAACATCAATCAATATACATCCTGAATCAAATATTCATCTTTGCACTACGGGCCAAAGATATTCATTCGTATCACTAGTTGGTCATGTTCATCTCAACACCTGTCCATCTTTACACAACGGGTCAAAGATATTCATCAGGCAATCATTCATCTTTGCACTACAGGCCAAAGATATTCATTTATTTCATCATTTAGGACTGAGGATGATAAAAAATATTTTTAAGAAACGAATCCAGTGAGATTAAAGGACAAAGATTAGGGATTCGTACTTTGGTTTATCCAAGTTCAAAAATACTCCATAATAATCAATTGTGGAGCAAAATTCAAGAATGAAGATCAAAACATGGATACAATCAAAGATAGTAACCATAATAGACAACTTGGACAAAGAAAAGAAAATTTAATTTTTCTGTGAATAGTGCCGTATACGTGAATAGTAACTCCGACACAAAAGGTAACAATTTTATAAGAAAAATCATACTTCGTGAATAGGACTCGTGAATAGTATTGTATTCGTGAATATTGCCATATACGTGAATAGTAACCTCGACATGAAAAGGTAAAAATTTCATAATAAAATTTATACCAATATTTCGGTATAATGATATTAAATGAAATAACATCATTTACGAAGAAAATAACATCTCTTGTCTCAAAAGAATAGTACTTCTGGCTGAAATATCGGATATAATATTGAAGGAAACTTACACTGAATAGCAACACTCAAGAGTCGATATTACAGAGAGAGAAAACTTCAGATTCTGGTGTGATTTTCAATTCTAACTAAGCACCCTATTTATAGGAAAGTGGTAGCACACCACTTCAGACAATTTTACATACGGAGGATTATTTGCAGCACACCACATTTGAAAACACACTTTGAAATTGTGATAACCCGGAAAATCGGATTGTCAAGAATTTAAGTTAAAGAATTAGTTATTAATAAAATGAATTTTTATTAATACTATTTTGTGCTATGTGTTCATTAATCGTTCTATAACCTAGAATGATTATTAATAGGGAGGATTCTGGCTACGAGCTAGACTGAACAGTAAGAATTTTCAAGACGAAAATAAAAGTTTTTCGGGAATAAAATATTTCCGGGGAAAAAGACGAAATAGGCACTATTCACCCGTTTCTGCTCGGAGATTTATTTTGAAATTTTGAGAAGTTTTTAATTGCGTGAAATCTTAAGACGTGATGGAATATTCAATAATATTTCAGTTATGGCGAAAACGAAGTTTTCGCCTGCGGACTCAAAACCTAAGGGTTAGGGAAAGTGAGTTCCGAGAATGTTATGAGTATGTATAATAACTAGGGTTATTATGCGTGAGAAATACGAGTATGATACGAGTTATTATACGAGTATATTACGAAGATTAGTACGACGTATAATACGAATATCGTACGAACAATATACGAAGAGAATACGAGCATACGAGAATGGAATGCGTAGAATACGATTAGTCTTAATGGACTTTGTGTTCATAGACTTTTGTAGAATCCAATTGGACTTGGATTATGTCAAGCCCAATAATTTTTGAAGTTAAGCCCAAGTTAGGCCCAATAAGAATTAGGGTTAAGGCCCAAACCAAGAAAAGAAACCGCGGATCGAACCGATGGGTAAACGGATGGGTAAAACCCATGGAGCAACCCATGGGGATGACCCATGGGCATAAGGGGCGGCCACTTGGCCACCAAGTAAGGGTGGTGGCCAAGTAAACTTGGTTGCAAAGTTTGGAATAGTAAGGAGGTGGGGGCGAAATGACTATTTTTCCCTTAGCTTTGGTTTTCTATAAATAGAAACCTAGAATTTCATTTTATAGGATTTTTGAAAATCCTACCTTGAGAGAGAGCTCGGTTGGGAGAGAAGAGGAAGAGCATGATCATGAACGCTCGGATTAAAAGTGATCGTGAAATAGAAAAGCTAGCAAATCGCCGGCTTTGTCTAACGGAAGAGAAATAAAGAAGAACGGTAATCCGAACCCTAGTTTCTTCTACTATTTTCTTTAAGTTTAATATGTTTAAAACATAACTTAATGAAAATAAGGAGTAAAAGATGTTAGTAATGATTTCATATGGTTGAAATCATGAGAAAATAAGAAATGAGAAATAAGAAATTTAGTTTATAAATTTCTTAAGCAAGTATAAGATTCGTGAGGATTTTGAGCGATCCGAATGAATATTATGAACGAGTAGGTGAATTAAGTAAGGAATGGTGTTCTATAACATCAAATTCCAAGAAAAAGTGAAATCGTAATCCAAAATATCGATTAAAAACGAAGAACGAACGAAGAACGCGAAGAACACGCGAAGAACACGTAGAACGTTGTTGATGGACAAATTTAAAACCATCGTAGTGTAAATGTTGTTGATGGACAAGTTTAAAACCATCGTGTATAAGTTAGTTGCTTCTTGCTTGGTTAGGAGCGTTAGAAACGTTCATGAAGAACGGATTAAAACGGAGCTATAATGAAGTTATGGCAAAATTTCGTAAAAGACGAACGAGAATTAGAAAGTTAGTAAATGAACCCGAATGTGTAGGGTTTCATAAGAATGTAAGAGAACGTATAAAATGTGAGTCGTGAACTCAAGAACGAACGAATTCCGAATTCGGATGACCGAATTACGGACGAACGAGCGAAGAACGTTAAAAACATTAAAATGAACGAAGAGTGAAGATTAAGCCAATTGAATTGCATGTTAACGGATTCAGAACGAAGTTTTGTTCGTTGGCATATTAAAGTACATAAGATAAGGAAGAGAATGGCTTTGGAACGACCTCGTTCCGAGTTATAACGAAGAAGTTATAAGATCGTAAAGTACGTGTCTCATGCTTGTAAAAGACTTAGGAAATTTTTCTAAGTTTCATGCTCGGCGCCGCAGCGCGAGTCGTGCCTTGGAGGTCAGCGCCCCAGCGCGAGATCGGCCAAACCCTCTGGAGAGTTACGCCGCAGCGTTAGAGATATCAAAGGACTTGGCGCCGCAGCGCCAGTCCGGGAAGAGAGGAGAGAGAAGTAGGTCGCGCCGCAGCGCGAGAGGAAAGAAGGGGCACGGCGCCGCGACGCCGGTGCAAGTCAATGCCCAGAAATGAGAATTTTATTTCTCAGATAATGGGGGATGTGCAAGAAAGAAGTATGAACATATAGTTCACGTAATGTAACACTTAGTCAAGTGTTTTAAACCTTTAGCAAAGGTTGAACGAAAAGATTAAACGAGAATAAAGGAAAAAGAATGTAGATGCGGGTTACGGAACCGATGTCCGGGGACCGTAGTCGCGATAAACGAATGTGAGATTGCTATGGTTGTGATTCCTTAGACGCTGGCTGACGATTTTAATGTATAACATTTTGATGTTATCACATGGCATTGAGAGATGAATGTAAAGCGTATAGACGCTATGAACGCAACGTTGTTGCGATGAATGATCAGTCTTAGCATACATCGAAACGTATGGCTTTGACATTAAGAAAGAATAATGAGCATGGGGTTCATGGGATGGATAACGATCGAAAGCAAGTAAAACCTTAAGTAAAGGTTGAATGAGAGATTAAGAAACGAGCAACGTGAACGTTGAATACGTAAACGATCCTCGTGAATCGTATTCGCGTTTGACGAACGTGCTAAGTATACCCTAGTTGTATGACTTAGACGTTGACGAAGATAGTAAGTAAGATACGAATGGTATCAAGAAAGCCGTAGCGAACGGTAATAAGAGTAATGAAAGTCCGATATAAGTCGGATGAGAATGTTAGATTGAAATGTAAACGTTGAACACTTTAATCGACGTGAAGGTTGGGTGTATGCATATATTAAACGGGTAGAACATACACCCCGTGTATGGTTTGACCGTATGATAGTGAAGACTATTGATTAAACCTGTGAACGGTGAAGAAACTAAATTGAAGATAATAACGTATAACGTTAAGAAGTCGAGTTAATAAGTATAACTTGGACAATGTTCCGAGTTGAGGGAACCGGACGTTGTAAGATATGAATAAGTTTATATGAAATGTTTAATGCTATGGTCTCATAGTATTGACATTGAATGATCGTTCCGAGTATACAAAAGATTGTATGACTTAGACGATAAAGAATGAATCCTGAGGTATGGTATTTAGTTGCCAGAAAGCCATAAGGAATAAGAAGTTGACTTAACGAACATTATAGTTTAATGGTTCGGATAAGTTAAGGTAAGTTAGGTTGTAGTACAATCGTAACCTTTGATGGTTGACATATGGGAGATGGGCTAAACAATTCCTTCAGAGAGCGAATGTATATACAAAACTGGCAATCGATCTAACTCACTGTGTGGGCAGTGTAGATGAGACGGGAACTTGTTTGTTGGTTGTTTGTGGGAAACCACTCAGAGTACCATATGGACTACTAGCAGAAAAGCGATGTGTGCTGAGTCTTAGAGAAGTATAAGAAGAAGATAAGAATGTGAATCATCAAAGATGATGAACGTGTTGAGTAAGACATCTCCGAATGTCATGAAGCCGTAAACCGGTAGTAAAGAAAGTTAGTCGCGTAAACTTAAATTACAATAGCGCGAACCTTATGAAGTAAAGTTAAGTAAACTAATGCGTAAGTCAAGTATATGACTAATTGGTGTACTTGTTATTTCCTTATTTGTTATATAGGGTTTTGGAACAAGCATTTCAGCGTAAACTGTAAGCTGTAGCCGTGCGTAAGGCAAGTTTCCTAACTTCATTCATATTTTAAATGAATGCTAGTTTCTAAAACTTCTCAGATGTTGAACTTGAGAAGTTCTGTCTATGTGCGAATGTGTGATATTTGTACAAGGTGGTAGAACGTATGAGGCCTTGTGCCAGAATTTGAACACTTTGGTGTTTTTGTGAGATGAACTGTTCTATGTTTGAACTGTTCAATAAAAGAATGTTCGGTTTATACATGAACCGTTATTGTTAAGTATGTGCTATTGATTCTAGCCAGACCGATTGTGCATGAAAGAAAGTAGAGAATGAAAGTATTTCAAAGTGCATGTGACTAATGTTTTAAAATGATAGGAATCAAGACTATTCCTATTATTCAAGCTGATTCGTAACCTTTGTTCGGTTATTGAAGTTCTAAAAAATGTTTAAACTCTTAAAGTTGTTTGTTCAACTGTATGACTTGCTGGGCAATTGAATGCTCACACTTGCTTTAAATAAAAACATTTTCAGCGAACGATGTTAGAAAGAACTTAAGGATCCCGTAAAGATCAAGCTGAGCGGTATTCAGACGAAGTGCCATTCATTATATGAATGTTCGTGAAGAGCAAGTGAAGTCTTGTAATATAGAATGATAGAATTAAACTATAGACTAGTTTAATGAACAGTTATGAATCCTTTGTGGCGGATGAAAGTCACTCGTGTAAGATGTAAAGAATAATGTAATTATCATTATTTGTAATGAAAGAGGTTTTGTGGTTATAGAACCTGGGATTTTAGAATATATGCTATTATATTTTAGTATATAATGATGTATGTTTGGAAGAAAATGGGATAGTGACGTACGGAATCCGGATGTGAAAATAGACTGGATTTTGGGGCGTTACAGGTTGGTATCAGAGCTGATAGGTTATAAATCTTAGGTAAGAGTACCTAAGACTATAATCGTAGAGAGAATGATAAGAAGTTCACCACGTGATCATAGTAAATCGTAGTAACAGATGAGCTGTTAAACGATGAATGATTTATAACTAAAGCTATGAATGAATGGTACTACGAAGTAGTACAGGAAGAAGAACTCAGATTGAGTTGTAAAGGTTACTATACGAATTAAAGAAAATTTGTATTAAGTACAGAGGAAGTCAGAAGTTGTAAGATTTCAATTGAGGACTCATGTGATGGCTAAGTTGTATGAACCTTTGTATGGGCAGAGGTTTGTGCTTGGTGTAACAACTGCTCAGTTTATTACAGTGATAATCATTGGAATTGGTTGCGCTATTAAGATGTATATGACGGGAAGGTGAATCTTTTCTCATGTATATACTTGATAGTTAGAGAACGATAAGGTAGGTGCGAGTTCTTGAAACTCATACTTATGGTAAGTTCGTGACTCATAATAATATGGTATGTTTTCGAATGTTTCAGCGAATGGACACCTAAGGTCTGTCTGGATGTTCTTAGACTCATATTATTGTGGAAAGTTCCTGAACTCATAATGTGTGGTAAGTTGATGAACTGTACTAAGGTATAGGAATGTTTAGACTGAAAATGAAGTATTTTCAGTAGACTTAGCATTGAAGGTGCTAGAGAAGTTTAAGTATTGTCGCAGAAAGACAATGAAGGAAGATGGAGAATAGGATATTCCAAATCCTCTAGCTATGCTAGATTTCGAAGTTTATTCAAATCGTGCTGAATTGTACATTTTGAAAAAGAAAAGAATTGGTTCAACTTTTTGGAACCAATGGATTTTAAAAGAGCTATGCTTTTTATGTCTATGCCAATTGTTTCGGCTAGACAGAAATTGATTTAAAATATCAAAACGAATTTTATATCATCAGTGCATTTGATGCAAGGATGGTAAAAAGATGGAGTTGTTAATGCAATTAAACCTGGTATGGAATTTGATCGGAGGATCAATAACCTGCTATGGTATGATGTATAATGACGAAGTCATAAACTGACGAAATCCTCAACGTACTGTGAAGAGTACGGTATCACGACGTCATGAAACGTTTTGAAAAGAATTTAAAGAAATAGTCGAGGTCAAGCGAGTTGACTAGACGAATGTTTCAAGAAATATCCAAATTTTTTGTACTAAGTCTGAGGTGAACATACCCTGAAATGGGGTTATACGTTAGGCTGATCACCTACGTATGGAAGAGGTAGTTTACCTTCTTTGTGATTGTAAACTTACCGTGTAAGAAAGGTTTACGGCGAGAGGCTATTTAACCTTGTAAGTGTTCATGGTCAATTTGACTCCTCAGCAAAAGAATGAAATTTTTTAAAGGAATCTTTATATTCCTAGTTATTCCTTTCGCTTCATGATTCTTGATAGGTTATAGAGGTTAGGAATGATGGAAAGATAAGAACTTCTTTGAAGAGAAGTTGAGGAGAAGGGTAAGCTAAAATTTCGAGGACGAAATTCTTTGAAGGAGGGAAGAATGTGACAACCCGGAAAATCGGATTGTCAAGAACTTAAGTTAAAGAATTAGTTATTAATAAAATGAATTTTCATTAATACTATTATGTGCTATGTGTTCATTAATCGTTCTATAACCTAGAATGATTATTAATCGGGAGGATTCTGGCTACGAGCTAGACTGAACGAGTAAGAATTTTCAAGACGAAAATAAAAGTTTTCCGGGAATAAAATATTTCCGGGAAAAAAGACGAAATAGGCACTATTCACCTGTTTCTGCTCGGAGATTTATTTTGAAATTTCGAGAAGTTTTTGATTGCGTGAAATCTTAAGACGTGATGGAATATTCAATAATATTTCAGTTATGGCAAAAACGAAGTTTTCGCCTGCGGACTCAAAACCTAAGGGTTAGGGAAAGTGAGTTCCGAGAATGTTATGAGTACGTATAATAACTAGGGTTATTATGCGTGAGAAATACGAGTATGATACGAGTTATTATACGAGTATATTACGAAGATTAGTACGACGTATAATACGAATATCGTACGAACAATATACGAAGAGAATACGAGCATACGAGAATGGAATGCGTAGAATACGATTAGTCTTAATGGACTTTGTATTCATAGACTTTTGTAGAATCCAATTGGACTTAGATTATGTCAAGCCCAATGATTTTTGAAGTTAAGCCCAAGTTAGGCCCAATAAGAATTAGGGTTAAGGCCCAAACCAAGAAAAGAAATCGCGGATCGAACCGATGGGTAAACGGATGGGTAAAACCCATGGAGCAACCCATGGGGATGACCCATGGGCATAAGGGGCGGCCACTTGGCCACCAAGTAAGGGTGGTGGCCAAGTAAACTTGGTTGCAAAGTTTGGAATAGTAAGGAGGTGGGGGCGAAATGACTATTTTGCCCTTAGCTTTGGTTTTCTATAAATAGAAACCTAGAATTTTATTTTCTAGGATTTTTGAAAATCCAACCTTGAGAGAGAGCTCGGTTGGGAGAGAAGAGGAAGAGCATGATCATGAACGCTCGGATCAAAAGTGATCGTGAAATAGAAAAGCTAGCAAATCGCCGGCTTTGTCTAACGGAAGAGAAATAAAGAAGAACAGTAATCCGAACCCTAGTTTCTTCTACTATTTTCTTTAAGTTTAATATGTTTAAAACATAACTTAATGAGAATAAGGAGTAAAAGATGTTAGTAATGATTTCGTATGGTTGAAATTATGAGAAAATAAGAAATGAGAAATAAGAAATTTAGTTTATAAATTTCTTAAGTAAGTATAAGATTCGTGAGGATTTTGAGCGATCCGAATGAATATTATGAACGAGTAGGTGAATTAAGTAAGGAATGGTTTTCTATAACATCAAATTCCAAGAAAAAGTGAAATCGTAATCCAAAATATCGATTAAAAACGAAGAACGAACGAAGAACGCGAAGAACACGCGAAGAACGCGTAGAACGTTGTTGATGGACAAATTTAAAACCATCGTAGTGTAAATGTTGTTAATGGATAAGTTTAAAACCATCGTGTATAAGTTAGTTGCTTCTTGCTTGGTTAGGAGCGTTAGAAACGTTCATGAAGAACGGATTAAAACGGAGCTATAACGAAGTTATGGCGAAATTTCGTAAAAGACGAACGAGAATTAGAAAGTTAGTAAATGAACCCGAATGTGTAGGGTTTCATAAGAATGTAAGATAACGTATAAAACGTGAGTCGTGGACTCAAGAACGAACGAATTCCGAATTTGGATGACCGAATTACGGACGAACGACCGAAGAACGTTAAAAACATTAAAATGAACGAAGAGTGAAGATTAAGCCAATTGAATGGCATGTTAACGGATTCAGAACAAAATTTTGTTCGTGGGCATATTAAAGTACATAAGATAAGGAAGAGAATGACTTTGGAACGACCTCATTCCGAGTTATAACGAAGAAGTTATAAGATCGTAAAGTACGTGTCTCAAGCTTGTAAAAGACTTAGGAAATTTTTCTAAGTTTCATGCTCGGCGCCGCAGCGCGAGTCGTGCCTTGGAGGTTGGTGCCCCAGCGCGAGATTGGCCAAACCCTCTGGAGAGTTGCGCCGCAGCGTTAGAGATATCAAAGGACTTGGCGCCGTAGCGCCAGTCCGGGAAGAGAGGAGTGAGAAGTAGGTCACGCCGCAACGCGAGAGGAAAGAAGGAGCACGGCGCTGCGGCGCCGGTGCAAGTCAATGCCCAGAAATGAGAATTTTATTTCTCAGATAATGGGGGATGTGCAAGAAAGAAGTATAAACATATAGTTCACGTAATGTAACACTTAGTCAAGTGTTTTAAACCTTTAGCAAAGGTTGAACGAAAAGATTAAACGAGAATAAAGGACAAAGAATGTAGATGCGGGTTACGGAACCGATGTCCGGGGACCGTAGTCGCGATAAACGAACGTGAGGGATTGCTATGGTTGTGATTCCTTAGACGCTGGCTGACGATGTTAATGTATAACATTTTGATGTTATGACATTGCATTGAGAGATGAATGTAAAGCGTATAGACACTATGAATGCAACGTTGTTGCGATGAATGATCAGTCTTAGCATACAGCGAACCGTATGGCTTTGACATTAAGAAAGAATAATGAACATGGGGTTCATGGGATGGATAACGATCGAAAGCAAGTAAACCCTTAAGTAAAGGTTGAATGAGAGATTAAGAGACGAGCAACGTGAACGTTGAATACGTAAACGATCCTCGTGAATCGTATTCGCATTTGACGAACGTGCTAAGTATACCCTAGTTGTATGACTTAGACGTTGACAAAGATAGTAAGTAAGATACGAATGGTATCAAGAAAGCCGTAGCGAATGGTAATAAGAGTAATGAAAGTCTGATATAAGTCGGATGAGAATGTTAGATTGAAATGTAAACGTTGAACACTTTAACCGACGTGAAGGTTGGGTGTACGCATATATTAAATGGGTAGAACATACACCCCGTGTATGGTTTGACCGTATGATAGTGAAGACTATTGATTAAACCTGTGAACGGTGAAGAAACTAAATTGAAGATAATAACGTATAATATTAAGAAGCCGAGTTAATAAGTATAACTTGGACAATGTTCCGAGTTGAGGGAACCGGACGTTGTAAGATATGAATAAGTTCATATGAAATGTTTAACGCTGTGGTCTCATAGTATTGACATTGAATGATCGTTCCAAGTATACAAAAGATTGTATGACTTAGACGATAAAGAATGAATCCGGAGGCATGGCATTTAGTTGCCAGAAAGCCATAAGGAATAAGAAGTTGACTTAACGAACATTATAGTTTAATGGTTCGGATAAGTTAAGGTAAGTTAGGTTGTAGTATAATCGTAACCTTTGATGGTTGACATATGGGAGCTGGGCTAAACAATTCCTTCAGAGAGCGAAGGTATATACAAAACTGGCAACCGATCTAACTCACTGTGTGGGCAGTATAGATGAGACGGGAATTTGTTTGTTGGTTGTTTGAGGGAAACCACTCAGAGTACCATATAGACTACTAGCAGAAAAGCGATGTGTGCTGACTCCTAGAGAAGTATAAGAAGAAGATAAGAATGTGAATCATCAAAGATGATGAACGTGTTGAGTAAGACATCTCCGAATGTCGTGAAGCCGTAAACCGGTAGTAAAGAAAGTTAGTCGCGTAAACTTAAATTACAATAGCGCGAATCTTAAGAAGTAAAGTTAAGTAAACCAATGCGTAAGTTAAGTATATGACTAATTGGTGTACTTGTTATTTCCTTATTTGTTATATAGGGTTTTGGAACAAGCATTTCAGCGTAAACTGTAAACTGTAGCCGTGCGTAAGGCAAGTTTCCTAACTTCATTCATATTTTAAATGAATGCTAGTTTCTAAAACTTCTCAGATGTTGAACTTGAGAAGTTCTATCTATGTGCGAATGTGTGATATTTGTACAAGGTGGTAGAACGTATGAGGCCTTGTGCCAGAATTTGAACACTTTGGTGTTTCTGTGAGATGAACTGTTCTATGTTTGAACTGTTCAATAAAAGAATGTTTGGTTTATACATGAACCGTTATTGTTAAGTCTGTGCTATTGATTCTAGCCAGACCGATTGTGCATGAAAGAAAGTAGAGAATGAAAGTATTTCAAAGTGCATGTGACTAATGTTTTAAAATGATAGGAATCAAGACTATTCCTATTATTCAAGCTGCTTCGTAACCTTTGTTCGGTTATTGAAGTTCTGAAAAATGTTTAAACTCTTGAAGTTGTTTGTTCAACTGTATGACTTGCTGGGCAATTGAATGCTCACACTTGCTTTAAATAAAAACATTTTCAGCGATCGATGTTAGAAAGAACTTAAGGATCCCGTAAAGATCAAGCTGAGCGGTATTCAGACGAAGTGCCATTCATTATATGAATGTGCGTGAAGAGCAAGTGAAGACTTGTAATATAGAATGATTGAATTAAACTATAGACTAGTTTAATGAACAGTTATGAATCCTTTGTGGCAGATGAAAGTCACTCGTGTAAGATATAAAGAATAATGTAATTATCATTATTTGTAATGAAAGAGGTTTTGTGGTTATAGAACCTGGGATTTTAGAATATATGTTATTATATTTTAGTATATAATGATGTATGTTTGGAAGAAAATGGGATAGTGACGTATGGAATTCGGATGTGAAAATAGACCGGATTTCGGGGCATTACAGAAATTTCTCAGCACACCAACAAGGACAAAAGTGGGGCCCACCCATTCTAGAAAATCTACACCAAATTTTTTTAAATTTAAACAATATTCAGAAACTTCAATAATTCATAATAAATAGCCATTTTATCAAAAAATATGAATTTTTTGTCCATTTCATAGGAATTTAATTCTCTACAACTTTGTAGAAGAAAATTTTTCCAAATTCCAAACTAAAAATGACCAAAATCCATATACCGATAATTTTTAATACCTTCATTCCGATAAAATATTGATAAAATACCTCAACATTAATTCCTTCATTTACATCCACATAAAATAAATATTTTCTTATCATATAAATTAATAATTAATTATTCACAAATAATCTTACAGAATCACAATAATGACAACCAAGTCGTTTCCAAGAAAGAGGGGGCTTTTCGATAAGGATTTCTCCTTACTGGCGCGCAATTAGGTGACCAACCCCATTTTCTAGATAGAACTTTCTTAGACATTACCAATAATGTTATATAATAATATTATTTAAATAATATGAATTATTGATCTGATAATGGAATATACTGTGCAGTGATAATTATTGAATCAACAATAATATAAAATATTAACGTAGCAATTATTGAATCAATAAAATAAAATATTGAACAGTAATTACTGTAACAATTATTGAGTAGTTCCTTCTTACGTAAGAATCAATTATCCAAAAATACTGTGTAATATCGTGTGCTACTGTGTAACCACGCATATTACTGTACTTTAACCACCAGGTATTCTAACAGTGTTAACGGTAATAACTACGCTGTTATTTATAAAAAAACTCATACATGTCATTTTCTTCATCCGACAGTTTTCCGTTATGGGACCCACAAATGGTTGCGCCATCGTACGAATATTCGCTGACAGCAAGAATATTCCACGACCAAATGAATATTTCCCGACAATAATGAATATTTTATAACCACTTGCTTAGTTAAAATATTTGTGCATTTTACCCATAACTAACCACATTAATCAAATCCACCCCTTACTATTTCAAAATAATGAATAGAGGAAAATCAATTTTATTTATAAAAAGTTGAGGTCTTACAACCTCCCCTCCTTATGAAATTTTGTCCTCGAAATTGACGCACGTACCTGGTGTTTCGAAAAGATGAGGGTACCTCACTTTCAATTTCGATTCCAACTCCCACGTCATTTTCTCAATAGCATGGTTCCTCTATAAAACTTTGACTTATGGTATAACCTTTATGCGTAGGACATGCTCCTTCCTATTCAAGATCTTGACAGGTACCACTTCGTACGTTAAATCTTTGGCTATCTCGTCTAGTTCTAATGTGGTTTGGGTCTTTCACATATTTACAAAGCATAGATATGTCAAAAATATTATGAACACGAGACATGCTTGGAGGTCATGCGAGTCTATAGGCCACATTTCCTATTCGGTCAAGAATCTCAAATGGACCAACAAATCATAGATTGAGCTTTCCTCTCTTTCCAAATCTTGTAACTCCCTTTCATGGAGCAATACGTAACAATACATGATCCCAAATATTAAATTTCACGTCCTTTCGATGAAGATTCGCATAACTCTTTTGTCGATCATGTGCCATTTGTATACGTTGTTGGATCATTTGGATCTTTTCTGTAGTCATACGTACCGATTCTAGTCCCAACAATGTTGCTTCACCCACCTTGTCCCAACATACTAGAGAATGAAACTTTCGTCCATACAATGCCTCGAATGGAGCCATGCCTATACTTGCTTGATAAATGTTGTTGTCAGAGAATTCCACCAATGGCAAGTACTTATCCCAACTTCCTTTGAAATCTAGGACACAGAGTCTTAATAGATCTTCAAGGAGTTTGAATAGTCCTTTCTGATTGCCCGTCCATTTGAGGATGGTATTCCGAAATGAATCGTAAATCCGTGCCTATAGCTTTCTACAAACTAACCCAAAATTATGAAGTGAATCTTGGGTCACGATTTGAAACTATGGATACTAGCATGACATAAAATCTCATAATCTCATGAGCAAGATGTTCAAGGGAATAAGTCTCCCGTATCGGTAAGAAATGAGCAGATTTGGTTAATCTATCAATAATAACCCAAATCGCATCTATGCCTTGAGAAACCGTGGGAAGACCCGTAACGAAATCTTTGGTAATGTGTTCCCACTTCCATTTCAGAATCTCAAGTTGTTGCAATGGACCCTTTGGCACTTGATGCTCCGCCTTTACACATTGACAAGTTAAACACCTCGAGATAACTCCGCGATCTCTCTCTTCATATTGTTCCACCAAAATATATGTCGAATATCATGATACATTTTGGTACACTCAGGATGGATTACAAACGGTGTGTTGTGTGCCTCCACCATGATTCTATGCTTCAAATCAGAATCGTTAGGAATGTAAAGTCTAGAGTTGACTCGAAGTATTCATTCTTCATCGATTCTTGCTTCTGGAATAACACCTTCTTGTACTTTATTCTTCATACGCATCAGCTCTGGGTCTATGACTTGAGCAGCTTTAACTTTATCGATTAAAGTCGGTCCTACTCGTATGTTTGATATCATCACGTGGGTACTTGGAGCATTTAACTCTATCTCCATCCTTTGTAAGTCATACAAAACGGGTCTTTGTGTTAATAACATCGCACTCGTACCCGCAAACGATCTTTTACTCAATGTGTCAGCTACCACGTTTACTTTTCCGAGATGATATTGAATGGTATAGTCCTAATCTTTCAACAGCTCGAGCCAACATCGTTGCCACATGTTGAGTTCCTTTTGGGTGAAGAAATATTTGAGGCTTTTATGATCCGTATAAATCTCCACTTTCTCACCATACAGGTAGTGTCTCCAGATTTTCAACGTGAAAACGACTGCTGCCAACTCCAGATCATGAGTAGGATAATTCCTCTCATATTCTTTGAGTTGTTGTGAGGCATAGGCTATGATTTTTCCATGTTATATGAGAACACATCCTAACCTTTTGCCTGAAGCATCGTTGTAGATAAGAAATCCATCCGAACCAGATGGTATTGTCAGAACAGGTGTCGAAATGAGTCTCCTCTTGAGGTCTTGGAAACTCTTCTCGCATTCCTCTCTCCATACGAATTTTGTATCTTTCCGAGTCAGCTGAGTTAACAGAGTAGCGATTCAAGAAATTCCTTCCACGAATCTCTGATAATAACCAGCTAAGCCAGAAAGCTACGTACATCGGTCACCGACTTCAGTTTCTCCCAACTTTTTCTTGCTTCAATCTTCGCCGGATCAACAGATACTCCATATTTTAACACCACGTGCCCAAGGAATGCTACTTCCTCAAGCCAAAACTCGCATTTCTTCATCTTAGAATATAGCTTGTTATTACGAAGCCTTTGAAGTACCAGCTTCAAATGGTGCTTATGATCTTCACGACTTTTGGAATAGATGAGGATGTCATCAATAAAGACAAAAACGAACTGATCCAAATATTCCTTGAACACACGGTTCATCATATCCATGAAAGCAGCTGGAGCATTAGTCAATCCAAAAGACATGACTAAGAATTCATAATTTCCGTACCGAGTTCTGAAGGCAGTCTTTGGAATATCCTCAGTTTTAATCTTCAGTTGATGATATCCAGAACGAAGATCGATCTTTAAAAAGAATTGTGCTCCTTACAATTTGTCGAACAGGTCATCAATGCGAGGTAGCAGATACCTATTCTTGATGGTGACATGGTTCAATTCTTGGTAGTAAATACAAAGTCGCATACCCCTGTCTTTCTTCTTTACGAATAAAATAGGAGCACCCCAAGGAGATGTACTAGGACGAATGAAATGGATGTCTAACAACTCATGTAGTTAGACCTTTAACTTCTGAAATTCAATAGGATCCATTTGATATGGGTTTTTAGAAATGGGTTTTGTACCAGGTTCAAGGTTAATAAAGAATTTAACTTCACGTTCTGGGGGTAGACCGGGAAGTTCTTTAGGAAATACGTCAGAAAATTCACTAACAACAGAAATATTATTCATATCTGACGTATTTTTGTTCAAGTCCATGACATGGGGCTAAGAAAGCTTGACATCCATTTTTCAATAAACGAATGGCTTTATGGCTTGATATGATATTAATTAACTTTAGTGGTTTGATTTCTTGAATTCGCATAACAGGTTGGTTAAGAATATGAAAACTAACAACCTTATAAAAATAATCAATTTTGGCATGATGAGTGGTTAACCAATCAATCTCTAAAATCACATCAAATGTAAGTATTTTCAAAGAAATAAGATAGACAGGTAATGTGATGATCCCAACTTGAATCGAGCAAGATTTATAAATAGTAGATGTAATAAAAGTTTCTCCTAATGGAGTCTCAACAGATAAGTCAAAATCTAATTTCTTCGAAGTCAAGTTCAAGCATTGAGCACAAGCAGAAGAGATAAAAGAATGGGTAGAACCGGTATCTAGTAAGGTATAAACTTCGTAAGAGTTTATGTTTATCTTACCCGTGATCACCTCGTTTGGGTTCCTCGCGTTTTGGGTAGTCACGACAAATGCTCTTCCAAGAACCACCGACTTTGACTTGTCCGGGACAGCCTTTGGAGTCACCATCCCCGCTGGACTTGGTTTCACTACAAGACAATCTCGAGCTATATGACCTTCCTTTCCACAGCTATAACACACCTTGAATTGTTGTGGGCAGTTTGGGATGATGTGTCCCTCTTTCCCGCATTTATAACATACGATCGGTGGTCGTTCTCCTCCCCTAGAAACAGTTGATGCTGGTGCTAACGTCTTCACGTTGTCATTGTTGTACCTCCTCTTTTTGAAATCTCCCCCGACTCGCTTCTTCTACTATCATGACCACGATTACCACCAGAGTGGTTACCATTTTTGTCCGGATATTTTCCTCCCCGCTGGTTATCATTGCTCCAATGACAGATGCCACCGGTATGACCCTGGTTGTTGTCCCTCAATTGAACAGACTCATTATCTAGCTCTAATAATTGAGCCCTATTCACAACATCTGAATATAGAGAAAATTTGTGAGAGATAAGGTATTGATGAATTTTGGGTTTCAAATCTCTAAGAAACATCCGCATCATACGTTCCTCATTCTCTACCAAATGAGGTGCAAACCTGAATAACTCCGCAAATGTAAGACCCCGAATTTTATGAAATAAAAGCATTCAATTTTTCTTATAATTACTATTCAGTAAATGGTTAAATTGATAAATATTAAAGTTAAGGGTGAAATATGAATTTTTTTCAAAATAAGCAAGTGGTTATAAAATAATCATTGTTGTCGGGGAATATTCGTTTGGTCGTGGAATATTCTTTCTGTCGGGGAATATTCGTACGACGGCGCAGCTATTTGTGGGCCCCATACGAATAACTGTCGGGTGAAGAAAACGACAAATTTAAGTTTTTACAAATAACGGCGTAGTTGTTACCGTTAACACTGTTGGAATACCCGGTGGATAAAATACAGTAATACGCGTTATTGCACAGTAGCACACGGTATTGCATAGTATTTTTGAAATTATTGATTCTTACGTAAGAAGGCACTACTCAATAATTGTTACAGTAATTACTGTTCAATATTTTATTTTATTGATTCAATAATTGCTGCGTTGATATTTTATATTATTGTTGTTTCAATAATTGTTGCTGCACAGTATTTCCCATTATCAGATCAATAATTCATATTATTTGAATAGTATTATTAGATAACATTATTGGCAATGTCTAGAAAGTTCTGTCTAAGGAGAGGTTTGGTCATCTAATTGCGCGCCAGTAAGGAGAAATTCTTATTGGAAAGCCCCCTCTTTCCTGGGAACGGCCTGGTTGTCATAAATGTGATTCTGTAATATTATTTGTGAATAATTAATTATTGATTCATATGATAAGGAAATATTTATTTTATGTGGATATAAACGAGAGATATATTTTGTGGTTAAAAATGAAGGAGTTAATGTTGAGATTTTTATCAGTATTTTTGTCGGAATGGAGGTATTAAAAATTAGGGTTTTTGAGATATTTTGCGGGGGTTATAATTTTTAATCCGACCGTTGGATCGTGGTAATATTTGGATATGTTATACATATATAAGTTGAGTATATGCCCACAAATTTTGAACCGTTAAAAATGAACGTATAATTTGTTATGAATTTTACGAGATGACTGGTTCAGAAATTGTTGAATTTTCGAAGTTTATCATTTTGGTGGAAAATTCTAGAATTGGTGGGCCCCACTTGTGGTTGGTGAAGAAATGTGCTGAATTATATTTCAAAATGTGGTGGGTGGGAATAGTAGCAGGTAAAGCCATCAGGTTGCAGGTCAAACCTACCAAAATTTTCCTATAAATAGAGGGCTAAGTTAGAATTGAAAATCACACCAAAAACATAAGCTTTCTCTCTTTCTCTCTCTATATTATGAAGCATATTTTGTGAGTATTTAGATACTTTGAGAGTTGCTATTCAGTGCAAGTTTCCTTCGGCTTTGCATTCCAGTCAGAAATACTGCACTTTTGAGGTAAGGGATTGTAAGGGATTGTAAGGGATTGTAAGGGATAGTAAGGGATAGTAAAGGATAGTAAGGGATTTTAAGGGTTGTTATGATTTCCAGTTTCGTAATTTTTCTGAACTTCAAAAATTCTGAAAAAATTTGAAATGATATTTTGATGAGTTTTATTGATTGTGTCCAAAAATGGTGATTTTTGGATGTATAGATTGAGAGTTATGAATTTTATGAGAAAAGACTATTTTAAAAGTAACAGCTTATAATTCCTTGTGGTTAACTCCAAAATTGATGAAATTTTTATTGGGAGTACATGTATATGATAGAAGCATACTCTGTAAATTTCAGAATTTTTAGACAAAAGTACAACTTTTGATAAATGTCTAAATATTCGGCTATTTTGGCCATATGAAAAATAGTAAATGACTTTTAAAAATTCTGAGAAAAATATATGTTCACTATGGGACTATATTATGCTAAATCCCAGAAAAGAAATATTTTTGGAACTAATTTGGTATTTTTCATGAAAATGGTCTAGTTATGAGTAAATGAATTAAATATGTTTTGTGAAGAAAGAAAATTGGAAAATAGGATTTTATGGCTTGAGAATCCTATATGAGGTATATGCAGATTTTTGATGAGGGTTTTGGTTATTGATGATGAAATTGTAAGAGTTGGCATTTTATGATGATTAAATGCATTAATTAGTAAAGTGTAAACAATTAAAATAAATTGTTTATAAATTTAAGTAATGTTATTCTTTCAATATCATTATACCGAAATATTGGTATGAATTTTATTGTAGAATTTCTATCTTTTGTGTCGGGGTTACTATTCATGAGTTACGAATATTACTCTTGAGATTAAAACTATATGTTGATCATATTATTTTTATCATCATATATAACATTTTTATAACCCTGATGTTTAAATTCTCTTTCACTGGAGTGTAAAGATGGGTAGATTATTGGTATGATCATGACTAGGGTTCTCTTTGGCCTGTAGTGCAAAGTTGAATTGTGACTGGTATGATCATGACCATTGAATTTATAATTGAATATCTTAAGCTTAAGTGCAAAGGTGAATTGATCAACATGGTTATAATTATTGTTTATATAAATTCTGAAATGATTATATATTTCTTTGAGATATGAATATATTTGGCCTGTAGTGCAAATATGAATTGTTGATGAATATCTTTGGCATGTAGTGCAAAGATGGCCTGTTGATGAATATCTTTGGCCTGTAGTGCAAAGATGAACTGTTGTTGAATATCTTTGGCCCGTAGTGCAAAGATGGTTTGTTGATGAATATCTTTGGCCCGTAGTGCAAAGATGGATTTTTTAGTATGATTATAAACATGAACTGTGATTTGGTATAACCATGATCTTTGATGTTTCAGGTAAAGACAGGTGATGAAAATATTCTTCGTCCTGGGTGCGAAGAAAAATTTATAGTCACAATTATGATTATGAGTTATTCATATGATTGTGGAAAGGAACTGTTGAGTGATGTTACATGGATAAAATATTATTGGTGGATTTTTAACATGGAGAAGATAATAGACTTTATAGTCTATTTGACTCTTCTAATGGATTGCTCGTTCCGCTGCAACTATGGTTGAAATTTTTATCATTTACCATATGTTCTAAATCTCTGATTTATTATTGATGAAGGCTATTGATAATTTAATTATCTTTAGTCATGATATTCTTTACTGAGCTAGTTGTGCTCACCCTTTTGCTTCACAATTCCTTTCAGGTAATAAGAGTGTAGCTGGGTCGAGCGGGGGTAACAAGGAAATAGAACGGTGGTCATCATTTAGTAGTTATATTTGGTGAAGAAAATAGGGTGAGGCGAACCCAACGTTGGAAGGGTGTTTTGTCACTATCATACAAGATGTCTAATGACATACAACCTCGTGTCATCATAGGACAGGGTTGTGCTCATCCACTTGCTGAGTATATCTATGGGCACTACCTATATAATCTTGGTGTTTGTTTGAAGTATAATTCTCAATTACAGACAGTGGAGATAATGATAAGTCAAGAGAAGACTCACCATTGGAAGAATATGATAGTAATCTTTTCGTTTATCTTTGGGGTCTATTGGGTCAACCAAGGATAATTCTGTGGCCATATGATATCTATCATAACCTAGACGCGTGGCCTCCCATGTACGAAGGTTTCCTTGAGCACTTCCCAAAGATTCTAATTTCTAAAACAGTTTTTGACTATACCTTTATGTAAGGTGTTATTGTGAGGTGATGTCCACGGTTGGAACATGAGTCACATTTGATATATATTTGTATCCAAACTCACAGCATATGTGTTGTTATATTTTGCACGATAATTGTTGTAATAAAGTTGTAGTTGTTTTCTGTACCATGTATTTGACGACTCAGAATGGGTTGGGTGGAATGGACCTATTTTGGGGTCGTTACAGCAAACTTAGCCTCGTACTGGGACACAGTCATGTTGTTCTGTCCCAGTCTGATAAACTCTACCTCCTTCATATGACGAATACTTTCAGGAAAGTACTTGTCATTGAACAGTTTCTGGAACACTTCCCAAAGCATATTAAGTGCGACTGGCTGGGTACGCTTCATAGATTCCCACTAGTAATCTGCCTCACCACGGAACATAAATGTAACACCCCAAAATCTGGTCTATCTTCACACCCAGATTCCGTATGTCACGGTTCCATCTTCTTCCAAAAATACATCATTATATGTTCAATATAACAACATACATTCTCAAATCCCAGGTTCTATTACCTTATAACCTCTTTCATTACAAATAATGATAACTACATTATTCTTTACATCTTACAAGAGTGACTTTCATCCGTCACCAAGGATATATATCAGTTCATTAAACTAATCTATAGTTCAATTAAACTATTCTACATTACAAGTCTTCTCTTGATCTTTACGCACATTCACATACTGAATGGAACTTCATCTGGATATCGATCAGCTTGATCTTTACGGGATCCTTAAGTTCTTTTTAACATCATTTGCTAAAAATATTTCTATTTAAAGCAAGTGTGAGCATTCAATTGCCCAGAAAGTCATAGCAGTTGAACAAACAACATCAAGAATTTAAAAATTCTTTTAAGACTTCAATAACCGAACAAAGGTTATGAAGCAACTTGAATAATAGGAATAAACTTTGATTCCTATCATTTTAAAACATTTGTCACATTCACATTGAAATACTTTCATTCTTCTACCTTTTTCATACACATCTTGTTTGGCTAGAATCATTAGCACAGACTTAACAATAACAGTTCATGTATAAACAGAACATTCTCATATTGAATAGTTCAATCACCGAACAGTTCTTCTCATAGAAACACCGAAGTGTTCAAATTGTTGGACAAGGCCTCATACATTCTACCACCTTGTACAAATATCGCACATTTGCACATAGACAAGACTTCTCAAGTTCAACATCTGAGAAGTTTAAGAAACTAGTATTCATGTAAAATATGAATGAAGTTAGGAAACTTGCCTTACGCACAGCTACAGCTTAAAGTTTACGCTGAACTGCTCATTTCAAACTCTATATAACACATAAGGAAATAACACATACACCAATTAGTCATATACTTGACTTACGCATTGGTTACTTAACTTTACTTCTTAGGCTTCGCGTTCTTGTAGTCTAAGTTTATGAGAGCAACTTTCTTTATAAGTTTACGACTTCATGACTTACGGAGATGTCTTACTCATACGATCATCATCTTTGATGATTTACATTGTAATCTTCTGCTTATAACTTTTCTAGGACTCAGCACATATCGCGTCTCTGCTAGTATTCCTTATGGTACTCTGAGTGGTTTCCCACAAACAACCAACAAACAAGTTCCCGTCTCATCTACACTGTCTTTCACAGTGAGTTAGATCTGTTGCCAGTTTCGTATATACCTCCGCTCTTTGAAGGAATTATTTAGCCCAGCTCCCATATATCAACCATCAAAGATTACGATTGTACCATAACCTAAACTTTATCTTAACCTATCCGAACCATTAAACTATAATGTTCGTTAAGTCAAATTCTTATTTCTTATGGCTTTCTGGCAACTAAATGACATACCTCAGGATTTATTCCTTATCGTCTAAGTCATACAGTCTTTTGTGTACTTAGAACGATCATTTAATGTCAATACTATGCATTCATAGCGTTAAACATTTTTACATTACCTTTTTCATATCTTATAACGTCCGGTTCTTTCAACTCGAAATGTTGTCCAAGTTATAATTATTAACTCGGCTTCTTTACGTTATACGTCATTGTCTTTCATTCATTTTCTTCACTGCTCACGGGTTTAATTATTATTCTTCATTACCTTACGGTCAAACCATACACGGTGTGTAGGTTCTATCCGTTTAATATTCGCGTACACTCAACCCTCACGTCGGCTAAAGTATTTAATGCTTACTTTCATACTATCATTCTCTATCCGACTCACATTCGGACTTTCCTTAATCTTGTTACCGTTCGTTACGGCTTTCTTGATAAATTCATACCTTACTTACTACCTTTGTCAACGTCTAAGTTATACTGTAACAACCCGATATTTTCTATACAAATAAATTAAAAATTTTGCGTATAATTTTTTTTTATATTTTAAATATGGGGAATATGTGTCAAGATAATATGTGTATGTATTTATGTGATATATTTATTACATGAATGATTCTAAATAATTTTATTTTAAAATTTTTGATTGTTATAAACTATATTATTATAATAATTAATTTTATAGTAGAAATATTTTTATTAATTATTTTCCATGAAAATATAATCATATATTATTTATATAATATATAAAATGATTTTTTTTAATAATTATAATAATTATTTTATTGTATGAATTTTAGTACAGATTATTAAGTTAATTATTTTAACTTAATTAATAATGTTAAGTATGACAGATAAATCAGATATGGAATCCAAACCCTAATTTTGGATTTTGATCAAGGAATGAGAATAATAATATAATATTATTTATATTTTGATTTTTAGTGATATAATTATATACTGTATGTATGTGGACTGACAATGATTGGTCAGTCATGGTGTATTATGTCAAACCCTAGTTTTACTGTGGGAAACCCTAATTTGAAACTCAGTTGTGAGTTCAAGTGTAACACCCCGAAATCCGGTCTATCTTCACACCTGGATTCCGTACGTCACGAGTACATCATTCATCCAACATACATCATTATATATTGAAATATAACAACATACATTCTCAATTCCTAGGTTCTCAAAACCTTATAACCTTTCTCATTACAAATAATGATAATTACATTATTCCTTTCATCTTACAAGAGTGACTTTTATCCGCCACCAAGGATACATACAGTTCATTAAACTAGTCTATAGTTTAATTCATCTTTCTACATTGCAAGTCTTCACTTGATCTTCACACACATTTACATACTGAATGGCACTTCGTCGGGATACTGCTTAGCTTAATCTTTACGGAATCCTTAAGTTCTTTCTAACATCGTTCGCTGAAAATGTTTTTCATTTAAAGCAAGTGTGAGCATTCAATTGCCCAGTAAGTCATCACAATTTGAACAAATAAGTTCAGAATTCAAACATTTCTTTAGAACTTCAATAACCGAACAAAGGTTATGAAGTAGCTTGAATAATAGGAATAATCTCGATTCCTATCATCTTAAAACCATACTCACTTTCACTTTGAAAATACTTTCATTCTTCTACCTTTTTCATACACATTCTGTCTGGCTAGAATCATCAGCACAGACTTAACAATAACGTTTCATGAATAAACCGAGCATACTTGTATTGAACAGTTCGATCACAGAACAGTTCATTTCATAGAAACATCGAAGTGCTCACATTGTGGCACAAGGCCTCATACATTCTACCACCTTGTACAAATATCGCACATTCGCACATAGACAGAACTTTTCAAGTTCAACATCTGAGAAGTTTAAGAAACTAGAATTCATTTAAAATATGAATGAAGTTAGGAAACTTGCCTTACGCACAGCTACAGCTTACGCTGAACTGCTCATTCACATTCCTATGTAGCACATAAGAAAATAACACGTACACCAATTAGTCATATACTTGACTTACGAATTGGTTTACTTAACTTTACTTCTTAAGGTTCGCGTTCTTGCAATTTAAGCTTACGCGACTAACTTTTATTACCAGATTACGGCTTTATGACATACTGAGATGTCTTATTCATACATTTATCATTTTTGATGATTTACATTCTTATCTTCTTCTTATAATTTTCCTAGGACTCAGCACACATCGTGTCTTTGCTAGTGGTCCATATGACAACCATCAAAGGTTACGATTGTAACACAACTTAAATTCATCTAACTTATCCGAACTATTAAACTATAATGTTCGTTAAGTCAAATTCATATTCCTTACGGCTTTCTGGCAACTAAATGTCATACCTCAGGATTCATTCTTTATCGTCTAAGTCATACAGTCTTTTGTACACACGGAACGATCATTCAATGTCAATACTATGAGGTCATAGCATTAACCATTTCATATGAATTTATTCATACCTTAAAACGTCCAGTTCCTTCCACTCGGAACGTTTATCCAAGTTATACTTATTTACTCGGCTTTTTAACGTCATGCGTTACTATCTTCAATTTAGTTTCTTCACCGTTCACGGTTAATCAACATTCTTCATTATCTTATGACTTTCTTGATAACATTCGTATCTTACTTACTACTTTCATCAACGTCTAAGTCATACAACTAGGGTATACTTAGAACGTTCATCAAACGCGAATATGATTTACGAAGATCGTTTACGCATTCAATCACGTTGCTCGTCTCTTAATCTCTCATTCAACCTTTATTCAAGGTTTTTAATCGCTTTTGATCATTATCCATCCCATGAACCCCATGTTCATTATATTTTCTTAATGTCGAAGCCATACCGTTCATTGTATGCTAAGACCAATCATTCTTCGCAACAACGTTGCGTTCATAGCGTCTATACGCTTTACGTTCATCTTACAATGCCATGTCATAACATCGGAATGTTATTCATTACCTTCATCACTCAACGTCTAAGGAGTCGCAATCATAGCAATCCCTCATGTTCGTTCATTATGACTACGGTCCTTGGATATTGGTTCCGTAACCCGCATCTACATTCTTTGTCTTTTAATCTCGTTTAATCTTTTTGTTCAACCTTTATTAAAGGTTTAAGACACTTGATTAAGTTTAAGACACTTGATTAAGTGTTACATTACGTGAGCTATATGTTCATACTTCTTTCTTGCACATCCCCCGAGAAATTGAGCAGTTAAAATCTCATTTCTGGGTATTGCCCTGCACTGGCGCTACGGTGTCATGCCCTTTCTTTCCTCTCGCGCTGCGGCGCGACCTATGTCTCTCTCATCCCTTGGTCTGGCACTGCGGTGCTGAACCCTTTGTTATCTCTCGCGCTATGGCGCCACTCTCTAGAAGTTTATGGCCGAGCTCGCGTTGTGGCGTCACCTCTCCAGGCATGACTGGCGCTGCGGCGCCAAGTCCTTCTTCCCAAAAATTTTTCTAAGTGTTAACTTCATTTTGAGACACTTATTTTTTGATTTCATAACTTCTTCGTTATAACTCGGAACGAAGTCGTTCCAAAGCCATTCTCTTCCTTATCTTATGTACTTCGATTAGCCATGGACAGAAATTCATTCTGAATCCATTAACATGCCATTCAATTGGCTTAATCTTCACTCTTCGTTCATTCTAGCGCTTTTAACGTTCTTCGTTCGTTCGTCCGTAATTCGGTCATCCGAACTCGGAATTCGTTCGTTCTTGAGTCCACGACTCACATTTTATACGTTCTCTTACATTCTTATAAAACCCTATACGTTCGGGTTCATTTACTAACTTTCTAATTCTCGTTTGCCTTTTACGAAAATTTCGCCATAACTTCGTTATAGCTCCGTTTTAATCCGTTCTTTCATGAACATTTCTACCGTTCCTAACCAAGCAAATAAGAAACTAACTTATACGCGATGGTTTTAAACTTGTCCATCAACAACAATTACACTACAATGGTGTTAAATTTGTCCATCAACAACATTCTTCGTGTTCTTCGCGTTCTTCGCGTTCTTCATTTTTAATCGATATTTTGGATTACGATTTCATTTTTTCTTGGAATTTGATGTTATAGAACATCATTCCTTACTAATTTAACCTACTTATTCATAAAATTCATTCAGATCGTTCCAAATCCTTACGAATCTTATACTTCCTTAAGAAATTCATAAAATAAATTTCTAATTCTTATTTCTTCATTTTCTCATGATTTCAACCATATGAAATCATTATTAACTTCATCTACTTCTTATGTTCATTAAGTTATATTTTTGAACATAAAAACTTAAAGAAAAATATTAGAAGAACTAGGGTTCGGATTACCGTTCTTCTTTAATCTTCTTCCGTTAGACAAAGCCGGCGATTTGCTAGCTTTTCTATTTCACGATCACTTTTGATCCAAGCATTCATGCTCACGCTCTTCCTCTTCCTCTCCCAACCAAGCTCTCTCTCTCTCTCTCAAGTGTAGGATTTTCAAAATCCTAAAAAATGAAAATCTAGCTTTCTATTTATAGAAAACCAAGGCTTAGGGCAATTTAGTCATTTCGCCCCCCACCTCCTTACTATTCACACCTCCTCCATCCCTTAGCCTCCAAGTTTACTTGGCCACCACCCTTACTTGGTGGCCAAATGGCCGGCCCACATGCCCATGGATCATCCCATGGGTTGCCCCAATGGTTTTTACCCATCCGTTTACCCATGGGTTCTATCCGCGGTTTCTTTTCTTGGTTTGGGCCTTAACCCTAATTCTTATTGGGCTTAACTTGGGCTTGATTTCACAAATCATTGGGCTTGACATAATCCAAGTCCAATTAGATTCTACAAAGTCCATGAACTCAAAGTCCATTAAGACTCATCGAATTCTACGCATTCCATTCTCGTATTCTCGTATTCTCTTCGTATATCACTCGTACGATATTCGTATTATACGTCGTACTAATCTTCGTACTATACTCGTATAATAACTAGTATTATACTCGTATCTTTCACGTATAATAACCCTAGTTATTACACGTACTCATTAAAATTCTCAAAAATTACTTTCCCTAACCCTTAGGTTTTACGTCCGCATGCGAAAACTTCGTTTTTGCCATAACTGAAATATTATTGAATATTCCATCACGTCTCAACATTTTACATAATCGTTAACTTCTCAGAATTTCAAAATAAAACTCCGAGCAGAAACTGATGAATAGTGCCTATTTCGTCTTTTTCCCCGAAAAATATTTTGTTCCCGGAAAATTTTCATTTTCGTCTTGAAAATTCTTACTCGTTCAATCTAGCTCGTAGCCAGAATCCTCCCGACTTATAATCATTCTAGGTTATAGAACGATTAATAAACACATAGCACGGAATAGTATTACTAAAAATTCATTTTATTAATAACTAATTATTTAAATCTTAATTTCTAGACAATCCGAATTTCCGGGTTGTCACATCCTTCCCCCTTATAAAAATTCCGTCCTCGAAATTTCTTCAAACCATACCCATACCCGGGTCATCACATTAAGACTATTATACAAGTATGTAATATGATTTTTTTTTCATTGATTAGGTCAACCCTAATTAACATTTAGATTTATTAATTTTTTGAAATCCTATTTATTAATTATAAACCCTAATTGCTAAATTAGCAAGGATAATTATAATTATTATATAATACCCTACTGTTCATGTATGATTAGAACCCTAATCAAATTAAGAAAACCCTAATTATAAATTTTAGGAACTAATTTTATTTTATTTTAAACCCTAAATGAAAGCTTTGTAATTTAATTATACATTAGGCGAGACAATTAAATAACTTAAGGGTTATGGTAATAAGGAAATGTTAGTATTTAATATGTATACTAACTTATGTGGATAATCTTGTTATTTCAAGTGACTAATAATTTTAAACTTATTTCTAGTAAACCTAATTAGGCTATGAGCTAAAGTCACATGTATAAGTAATTAAATTTTATAAGATTGGGAATGGAAACCCTAAATAAATAATTTGGGTAGTATATATTAAAATTGTTAGACTATGTTCATTGAATGGCCCAAAACAATTAAAGGAGAAGCCCAAAAGAAATAAAATACAAGTCCAAACTTAGTTCACTTGATTAAGGGTATTTTAGACCTTTGATTTATCTAATTTATGAATTAAAATAAAGGCTAAATGAAGGAATTAGTGGGCATTTATATAGCTGGCTCCATTAGGCCTTTTAAGGCAACAAATTATGCTAATCAATGTCCATAAGTAGAAGTCTTACACACAAGTACATGTGTGTCAATCTCCCATTGGTTGCAAATCTATTAAGCACCCTTAATCACATGATTAGGCTAAATGAAGAGATAAGGTGTAGTCTTTTATCCATGGGACAATAAAAGTATGGGGGATAATAGTTAATCACCCATTCATTTGCTAGATCATTTTCGTTTCTCTTATTCTCCTTCTTCTCCTTTTTTTCCCAAGCTAGCAACATACAAGAGAGAAAGAGAGAGAGAGAGAGAGTTTCAGTTTTGTGAGAGAGAGAGAGAGAGAGGTGTGCTTGTTGCTTAATGCACCCTAAGATTATACATTACTTTGGAAGATCAAGAATGATAGCAAATAAAACTAGGTGAGGTTCTCATCCATTCTTTTTCTTATTCTTCTTCTATTTTGTGTTATAGCATGATTTATTAGAGATATGGATTAATACTCAAGATACCCTAGTTCTACATATTATCATGTATGGAACTAAGTATTTTGAGTGTTAGATCAAAGGCTTAGAGGAAGGAAATGAGCATAAGTTCTCCAAGGGGTGAAACTCTTGTTTTTCTTCCACTAAATCTTGAGTAACTCAAGTTTTACAACTTGGATTTGTGATCCGTTAAAGGGGGGTGCTAGATACATGAGTTATCTAGTAAACCCAAGTGGTAGAACACAAATCTAGCATGTATTGAAGCCATGAGGGCTATTTTCCCCAAAACAGTCCACTTAGAAAGTTAAAGTTTCAAAACCCTAAAAAGCTACTGTCCCTATTTTTCTTGAGGTCGTTTTGGTAGTTGCAAGTCTTTTAAAAATCTAGACAAAATCACAGAGGTACCTTATGAAGTTATCTACGTGTAGGAAAAAGAACGGACACGTTTCAATTTATAGGTTGTGCGTAATGGCTATTTCCGTAAAGGACTCCTAAATATTAACACTCGAATTTCTCACTGTGTATACACTGGAAAATTTCGAAATTTTTACAGTAGGTTCATATATGTTATGAGAGTATACCCTGAAAATTTCAGATTTGTTTGAGCAAAACTCGATTTATGAAAAATGAAGCAAGATCCGAGTATTTTGGGCACTTTAAAATTAGTAAACCATTTTCTAAAATTTCAAAAAAATTTGGAGATCATGGTTGGGTCATATACTGTCCAAATCCAGAAAATGAGAATTTTTAGAATCAGTTTGCTATTTTTCCTAAAAATGGTTAAGTTATGAATAAAAAGAAATAAATAGTTAAATGATGTCTTAAATAAGAAAAATATGATTTTAATGCTTGAATACTCCTAATATATAATATTATGACTATTTTAGGTCATTTTGGTAATTTATAATAAGAAATATTATTTATGACTTTTTATGGATGTTAAATAAATGGTTTTATAAAGGGTGAACAATTAAAATAAATTGTTTATTGATCTAATAAATTATTAAAATGTTATTATGATATTAATAATATTATAATATGATATTGTTAAGTAAATAAAAATATTAAGATTAAAACTTTATTAAAATATTATTAAGTGGTTAATCATATTTGATTTAAAATATTAATAAATGATTAAATGATTAATAATATTAGATTAAAATATTAATCTTAGATTAAAATATTATTAAAAGATTAATAATATTAAATTAAAGTATTATTCGATGATCAAAATATTATTAGGTAAATAATAATATACGAGATTAAATAAAATGTTATTAATGTAATAACATTAGTAAAGGAATCAAATACTATTAAATGATCAATAATATTAGTAAATAAATAAAATATTAATACGATTGGTAAATGACTAAAATTATTATTAATTGATTAATGATACTAAAGCATAAGTAAGATATTATTAAAGTAATAATATTAATGCATGATTAAAATATTATTAAAAGGATTAATAATATTAGTAAAGTATTAAAATATTATTAAGATGTTAATAATACTAAGAGGTGAATTAAATATTATCAAGATTAATAATATTAAGTGAATTAAAAATATTTTAAGTTATACTTAATGACTTTTAATATTTTAAGAAATAGTACATTAATATATTAATATTAATGGCAATTATTTAAAAATTATTTTAAACGTTTTAAAAATCATTTAAGGGTAATATAAATGTTTTAAAAATATTTTGAGTTATTATAAATAACTTTAATATTTTGGCAATGATTTCATTAATAGTTAAATAATAATTAAATGATAATAGAATTGTTTAATACTTAAATCATTTGATAATGATTCTAGTGTTTGAAATTCATGATCAATTATATTAAATGTTTATTAAGTCATTTAAAATGATATAACTGATACTTATAGTTATTGAGCTTCGGAATAGAGTCTTAGACTCGATAATTACCAGATAAAATTGTCGGTACACCGACATATTTCAGAAATTGATCTGGACTTAGATATTTTAACTATATTAATGTTTGTTTGTTATGCAATAACTGTTGAACATGTGTGATAATGTGATTAGGTTATGTGTTGACTGTGAAATGCAGTACTATATGTTATAGTATATTGTTCTAATAGAACGAATGATCTGATTAATGATAGGTCGTGATATAAAAGATAAAACTAAGTTGCGTATTGTAAGCAGCGCATCAGGCAAGTATCCTACCTTTGCATTTTCTTTATGCAATGGACATGAGTAAGAATGTTTCAGAATTGTATTATTACTGTACATATTATTAATCCTATATTATATACACTCATTGATTATCAACATGTTAGTATATGGTAATTCAAATATATATTCTGTTCGATAATTTCTATAAATGGTTATACAAGTGTCCCCACTTGGATAATCATTGTATTTAATCACATGTTGATACACCTTTGTTAATTACCCGTATACATATATGTTGAATTATAGATTATTGTTGAACAAGATAAAACTTTATTATTATCCAACCGAATTGCTTCGGTTTGGAACCCCGACAAGTATGAACATCCTTTACACGGAAAAACTTTTATGCGCTCAAGGCGGACAGAGTGAACGATCCTATCGTTCTTGCATGCAGTATTGATCAATACAGGGTCCATGGGATGTACACCCTCATGCCCGTAAGTTATGACGATTTGCGGATGAAGTTCTGCTAAACTTATTCGAAAATGAAAATAATGTTCATAGTATGTCCCGTTAACTATATATATATAGTCAGTGCGTAGTTTTAAAATTTGAAAGAAGGTTGTTATGTTAATATTATCGGTTCAGATTACGTCATAACTATTGATTTGTTGTAGAAAGATAGTATAAATAAAATATTTAAATTCTTTCAGCTTATATATATATATATATATATATATATATATATAATTGCTATTACTTGCTGGACACTCAAATGCTCATCCTTGTTTAATTTAAATGTTTTCAGCTAAGTGTGAACAAGTAGAAGGCTCAACTAAGATTAAAGGGAAAGGAAAGGTTGCAGAATGAATTCAATGCCATTTTATATAATAGTTATCTTTATTAAGACAAGTATGATATATATTACCTATCACGTATTGTGAGGAATGAATTAAAGGTTGCGTACTTGGGATTTAGACTTTGATAAATATGTAAATTAAGTTGGTATCTATATTATTGTTATTATTATTAGTATTATTCCGCTCATAGAAATGGTATCGTAAAGCACCGAGTTCGGGTTTCAAGTACCTAGATTTGTGAGCTTTATATATACAACCAATGTATACTTTGAACGTTCGTTCAACGTGAATACGATTAACGAGTATCATTTACGTATTCAGCGTTCACATTACTCATCTCTTAATCTCCCATTCGTTATTCATTACATGAACCCCACGTTCATTATTCTTTCTTAATGTCGAAGCCATACGGTTCGTTGTATGCTAAGACCGATCGTTCATCGCACCTGCGTTGCGTTTATAGCTTCTATACGCTTTACACTTAACTCTCATTACGACATCATAACGTCGAAATGTTACACATCACCCTCGTCACTCAACGTCTAAGGAATCACAATCATAGCAATCCCCCACGTTCGTTTTATCGTGACCACGGTCCCCGGATATTGGTTACGTATTTTACGTTTACATTCTTTGTCTTTTAATCCCGTTCAATCTTTTCGTCCAACCTTTACTAAAGGTTTAAATCACTTGTTTAAGTCTTACTTTACATGAACTACATGTTCATTATCTATCCGTACACTTATCCCAGGAGTTGAGCAGTTAAAAGTTCCTTACTGGGCCTAGCCTTGCACCGGCGCTGCGGCGCCGATTCCCTCTCTTCCTCTCACGATGCAGCACGACTATACAGTACCTGATGGCCTGGGTTGGCGCTGTGGCACCGCCTCCCAAGGCTTAACTGGCACTGCGGTGCCAAGCTTAAAATTTCTAAAAATTTTCTAAGTCTTGAATCAAGTTTGAGACGCTTACTTCACAATCTCATAACTTATTCATTATAACTCGGAACGAGGTTGTTCCAAAGCCATTCTCTTCCTTATCTTACGTAATTCAACTTCCCTCAGATAGAAATTTATTTTGAATCCGTTAACATGCCATTTGATTGGCTTAAATTCCATCCTTCGTTCATTTTACGTTATTAACGTTCTTCGTCCGTTTGTCCGTAATTCGGTCATCCGAACTCGGAACTCGTTCGTTCTTGAGTCCACGAATCACATTTTCTACGTTCTCTTACATTCTTATGAAACCCTACACCTTCGGGTTCATTTACACACTTTTTACTTCTCGTTCGTCTTTTACGAAAATTTTTCTATAACTTCGTTATAGCTTAATTTAATCCATTCTTCATTAACGTTTCTATCATTCCTAACCAAGCAATAAGCAACTAACTTATACGCGGTGGTTTTAAACTTGTCCATCAATAACAAGTTATACTACAATGGTTTTAAATTTGTCCATTAACAACGTTCTTCGTGTTCTTCGCATGTTCTTCACGTTCTTCATTCGTTCTTCATTTTTAATCCATACTTTGATTATGATTTTACTTTTTCCAGGAATTTGATATTATAAAACATCATTCATTACTAATATCATCGAATCATTCATATGATTCATTCGGATCGCTCAAATTTATTAAGAAATTTATACTTTCTTAAGAAATTTATAAACTAAATTTATAATTCTTATTTCTTTATTTTCTCATGATTTCAACCATATGAATATCATTCTTAACATCTCTTACTTCTATTCTCATTAAGTTATGTTTTAAACATAAAAAACTTAAAGAAAATTACTTAGAAGTTAGGTTTCGGATTACATTTCTTCTTTAATCTTCCTCTCGTTGGACAAAGCTTGCACTCGGGCTAGCTTTTCCTCTTCCTTTCTCATCTTATCTAAAATCTCTCTCTCTCTCTCTCTCTCTCTCTCTCAAGTGTTGGTGAATTTTTCATTAACCAACAAATGAGCTTAAGCTTCTCTTTTATAAAAAACCAAGACTAGGGGCAAAATAGTCATTTTGCTTCTAAGTTACTATTCCTACCTCCTTACTATTCACTAAACTTCCCTTGGAAGCTTCGTGCTTCCGTCTTGCAAAATTCGTCCGACAGTTTTAAAATCTGCGATTCTCAGAATCCAAATATTTTTGGATATTTCGTCTTTCCTCTACAGTTTAACATTTACGCATTCTTCGGAACTCCGAAAAACTAAAAAACACTTTTTGATGTTAAGCGTTTTCCTTTACGTTTTCTCATAACGTAGTCAAACGAATGAGAAGTACATAACAATATTTTTCGTCATTTTTATTTCGTACGATTTCTGCACTTTTTTCGAGAAAAACTTTTATCGGCTTACTTAACTTTTCAGGATATATTATCATCAAATCTTTCGACGAAATGTCATTTCGACATACCGAACTCTCGGAAAGGCTTAGGTTATTCAAATCCTAACCCTTAGGTTTCGTCAGGTGAATAGTGCTTATTTCATCTTTTTCCCCAAAAATATTTTTATTCCTGGAAAAATTTTATTTTTCCTTAAAAATTCTTACTCGTTCAGTCTAACTCGTAGCCAAAATCCTCTCGTTTTATAATCATTCTAGGTTTTAGAATGATTAATAAACACATAGCACAGAATAGTATTAATAAAAATTTATTTTATTAATAACTAATTCTTTAAACTTAAATTCTGGACAATCCGGTTCTCCGGGTTGTCACAATAAAGGTGGCGAATGGAACCTTCTGTTTCTCCATGCATCCCAAGACATTAAATATCTTGGTAATTTGCATAACCCACGTTTTCGCCTTAATCGGATCTGGCTTTCCCAAAAACTCTAGTGGTCCCAACTCTTTAAACTGCTTGGCTGTGACAAGCCGTGCGTTGCTATTATTTCAACCCGTATTTTGTACACGAATCTCCCTCGTCTAATTTTGCATGAACTGGAAAAAGCATCTAAACATCACATCATTCATCGTTTGATCGGTGGTGTTGTTTACAGGAGGAACATTGTCATTCTGTTGCACGTTTTTCTGGTTGGTGATTAAAAGTGTCTCCATGGTCTCTTTCACTCTATTGTTAACATTTTCAGCTTTCATTCTCAAATAGTGCCATAAAACAAGGGTTAATTAAAGAAATTGACATTCCACATATTATCCCTATATTCCGACCGACCAATTAAACACAAATAAGCTTAGGTAGGACACACTAGCGAAGGTTTTACTCGTCACTCCCTTCCTAGTTCTAACCCCAGATCTCTATCAGAGATCATATCCCTAAGCTCTGATACCAACTGTGACGCCCCCAAAATAGGTCCACACAACCCATTCTGAGTCACCAAATATATGGTACAGAAAATAACTACAACTTCATTATTACAATTGTCGTGTAAAATACAACAACACATATGCTGTGAGTTTAAATATAAATATTATTTTCTAGACAATATCAAAACTCAAATAAGTCCTCATTACAATCTTTGCACCATGGACCAAATATATTCATCAGGTAATCATTCATCTTTGCACTACAGGCCAAAGATATTCAGTTATATTATCATTTAGGAATGAGGATGATGAAAAATATTTTTAAGAAACGAATCCAGTGAGATTAAAGGACAAAGATTAGGGATTCGTACTTTGGTTTATCCAAGTTCTAAAATACTCCATAATAATCAATTGTGGAGCAAAATTTAAGAATAAAGATTAAAACATGGATATAATCAAAGATAGTAACCATAATAGACAACTTGGACAAAGTAAAGAAAATTTAATTTTTCTGTGAATAGTGCCATATACGTGAATAGTGTCGTTATACGTGAATAGTAATCCCAACACAAAAGGTAACAATTTCATAAAAAAAATCATACTTCGTGAATAATACTCATGAATAGTGTCGTATACGTGAATAGTACCGTATACGTGAATAGTAACCTCGACATGAAAATATAAAAATTTTATAATAAAATTCATACCAATATTTCGGTATAATGATATTGAACGAAATAACATCATTTACGAAGAAAATAGCATCCCTTACCTCAAAAGAATAGTACTTCTAGTTGAAATATCAAAAATAATGTTGAAGAAAACTTGCACTGAATAGCAACACTCAAGATATCTAAATACTCACAAAAATACGCTCGATATTATAGAGAGAGAAAACTTTATATTCTGGTGTGATTTTCAATTCTAACTAAGCACCCTATTTATAAGAAAGTAGTTCTGACAATTTTGCATACGGAGGATTATTTGCAGCACACCACATTTGAAACCACACTTTGAAATTTCTCAGCACACCAACAAGGACAAGAGTGGGGCCCACCCATTTTAGAAAATCTCCACCAAAATGTTTTAAATTTAAACTATATTCAAAAACTTTAATAATTCGTAATAAATAGCCCTTTTATCAGAAAAATACAAATTTTATGTCCATTTCATAGGAATTTAATTCTCTACTACTTTGTAGAAGAAAGTTTTTCCAAATTCCAAACGAAAAATGACCTAAATCCACATACGGATGATTTTTAATACATTCATTCCGACAAAATACTGATAAAACACCTCAATATTAATTCTTTCATTTATATCTACATAAAATAAATATTTTCTTATCATATAAATTAATAATTAATTATTCACAAATAATCATACAGAATCACAATAATGACAACCAGGTCGTTTTCATGAAAGAGGGGGCTTTCTGATAAGGATTTCTCCTTACTGGCGCGCAATTAGATGACCAAACCCCTTTCCTAGACAGAACTTCATTAGACATTGCCAATAATACTATCTACTAATATTTTTTAAATAATATGAATTATTGATCTGATAATGAGAAATATTATGCAGTGATAATTATTGAATCAACAATAATATAAAATATCAACGTAGCAATTATTGAATCAATAAAAATAAAATATTGAACAGTAATTATGGTAACAATTATTGAGTAGTGCTTTCTTACGTAAGAATCAATAATCTAAAAATATTGTGCAATACAGTGTGCTACTGTGCAACCACGCATATTACTGTACTTTAACCACCAGGCATTCCAACAGTGTTAACGATAACAACTACGCCGTTATTTATAAAAAAAACTTATATTTGTCGTTTTCTTCATCCGACAGTTTTCCGTTATGGGGCCCACAAATGGCTACGCCATCGTACGAATATTTCCCGACAGCAAGAATATTCCACAACCAAACGAATATTTTCCGACAACAATGAATATTTTATAACCATTTGCATAGTTAAAATATTTGCGCATTTTACCCATAACTAACCACATTAATCAAATCCAGCCCTTACTATTTCAAAATAATTAATAGAGAAAAATCAATTTTATTTATAAAAACTTGGGGTTTTACACATGCCCATACAAGGAATTGTTCAACTCAACCACTATATCAATATAGGAAGCTAAGTGGTTCTCAAATTGTGACAACTAGGATTTTCGAAAATTTTTAAAATAAGAATTTAATAAATAAAATTCTTACTATAAGATGTTTTGAGTTTGAGTATGTATATATATGTGTTATATATTGTGAAATATGTGATTTGGTATGAAGAGAATTATATATTCATGTATTGGGGATAAAAGAGTTATAATAGTTAATTAAACTATCGAAAAAATTAATGAAAATTGTTATGAAAAGAAAATTAACTGTAATATTAGTTAATTTAATTAAATTGAAATTATATTATGAGATAATATAATTTGATTACTATTGTGAAAGTAGAATTTTTATGAATTAATTTTATTAAATAATGTAAGTAATCCACTTAATCTAAATAGTGAATTAATATAATTGTTTTTAATAAAATGAGAAGGTATTATATTGTATGAAAATGTAATATGTTAATGTAGTGCGAGTAAAATATTTACTAAATAACATAAGTATTTTAGTTGAAATATTTATGAAATTTAAAATAAATATTTGATAGAAAGTTATTAAGGGATTAAATAATTTTATAATTGGTGCGTATTTTGTTACGCTAAAGGAATGGTAATATTCTAATTTAATTATATAATTAAATTAGAGAGATGGTGATTTATCAAATAAGGATTATAATGTGATTAAATAAAGTGTGACAATGGTTTACTATATGATAAGGAAGAAATTAAAATAAATTAGAAGAGGATAATTGAGTTCTAGCCAAACATGGCCTTGAGACCCTTGGGTTTTTCTAACTAATGAAGTCATATTGATGTACGTATTATGTTATATTAGTTATATGGATTGTAACGACCCCAAAATTCATACAATTTAATTATCGACTTTGGTCGTTAACAATACGTCTAACTTTTGATTTTACATCATAATTCGATGTTAAGCTTAATAAAATACGGAATAATTTAAACTTTTCTGTCATCTTACTTTAATTCCCTGAATCAAAACCTTTATCATTTACATATCTTTGAATTAATCTTATTTTATGATTCGCTTAATCAAAGTTATTATATGTACTTACATATCAAATCAATATCCTTTATACATCGGATGGTTCTAACTTTAACTTTACAACTCAATATAAAATATACATACATAAAACATTGAGTACATCTCATAAACCTTAATCATGGTTTAAAGAAATAACAATTTTCGTTCAAATAGTAATCTTTGTGTATTACATCTGATTCATGTCTTTCAAGTACTACATAATGTTACCTTCAATCCTTTACCTACAAAAATTGTTATTTCCAAGGTTGAGCTCGATAGCCCAACAAAATCTAACAGTTTTCATGTTTCACGTAGCATATAATAACATGCTCAACATATATCTCATAAACATTGGACTAACATAACATACATGCTACAGTTCATATAACAAGTATAAAGATTGAGTTTCTTACTCAATCAGCATGCTTTACTCAATTAACGTAGTCATAAGTTGACTTTAACATTTCATACTTTTAACATATATATAACACATCATGTTCTTTGCAATAAAGATTTAAAATAGTTAATCATCAAGTTCACATAGCAAATAGGAACCGAAAGACTTGCCCTGATCGTTGTTTATCAATAACAGTTTAACAGCTTACAATTATCTGCACTTCATGTGCCCTACACAATTATATAACCATACACATCAACTATTAGTCACATAGCAACGCATAATAATTGTAATGTAAACTTTACTCTACCTCCGATAACCCTTCTTATTAATTAATACACAATGTTCAATTTGATTGTGTTAACTTTTGACTTATATCTCACTATATTTCATACTCGAAGTTCATTCAAGTGCTTAAGTCTTTCTAGGAATCATTATTGGTTTTATATTAACCCCATTTCATATCTTATAATATTCATTTCATTTAACTTAAAACACTTTTTACGTTCATTAACACTTGTCATGGCGTTTCGATGTTTATTCGTCACACGCCCGATTTGTCTCTCTTGTGTATGCTTAGTTTGCTTATACAACTTATCTAATAAATTATTTATCAATGTTAAGTATCATTATATTTACTAACATTCATGTTTTATAACTTAGAACAGCATGTTTTATTTTCAGAAGCACTCCACTTCCATACGTGCATGCCCGACGCCCTCTAATTGCCTCCAAAAACACAATAGTCCCAAAAATAACCATTTTGACCTTTTCTAATGACCTCAAATTGAAAAACTTAAAGAACAAAAGTTGTAGGCCTATTCGTCCTTGTTTCGGATCATCTTGAATCACCTCAATCGGAGTTCGTATGAAAACGTTATGACCGTTTTCCCAAAATAGGTCAAAGTAGTCACACCTGACATACTTTGGGCACGCATGCGCTCCTGGGCGGCGCGCCCGCGCTCCTAGGTGGCGTACCCGCGCTCGGCCTGGCCCAGTTTATAATTTTTGCCATAACTTTCTCGTTTTAAGTCCAAATTATTTGGTTTTCGATTCTATGGACTCGTTAAACTTTTAGCAACTCATCTAGAGAATAATTATAACACTTCAAACATATTAACAAATTATTTTAAGGGTTCCAATTCAGTGTTCATGCCATATTTTCATGTTTTAAACACAATTAGGGAATTTAATCGCCACGACTTCGTTTCTTAACCAATTGACATGATTCAAACTACGTCGTTTTCGTTTCTTCACATACTAACATAATCTAATACCAATTTACAGATTATAACACATATTAGACATAAAATTTCATACTTTTATAAGCCATATCATATGAACGCAAACACTGTTATTTATTTCTTCTTCTTACAAACCAATTTCATGAATTTGACAACTGATACAACACTCATATATGATGACAACAGATTCTACAATATAACCCACATCACATAATCACGTTTGAAACAACAAATCAACAAAACCCAACTTCAGAGAATAAAAAAATTACAAGACTGAGAATTAGAATTAGGGGTAAATTATACCTAAATCATTTGATTGTTGAGAAAAAGAATAATAAGAACCTTGATACTCCAATCGTTAGCAAGATATACAGAGAATCACTCTCTTCCTCACAAACTCTCTTTCTCTGCTCTTAGGCTTTAGAAGAATATATGAAATAAAATAAGCCAACTGATAATCATGGATATCAGTTAACAAAACCAATAGGCTTCAATTACAGTAAACCAAAAGTCATAAGGTTGCGTTTGGTTACACACAATTTCTCCCATACTAGATTATTTTAATAATATTATATTATTTAGTTTTTATTTGTTACACCTGTAACCAATTTACATAACTTACAATGATAATTAAAATTGTTATAATTTTATTATAATTATTCTGATGATTAATAAATAATCATATATCTAATTTAATTAATAAATTAGACTTAAACATCACTTTATTTAATTACTTATTTTCTTTAATATTAAACAACTCATTTAATTTAATTAATTCATTAAATTAAATCTTCAAAAAATAAAATTTACCTTTCCTTTAATTTAATTATTATACACACGTAACTAAATTATTATACCTCAATTTCATAAATTATTTATTTTTCTCAATAAATAAATTATTTAAAATATTTATTTAATTCAATAAATATTTAAAATAATTACCAAATTCATTTAATTTCTTCAATAGTTAACTTAACTATTAAATCTCACTTTCTTAATATATATATATATATATATATATATATATATATATATATATATATATATATATATATATATCTTCACACCAGATCACATATTTCAAAATATATAGCACGTATATATACATATTCAAACTCAAAACATCTCATAATAAGAAATTTAATTATTAAATTCCTATTTTAATAACTTATAAAAATTCGAGTTGTCAAATGGGTTTTACGTGTTTTGTTCCTAAAGGCTAAGAATAAAGAAAATAAAGTGTTGAAGAAAAGAGCTTTATGAGATAATAGAGGTTCTTTGTGCAATTAGAGAAGAAGAGATGCTAGAAAATCAAAAGAAATAAGGTTTTTCAATTCATCTAGACAATGTTTAGAAGAATCAAAAGGTATTAATCTATTTTTCATTCTCTTGAGTTTTCCTTGAGAAATTGGATTTCTATGGTTAATTTGTTAAGAAATTAGTTATATATGTTAATGGGTATGTTTAATCCGTTTTATATCATCTAAAAGTGGTTTTATAGTGATCAAATTTGTAAGAATGTGTTGAAAGATGGAGATTAGAGTTTTGGTTGAAATATATATGTTTTGGTATATTTTGAGGCAAAAATTAGTTATGAAATCATGATGTAAACCTTAAAGTGATGATGGATGTTGTAAGGACTTTAAAAAATAAAAAGAATGGAAGTTGAATGAATTAATTTGGTTAAGAAACAAATTCGTAGTGAATGAATTCGCTAAACATGTTAAAACATAAAATTTTAGTATGAACATGAGTTTTGGGTCAAGATTTGGGTTAGTTAATGTTTCTGTAAATATTTGATTCTTTGGTATGTTATATTTCTATGAATTACGAATCCATAGATTTGAAAACAGACTAATTTGGATGTGTATAGCTTAAGTTATGAAGATTAGAAGGAGAAAAATGTCAATATCGCAAGAACAGTAAACTACTAATTCTGATTCTATTAACGGGGGCAGCTGCGCTGTGCTTTAAGTGCTGTAACTACTCTCTTGGGTGCAACTGCGCTCATGGTGTGTCAGGTGTGACTGTTTTGACCTCATATAGTAGAACGGCCATAACGTATTCATACGAACTCCGATTGAGGCGATTTAGGATGATTCAGAATGATAACGAGTACACCTACAACTTTCGTTCTTTAAGTATTTCGATTTGAGGTCGTTAACAGGGGTCAAAATAAATTTATTTGGGACTGATGTGTATCCGGAGGCAATCAAAGGGCGTCGGGCATGCATATATGCAAGTGTAGTGCTTCTGGTGATAAAAGATGTTCTAAGTTAAAAAAACTTGAATATTAGTAAATATAATGATGGTTAACATTAATAAATCATGTATTAGATAAGTTGTATAAGCATCATAAGAGAGACGAATCAGGCGTGTAACGAATGAACGTCGAAACGGCGTGCCAAGTGTTAATGAACTTAAAAAGTGTTTCAATTCAATTGAAATAAACATTATAAGATATGGAATGGGTCTAATATAAAAACAATAATGAGTCCTAGCAAGACTTAAACACTTGAATAAACTTCGAGTATGACTAAGAAGAAATATAGTGAGATATAAGTCGAAAGTTAACACAATCAAATTAAACATTGTATATTGATTAATAGAAAGGGTTATGAGATGTAAAGTAAAGTTTACATTACAACTACTATGTGTTGCTATGTGACTAATAGTTGATGTGCATGATTATATAATTGTGTAGGAAATGTGAAGTGCAGATAGCTGTAAGCTGTTAAACTATTATTGGTAAACAACGATCAAGGCAAGTCTTTCAGTTCCTATTTGCTATGTGAACTTGATGATGAACTGTTTTAAATTTTTATTACAATGAGCATGATGTGTTATATATGTTGAAAGTATGAAACGTTAAAGTCAATTTATAACTACATTGAATGTGTAAAGAATGCTGATTAAGTAAGGAACTCAATCTTTATACTTGTTATGTGAATTGCAGCCTGTATGTTATATTAGTCCAATGATTTTGAGATGTATGTTGATCATGTTATTTTGTGCTACATGATGTATGAAAACTATTAGATTTCTTGGGTTGTCGAGCTCAACCTTGCAAATAACCACTTTTGCAGGTTAAGAATTCAAGGTAATGATATGTGCTACTTGAAAGACATGAATCAGATGTAATGCATGAAGATTTATATACTTTGGTTGAGTTGTTATTATTTGAACCATGTTTAAGGTTTCGAATGATGTACTTGATAATGTATAATGTTTATTAGATGTTGAGTTATAAAGTTTAAATTTTGTCCGATGTATAAAGGGTATTGAACTTGGATGTAAGTTTTATTTATTAACTCTGATAAACTGAGTAATAAAACTAAGTCTGGCTCAAAGGTAGGTAAAGATAAAGCTTTTGAGAAATGTACTTGATAATTTATGATGTGAAGCTTCATATGTAGTTGTAAAGTTTGAGCTACCCAATGTATAAGGGATATCAAGCTGAAATGTAAGATTTTATATAATAACTCTGATAATGCGAATCATAAAAAAAATTGATTCAAATATGTGTAGCTGATAAAGGTTATGATTCAGCAAATCAAAGTAAGAAGACAAAAAAAACTTTATATTATTTCGCATTATATTAATTTAAGTATCAAATAATGATGTAAGATTAGAAGTTAGATGTATTGTTAACAACCGATGTCGAGGGTTGAATTGTATGAATTTTGGGGTTGTTACAGTTGGTATTAGAGTTGTAGGTTATAAACCTTTTGTAGCGGTACCTTAGGCTATAAACTTAGAGAAGGAAGGTGAAGATAATGAAAAAATAAATTCAGATAGAGTTTAAGTGATAAGAAATAAATTTTAAAAATTTATAAATAAGAGATTAAATTATATATGAATAGATTCAAGGAAGAATCTTGAAGATATATACAAGAGAAGAATTTGGAGTTACCTGACTTCGATAATAAGTTGTTAAGTGTTAATGAATAGACGATGTTTAGAAGATAAAGGTGATTAAAATAATTCATAGAATGCTTATGAAACAAGGTAAGTTAATTTGTGTGGGTTCAAAGAAGAACCTGAAGAGTTAAAATTGAGTTAATGATCATAAGACAACATAATTAAGAAGAAGTAATGAGGATCGTGAAACCAAAACGATCATAAAATAAGAAAGGAATCATAAAGAAGATGATTATAGAATAAGATCACAACGTGATCTGGTTAAGTTGTAAAATGATAGATGATCTGTAATGAATGAATAGTTATAGCTTGATGTTATAAGAGAATGTATTATGATATAGTACAAGGTAAACTCATGAGGAGTTATAGATGATGAAATACGAAAAATTAGTATCAAGTAAAGAGCAAGTTACGAGCAAGATAGAGTTAGGTGGGATTTTAATTGAGGACTCGTGTGATGGTTAAGTTGTACAAACCTTTGTATGGGCAGGGGTTTTGTGCTTACACTTGGTTTATCACATTGATAATCGTTGGAATGTTGGTGTCGCGTTATCAATGTATATATGGTGAAAAAGTGATTCTTTTCTCAGGTGTATATTTGATAGTTATAGACTATTAGGATTAGTCAGATATTATTAGGATTAGGTGCAAGTTCTTAAAATTCTTACTTATGGTAAGTTCGTGACTCATAATCATACATATATTTTTGAGGCCCTAAGTGTATGGACAGTTTCTAATTAGTTCTTGGACTACATATTGCTAGGACAAGTTCCTAAACTCATATCATTGTGGAAAGTTCCTGAACTTCCAAAGTGTGGTATGTTTGATGAACTATACTAGGTATAGAAAACTTAGGAAGTAAGAACTAAGAATTTTTGGTATGGTGAGCATTGATGGTGCTGAAGATAGATAGAATGATTAAGTAGTTAAGCAGTGGAGTAAAGATTGAAGATGATGGAGGAAAAAATTGGATATTCTAAATCTTCTTGTTATGCTAGTTTCTCGAAATTTATTGACTTTGTGCTAATGTTGCACTTCTGTGTTTTTGAAAAATGTTGGAACAGATGATTGAATCAATGGGTTTTTAAAATACTGCTATTGTTCTTGTGTCTATGCTAATTGTTTCAGCTAGACAAAAATGATTTGAAATTATTAAAACGTAATTTTGTGATCATATGCATCGTTTGATATGGTGTGTAAATAATAATTGAGGGAGTCATCAATGCAATTGAACCTAGTGTTGGATGTAATCATATGATCGTCTGCATACTATGGTATGATGTAGCATGACTGAATCCTCAACATGCTATTAAGATGGTACGATATCATGAAATTAAAATAATTTTTGGTTTTGTCTAAACTTTGAAAAGATATGCTATTAGAGATGGTTTTAAAAAAAGAAGATTTATTTTGGTTTCCTTTAAACTAAAAAAAGTATATTAATTGAGTTTATTATATATATATATATATATATATATATATATATATATATATATATATATATATATATATATATCGATTGATGTTTAAGTTGTTGCTAGAAGTCTATGCTACTTGATTCAACTAAACGAATATTGAAAGATGTTCCTGAAATTCAAGTATTCTTTGTCAAACTATGCCAAACCAAATTATTTTGGTGCGGATTCATATGTTAAGAAGTGGAGGTGAACAACCCTTTAAGAAGGGGACATGTCATCGGAGACAATGGTTTCAAAAGCAACGCATAGAGTCATTACGATGTTAAGATGTAATACGTTGTGCACGACGCAGGGGTACGATAAACTGATCACCTAGGGTACTTATAGAGAGTGTTTTCAGTCTGTGCGATTGCTAAACATTATGTTAAAAATGATTTACAGTGGTTATGCACTATTAAACCTAGAGAAGAGTTCAAGGTCTTATGACCCCTCAGCATGATTTGAAATCTTTTAAATTCTTGAGTTATTCATATCGCTTCCCAATTATTGAGCAATTGTGGAAGATTCTTATTATTCTGAAAGGTGAAAGTGGAAAGGAAGATATTCCTTGGAAGGAGGTAAGCTGTAGAATGTCGCATGTAGTGATGAGAAAATTAAGCAAAACATAATAATTCTAAGAAAGAAAAAAAATTATGATGAGAGAAGGGATGAAGTTATCAAAGGATAATGTAAAACTTTTAAAAGAGAAAGATATAAAGAATGTGATGATTTTAGAAAGATCTTTAGAGAAAGAATCTGGTTATAGAATCCAGTGAAGAATAAAGATTAACGTAAAATTCATTTTGATAAATCAAATGAATGAAGATTAGTAAATTAAAATTTCAAGGACGAAATTCTTAGAAGAAGGGGTGAATATAATATCCCGAGTATTTATGAATTGAGTATGTGGCAATGATACTTAGAAAAAGATAATGAATGGGTTAAAAAATTTATAATACTCAAAATATAATTGAGTTTAAGTGAAGGTTATAAAATAAAGCTTGCGAGAATTTATTGAGAAAAAGAATGGAATAGGAATTATTAAACCTATATTAAGGTAATATGTTGAAGTTATTCAACGATAAATTTTCAAAAGAGATTTGATGAAAACCTAAGTAAGGTGGAGTTTCGATGATTCCGAGGACGAAATCCTTATAAGTAGGGAAGAATGGGACAACCCGAATTTTTAAAAATTATTAAAATAAGAATTTAATAAATAAAATTCTAATTATAAGATGTTTTGAGTTTGTGTATGTGTTATATAGTATGAAATATGTGATTTGGTGTGAAGAGAATTATATATTCATGTATTGGGGATAAAAGAGTTATAATAGTTAATTAAACTATCAAAGAAATTAATGAAAATTGTTATGAAAAAAAAATTAACTGAATAATATTAGTTAATTTAATTAAATTAAAATTATATTATGAGATAATATAATTTGATTACTATTGTGACAGTAGAATTATTATGAATTAATATCATTAAATAATGTAAGTAATTCACTTAATTTAAATAATGAATTAATATAATTGTTTTTAATAAAATGAGAAGTTATTATATTGCATGAAAATGTAATATGTTAATGTAGTGCGAGTAAAATATTTACTAAATAACATAAGTATTTTAGTTGAAATATTTATGGAATTTAAAATAAATATTTGATGGAAAGTTATTAAGGGATTAAATAATTTTATAATTGGTGCGTATTTTGTTACGCTAAAGGAATGGTAATATTCTAATTTAATTAAATAATTAAATTAGAGAGATTGTGATTTATAAATAAGTATTATAATGTGATTAGATAAAGTGTGACAATGGTTTACTATATGATAAGGAAGAAATTAAAATAAATTAGAAGAGGATAATTGGGTTCTAGCCAAACATGGCCTTAAGATCCTTGGGTTTTTCTAACTGATGAAGCCATATTGATGTACATATTATGTTATATCAGTTATATCATCTAAGAATAAAGAAAACACAGTGTTGAAGAAAAGAGTTAGAGAGCTTTGAGAGAGAATAGAGGTTCTCTGTGAAATTGGAGAAGAAGAGATGCTAGAAAATCAAAAGAAATAAGGTTTTTCAATTCATCTAGATAAGGTTTAGAAGAATCAAAAGGTATTAATCTATTTTTCATTCTCTTGAGTTTTCGTTGAGAAATTGGATTTCTATGGTTAATTTGTTAAGAAATTAGTTATATATGTTAATGGGTATGTTTAATCCGTTTTATATCATCTAAAAGTGGTTTTATAGTGATCAAATTTGTAAGAATGTGTTGAAAGATGAAGATTAGAGTTTTAGTTAAAAAATATATGTTTTGGTCTACTTTGAGACTAAAATTAGTTATGAAATCATGATGGAAACCTTAAATTGATAATGGATGTTGTAAGAACGTTGAAAAATGAAAAGAATGCAAGTTGAATGAATTAATTTGGTTAAAAACGAATTCGTAGTGAATGAATTGGCTAAGCATGTTAAAACATGAAAATTTTGTATGAACGTGAGTCTTGGGTCACAATTTGGGTTAGTTAATGTTTCTGTAAATTATTGATTCTTTGGTATGTTGTAGTTCCATGAATTACTAATCCATAGAATTGAAAACAAACTAATTTGGATGTTTATAGCTTGAGTTATGAAGATTGAAAAGAGAAAAAGGTCAAAAATTGCAAGAACAGTAAACTGCTAATTCTGGTTCCGCTAACGGGCGTAGCTGCGTTGTGATCTAAGTCTATTGGAGCGCAGACACTCTCTTAGGCACATCTATGCTGTTTCTAAGGCTTAATTTGGCGCAGCTGCGTTCATGGTGTGTCAGGTGTGACTGTTTTGACCTCCTGTATTAGAACGACTATAACGTTTTAAAACAAACTCCAATTGAGGCGATTCAGGATGATTCAGAAAGATAACAAGTACACCTACAACTTTCGTTCTTTAAGTATTTCGATTTGAGGTCGTTAGAAGAGGTTAAAACAAACATCTTTGGGGCTGATGTGTATTCGGAGGCAATCGGAGGGCGTCGGGCATGCACGTATGCAATTGTAGTGCTTCTGATGATAAAATATGTTATTCTAAGTTATAAAACATGAATATTAGTAAATATAATAATGCTTAACATTAATAAACCATGTATTAGATAAGTTGTATAAGCATACTAAGCATACACAGGAGAGACGAATCGGGTGTGTAACGAATGAACGTTGAAATGACATGTCAAGTGTTAATGAACTTAAAAAGTATTTCAAGTCAATTGAAATAAACCTTTTAAGATATGTAATGAGTTTAATATAAAACCAATAAGGAGTCCTAGCAAGACTTAAACACTTGAATGAACTTCAAGTATGACTAAAAAGAAATATAGTGAGATATAAGTCGAAAGTTAACACAATCAAATAAAATATTGTATATTGATTAATAGAGAGGGTTATGAGATGTAGAGTAAAGTTTACATTACAACTACTATGCGTTGCTATGTGACTAATAGTTGATGTGCATGATTATATAATTGTGTAGGGCACGTGAAGTGTAGATAGCTTTTTAAACTATTATTGGTAAACAACGATCAAGGCATGTCTTTCAGTTCCTTTTTGCTATGTGAACATGATGATGAATTATTTTAAATATTTATTACAAAGAGCATGATGTGTTATATATCTTGAAAGTATGAAACGTTAAAGTCAATTTATGACTACGTTGATTGAGTAAAGAATGCTGATTAAGTAAGGAACTCAATTTATGACTACGTTGATTGAGTAAAGAATGCTGATTAAAGTCAATTTATGACTACGTTGATTGAGTAAAGAATGCTGATTAAGTAAGGAACTCAATCTTTATACTTGTTATGTGAGCTACAGCCTGTATGTTATGTTAGTCCAATGATTATGAGATGTATGAGCATGTTATTATATGTTATGTGATGCATGAAAATTATTAGATTTGTTGGGCTGTCATACTCCATCTTGTAAATAACCACTTTTGCAGGTTAAGGATTCAAGGTAACGCTATGTGCTACTTGAAAGACATGAATCAGATGTAATGCATGAAGATTTATATACTTTGGCTGAGTTGTTATTATTTTAACCATGTTTAAGGTTCCAGATGATGTGATAATGTATGATGTTTAATAGATGTTGAGTTATAAAGTTTAAATTTTGTTCGGTGTATAAAGGGTATTGAACTTAGATGTAAGTTTTATTTAGTAACTCTAATAAAGTGAGTAATATAACTAAGTATGGTTCAAAGGTAGGTAAAGATAAAGCTTTTGAGAAATGTACTTGATAATTTATGATGTAAAACTTCATATTTAGTTGTAAAGTTTGAGTTACCCAATGTATAAAGGATATCAAGCTAAGATGTAAGATTTTATATAATAACTCTAATAATGCGAATCTTAAAAAAATTGATTCAGATATGTGTAGCTGATAAAGGTTTTGATTCAGGGAATCAAAGTAAGAAGATAGAAAAAAAATATATTATTTCACATTTTATTAATTTAGCATCGAATAATGATGTAAGATTAGAAGTTAGATGTATTGTTAACGACCGATGTCGAGAGTTGAATTGTATAAATTTTGGGGTCGTTACACAAACCAAGCACAAATTCCCCGTCCATATAGGGAATCATACAACTTAGCTGCTAACATGAGTCCTCAATTGAAATCCCACATAATCCTAATCTTATCTTACTCTTTGCTTAATACGAATTTTATTTAATCTGTATCTCACCATCTTTAACTCTTTTATGATTTTACATAGTATAATTCTATAGTACAGCTTTCGTACAACAAATCTGCTATAAAGTTTTTAATTAATTGATCGACCTTCTGTCCTCATATGACCTCATCAGATCACGTTGTGATCTTTTCTTATAATCGTGTTATATTATGATTCTTTCCTATCTTAGGATCATTTTGTTTTACAATCTTCTTATCTTTCTCTTTAATCATATAATATCATGATTTCCTTTATGCTTTTAGTCTTATAGAATCTATTTATTTATTATTAATTTTCATCTTCATTATTAGAGTTTGGTAACTCTGAATTCTTATCTTTATAACTTTTCAAGATTCTTCTTTGAATCTTATTTACTTAATAATGAATTTCCCAATTTCATCTCTTAGAACCTAACTCTATTTGAGTTTATTTCTTATCCTTATCCTTGAGGTTATAGCCTAAGGTACCCCTACCTAATGTTTATAACATATCAACTTTGATACCAACTGTAACGCCCCCAAATTCGAGTACCTTGATCCTCAGATCTGGTACATCACGATACATCATTTCTATAACTACTGCGGAAGATATAAATATAAATTGTTTATACAATAAAATTTTACAACATAATCCCCAAGGTCTACAACCTTAGCTTAATGCATACCTTCAATAACTTAAAAGGTTTACAATGTCATTTGCATCAGATAACTTAATAGTTCTAACTGTATAATAATCTACTCTTGGAATTTTCCTTTGCCATTGTTGTTCTTCGAGCCTTCATCCTAATCTAAAAATATTATCATGATATAGCAAGGGTGATCAACTATTTTTTCCAGCAAGTTTAAGTACAATAAAGATATCATGATTGAAAAGAAAGAATAAGCTTTCGAATGTTCAACAATATAATAATTGTGAAAGAGTATAAATCAATTTCAATAATTGATAGACTGAATCAATAATGTGGAGTGGTCAACAATGGCCATGAACCAATTTAACTGAACCTTATGGTAATCAAGATGATCAACCTTTCATACCTGATAAACATATGTAACATGCACTATGTGCGAATCAATAATCAAAGATATGGAATAATTGTAAATAATTAAACCAATAGCATGCTTGAAACATAATAACTCAAGTTTGAGTTAGGAGACTTGCCTTGGTCATTGACTACTGCTACACAATTTAATTTAACTTCATTTGAATGACCTATCATTAATCATATTGATCTCTCAATTAAAATAATACATCATAATGTATAATATTACTATTTATAGTCATGATACAGCTTAAACACATTACCACGTATTCCTAACAGTCGTTAGATTACATAAGAGCAGGTATTAAGTAAAATTATTTCAGTTTGGTTTGATTTTGATATTATTTTGACGTCCTGATTGCGATATCGGATAATTATCGAGTTTATTTTCAATAAAATTCTATTTAAAAGCTTTAATATTATTTTAGATAATTTAATTGTTATTTATAATATTTTTTGGAAACTCATAATAATTTTCAAATAATTATTACCATTTATAATGGTTTTTCAATCATTAATATCATTTTTAAATGATTTAATTTCTAAATAATTTCGTCATCATTAATATTTATATAATTTAAAATATTAATGAAATCCATGTCAAAATATTAAAAGTTATTTATTATGGCTAAAAATACTTTTAAAACCTTAATAATACCTTTAAATAATTTTTAAAATATTTAAAATTATTTTTAAATAATTATCATTAATATTAAAATATTAATAAAATTCATGTCAAAATATTAAAAGTCATATATTATAACTTAAAATATTTTTAAAACCTTTATATCATTTTAAATGATTTTTAAAACATAAAAATCATTTTTAAATAATTTATTTAATATAATTATTAAATAAATTTAATATCATTAATATTTAAATAAATTAAAATATTAATAAAATTTATGTCAAAATATCAAAAGTTAATTTTTATAACTTAAAATAAATTTTAAAACTTGATTATGAATTATTCATAATTATTTTCTATTAATTTTAATTAATATAATTTATTTTTAATAAAAACTGTCGCTAAAGGCCTATCGCGACAAAAATTGTCGCTATAGGTGTTCTTCAGCCATGAAGAACAAGTAAGTCAACTTCTTATAGCCTACTTTGACTATCTTTAATTTTTAGTTCATGAAGTTTCTAGGCATGTAAGTGTATCAATGGTGCAGTACTCATGTAATTATACAAGTACTAACCAATTTCAGGGTCTAACTACATTATGTCAAGAAGATATAAGTGGTCAAACCACCCTATCTAGACTATTCTTGAGCTTTCTGGGTTTCCAAATTTTAAATCAATGTCAGTTAGTGCTTTTGAAGGGCTATTAACTTTGATCCTAGGTGTTTTCTAAGTGATCTAATGTCACACTGTTGTAATATTTTTGTCAAGGTACAAAAGTATTATACTGAGGTAGCTTAACAACATCACAACTGCAAGATCTAGCTTAGTCAAATAGTTGTTAGAAACTAATCTGAAAAATTTCTAGAATTTCCAGAAATTCATTTTTTGTGCCTGGTCAACCGATTTTGACCATTAAAAACTTGAAATCTGTTGATGTAATGGGTTATCCATTTTCAGGGTTTTGTAGTCCATATGTCAAGGTATAAAAGTGATACACTTAGACAAGCTAACAACATAACATGAAGAAGATCAAAGCCTTGCAAAAGCTTGTCAGACAGTTTCTGGGTTTTCCAGATTCAGTTTTCTGTGACTGGTCAACCATGTTTAACCTAAAATAACTTTCAATCTATACATGATATGGACATGATTCAACTCCCAGTTTACTCTCCTCATGACATACTTTAACAAGGATACACTTAACAGATCTAACAATTAACAGATCAAGATCTACAGGTCCTGACATTTGATTAGCATGCCATATTTTTAGAGTTTTGGACAGCTTGCTTAAATCTCCATTTTCATGCATTTAAATGTTATGGATCCATGATTTATCAACATAGATCACTAAATAACATAATATACAACATATTTAAACACAAAAATAGAAAATCTACCTAAGTATACAAGATCTAGCTTAGGGTTAGGATTTATACCTTTTTGAACCAACTTTTGATTTCCCCTTTTTGAATCTGATCTTGTGTGGCTATGGGGTGTTTATGGCTCAATTATATCTGACATTGAGAGTGTAAAATCGGGTAACTAAGGAATGGAAGAGCTGTCTAAGTGTAAAAATCAAAGTGAGGGTATTTTAGTCTTTAATCCATTTCTTAATCTCCAAGCTTTGATCCAATGGTTGTGGTTGAAGTTAGGTGTCAACATATGGCTGATTTTTCTTAGAATTTAAGCACATGACATATCTCCATTGATGACTCACCAAAGATTTGATCTTATCTTTTGTTAAAAGATAAGAGAAATGGTATTTTGGTCATTTCGCACCTACGAGGGTATTTTGGTCATTTTCCCAACCATTTTAACGGTAAATTAGTCTTTTCACATGTTTCCCATTAATTTTAACCCTTAGGGTTTGATGATGAGCATTAGGGTTTGAAAATTAGGGTTTAAGGTTCCTAATTAGGGTTTAGGATTTCCAAAGTTAGAATTTATGTTATTAACTGATCGTTAGGGTTTTTTAATTGAACATTAGGGTTTACTAATGTTATACCTTATCTGAACAACACTTAACAGTAATCATATACTGCACATACACACAATCATAAATACCCAAAATAATATACCTTATTAAAATAATCTGTTTTAATTAGTAAACAATATAAGTTACTCTCAAAATTTTAATCAATCCTCTATTTCCAATCTAGGTTTTATTCTTTAACCTTTTTTTAATCATTTAAAATTTTATTAATCTTATAAATTTTTGGGTTGTCACATTCACCCCATCTTCTAAGAATTTCGTCCTCGAAATTACAGTCTACTAATTTCTGCTTCTTCTATTCACCAAAAATAAGTTTTAGATATAACCTTTATTTAATTACCTCTAATTTCACTCGTACTTACTGAGTTCATGCTATTTCATTCTATGAGGATCTCTTCTATCTTCCCATGCTACCCTGACTACTCTCTATGAGTTTACACCTAAATATTCAGGAATTTTCACAATTGTTCAATAACTGTGAAGGAATATCAATAGTCTAAAAAGTTTTATTCAGGAAAACTTTTTATATCATGCTGAGGGATCATATAGACCATGAACACATAGCTTTAACGATATTCACACCGTAAAATGGTAAATTAATAAGTATGTTTACAATTATGAAGAAGGTAAACTGCCGTTATTAGTATTTTAGGTAACAACTTATCGTACGTATCAATCTTGTTTAGCGACTATTTGCACTACTAGATTGGATTATTTTATCCAATCGGCATATCCCCCTTTTTCGGGGCTGTTCACCTCAGACTTATCAGAATAGTCCGTACCAAAACAATTTGGTTCCAGATAAATTCGCAGAGAGATATTTGATTTTTCATAAATATTTATCTAGCTGAACCAAATAGGTTAAACGTATACCAATAATTCAAACATCAATCAAAACATGTGTCTGGTCAAATTCAATTGGCAATAAACACTACTACAAAATAGTAAATAGACAACGCGAAAAAAACATTGTGGTTTCAGTCAGGAAAATGTCGTGGTTAAGAGTGTCATCTATTTGACACCCTTACACAACGTTTTTAAAACGTTGTAGTTAAGCACATTACACAAAGTTTTTTAAGAAAAAAACTTTGTTGATTTGTTTTCCATAAATTAACAGATGCTTAAAAACGTTGTAGAAGGTATGATTCCACAACGTTTTTTGGATAAAAATGTTGTAGTTTAATATATCAGACAATGTTTAGGCATATTTACACAACGTTTTTAAAATGTTGTAGATTAAAAAAAAATGTTGTGGTTCACCTGCGATATGCTAACGCTTGAAAGATTAGCATATTGTAGCCTGAAAGATTAAAAGAGTTGTAAATTCAATCATTTATCAAAGATTCCAAGTAATCATTTATTCTCAAAGTAGTTGCATCCTTACATCTCTCATCTCTCTACATATTACAAAAAGAAGAGAATATGTACAACTGCTTATGGGGAGGTACAGGATGGATGAAAAGCCATTATACAACTGGAAGCATTCTTCTAGGTCCTGAAACTGAATTGCCATTGATTCATACCTGGACTCCAATCCTTTGAGCAACCTGCATCACAAAATGTAATGATTTTATTACTTGGTATTATTATATTTTAAATTTGTGAGGCTTTAAACCATAACACCCCCAGTGAAAAATCATATGCATGGAAACTAAGCTAGATAAAGTTGGCCAATACAAGGTTGAAAGACATTACGTTGACATATCCAGCATGTTCCTTCTTTCTAAGATTTGCAAAAATAATGTATACTTTTATAAACAGTATATAAATGCAACAAAACAACAATGCAGAACTTTGGAGCTACCAAAAAGTAATAATAAAACTTTGTAATAATCAATTGAACCGCTATAGCAGAAAACATGAGAAGATATGCAAATCGCAAAGCTACATAGCGAGGGGAAAAAGTTAATATACAAATTACCTTCTTAAAGGAATGGACATCAGTTCCCCAGAGCCAAGCATCACAACCTGCATCTCTTGCACCCCATATGTCATTCCTACGATCATCTCCTACATTAACAACATCCTCTGGTTTTAAATCCAACAACTCGCAAGCTCTTAGGAAAATCATGGGGTTTGGTTTCTCTGCTGCAACCTGAGAGAGACCATGAAAATGTGAATACTCCAGAAAATACGCAAGTAAAACAACACACAAATTATCTCTTACTTCATCTGACACTGCCACAACATCAAACCAGTGATCACAGTTCAAAGCTCACAACAGAGGTCTTAATCTCGTGTCAAAGTTCGAAACCTGATTTTTCGTGTCATAATATGTAGTGCTATTTTTCGTGTTCGAAACCTGATTTTTCGTGTTCAAAACCTGTACAATGCATAGTGATTTATGTATGGGTAAATTACCAGGTGAAAACAAGAATTCCATGTGGGTATGATATGAAATCGAAACAGGTAAATCCAAATTTCAAAAATGAAAATTTGGAAGTGTAGACCTTTGCAATCATTTTACTTCATATGTAAAAAACAGCAATAATAAACAAGTATCGAATTCAAAGTAGAGAAAATACTTCATGTTTGATCATGCTAAACACCAGATAACTAACTAATAGATATATCTTTGACAAAATTCGGATCATCCCAACAAAATACAAGGATCCAAAACCCATATACTCTTCCACCAAATAGTACCTGATAAGGTATACAAGTTCTTCTATAAAAAAAAGCAGGCCAAGAGTGGGACAAAACCGCCACAAAATTAAGAACACTAGTCAATAACCATACAATCTAAATAGTCAGCATCTTTTTCTAGTACTAATTTGCTCACTCTCATGTTAAAATTCTCTCAACCATTTTGTACAAAACACTACCTATATGCATGCAAGAACCAACCACCTCTAGTATAAGTCTAATAAAATACCTTTCTAAGGACTTGAACTGGAAGCTTCTTGTTGCCTTGGTTCCCTCAGATAGCCCAAAAGGATTTCAGCCTGCCAAAAAATCAACCAACACACAATCAGAATTCAACAAAACCATAGAAACCAAATTTTAGGAGAGAACAAGCTATTCTTCAAATGCAAACAGAGACAAGAAAGTTAATAGCCACCACAATTGTTAATACACTTCAATTACTAGCTATTTGATAATATCGTGCAACTGATAAAATTCTTTAATTTTTTTCTAAACCACTTTAAGTAGTAATTACATTAGTGAACTAGTTACTTAAACTCCAGCGGTATTATTATAGGAAAAAGCTGCTATTAAAACATATTACTAGTTTTTTAATGATAACTGGAAACCTGATTTTACCCACAAGTTGCAACTAACAAAACCATGAAATCAATTTTTCATTTAAATATACCAAACTATACACAACGGAGATGTTTTGCAATAAATATACCAAACTATCCAAACTATCCACAGCAGAGATGGACAGGGAATCAAATTGAACAGATTTATATGCATGTTCAATCTTCTTATGTATGTTGTACTCTTGCAAAATGCCGATGATGCCCAGGTATAAAACAACATCATAAACCTCATGGAACATCTGTGTTTTCTCTTCTCCTGGGATTAACTTTGCTCTTGCTGGCATGTTTACTCCAAGTTGAATCTGGAGTCTACTTAACCAGATACAAAGCATAACCAAATTTCAATAATGATAGCCAAGCAAGAAACAAAATACACCATATGTCATATTTTGATTCATAAAAGATTTGTACTGTTTGGAGTTCATGATGATTAAATAAACCAAGAAATTACCATGAAATCAAATTAAGCACTTTGATTCATGATAGAGAAAGCCCATGGGGTTTGTAACAGGTTTGTAACCCATGGGGTTTCTATATTTATTTTTTTAAGTAGAATGATAAAATATATCATTACAATGCTCCAGCTACACTAGAGAAAACCATTGTTAGGGCTTTTGACAACCTCAGCTTCTTCACCGTCCTTTCCCCGCTAACATACCCAAAATCCCAAAATGATTCAATAATCAAATCTCATCAAAAATACACAAATTGCAAAAATAAACAATAAAAAAATCAATTGATAGAAATGAACTCACGATGAGTGAACGGACGATGTGGACTTGGCGAGGCTTCCATTGGTGGCGGCAGCGGAAGTTCCATTCTCCAATTGACTCGATGATTTCTTCACAGTCGTTGAATTACATTTCGATTCCTTTGCATTGGCGGCGTTTTTCCTTTTCGATGAGATCGTGGATTTCGGGGTCCATTGTTAAGAGGGGGGTGTTGTCCCATGTATTGACGGGATCCATGGAAGACTGAATACAGAGAGAGAGATCGATAATAGGGTTTTGGTTTTGTGAGCGTAAAAGAGTAGAGAAAGAATATAGCCGCCCCGTTTTTTAATTTTAAGATTTTTTTGCTCCATGTTTTATTATATAGATAACGTTTTTTCTAAAAAATGTTATCTATTTAAAATCAAAAATCGCCCTTATAAAATAGATAACGTTTTTTCATATGTATCTACAACGTTTCGTTAAAAAATGTTGTGAGAAAAAATACCACAACGTTTTTTATAAAAACGTTGTGGTTTAAGTGTTGTCTATTTACTGTTTTGTAGTAGTGAAATTATCTTTAAAATTCTAAAATTTGTTTTATGACGTCATGATACCGCACTGCATTTATAGTTGGTTTGAGGATTTCGTCATTTTGTGACTTTGTCATACTATAACATACCATAGTGGGCTGATGATACTTAGATCCCATTCAACACTAGGTAATTTTGCATTGATAACTCCATCATTTTTATCATCTCTACACCAGGTTCAATGATGCATTACTGATATATAAAATACATTTTGATATATTTCAAATTATTTTTGTCTAGCTGAAATAATTAGCTTAGACTCTTCTTTAAACAGTTCAAAACTACTAAAAAATCATTGTTTTGGTCTTATCATGCCGCAACAGGTAACAATGTGATATTGACTCGAAGTCCATCTCCACACCCTTATCACCATGTTTTGAGGATAACAAAATTTTATTTTATTTCTAAAGGCACATCAGTGCAAATTTAGCTTGATTTCAAAAATTTTAAAGTCTAGCATAGCTAGAAGATTTGGAATACATATGCTTCCTCCATTAATCTCTATTTTTCTCCTATGCTTCATTGCTTAATAATTCTATCTATTTCTATCATCCTTAAAATTTACTACACTGAAAATCCTTAATTCTCCATCCATAACTTTTCTAAGTATAGTTCATCAAACTTTCCATACATTATGAGTTCAGGAACTTTTCACAATAATATGAGTTTAGGAACTTATCCTATCAATACGTAGTCCAAAAACCAATCAAGGACTGTCCATACGTTTAGGGGTTCAAAAATATACCATACGATTATGAGTCACAAACTTACCATAAGTATGAGTTTTAAGAACTCGCACCTAACCTTATATTCTCTACCTATCCATTATACACATGAGAAAAGAATCACATTCTCAACATGAAAATAGCAAATAGCGCGACACCAGGTTCCAATGATTATCAATGTACGAAGCTAAGTGGTTGTCGAACCAAACACAATTGATGAGTGAGATTTATACCCGCAAATCAAATCTATTAATACTTAAGAAGTTACTTGTAATTTGTCTCGTTTTATATTACTTTTACAATATTTTATTATTATTTTACTTATTATATGTTTTGCAGGGGTGTACATGTCATTTCTAGCTTTTAAGGGCAAAAATGTCAGTTTTCTAGCATTGGTGCTGCAGTGCCTATTCCAGGCTTAAACCTAGCACTGTAGCGCCCCTTCACTGCCAGCTCAGACATCCCTCAACGCTGCAGCGCTCCAATTCCTTCACTAATTGGCGCCACAACGCCACTTATTGACCAGAGTTGTTGACCCAACACTGCAGCACCTATCCAAGGCTAAATCATGGCGCTGCAGCGCCACCTCCGGTTCCCAAGCAGACAAGAAGGGGAAATAACCTAGAATGAAGGGATATATATATATATATATATATATATATATATATATATATATATATATATATATTAGCAACCCTTTTTGGAAAAAAAACGCTCTCTCATATATAGAATTGATCTCTCTCTCTCTTTCTTAGCTAGTTTTTCTCCATTTCAGTAGAAAATCTTTGTATATAAATTAGATAGATTAGGGCTAGGACTGGGTTTCCTTGGAGCTCAAGAGCAACGAAGCAACACGGATTGGAAAGTGAATCTAAGATATTTCTTGGAGATTGAAGAAGCCTTGACAAAGGTTACTCTTCTCTAGTTATTTCCTTTGTTTCTGTATTTAAAAATGTTGTTATTATTGCTACTTGTATTTAGTTTACTAGCTATGAACTGAATATTGGCTCTAAGATTATAATGGAACCCACCGTTAATGTGAATTGATTTACTTTTCTCTTTGGTTAGCACCATATAGATTGGTCTAATATATTTGTGCCTAACTTATTATTTGCTAAGGAATTAGTGATCAACTTGGTAATCCATAAGAAATTGGGAAATGGATTGTAGATTAGACCGTGAATATCTGACATATGATTATGTTTGTCTACACAGTTGGACTGCATAATTTGCGTATAGGATAGGAATATACATGTGCACCGCGTGTGGCCTCATTGAGAACATGTCCTAGAATTCCTTGTCTTTGGTGAATTTGCACAGGAATTTGTCGAATTGCCTAGTTGCGATGTTCCTTTCTGTTCTATTCCCTTTTGGGTAAATTAGAGAGGATAGGTTTGTATATACCTCAGACGAGGAGTACGAACACTAACGAGTTCTCGGTCAACAGTCTGTCGTGACCACTAAGACCAGAGGGAGAGTTAGGATATACATTGAAGCATTGCACACCAAGGGTTTGACGAAATGCTTGTGTGCGAGTGGAAAAAATTGTGATCTTAGCTTGTAACGCCTTAGATACCAGTCATTAGCCATTTACTTGCTTTATTAATTTAGTGTTAATTAGATTAATCAACTATCTTATATTTTTCTATTTAAATAAGATTGAGGTGATATATAGTCGGTACTTGGTAAATATTAGTAATAATTCATCGTGGGTTCGACACTCAAGTTATCATTATATTACTTGGTAGACCGCGTATACTTGCGTGTGTTTTATTGATTGCGAAATCGATCAATAAGTTTTTGGCGTCGTTGCTGGGGAATTAGTTATTCTAATATTGTCCAATATTGATTTCAATCAATTTAGTCCTAATTTGAACGTATATATTTATCTTTTATTTTTTAATCTTTGTCTTTTGCTTTTAAGTATTTCCAGAGAATGGACAACAATTATTATCAATGGCCTTTTGAGAGGACGGCGCAACCAAGATTGGAAGAAGGACTTGAGTGATTGCAAGATCAAATTGCAAATCTCTTAAGGTTTTTTGACAATCTTGAGTGTCAGTCCACTCAGAATGCCTACTATGAGGAACGAGCTGACGATGAACCGACTTACTATCATCCAGACTTTCTGGGTTATCTAAACTCAAGGGACTACAGTCAAGAACAAAATTATGACCAAAATTTTCTTATCAGACAAAATTTGAATATCAGTCTCCGCTGTAATATGAGGTGACATCTCAGTTGGAGGAGAGCCTTCCCATGTACTTAAAACTAGAAGAAGAGAGAAGGCTTGAGGAGCTTCTTACCAACTTCATAGAGAGAAATGAGGTTCGAATGGCGATCCAAGATGCCTCATTGCGGAACCTCGAGAGCCAAATGGGACAACTTGTCAATGCTGTCATGAATCCATTGAAAAGAAGTCTACATGTCATTACTAATCATAACGAGGGGGTTAAAGAGAAATGCATGGTGGATACGCAAGTAAAAGGTGATGAGTCTCATGAAGTTGTTGAGGGAGATGCCGAAGTGCGTATTGACCAATCTATGGATTTTGAGGTCGGAGAAGAGAGGATCATGAGTGGGTGTATTGTCACAACTGATGAAAAGTTGGAAACCACGCTCAAGGTTGTTAAAACCTCCGAGGGCCCAATAGAGCACGAAGAACACTTTCACTTTGATTTGAATGGTGAATTAGTGGGTAATTCGAGTTCTTAGCGATTCTTAGTGACGGCAGATGAAGTGAAGTTTGGGGGTGGCCAATCATCCATGTTCGCCATGAACATCAAGGAATTGACAAATAGGCGGCATGTAATGGTCGTTTTCGCAATTGAGCCGGATTGAGCGACAGTGAAAGAGTCGGGTCATCGACTTGAAAAACTAGTACTTGGTGGGGAGGCAACCCCATCTTAGTATCAGTTTGTCTATTTTTCTTTATTTTCTGTCTTGTTAATAGTATATTTCGTCTATTATAGATATTAATAAGGATTTTAGTAGTTTTGCATACTAGTAGTGGTGTATTGGTTTAAAATTATGCTCATAGGGAATTTTTATCTAGTAGTAAGATTTCTAAGTGCTTGCATGATGCATTCCATTGCCATATTCAGCATCGTTGTGGTATTTAGTTACACAAGATTGTTGATAATTGCTTTTTGAACCTTTTGGTATCCTTGTGTTTAGTTTTTCAAATTCGTAATAGCCATTCGTTTTTATGTTTATGTAAGTCTTTGTTTCTATTGCTTGCTAATACGCATGTATTTAAGTTGTTCAGTTTTACTTTTGTTATGGTAAGTTTAAGTTTACATAAACTTTTTGTAAAATGTGTGGCTAAAAGTTTATGTGTGGGAGTGATTTTGGCTATGTTCAAAGTCTAAATTTTTTTCAATTTTGCAGAACAAGCACTACAGCGCTTGTGTTTGGCCTTTAACCCGTACTGCAGTGCCTAATTCAAAGCCCAGTTTTATAAGCCAGCGCTGCAGCGCTTATAAAAGCTTAGCAGGTTGCGTTGCAGCACCATCATCTAACCCAACGTACTACAAATTGACGCCCCCAAATCTGAGTACTTTAAACCCACAGATATGGTGCTACACGGGACTACTAACTATACATTCAGTCCAATGAAAACAACATCAAAATGAGTGTGTTTACTACATTCATATAATAATAATAATAAATTCTTTCCCAAATTCTGTTAACCAATATATTCTTCATTACCATAGTATAAGTTTATACAAATATACTAGTCTATTACAGGATAATCTATTTATCCATTTTTGCTTTGCCTCTATCCTTACCAGAACCCTCGGTTCGCTCGGTCTTAGCTGCAATCATATAATTCAAGTAAGAAGTGAGCATAACTAGCTCAAAAAGTCTAGTAATAGATATAACCACCACATCAAGAATCATATGATTAATCTTCATGAACTGAACAAATAGTTATGAAGTACTATGCAACATTGAAATAGCACTTTTCATTCTCATAAAATAATTCCAGAGTACATACAGTAACTTAGGAATTCTGAGCAGGTTAAAAGACCATTAACATTCTCTTTTATTTTCATTCATAAAAAGGATAACTCGGCACTAAGTCTATAAGTCCGATGTATCTTACGAGCACTTCTAGTTGATCAGCTTATAGTACTCTATGTTGATCATGTGACGCCCCCAGAATAGGTATACATCACCCATTCTGAGTCGCCAAATACATGGTACAGAAATAAATACAACTTCATTAATACAATTGTCGTGCAAAATACGGCAACACATAAACTATGAGTTTAAATACAAATATTGTCTAATAGATAGTATTCAAACTCAAAAGGAGCCCTCATTGTAATTATTATCATACTATTTTATAAAATAGTGAGGACTGCTAACACAACTGACCGGAAACATCACTTCACACCCCGACTAGTTCCCGCTATATTCTCGCCTCCTGAGAAGAAAAATGGAACAAAAAGGAAAAGGGTGAGCTCAACTAGCCTAGTAAAGAATATTATAACTAAGATAATATACACCGAATTATCATTAGTCTTCATTAGAGAAATATTTGATAGAATATAATAAACAACAAGTTTTAGATCAACAACTGCAGCAGAATCAACAACCCATTAGAAGAGTCAAGTAGAGAATGAATTTACTATCTTCTAAGATTTAAAAGTCCATCATCAATATTTTATCCCTGTAACATCAATCAATATACATCTTGAATCAAATATTCATCTTTGCACTATAGGCAAAAGATATTTCTTTGTATCACCAGTTGGTCATGTTCATCTCAACACCTGTTCATCTTTGCACTACGAGCCACAGATATTCATCAGTTAATCATTCATATTTGCACTACAGGCCAAAGATATTCAGTAATATCATTATTTAGGACTGAGGATGATGAAAAATATCTTAAAGAAAATGAATCAAGTGAGAGAAAAGGACAAATATTAAGGATTCGTACTATAGTTTATCCAAGTTCAAAAATACTCCATAATAATCAATTGTGGAGCAGAATTCAAAATAAAGATCAAAACATGGATACAATCAAAAATAGTAACCACAATAGACTACTTGGACAAAGAAAGAAAAATTTATTTTTTATGTGAATAGTGTCGTATTCGTGAATAGTGTCGTATACGTGAATAGTAACCCCGACACAAAAAGGTAGAAATTCTACAATAAAATTCATACTAATATTTCGACATAATGATATTGAAAGAAATAATATCATTTACGAAGAAAATAACATCCCTTACCACAAAAGAACAGTACTTCTGACTGGAATATCAGATGTAATGCTGAAGGAAACTTGCACTGAATAGAAACCCTCAAAGTATCTAAATACTCACAAAATACGCTCGATAATATAGAGAGAGAGAAAACTTGTTTCTGGTGTGATTTTCAATTCTAACTAAGCACCCTATTTATAAAAAAATGCTACAACTCCAAAGGAGACTAAATTAATAAAATATTAATTTCCAAAATTTTTAAGCACGCCACTTTTGATCATATTTCAGCACACTACAGTGGGGCCCACCAAAATCAGCCAATTCCACACCAACCAAAAGTGGGGCCCACCCATGTTTTAAATAAAAATATTTATTTCTAAAACTTCAATAATTCATAATAAATAGCCCTTTTATCAGAAAAATACGAATTTTATGTCCATTCCATAGGAAACCAAATTCTCTACAACTTTGTAGAAGAAAGTTTTTCCAAATTCTAAACAGAAAATGCCCAAAATCCACATACGGACGATTTTTAATACCTACATTCCTATAAAATACTGATAAAACACCTCAACATTAATTCCTTCATTTATATCCACACAAAATAAATATTTCCCTATCCATTCACATAAAATAAATATTTCCTTATCATATAAATTAATAATTAATTATTTACAAATAATATTATAGAATCACAATATGACAACCAGGTCGTTCCCAAGAAAGAAAGGGCTTTCCGATAAGGATTTCTCTTTATTGGCGCGCAATTAGGTGACCAAACCTCTCCTTAGACAGAACTTCCTTAGACATTACCAACAATGTTATCTAATAATATTATTCAAATAATATGAATTATTGATCTGATAATGGAGATACAGTGCAGTGACAATTATTGAAATAACAATAATATAAAATATCAACGTAACAATTATTAAATCAATAAAATAAAATATTGAACAGTAATTACTGTAACAATTATTGAGTAGTGCCTTCTTACGTAAGAATCAATAATCCAACAATATTGTGGAATACTGTGTGCTACTGTGCAACCACGCATATTACTGTACTTTAACGACCCGGTATTCCAACAGTATTAACGGTAACAACTATGCCGTTATTTATAAAAACTCAAACTTATCATTTTCTTCATCCGACCGTTTCCCGTTATGGAGCCCACAAATGGATGCGCTATCGTACGAATATTCCCCGACATCAAGAATATTCCACGACCAAACGAATATTCCCCGCTAATAATGAATATTTTATAACCACTTGCTTATTTTGCAAAATTTACACATTTCACCCATAACCAAAATATTATATCAAATTATCACCTTATTATTCAAAATAATAATTAGAGGAAATTCGATTTTAGTTATAAAAAAAGTTGGGGTTTTACAACCTCCCTTCCTTATGAAAATTCGTCCTCGAAATTAACGTACATACCCGGTGTTTCGAAAAGGTGAGGATACCTCACTTTCATTTTTGATTCTAACTCCTAGGTCATTTCTTAAATAGCATGGTTCCTCCACAAAATCTTGACTTATGGTATAACCTTTGTGCATAGGACATGCTCCTTTCTATCCAAGATCTTGACAAGTACCTCTTCGTACGTTAAATCTTCGGCTATCTCGTCTGGTTCTAACTCAATGATGTGGTTCGAGTCTTTCACATATTTACGAAGCATAAATATCTAAAAAACATTATAAATACGAGACATGTTTGGAGGTAATGCGAGTCTATAGGCCACATTTTCTATTCGGTCAAGAATCTCAAATGGACCAAAAAATTGTGGATTGAGCTTTCCACTCTTCCCAAATCTTGTAACTTTGTGAAAGCCCCAAATCTAGGTCCCAAATCACCGCGGATCCGGTACAATCATTCTACAACTATTGCGAAAGATATAAACATAAATTGTTTATACATTACATGTACACACTATTCCCCAATGTCGAGTAACCTTAACTTATACACAATTCATAAACTATCTAACATATAATGTTATTATCATACATAACTGTTACAATTAAGCTGCACATAAAATCCAATGCTAAACTTGACTTTGTTCTTTCTTGTATCCGACGTATTCGTCTTAATCTGCAATGTTAATCATGATATAGCAAGGGTGAGCAATAAGTTTGCCCATCAAGTTTAAGTTCAATAAATTAAGGATATATCATGATTGAACAAATTGAACAAAAGCTGACTACAGTTCTATAATATAATTGCTTACTAGCATGAACAAATTTTACATAGCTGAACGAACATTGAACATGAACATATATATATCTGGACCGAATAGTAATGAAGGTGATCAGCCTTTCATCCCTAATGAATACATGCAGTATGCACAGAGTGCGATTTAATAATTCTTAGACATGGCGACTAGAAATGATTAACCACAAGTATAATTGAATAATACAACTCGAGGTCGAGATAAGAAAAACCTGCCTGAACCGTTGATTACCGCTATGCAATTTAATAAGCTTTGTCTGAAGACCTAATATTAATAATATTTATTTCTAAGTTAGAATAATATCATCACAGTATTTAACATAACCTAAACACATTATCACATAACCCTATCAGTCTATAACACACACAAGACCTAACTTCAAGTCAAACTTTTACAGTTCGAGTCAAGTTCGATACAATTCTAACATCTCGACGGCTTAGTCGGATAAATATCGAGTTTAAGTTCAATTAAACTCTGTCTAAACACTTAACAATTATCTTAGAAAATTTTATTATCAGTCAACATATTTTTCATAAGCTCATAATAATTTTTAGATAATTATTATCATTTATCATGATTTTTCAATATAGTATTTATATGAATTACATACCACATAATTCCCTTATCATTAATATTTATTTAATATTAAATATTAATGAAAATCATATCATAATATTATAATATATTTATAATATATCAAAGTATTTTTAATACCTTAATTTTTCATTTAAATGATTTTTTAAACATTTAAATCCATTAACCGATAATCGCTATTAATATTAAATATTAATATTTTTTCATGACAAAATATCAAAAGTTATATTTTATAACTTAGAATATTTTTATAACACTTAAATTATTTTTATATGATTTTTATATCATTAATTCTATTTTTTCATAATTTATTTAATATATTTATTAAATAAACTAATTGTCATTAATATTAATTAATTAATGAAATTCATCACAAAATATTAAAAGTCATTAAAAATAACTTAAAATATTTTCTTATACCATAATATAAATTTTCATAATTTTTTATGTATTAAAATCATTTTTAAATAATTTATTTAATATTATAATTAAATAAATTAAATACCATTATTATTCCAAAAATAATAAATATTTATGAAATATATTCAGAATAATTAAAAACCCATTTTTGGATTTTAAAATAATTTTTAGTAATTTATTATGAATTTTTAATAATTAAAAACTATTTTTATCTATTTATTAAATAAAATAATTAATTTCCGAATTTAAGTGTCGCTAAAGGGCCTTTAGGCGACAAATCCGTCGCTGTTGGTGTTCTTAGTGTTCTTGAGCCCAAACTCAGAAACCCATGCCAGTAAGCAAGGTGGGTAGTTTGACCGCTCACAGATCATAGATCGTACGGTTTCTGGGCTGGGTAAAGTGTTTTGATTATAGTGTAAGTGTAATACTACCATAATCAATTAAGTTCATGGCCATACTACAACAAATCAGTGAGATAAAGGCCTCCAAAAATCATGTCAGAGCTGTTCTTCATTTCTGAGTTTTCCAGAAATGAAGAACAGTTGCAGGGTACAACTTTTGATGCTCTGTAACTTTGATTCTAAGCCTTATTTTTGTGATCTAAGAGTCCACACATAAAGTATACATGTCAGGCTAAAACAACATAGCACTAGATCAACATAAAAACATCACCAGATGAAGATTTGATCCGGTCAAACGTTGTCAGAAAAGACAGTTCTTGAAGATTCTGGGTTGCCCAGATTTCTTCTTCGGCAGTTCGGTCAAACTTATTTTAACCTTAATTAATTTCATTCCAGATTATGATCTGGGTGGTCTAACGACTTGTATGTGTAGCTCACATACCAGTCTTCAACATAACAACAACAATTTGGCCAAATTACCTAACACATGCAAGATCCGAAGCCTAGAAAAACACTGTCAGACAAAATCTGGGTTTCTAGGTTGCCTAGAAATCCGTTTCTGTGCTCGGTCAACATAGTTTGACTGCCCATATCTTACGATCTAGACATGATTTGACACTGTTTCCAGTTCCAGATCACAGTATACATGGCATAGAACATATCTAAAACATAAAACACACCAAACCATTAACAGGTAAAGATCTAAGGCCTCAAACATATGGATGTCAGACCATTTTTTTCAATTTTTCCAGATTTTTAAAAACTTCTAAATCGTGCATCTAGATGTTATAGATCCATGATCTATCAACCCAGATCACTCAATGACACCTTAATACATAATATTAAACAACCAACAACATCAAACAACATGGATCATAAAGATTTCTAAGATTAGGGTTTTTATACCTTTTCTAGCTTTGACCATGAATTTGATCTTTGGTTGCTGATCAAGACTTGCTATGAACTGATCTTAGCATGGTTTCTCACTCTAGATTTCGAAAATTTTGGAGAGAGAAAGTCTTGGAGAAAATGAGAATTAAAATATGCATTTTCTCTCTCTTAATCTATATAATTGATAGGATTCAATGTATTTGCTAGCAATTGAAGGCTGATATTTGGCACATGGCTAGGGCTAGGGCTAGGGTTGGTCACCAACCAATTATCTTGGCAAGATTTGCACTCAACATAATAAATAAATACAAGAAGGGCATTAATCTCATTTGGCATTTAATTTTAATGGCAAACTTGACAATTGTCCAAACTCTTAGGGTTTAGGGTTTAACCCTTAGGGTTTAGGGTTTAACTATTAGATTTGCAATTTAATTTCTAAGATTTCCAAATTTCAGTTTTAAAAATGGAAAATTAATATTTCTAAATTATAATTAGGATTTTCTAATTATATTAAAATTTCCCAATCATAATTCAAACTTGCTAATTAGGATTAATATTTCCTAATTAAAATTAAAATTACCTAATTATCAATTAGGGTTTCAAATGTACAAATTAAAGTTTCTAATAATTAGGGTTTCTAATTATTAGAATTCTAATTAATCATTAGGGTTATCCCTAATTAGATTTATAATTAATACTCAAACGCCTTATACATAGCATTTAAATTTCCAAATTAGGGTTTTCAATTTTCGAATTAGGGTTTCGAATTCCCAGAACTGAAATTAGGGTTTCTAGAACCGATTTTTGGGTTTCTTATAAATCGTAAGAATTTTCTAACTGAACATTAACGTTCTTAATATAATATTAGGATTTGCCACTAATATAAGTTATCTGGTCAAACCTTGACCCTTAACCACATACTGTACAGATATAATACCTTATACACAGAACATATTCAATTATATACTTAATCCTGAATAATTCACTACAGAAATTTTAAATTCACAAAATTCCTTCATGAAAATATTGAGTCCATTCACTAATTTTCTGTCTATGTTTATTATTTAACCTTTAATCCATCATTTAAGATTTAAATAATTTTCTAAATTCTCGGGTTGTCACATTCACCCCTTCTTCTAAAAATTTTGTCCCCGAAATTTACCTTACACCTTACACCATGCACCATACACCATTCATACACAGCATCACATGCTACCCAATACATTCCTCACAAGAGTAAAAAAAAATTTCAAATATTGTTGAGGAGTCATATAGACTATTGTCTGTCATTTTCGCAAAGGTTTTATGAAAATTCATCTGCAAACCACACTGGTCTTATGAACGTAAGGGTGATCAGCTCGTTCTGCCCTGTACTGGCCTAGTAATACTGGTGATTGAAATAATTTTCTTCTATTCCATCCGCCTTAGGCGCACAAAAATTTTACCTCAGTTTTATCATAGAATTCCGTACCAAAACAATTTAGTTCGGGAAAGTTTTCAAAGAACGCTTAGAATTTTCATAAACGTTGGTCTAGCCTAATCAAATAGCATAGAATCATATCAATAATTCAATTCAATCGAAATATTTAGGTATAGCCAAACCCCGTTGGCAAATTAAAATTTAAAAATTAGTTTAAAAATGACGTCATGATGTCGTACTGTATTAGCAGCCCATTTGAGAATGTCGTCATCGAGTGACTTCGTCATAACACATCATATAATAGTGGAACAACGATTTTAGATCAAATTTAACACTAAGTATTCCTGCATTTACAACTACATGAACTTTTTATCATCTCTGCACCAGGTTACATGGTACATAAGTGATAAATAAAATATATTTTGATATTTCAAATCATTATCGTCTAGCTGAAACAAGTAGCATAGACTATTCTTTAAACCATTCAAAAATCATTACAAATCTGTTTTATTACCTTTACAGGTAACGAGGTGTCGGTGGCCCAAAGTCCACGCATACACAATGGTCACTAGGTGTTAAGAATAAAAATTCATTTTCAAAAGTACATAGTGCGTATTTAGCTTGATGTCAAAAATTTTGAGTCTAGCATAGCTAGAAGATTTGGAAAACTTATGTCTCCACTAATGATCAATTGCTTAGTAATCTATCTATTCCTATTATCCTCAATATTCCATTCACACTTAATTGTACCCAGTTCGGCAAACCACACTCATGAGTTCATCAACTTTACACAATCATATGAGTTTAAGAACTTGTCCTAGTCAGACCTTTGGCGTCCATTCGCTGAGGGGTTCATAAACATTTCATATAATTATGAGTCACGAATGTACCATAAGTATGAGTTTTAAGAACTCATACTTAACCTTATATTCTCTACATATACCCTATCTATCTGATATACACATGAGAAAGGAATCACCCTCTTAACATGCATATAACAAATAGCGCGACACAAACCTAATCTTAACTCCCTTCTCAATACGAATTTCATTTAATCCGTATTCATAATTGTGACAACCCCAAAATAGGTCCATTCCACCCAACCCATTCTGAGTCGCCAAATACATGGTACAGAAAATAACTAAAACTTCATTATCATAATTCTCGTATAAAATACAACAACACATATGATGTGAGTTTTGATACAAATATATACCAACTGTGACTTGTGTCCCAACCGTAATGTGACAAATGTCCCATCAGTGGACAGCACCTCACAGTGACACCTTGCATAAAGGTATAGTCAAAAACTGTTTTAGAAATTAGAATCTTTGGGAAGTGCTCAAGGAAACCTTCGTACATGGGAGGCCATGCTTCCAAGTTATGATAGATATCATATGTCCACAGAATTATCCTTGGTTGACCTAATAGACCCCAAAGAAAAACAAGAAGATTACTATCATACTCTTTCCAATGGTGAGTCTTCTCTTGACATATCATTATCTCCACTGTCTTTAATCGTGAGTTATACTTCAAACAAACACCAAGATTATATAGGTAGTGCTCGTAAATATACTCAGCAAGTGGATGTGCACAACCGTGTCTTATGATGACACGAGGTTGTATGTCATTAGACATCTTGTATGATAGTGACAAAACACCCTTCCAACGTTGGGTTCGCCTCACCCTATTTGATTTACCAAATATAACTACTAAATGATGACCACCGTTCTATTCCCCTGTTACCCCCGCTCGACCCAGCTACACTCTTATTACCTGAAAAAAATTGTGAAATAGAAGGGTGAGCACAACTAGCCAAGTAAAGAATATCATGACTAAAGATAAATAAATTATCAATAGCCTTCAACAGTAATAAATCAGAGATTTAGAACATATGGTAGATGATAAAAAATTTCAACCATAGTTGCAGCGGAACGAGCAATCCATTAGAAGAGTCAAATAGACCATAAAGTCTATTATCTTCACCATGTTAAAAATCCACTAGCAATAATTTATCCCTGTAACATCAATCAACAGTTCTGGTCCACAATCATATGAATAACTCATAATCATAATTGTGATTCTAAATTCCTCTTCGCACTCAAGACGAAGATAATTTTCATCACATGTCTTTACCTGAAACATCAAAGATCATGGTTATACCAAATCACAGTTCCTGTTTAGAATCATACTAACAATTTCATCTTTACACTACGGCCAAGGATATTCATCAACTGACTATCTTTGCACTACAGGCCAAAGATATTCAACAACAGGTCATCTTTGCACTACGTGCCAAAGATATTCATCAATAATTCATCTTTGCACTACAGGTCAAAGATATTCATCAACAATTCATCTTTGCACTATAGGCCAAATATATTAATATCTCAAAGAAATATATAATCATTTCAGAATTTATATAAATAATAATTATAACCATGTTGATAATTTCACGTTTGCACTTAAGCTAAAGATATTCAATTATAAATTCAATGGTCATGATCATATCAGTCAACAATTCAACTTTGCACTACTGGCCAAAGAGAACCCATAGTCATGATCATACCAAAAATCTACCCATCTTTACACTAAAGTCAAATAGAAATATCATCATTAGGGTTATAAAAATATTATATATAATAGTAAAATCAATATAATCAAAACATCTAAATTTAATCTCATGAGTAATATTCATAAATCAACTATAATTTGGTTAGAAAAAGAAACCAATTTTGCCATGAATAGTAACCCATGAATAGTAACTTCGTGAATAGTAACTCGTAAATAGTAACTCATGAATAGTAAATCCGACACAAAAAGGTAAAAATTTCACAATAAAATCTATACCAATATTTCGGTATAATGATATTGAAATTGTGATAACCCGATATTTCGAATAATCAAAAATTTGCGAATAAATTATTTTTTTATTAATATTAATATTAATTATCATTTATGTGACAAGTATCGGTGATACGTGTATCGAGTAAGTCAATTTGTGTATTGACTAATAAAATTAGAGTAGAGTTGTGTTTAACAACTTTAGAAACCCTAACCCTAATTTCTAGAAAGGGATTCGATAGAAAATATAATTAAAATAATTATATTAATGAGTTTGTGTTTGTACCGAAGAAATTTATTGATCAATGATTGATCGGATAAGGTTTGAAATTAATAAAACCTAATAAGAGATTAGAAACCCTAATCTCAAGATTAGAAACCATAACGTACCGTTAGAAACCCTAATCGAAAGCCAGGAAACCCTAATTTCATATTCGAGAATTCTAAACCCTAAATTAGGAAACCCTAATCCTAATTGGCAAGCCTAATGTGTGTATTAAACTTAAATATGATTAGAAAACCCTAATTATATTTTTGTTATCTTAATTTCTACTTTACAAACCCTAATTGTAATTTAGAAAATTTATTTTTCTAATTAAAAGCCTAATTCGTGGGTTATAAACCCTAATGATCATTTTAACCCTAATTGCTAATTTAAGCAATTTTAATTAGGAATATAAATCCTAATTAGCAAGATTGAATTTTATGATTAAGAAATATTAATATATTTATCGAATCCTAATTGTAATTTGGAATTATTAATTTTCTATTTTGGAAACCGAAATTTGAAAATTTTAAAAATTAATTTTCAAACCTAAAGGGTCCAAACCCTAAACCCTAAAGGGTCCAAACCCTAAATCCTAAGGGTTTGTGCATTTATCAAGATTGCCATTAAATTCAATTTGCTAAAGACCAAAATGCCCTTTTTGGATAATTTAGTAAGCTAACTTGTAGAAATTGCCAATACTTTAGTGGGTGACCAACTCTCTTGACTTTGGGACATGAAAATCTCATCAAAACCACACATTTGTGCCAGCAACATCAGATCTAGCAACATATAAGCAATATATATAGGATTCAAGAGAGAGAAAAGTCACAAAAATTGTCATTTTGCTCATTAGCTCTCACCAACTCTCACTTCTCTCTCAACCTCCGAAATTGGCTAGCATATCAGTCCCAAATTCAGTCCTTAGATCACCCAATACCATTTAGGAGGATCAAGATCAAGATTGGAACAAGAAAGGTATAAAGCAAATTTTTATTTTTGATCCAAGTTGCTAAGAAAGATTTCGTGTTTATGTGTTTATATAAGTGTTAAAAGATGTTTTATGATGATCTATGAAGTTACATCATGGATCCATAACATCAAAGTGTCTTAAAATTGAAGTTTTCAAAATCTGTTCTTGAACATTTTCAGTGGTTTGACAAGAAATGTTAGTCGCTCTAGATCTTTCTGTGTTTAATATTTTTGTTGTTTTAAAGTTGTTACATGTAACCTGGTATGTGGTCTTTAAGCTGCAAGTGGAATCAGTACCATTTAATGTCTGTATTTCAAGTTATTCATGGTCAAAACCCGTTGACCGGGCATGACCATAACTTTCTGGGTAACCCAGAAAGCCTTTTTACCGCGTCTAACAACCTTTTGTGAGGCTCGAATCTGACAGGTGTTAGGTTGTTTGATGTTGTGTTTGTAACCATGTTGTAGCTTGTTTGATGGACTACAGATCTGGGTCCTTAGATCTCTTATAACCTCAACAGATCGATCGTGAAAGGTGGTCAAAGTAGACCACCCGAACTGATTTTTTCTTTTCTGGAAAACCTAGAAAAAATAAGAACATCACTGTCTGACATACTTTGACCGTGTGTTTCATGTTGATTCTGATGATGATAAACTGAGTTTCTGCTTTAGTAATGTACCTTGACACTAGTACTACATGTTTGAACCATCAAACCACATGAACCAAGAACAGAACATATATATAATCGAGCATCAAAGTAGGTACTCAAAACTGTCTGGGCCCAGAATACCCAGATTTTTCCTGACAGCAACTTTGGAGGCTTTGATCTCCTTGTTGTGATGTTGTTTAACCAAAGTGTTGGTTGGATATTGTAGTGTGACATTAATACTACAATATCAAAATTTTAGATAACCCAGAACATGATCAGATTGGAATTTAAGAGTGGTCAAACGTGCACCCTTAAGCACTGCCTTGTCAGTGTTCTTGAGGCCAAGAACACCTATCGCGATAGAAAGTGTCGCTATATCCATTTAGCGACGGTTTATTTATTTTCTAAATTCTTAAATTCCGAAAATTAATTAAAAATAGGAAATAAATTATAAAAATAATTAAAAATGGTTTTAAAAATCATTTTAAATTCTGAAAAATAACTTTTAATTATTTGGGACATTTTTGTTTAATAATTATAATTATTCGAATAAAAATGATATTTAACTTATTTAATTAGTGTATTAAATAAATTAGAGAAAAATGATTTAATATTATGAAAAATTATTTTAAATAAGAATAATGTATTTAAAAATATTTTGAGTTATAAAATACAACTTTTGATATTTTTAGAGAATTTTCATTAATAATTTAATATGAATGGTATTAAATTTATTTAATTGTTAAATGAAATAAATAAAATAAAAATGATTTTATTGATTTAAAAATCATTTTAAATAAGAATAAAGTGTTAAAAAATATTTGGAGTTATAAAATATAATTTTCAATATTTTTGGAGAATTTTTATTAATAAATTAATATTAATGATATTAGATTATTTATTTATTAAAATAAATAAATGAATTAAAAATGATTTTATTGATTTAAAAATCATTTAAAAATGAGAAAAATGTTTTAAAAATATTTTAAGTTATAATTAATGACTTTCAATATTTGGATAATAATTACATTAATATTTAAATATTAATGGTGATGATTTAAAAATGATTTTAATTACTTTAAAAATCATTTATGTAGAATATTGATGATTTAAAAATATTTTAAGTTATTAACAATAATTTTAATATTTTGACAAATATAACATTAATATTTTTATATTATTAAATATTAATGATAATAAGATTATTTGATAATTAAATCATTTAAAAATGATTTAAGTGTTTGAAAAATTATTATAAATTATAATAATTGTTTATAAATTATTAAATGCTTCCGAAAATTATTATAAACGATATTTGATTTATCTAAAATAATATTGAAGCTTAGAGACTAAGTTTAATTGACAATCAATGTGTTAATTATCGGATAGGGTGACCAGAACACCGAGAATGGACCGAAGTCCACCCAAGCCAAACTAGTTAGACTTATTAAGTGTTTATATATGTTATAAACACTAATGTGGCTATGTGGTAATATACCTACGAGAAGTTTGACTGTAGAATACAGTGTTACGTGTTATAAATGATTGTGCTAATTGTGAGACCGACATTGTTGATTATAGGTCTTACGAACGCAGTTAATTATATTGTGTAGCTGTAATCAACGCGAAAGGCAAGTTTCCTAACTCAACCTTGAGTTATATTCATTCAATTATTTTAATGGTTAATTATTGATAATTATACCATGTCCAAGGAATTTATTGTTGATTATTCGCAGTTAGTGCATGATTAAAATTCAAATTGAATTACTAATTCAGAAAATATATATTCATAGAATTACTGTTGTTGGATATTTATATCTGTAGAAACTAATATTGACAGTACAGATAATTCCTGTTTATTGTCAAATTATATTGAGAAATGTCTTTGCTAATTATTCTGGCTAGACGAACATTTGTTAGAACTTGATAAATACGAGAAGAGAAATCAATTGTTATTGATAGATCGATGCCAATTGTTTTGGATAGATCAATAAGTAGATAGAATTTGAAATCACAGTATTTCGTTGTTAAATCAAAAATATTGATTCTGAGACTGAGAAGAACAACCTTTTATATAAATGGAACATTTTGGGTCGTATATTCGACCATTGCGCGCTGTTAAGTATTATGCATAATATAGGGTACAAGGAGTTGGCCGGCTCTAAGTACTTGCAGAGGGGTATGATTTAATCTTTATGGTTATCTGATACACCTAGGTATATCAAAGTCCAATCTTTGATAGTTACTCGAGAAGAGAAGTTCTAGATCTAGCGTGATCACTCAACATAAATCTGGAAAACATTCCACTTTGCTATTGCGTAGAATTAATTCTTGATTATTCAATAGAATATTGTAGAAACTTTGAAAGCGTTGTACTCTTTCATTATCAGATTATTGCGTTGCCTAGAATATGAGAAGACTTGTTATTGAATAACGATTTGTTCAGCTATTTCAAAGTTCACCGAACTTTGGTTTCATTCTATCAAAATAGATAGTCTGTTCTTATTGATTCGTATACATTTATTGTATGTCTTAACTTGCGGGGCAAACTAGTTGCTCACCCTTGCTATAAATAAAACTTTTCAGCTAGGGACGAAGTTGCAGAAAGTGCTGCGAAGAAGAACAAGGGAAAAGGCAGAGTTATAAATTAGTTATGATGAACAATATTAATATGTTGTATTGTAGTGTAAACCCTTTTTGTATATCTAAGGGGGTATTTTTGTAATGTTAAGGTTAGTGGACCTAGGACTTATGTATTAACAATATATGTTAATGACTTATGTATTACTATTTATATTTAAATTGGTAGTTAAATGTTATTTATATAGTGGATCGTGAGCACCAAACTCGGGGGTCAGGTAACCCGGATTTGGGGGTGTCACAGAAATAACATTTCTTAAATTTATAAACAATTTATTTTAATTGTTTACACTTTACTAAATAATGCATTTAATCATCCTAAAATTCTAAACTCATAAGATTTCATCACCAATAACCAAAACCCTCATAAAAAATCTGCATATACCTCGTATAGGATTCTCAAGCCATAAAATCCTATTTTCTAATTTTCTTACTTCACATAACACATTTAATTCATTTACTCATAACTAGTCCATTTTTATGAAAAATACCAAATCAGTATAAACAAATTTTCTTTTATGAGATTTAGTAGAATATAGTCCCATATTGAACATATATTTTTCTCAGAATTTTTAAAAATCATTTACTATTTTTCATATGGCCAAAATAGCCGAATATTTAGATATTTATCAAAAATTGTACTTTTATCCAAAAATTCCGAAATTTACAGAGTATACTTCTATCATATACATGTACTCTAAATAAAAATTTCACCAATTTTGAAGTTAACCACAAGGAGTTATAAGCGGTTACTTTTAAAATAGTCTTTTCTCATAAAATTCACAACTCTTAATCTATACATACAAAAATCGTCATTTTTGGACACAATCTAGAAAACTCATCAAATTATCATTTCAAATTTTTTCAAAATTTTTGAAGGTTAAAAAAATTACGAAACTGAAAAACATAACAACACTTAAATTCTCATACTATCCTTTACCTCAAAAGAGCAGCACTTTTGACTGGATATCGGATATGACGCTGAAGAAAACTTGCACTGATGAATAGCAACTCACCAAGTATCTAAATACTCATAAAATACACTAGATAATCTAGAGATAAAAAGAGAGAAACTTATGAATTCTAGTGTGATTTTCAATTCTAAATTAGCCCTTTATTTATAGAAAAATGTTAGCACGCCGAAGCAGACTTGACCTGTTACCTGATGGCTTTACCTGCTACTATTCCACCCACCAAAAATCAGTCATCTTCCCCAACAACCAAAAGTGGGGCCCACCTATTTCTAGAATTTTCCACCAAAATCATTTATAAACCTAATTTCTGAATCAGTCACCTCTTAAAATTTATAACAAATCATTCGTTCATTTTTAACGGTTCAAAATTTGTGAACACATACTCAACTTATATATGTATAACATATCCAAAAATCACAACGATCCAACGGTCGGATTAAATATTATAACTCACACAATAAAGCTGTAAGAACACCGATTTGATCTTCTAATACCTCCAATTCGACAAAATACTAATAAAATACCTCAACATTAATTCTTTTATTTATAACCACATAAATAAATCTATCATTTATATCCACATTAAATAAATATTTTCTTTATCATATAAATCAATAATTTATTATTAAATAATATTACAGAATCACAATAATGACAACCAGGCAGTTCCCAGGAAAGAGGGGGCTTTCCAATAAGGATTTCTCCTTACTGGCGCGCAATTAGATGACCAAACCTCTCTTTAGACAGAACTTTCTAGACTTTGCCAATAATGCTATCTAATAATATTATTCAACTAATATGAATTATTGATCTGTTAATGGAAAATATTGTGTAACAACAATTATTGAAACAACAATAATATAAAATATCAACGCAGTAATTATTGATTCAATAAAATAAAATATTAAACATAAATTACTGTAATAATTATTGAGTAGTGCCTTCTCACGTAAGAATCAACAATTGAAAAAAAACTGTGCAATACCGTGTGTTACTGTGCAACTACGCGTATTACTGTATTTTAACCACCAGGTATTCCAACAGTGTTAACGGTAACAACTATGCCGTTATTTATAAAAACTCAAATTTGTCATTTTCTTCATCCGACAGTTATTCGGTTATGGGGCCCACAAATGGCTGCGACGTCGTACGAATATTCCCCGACAGAAAGAATATTCCACGACTAAACGAATATTCCCCGACAACAATGAATATTTTATAACCACTTGCGTATTTTGAAAAAAATTTCATATATCACTCTTAACTTTAACTTTTATCAATTTAACCATTTACTGAATAGTAATTATAAGAAAAATTAAATACTTTTATTTCATAAAATTCGGGGTCTTACAATCTCCCCTCCTTATGAAATTTTGTCCCCGAAATTTACATACCTGGTATTTCGAAAAGTTGAGAATACCTTACTTTCATTCCAGATTCTATCTCCCCGGTCACCATGATTTCTCCATTGCTCATCTCCCGTGATAACTTCTTTTGGGTTCCTCACTTGTTGGGAAGTCATGACAACCGCTATCCATTGAACTACTCGGCTTTGACTTGTCTAGGGCAGCATTTGGTGTCATTACTACTATTGGAATATACTTTTCTATAGGGCATATTCCACCCTCAACTGCTTCGTTGTACTCCTGATTCATGATCTGAATCATCAATCTTCGATCCATATCGAATTTAGGTTGACCGCTCTGTACAGGGTAATTCAAAACTTGATGTTGGGTTCTCCCAATTGCTGTCCAAAAAGAGAAATACATATCATCTATTTTAACCTTCTTAGATCGGACATCTCTTTCCACAATATCAATGCGTCGTGCGACTTTTCTCCATGCATCACTCACTCTTACTCGTTCAGTTTTTTCTTCTTTCAGCTCAGATTCCAGCTTTATCATCTTATACTCTGCCAAAGAATGCTTATGTTCAAGCATCACATATCGAGTAACACAAGCTTGAATTGTTGCATCCTTTTGCTCCACGACCGCCTGTCGTTCTTCGGCCAGCTCTTCTAACTCATGAATACGATTTTGTAATTCTACATTTTGATCATATAATACCTCTAATAAATTCTCCTCAAGTACCTCTTCTTCCTCTTCTTTCTCACTCTCAGCTGTTACCTCTGCGACCATCTCGGGTGCAACTATCAATTCTTCACTCACCACATGGATTTCTCTAATTCATTCTTCGCCTGACATCACATTATCCTGGTTGGTGATTAGAGGTATCCCCACGGTCTCATTCACTCCATTGTTAACATTCTCAGCAGTCATTATCAAATACTGCCATAAAACAAGGGTTAATTAAACAAATTAACATATCTCATAATATCCCGATATTATGACTGACCAACAAATAAGCTTAGGTAGGACACACCAGCGAAGGATTTACTCATCTCTCCCTCCTAGTTATATTCTCCGATCCCGCCAGAGACCATATCCCTAAGCTCTGATATCAACTGTGAAAACCCCAAAATAGGTCCATTCCACCCAACCCATTCTGAGTTGCCAAATACATGATACAGAAAATAACTACAACTTCATTATCACAATTCTCGTACAAAATACAACAACACATATGATGTGAGTTTTGATAAAAATATATACCAACTGTGACTTGTGTCCCAACCGTAATGTGACAAATGTCCCATCAGTGGGCAACACCTCACAGTGACACCTTACATAAAGGTATAGTCAAAAACTGTTTTAGAAATTAGAATCTTTGGGAAGTGCTCAATGAAACATTCGTACATGGGAGGTCATGCTTCCAAGTTATGATAGATATCATATGTCCACAGAATTATCCTTGGTTGACCTAATAGACTCCAAAGAAAAACAAGAAGATTACTATTATATTCTTTTCAATGGTGAGTCTTCTCTTGACATATCATTATCTTCACTGTCTTTAATCGTGAATTAAACTTCAAACAAACACCAAGATTATATAGGTAGTGCTCGTAAATATACTCAGCAAGTGGATGTGCACAACCGTGTCTTATGATGACACGAGATTGTATGTCATTAGACATCTTGTATGATAGTGACAAAACACCCTTCCAACGTTGGGTTCGCCTCACCCTATTTGATTCACCAAATATAACTACTAAATGATGACCACCGTTCTATTCTCCTGTTACCCCCGCTCGACCCAGCTACACTCTTATTACCTGAAAGGAATTGTGAAACAGAAGGGTGAGCACAACTAGCCCAGTAAAGAATATCATGATTAAAGATAAATAAATTATCAATATTCTTCAACAGTAATAAATTAGAGATTTAGAACATATGGTAGATGATAAAAAATTTCAACCATAGTTGCAGCAAAACGAGCAATCCATTAGAAGAGTCAAATAGACCGTAAAGTCTATTATCTTCTCCATGTTAAAAATCCACTAGCAATAATTTATCCCTGTAACATCAATCAACAGTTCTGGTCCACAATCATATGAATAACTCATAATCATAATTGTGATTCTAAATTCCTCTTCGCACTCAGGACGAAGATAATTTTCATCACATGTCTTTACCTGAAACATCAAAGATCATGGTTATACCAAATCACAGTTCCTGTTCATAATCATACTAATAATTTCATCTTTACACTACGGCCAAGGATATTCATCAACAGACCATCTTTGCACTACAGGCCAAAGATATTCAACAACATGTCATCTTTGCACTACGGGCCAAAGATATTCATCAACAATTCATCTTTGCACTACAGGCCAAAGATATTCATCAACAATTCATATTTGTACTACAGGCCAAATATATTAATATCTCAAAGAAATATATAATAATTTCAGAATTTATATAAACAATAATTATAACCATGTTGATCATTTCACCTTTGCACTTAAGCTAAAGATATTCAATTATAAATTCAATGGTCATGATCATACCAGTCAACAATTCAACTTTGCACTATTGGCCAAAGAGAACCCATAGTTATGATCATACCAAAAATCTACTCATCTTTACACTCAAGTCAAATAGAAATATCATCATTAGGGTTATAAAAATATTATATATAATAGTAAAATCAATATAATCAAAACATCTAAATTTAATCTCATGAGTAATATTCATAAATCAACTATAATTTGGTTAGAAAAAGAAACTAATTTTATCATGAATAGTAGCTCGTAAATAGTAACCAATGAATAGTAACTTCGTGAATAGTAACTCGTGAATAGTAACTCGTGAATAGTAACTCGTGAATAGTAAATTCGACACAAAAAGGTAGAAATTCTACAATAAAATCTATACCAATATTTCGGTATAATGATATTGAAATAACATTTCTTAAACTTATAAACAATTTATTTTAATTGTTTACACTTTACTAAATAATACATTTAATCATCCTAAAATTCCAAACTCATAAGATTTTATCACCAATAACCAAAACCCTCATAAAAAATCTGCATATACCTCATATAGGATTTTGAAGCCATAAAATCCTATTTTCTAATTTTCTTACTTCACATAACGCATTTAATTCATTTACTCATAACTAGTTTATTTTCATGAAAAATACCAAATCAGTATAAACAAATTTTCTTTTATGAGATTTAGTAGAATATAGTCCCATATTAAACATATATTTTTTTTTGAATTTTTAAAAATTATTTACTATTTTTCATATGGCCAAAATAGCCGAATATTTAGATATTTATCAAAAATTATATTTTTATCCAAAAATTCTAAAATTTACAGAGTATACTTCTATCATATACATGCACTCTCAATAAAAATTTCACCAATTTTGAAGTTAACCACAATGAGTTATAAGCAGTTAGTTTTAAAATAGTATTTTCTCATAAAATTCACAACTCTTAATCTATACATACAAAAATCGCCATTTTTGGACACAATCTAGAAAACTCATCAAATTATCATTTCAAATTTTTCCAGAATTTTTGAAGGTCAGAAAAATTACGAAACTGAAAAACATAACAACCCTTAAATTCGCATACTATCCCTTACCTCAAAAGAGCAGCACTTCTGACTAGATATCCGATATGACGCTGAAGAAAACTTGCACTGATGAATAGCAACTCAGCAAGTATCTAAATACTCACAAAATACACTCGATAATCTAGAGAGAAAAAGAGAGAAAACTTATGAATTCTGGTGTGATTTTTAATTCTAAATTAGCCCTTTATTTATAGGAAAATGTTAGCACGCCGAAGCAGACTTGACCTGCTACCTGATGGCTTTACCTGCTACTATTCCACCCACCAAAAATCAGTCATCTTCCCCAATAACCAAAAGTGGGGCCCACCCATTTCTAGAATTTTCCACCAAAATTATTTATAAACCTAATTTCTGAATCAGTCACCTCTTAAAATTTATAACAAATCATTCGTTCATTTTTAACGGTTCAAAATTTGTGAACACATACTCAACTTATATATGTATAACATATCCAAAAATCACAACGATCCAACGGTCGGATTAAATATTATAACTCACACAATAAAGCTGTAAGAACACCGATTTGATCTTCTAATACCTCCAATTCGATAAAATACTAATAAAATACCTCAACATTAATTCTTTTATTTATAACCACATAAATAAATCCATCATTTATATCCACATTAAATAAATATTTTCTTTATCATATAAATCAATAATTTATTATTAAATAATATTACAGAATCACAATAATGACAACCAGGCAGTTCCCAGGAAAGAGGGGGCTTTCCAATAAGGATTTCTCCTTACTGGCGCGCAATTAGATGACCAAACCTCTCTTTAGACAGAACTTTCTAGACTTTGCCAATAATGCTATCTAATAATATTATTCAAATAATATGAATTATTGATCTGTTAATGGAAAATATTGTGTAACAACAATTATTGAAACAACAATAATATAAAATATCAACGCAGTAATTATTGATTCAATAAAATAAAATATTAAACATAAATTACTGTAATAATTATTGAGTAGTGCCTTCTCACGTAAGAATCAACAATTGAAAAAAAACTGTGCAATACCGTGTGTTACTGTGCAACTACGCGTATTACTGTATTTTAACCACCAGGTATTCCAACAGTGTTAACGGTAACAACTACGCCGTTATTTATAAAAACTCAAATTTGTCATTTTCTTCATCCGACAGTTATTCGGTTATGGGGCCCACAAATGGCTGCGACGTCGTACAAATATTCCCCGACAGAAAGAATATTCCACGACTAAACGAATATTCCCCGACAACAATGAATATTTTATAACCACTTGCGTATTTTGAAAAAAATTTCATATATCACTCTTAACTTTAACTTTTATCAATTTAACCATTTACTGAATAGTAATTATAAGAAAAATTAAATACTTTTATTTCATAAAATTCGGGGTCTTACAATAATCTTTCCTGAATCTGTACCAATTCATAGTACAATTGACACACAACTTTTTTTGCTGTAAACTTTTCAATCATTCGCTTGATTCTTCTCCATACTATAACCTTGTCAGATCACGGGGTGATGTCATCGTATATATTAGAATTTATTTTTGTGTCTTAATCGTTTTATTTTATGATCTCCTATCCCTGTACTTTTAGTCTTTTTGACTTTATCTATTCATCACTACTATTCACCTTTATTATCAGAGTTAGAAAACTCTGTATCTTTTAACTCGTCGAGATTCATTTTTGAATCTTACCGACACACTAACTCTATTTGAGTTAGTCCTTATTCTAATCACCGCGGTTATTAGTCTCAGGTATTCCTACCTAAGGTTCATAACCTACAACTTTGATACCAACTGTGAAGGCCCCAAATCTGGGTCCCAAATCACCGCGGATTCGGTACAATCATTCTACAACTATTGTGGAAGATATGAATATAAATTGTTTATACATTACATTTACATACTATTCTCCAAGGTCGAGTAACCTTAACTTATACACAATTCATAAACTATCTAACATATAATGTTATTATCATACATAACTGTTACAATTAAGCTGCACATAAAATCCCAAGCTGAACTTGGCTTTCTTCTTTCCTGTATCCGACGTATTCGTCTTAATCTGTAATGTTAATCATGATATAGCAAGGGTGAGCAATAAGTTTGCCCAACAAGTTTAAGTTCAATAAATGAAGGATATATCATGATTGAACGAATTGACCAAAAGCTGACTACAGTTCTACAATATAATTGCGAACTAGCATGAACAGATTTTACATAGCTGAACGAACATTGAACATGAACATATATATATATATATATATATATATATATATATATATATATATATATATATATATATATATATATTTATGGACCGAATGGTAATGAAGGTGATCAGCCTTTCATCCTTGATGAATACATGCAGTATGCACAGAGTGCGATTTAATAATTCTTAGACATGGCAACCAGAAGTGATTAACCACAAGTATAATTGAATAATACAACTCGAGGTCAAGTTAAGAAAAATCTGCCTGAACCGTTGATTACCGCTATGCCATTTAATAAGCTTTGTCTGAAGACCTAATATTAATAATATTTTTTTTAAGTTAGAATAATATCATCATATTATTTAACATAACCTAAACACATTATCACATAAACCTATCAGTCTATAACACACACAAGACCTAACTTCAAGTCAAACTTTTACAGTCCGAGTCAAGTTCGGTACAATTCTGACATCCCGACGGCTTAGTCGGATAAATATCGAGTTTAAGTTCAATTAATCTCTGTCTAAACACTTAACAATTATCTTAAAAAAATTTATTATCAGTCAACATATTTTTCACAAGCTCATAAAAATTTTCAAATAATTATTATCATTTATCATGATTTTTCAATAAAGTATGTATATGAATTAAATACCACATAATTCCCTTATCATTAATATTTATTTAATATTAAATATTAATGAAAATCATACAATAATATTAAAATATATTTATAATATATCAAAGTATTTTTAATACCTTAATTTCTCATTTAAATGATTTTTTAAACATTTAAATCTATTAACCGATAATCACCATTAATATTAAATATTAATGTTTTTTCATGACAAAATATCGAAAGTTATATTTTATAACTTAAAATATTTTTATAACACTTAAATCATTTTTATATGATTTTTAGATCATTAATTCTATTTTTTCATAATTTATTTAATATATTTATTAAATAAATTAATTATCATTAATATTAATTAATTAATAAAATTCATCACAAAATATTAAAAGTCATTAAAAATAACTTAAAATATTTTCTTATACCATAATATAATTTTTCATGTAATAAATCATTTTTAAATAATTTATTTAATATTATAATTAAATAAATTAAATACCATTATTATTCTAAAAATATTAAATATTTATGAAATATATTCAAAATAATTAAAAACTCATTTTTGGATTTTAAAATAATTTTTAGTAATTTATTATGAATTTTTAATAATTAAAAACTATTTTTATCTATTTATTAAATAAAATAATTAATTTCTGAATTAAAGTGTCGCTAAAGGGCCTTTAGGCGACAAATTTGTCGTTGTTGGTGTTCTTGAGCCCAAACCTAGAAACCCATGCGAGTAAGCAAGATGAGTAGTTTGACCGCTCATAGATCATAAATCGTACGATTTCTGGGCTGGGTAAAGTGTTTTGATTATAGTGTAAGTGTAATACTACCATAATCAATTAAGTTCATGGCCATACTACAACAAAACAGTGAGATAAAGGCCTCCAAAAATCATGTTAGAGTTGTTCTTCATTTCTGGGTTTTCCAGAAATGAAGAACAGTTGCAGGGTACCACTTTTGATGTTCTGTAACTTTGATTCTAAGCCTTGTTTGTGTGATCTAAGAGTCCACACATAAAGTATACATGTCAGGCTACAACAACATAGCACTAGATCAACATAAAAACATCACCAAATGAAGATTTGATCAAACGTTGTCAGAAAAGACGGTTCTTGAAGATTCTGGGTTGCCCAGATTTCTTCTTCGGCAGTTCGGTCAAACCAATTTTGATCTTAATTAATTTCATTCTAGATTATGATCTGGGTGGTCTAACGACTTGTATGTGTAGCTCACATACCAGTCTTTGTAATAACCCAATATTTTCTATATAATTAAATCAGAAATTTTACGTATAATTTTTTATTTTATTTTTAAGGATAAGGATTTGTACAATATAAAGCTTATGTAATTATTGTAATAAATAAAAATATATTTATTACATGAATGTTTGCAAATAATTTTATTTTAGAATTATTGATCATTATAAATTATATTCTTATAATAATTAATTTTACAGTAAAAATATTTTTATTTTCCATGAGAACATGATTATTATATTATTTAAATAATATATAAAAGGATTATAGAATTATTATAATAACTATTTTATTATATAAATTTATTTAAGAATTAATTAGCTAATTATTTAACTTAATTAATAATGTTATATATGGCAGATAAATCAGATATGGAATCCAAATCTTAATTTTGAATTTTGATCAAGGAAAGAGAATAATAATAATATATAATTATTTGTCAGTGTTATAATTAGGTATGCTATGTGTGTAAGATTAATGTGAGGATCAGTTTTGATGGAACAATTTTAATGTTACTGATAAACTTTAGTTTGAAGTCAAATAAGACTTTAAAATATGTCTAGTAGTTATGTTATGTGATTAATGATATTTATTATAATATTAATTATATTTTGATTTTTCAGTGCTATAATTATGTATTGTTTGTGTATATGGACAATAATTGGTCAATTATGGTAATTCACGCTAAAATCCTAGAATTTTTGATAAACCCTAATTCGAAAGTCAATTACGACTTTAAGATTTGGTTAAGTCATTATGTAGTCGTGATGCTGTGATAATGTGTCTAATGACAACTGTAAGACCCCAACTTAATAATGAATAAAATTAAATTTTCTCTAAATATTATTGTGAATAATAAGGGGTTAATTTGATATAATACTTTGGTTATGGGTGAAATGTGCAAATTTTGCAAAATAAGCAAGTGGTTATAAAATATTCATTTTGTCGGGGAATATTCGTTTGGTCGTGGAATATTCTTGCTGTCGGGGAATATTCGTACGACGGCGCAGTCTTTTGTGGGCCCCATAACGGAAAGCGATTGGATGAAGAAAACGACAAGTATAACTTGTTTATAAATAACGGCGTAGTTGTTACCGTTAATACTGTTGGAATACCCGGTGGTTAAAATACAGTAGCACACGGTATTGCACCAATTATTGATTCTTACGTAAGAAGGCACTACTCAATAATTGTTACAGTAGTTATTGTTCAATATTTTATTTTATTGATTCAATAATTGCTGCGTTGATATTTTATATTATTGTTGTTTCAATAATTGTTGCTGCACAGTATTTTCCTTTATCAGATCAATAATTCATATTATTTGAATAATATTATTAGATAACATTATTGGCAATGTCTAGAAAGTTCTGTCTAAGGAGAGGTTTGGTCATCTAATTGCGCGCCAGTAAGGAGAAATCCTTATTGGAAAGCCCCCTCTTTCCTGGGAACGGCCTGGTTGTCATAAATGTGATTCTGTAATATTATTTGTGAATAATTAATTATTGATTCATATGATAAGGAAATATTTATTTTATGTGGATATAAATGAGGGATATATTTTTGTGGTTAAAAATGAAGGAGTTAATGTTGAGATTTTTATCAGTATTTTTGTTGGAATGGAGGTATTAAAAATCAGGGTTTTTGAGATATTTTGCGGGGGTTATAATTTTTAATCCGACCGTTGGATCGTGGTAATTTTTGGATATGTTATACATATATAAGTTGAGTATATGTCCACAAATTTTGAACCGTTAAAAATGAACGTATGATTTATTATGAATTTTACGAGATGACTGGTTCAGAAATTGTTGAATTTTCGGAGTTTATTATTTTGATGGAAAATTCTAGAATTGGTGGGCCCCACTCTTGATTGGTGAAGAAATGTGCTGAGATTTTTATTCAAATGTGGTGGGTGGGAATAGTAGCAGGTAAAGCCATCAGGTTGCAGGTTAAGTCTGCTTCGACGTGCTAATATTTTCCTATAAATAGAGGGCTAAGTTAGAATTGAAAATCACACCAGAAACAAGTTTTCTCTCTTTCTCTCTCTAGATTATTGAGTGTATTTTGTGAGTATTTAGATACTTTGAGAGTTTCTATTCATCAGAGCAAGTTTCTTTCAGCCTTATACCGGTATTCCGACCAGAATTACTGATATTTTGAGGTAAGGGATATTATTTTCTTTTTAATGATATTATTTTCTTCAATATCATTATGCTGAAATATTGATATGAGTTTTTATCAAATTTGGAACTTTTTGTGTCGGATTTACTATTCACGTATACGGCACTATTCACGTATACGGCACTATTCACGAATACGGCACTATTCACCGAAAAATAAAATTTTTCCTTTTTGTCCAAGATGTCTATTATGGTTACTATCTTTGATTGTATTCATGTTTTGATCTTTATTTTTGAATTCTGCTTCACAATTGATTATTATGAAGTATTATTGATCTTGAATAAACTGTTATACGAATCCCTAATATTTGTCCTTCTGTCTCACTGGATTCGTTCTCTTTAAAATATTTTTCATCATCCTCAGTCCTAAATGATGATATTACTGAATATCTTTGGCCTGTAGTGCAAAGATGTATGATTACTTGATGAATATCTTTGGCCTGTAGTGCAAAGATGAACAGGTGTTGAGATGAACATGACTGACAGGTGATACAAATGAATATCTTTGGCCTGTAGTGCAAAGATGAATATTTGGATAAAGATGATTATTAATTGATGTTACATGGATAAAATATTGATGATGGACTTTTAAATCTTAGAAGATAGTAGAATTCTTTCTCTACTTGACTCTTCTAATGGTTTGCTGTTTCCGCTGCAGTTGTTGATCTAAAACTTGTTGTCGATTATATTCTATCAGATTTTTCCCTGTTGAAGACTAACGATAATTTGTTGTATATTATCTTAGTCATAATATTCTTTACTGGGCTAGTTGAGCTCACCCTTTTCCTTTTTGTTCCATTTTTCTTCTCAGGAGGTGAGAACATAGCAGGATCTAGTCGGGGTATGGAGTGATGGTTCTAGAAAGATGTTTTAGCAGTCCTCACTATTTCTGTAAAATAGTGTTTGAATAATTGTAATGAGGATTTATTTGAGTGTGGATATTGTCCAGAAGATAATATTTGTATTTAAACTCACAGTATGTGTTGTCGTATTTTGCACGACAATTGTATTATTGAAGTTGTAGTTTGCTTTCCTGTACCATGTATTTGGCGACTCAGAATGGGTGTTGTATACCTATTTTGGGGGCGTCACAGTTGGTATCAGAGCTTAGGGATATGATCCCTGGCTGAGATGTGAGACAAGAACTAGGAGGGGAGAGACGGGGAATTCCTTCGCTAGTATGACCTGACTAAGTTTATTTGGTGTTTATTTGGTCGGTCAGAGTATAGGGATAATATATGACATGACTATTAACCCTTGTTTTATGGCAGTATTTAAGAATGGCAGCTGAGAACGTTAATAATGGAGTAAATCAGACCGTGGAGACACCTTTGATCACCACCCAGGGGAACGTGCAACAGGAAGGCAATATTCCTCCTGTAAACAACGTTACCGAGCAAACGATGAATGATGGAATGTTTAGGAGCTTTTTGCAGTTCATGCAAAATCAGACGAGGGAGACTCGTGTGCAGAATATGGGTGGAAATGATAACAACGCGTGGTTTGTCACAGCTAAGCAGTTCAAAGAATTGGGACCACCAGAATTTAAGGGAAAGCCGGATCCGATCATGGCGGAAACGTGGGTCAAGCAAATTACCAAGATATTCGATGTCTTGGGATGCACGGAGGAACAGAAGGTTCCATTCGCCACCTTTATGTTCCGCGGTGAGGCAGACTACTGGTGGGAGTCTGTGAAGCGTACCCAGCCTGACGCACTCAACATGTCCTAGGAAACATTTCAAAAACTGTTCAATGACAAGTACTTTCCTGAAAGTATTCGTCATATGAAGGAGGTGAAGTTTATCAGACTGGAACAAAATAACATGACGGTGTCCCAGTACGAGGCGAAGTTTGCAGAGTTATCCAGGTTTGCTCCTCATTTGGTCGAAAATGAGGAACGAATGACAAGGATGTTTCTGAGAGGTCTAAAACCCGAGATTCACCAATATCTTATCTCTCATAAATTTTTTTTATATTCAGATGTTGTAAACAGGGCTCAATTATTAGAGCGAGATAATGAGTATGTGCAACCGAGGGACCACAACCAGGGTCATACCGGTGGCGGCAGTCATCGAAGCAATGAAAACCAGCAGGGAGGAAAACATTCGGACGAAAGCGGTAACCACTCTGGTGGTAATCGTGGTCGTGATAATAGAAGGAGCGAGTCGGGAGGAGATTTCAAGAAGAGAAGGTACAACAATGATAACGTGAAGACGTCAGCACAAACATCAACTGTTTCTAGGGGAGGAGAACGACCACCGGTAGTATGTTACAAATGTGGGAAAGAGGGACATATCAGCCCAAACTGCCCACAACAATCCAAGGTATGTTATAACTGTGGAAAGGAGGGTCATATAGCTCGAGAGTGTCCTGTAGCAAAACCAAGTTCAGCGGGGATGGTGACTCCAAAAGTTGTCCCGGATAAGTCGAAATCAGCGGTTCCTGGAAGGGCATTTGTCGTGACTGGCCAAAAAGCGAGAAACCCAAACGAGGTGATCACGGGTAAGCTAATCTTGAATTCTTGCGAAGTTTATACTTTACTAGATACCGGTTCTACCCATTCTTTTATCTCTCCTGCTTGTGCTCAACGTTTAAACTTGACTCCGGAGAAATTGGACTTTAACTTATCTGTTGAAACTCCGTTGGGTGAAACCTTCGTTATATCTACAGTTTATAAATCTTGCATGATCTAAGTTGGCACTATCACATTACCTGTTGATCTTATCTCTTTAAAGATACTTGTTTTTGATGTGATTTTAGGAATTGATTGGTTAACCACTCATCATGCTAAAATTGATTGTTTTCGTAAGGTTGTTAGTTTTCATATTCCTAACCAACCTGTCATACGAATTCAAACTACTAAACCACTAAAATCAGTCACTGTCATATCAAGCCACAAAGCTATTCATTTATTGAAAAATGGATGTCAAGCTTTCTTATCCCATGTTATGGATTTGAACAAAGACAAGTCAGATTTGAATAATATTTCTATTGCTAGAGAATTTCCTGATGTATTTCCTGAAGAACTTCCTGGTCTACCCCCAGAACGTGAAGTTGAATTCTTTATTGACCTTGAACCCGGTACAAAGCCCATTTCTAAAACTCCATATCGAATGGCTCCTATTGAACTTCAGGAGTTAAAAGTCCAACTACAGGAGTTGTTGGACATCGGTTTTATTCGTCATAGTACGTCTCCTTGGGGTGCTCCTGTTTTATTCGTAAAGAAGAAAGATGGGATTATGCGACTTTGTATTGACTATCGAGAATTGAACCATGTCACCATCAAGAATAGGTATCCGCTACCTCGCATTGATGACCTGTTCGACCAGTTACAAGGAACACAATTCTTTTCAAAGATCGACCTTCGTTCTGGATATCATCAGCTAAAGATTAAAACTGAGGATATTCCAAAGACTGCCTTCAGAACTCGGTACGGGCATTATGAATTCTTAGTCATGTCTTTTGGATTGACTAATTCTCCTGCTGCTTTCATGGATATGATGAATCGTGTATTCAAAGAATATTTAGATCAGTTCGTTGTCGTCTTTATTGATGACATCCTCATCTATTCCAAAAGCCGTGAAGATCATGAGCGCCATTTGAAGCTGGTACTGCAAATGCTTCGTGAAAATAAGCTATATGCCAAACTGAAGAAATGCGAGTTTTGGCTTGAGGAAGTAGCATTCCTTGGGCACGTGGTGTCAAAACATGGAGTATCTGTCGACCCGGCGAAGATTGAAGCCATACAAAGTTGGGAGCAACCGAAGTCGGTAACCGAAGTACGTAGCTTTCTGGGCTTAGCTGGTTATTATCGGAGATTTGTGAAAGGATTTTCACGAATCGCTACTCCGTTAACTCAGCTGACTCGGAAAGATACAAAATTCGTATGGAGTGAGGAATGCGAGAAGAGTTTCCAAGAACTCAAGAGGAGACTCATTTCGACACCTGTTCTAACAATACCATCTGGTTCGGATGGATTTTTTATCTACAGCGATGCTTCAGGCAAAGGGTTAGGATGTGTTCTCATGCAACATGGGAAAGTCATAGCCTATGCCTCACGACAACTCAAAGAATATGAGAGGAATTATCCTACTCATGATTTGGAGTTGGCAGCAGTCGTTTTTGCGTTGAAGATCTAGAGACACTACCTGTATGGGAAGAAAGTGGAGATCTATACAGATCATAAAAGCCTCAAATATTTTTTCACCCAAAAGGAACTTAACATGCGACAACGACGTTGGCTTGAGCTGTTGAAAGATTACGATCATACCATCCAATATCATCCTGGAAAAGCAAACGTAGTAGCTGACGCATTGAGTAGAAGATCATATGCGGGTACGAGTGCAATGTTGTTAACACGAAGGTCCATTTTGTATGACTTGCAAAGGATGGAGATAGAGATGAAGGCTCCAAGTACCCACATGATGATATCAAATATACGAGTAGAACCGACTTTAATCGATAAAGTTAAAGCTGCTCAAGCTACGGACATGGAGCTGATGCGTATGAAGAAAAAAGTGCAAGAAGGTGCTATTCCAGAAGCAAGAATCGATGAAGAAGGAATACTTCGAGTCAACTCCAGACTTTGTGTTCCTAACGATTTTGACTTGAAGCATAGAATAATGATGGAGGCACACAACACACCGTTTGCAATCCATCTTGAGAGTACCAAAATGTATCACGATCTTCGACATACATTTTGGTGGAGCAATATGAAAAGAGAGATCGCGGAGTTTATCTCGAGATGTTTAACTTGTCAACGTGTAAAAGCGGAGCATCAAGTGCCAAAGGGTCCATTGCAACCACTTGAGATCCCGAAATAGAAGTGGGAACACATTACCATGGATTTCGTTACAGGTCTTCCCAAGGTTTCTCAAGGCATAGATGCGATTTGGGTTATTGTTGATAGATTAACCAAGTCTGCTCATTTCTTGCCTATACGAGAGACTTATTCCCTTGAACGTCTTGCTCGTATGTACATGAATGAGATTGTGAGATTGCAAGGCATGCCAGTATCCATAGTTTCGGATCGTGACCCAAGATTCACTTCACAATTTTGGGTTAGCTAGCAGAAAGCTATGGGCACGGATTTACGATTTAGTTCGGCATACCATCCTCAAACGGACGGGAAATCAAAAAAGGACTATTCAAACTCTTGAAGATTTATTAAGACTTTGTGTCCTAGATTTCAAAGGGAGTTGGGATAAGTACCTACCATTGGTGGAATTCTCCTACAACAACAGTTATCAGGCGACATTGGTGTGGCTCCATTCGAGGCGTTGTATGAAAGAAAATGTCGTTCTCCAGTATGCTGGGACGAGGTGGGTGAAGCAACATTGTTGGGACCAGAGTTGGTACGCATGACTACAGAGAAGATCCAAACAATTCGACAACGTATACAAACGGCACATGATCGACAAAAGAGTTATGCGGATCTTCATCGGAAGGACGTGGAATTTAATATTGGGGATCATGTATTATTACGTGTTGCACCATGGAAGGGAGTTACAAGATTTGGGAAGAGAGGAAAGCTCAATCCAAGATTTGTTGGTCCATTTGAGATTTTTGAGCGAATAGAAAATGTGGCATATAGACTCGCATTACCTCCAAGCATGTCTCGTGTTTATAATGTTTTTCACATATCTATGCTTCGTAAATATGTTAAAGACCCGAACCACATTATTGAGTTAGAACCAGACGAGATAGCTGAAGATTTAACGTACGAGGAGGTACCTGTTAAGATCTTGGATAGGAAAGAGCATGTACTACGCACGAAGGTTATACCACAAGTTAAGGTTTTGTGGAGAAACCATACTATTGAAGAAATGACCTGGGAGTTAGAATCAAAAATGAAAGCGAGGTATCCTCACCTTTTTGAAACATCAGGTACGTACGTCAATTTCGAGGACGAAATTTCATAAGGAGGGGAGGTTGTAAGACCCCAACTTATTAATGAATAAAATCAAATTTTCTCTAAATATTATTGTGAATAATAAGGGGTTAATTTGATATAATACTTTGGTTATGGGTGAAATGTGCAAATTTTGCAAAATAAGCAAGTGGTTATAAAATATTCATTTTGTCGGGGAATATTCGTTTGGTCGTGGAATATTCTTGCTGTCGGGGAATATTCGTACGACGACGCAGTCTTTTGTGGGCCCCATAACGGAAAGCGATTGGATGAAGAAAATAACAAGTATAACTTGTTTATAAATAACGGCGTAGTTGTTACCGTTAATACTGTTGGAATACCCGGTGGTTAAAATACAGTAGCACACGGTATTGCACCAATTATTGATTCTTACGTAAGAAGACACTACTCAATAATTGTTACAGTAGTTATTGCTTAATATTTTATTTTATTGATTCAATAATTGCTGCGTTGATATTTTATATTATTGTTGTTTCAATAATTGTTGCTGCACAGTATTTTCCTTTATCAGATCAATAATTCATATTATTTGAATAATATTATTAGATAACATTATTGGCAATGTCTAGAAAGTTCTGTCTAAGGAGAGGTTTGGTCATCTAATTGCGCGCCAGTAAGGAGAAATCCTTATTGGAAAGCCCCCTCTTTCCTGGGAACGGCCTGGTTGTCATAAATGTGATTCTGTAATATTATTTGTGAATAATTAATTATTGATTCATATGATAAGGAAATATTTATTTTATGTGGATATAAATGAGGGATATATTTTTGTGGTTAAAAATGAAGGAGTTAATGTTGAGGTTTTTATCAGTATTTTTGTCGGAATGGAGGTATTAAAAATCAGGATTTTTGAGATATTTTGTGGGGGTTATAATTTTTAATCCGATCGTTGGATCGTGGTAATTTTTGGATATGTTATACATATATAAGTTGAGTATATGTCCACAAATTTTGAACCGTTAAAAATGAACGTATGATTTATTACGAATTTTACGAGATGACTGGTTCAGAAATTGTTAAATTTTCGGAGTTTATTATTTTGATGAAAAATTCTAGAATTGGTGGGCCCCACTCTTGGTTGGTGAAGAAATGTGCTGAATTTTTATTCAAATGTGGTGGGTGGGAATAGTAGCAGGTAAAGCCATCAGGTTACAGGTTAAGTCTGCTTCGGCGTGCTAATATTTTCCTATAAATAGAGGGCTAAGTTAGAATTGAAAATCACACCAGAAACAAGTTTTCTCTCTTTCTCTCTCTAGATTATTGAGTGTATTTTGTGAGTATTTAATTAGATACTTTGAGAGTTTCTATTCATCAGAACAAGTTTCTTTCAGCCTTATACCGGTATTCCGACCAGAAGTACTGATATTTTGAGATAATGGATATTATTTTCCTCTTAATAATATTATTTTCTTCAATATCATAATGCTGAAATATTGATATGAGTTTTTATCAAATTTGGAACTTTTTGTGTCGGGGTTACTATTCACGTATACGACACTATTCACATATACGGTACTATTCACGAATACGGCACTATTCACCGAAAAATAAAATTTTTCCTTTTTGTCCAAGATGTCTATTATGGTTACTATCTTTGATTGTATCCATGTTTTGATCTTTATTTTTGAATTCTGCTTCACAATTGATTATTATGAAGTATTATTGATCTTGAATAAACTGTTATACGAATCCCTAATATTTGTCCTTCTGTCTCACTGGATTCGTTCTCTTTAAGATATTTTTCATCATCCTCAGTCCTAAATGATGATATTACTGAATATCTTTGGCCTGTAGTGCAAAGATGAACAGGTGTTGAGATGAACATGACTGACAGGTGATACAAATGAATATCTTTGGCCTGTAGTGCAAAGATGAATATTTGGATAAAGATGATTATTAATTGATGTTACAGGGATAAAATATTGATGATGGACTTTTAAATCTTAGAAGATAGTAGAATTCTTTCTCTACTTGACTCTTCTAATGGTTTGCTGTTTCCGCTGCAGTTGTTGATCTAAAACTTGTTATCGATTATATTCTATCAGATTTTTTCCTGTTGAAGACTAACGATAATTTGTTGTATATTATCTTAGTCATAATATTCTTTACTGGGCTAGTTGAGCTCACCCTTTTCCTTTTTGTTCCATTTTTCTTCTCAGGAGGTGAGAACATAGCAGGATCTAGTCGGGGTATGGAGTGATGATTCTAGAAAGATGTTTTAGCAGTCCTCACTATTTCTGTAAAATAGTGTTTGAATAATTGTAATGAGGATTTATTTGAGTGTGGATATTGTCCAGAAGACAATATTTGTATTTAAACTCACAGTATGTGTTGTCGTATTTTGCACGACAATTGTATTATTGAAGTTGTAGTTTGCTTTTTGTACCATGTATTTGGCGACTCAAAATGGGTGTTGTATACCTATTTTGGGGGCGTCACAACAACTGTTATATATTTTTATATTAGTTAGGAAAAACCTAATTTTCTAAATTAGGAAACCCTAATCAGCTAGAAACCCTAATTTGTAAATTAGTAACCCTAATTTGCTAAATTGGTAACCGTAATTGTTAATTGCAAGCTAAATGCTAATTAGTGGACATTAAAATCCTAATGTTCATGTATAATGTAATTAGAAAATTAAACACGATCAAGAAACCCTAATTTGCAAAACTTAGAAACTAATATTATTTTTATTTTTGTGCAAACCCTAATTAGTAATTTAAAAAAACCTAATTACTAATTGTAAACCCTAATTGCTAAATTAGCAAGGTTAAGTATAATTAGTGGACTTTAAAACCAAAATATTCAAGTTATGAAATTTGAAAACTAATTATAATTAGTAATCTCTAAATTGCATTTTTTACGAAACTAAAATTTTATTTTAACCTAATTTGCAAAATCCTAGAAATCCTATAATTTTGTGCTTAACCTTAGGGTTAAACCCTAAGGGTTTGACAAGTTACCATATTGCCATTAAATTGAAAAGCCAAATGACAAGTTTACCCCTCTTGCATTATTTGAGCTAACTTTTAAAATCTAGCAAAGTGGGAGTTGTTCAACCACCCTCACCAACCCCATGTGACTGAAATCTCAGCAAATCAGCAGCAACTCAGCCAAATCCATTGCATCCATGAATTATATAAGGGGCAAGAGAGAAAAAAATGTATCATTTAGCCCATTTGGTCACCCATATTCATCCTTGACCCTCTCTCTCTAAAAGCTTCGAAATGTTGTAGTATATTTGTCCCAAAACACAGCCCCACGTTTATCATTAACAAATCACAAGATCAGAATTAAGAATTGATGTATAAAGGTATAAAACCCTAATCAAAATTTTAAACCTTGATCTTCTGTTAGAAGTTATGTTTATGTGTTGTAATATGTTCTATGTAGTGTCTATAAGTGATCTGGGTTGGTACATGTTAGATCCATAACATCAAAGTGGTCAAAATTTAAGTTTTTAAAAATCTGGCCAAACAATGTCAGACCATGTAGATCTTAATCTGATATGTGTTTTTGCTATTTAAATGTTTAAACATGTAGTTTGTTATGTGATCTTTCATCTGGAACTTGATTCAAAGCAAGATCAGTTGTAGATTAAAAGTTATTCTTAGTCAAACATCGTTGACCGAGCTTGACGGGCTGTTTCTGGGCAGCCCAGAATTGCCCAGAACGTCTAACAGTGATTTTTCAGGCGCTTGATCTTACTGTTTTTAAGTGTTTTGATCATGTTGTTGTTTGTTGTTTGTAGACTGACATGAAGACTACCTTCTAAAGCTTTTATACCACCTAGATCCTTATCAGAATAAAACTTAATGATGGTCAAACGTAGGTATCCGAAACTACTCAAGAACATTTCTGGAAAACCCAGAAATGTTCAAGAACAGTTCCGGCAAGGTACTTAGACCGGCTTGGATCTCACTTATGTGTTGATAAACTACTATAAACGTGTTTGATAATTGTACTATGACATCGATACTACAAGTGTGAACCAATAGAACAAACATAGCAAGCCCAGAACGTTGAATTCAAGACTTGGAAGGTAGGTGCCTTCAATTCTAGGAAATCCAGAATTTGAAGAACACGCCTGATATACTTTTTGAAGGCTCAGATCTCTTTCATTTTACGTTGTTTGCTCGTGTTAGTTGTTTAATATTATTGAATTGCATTAGTTCTACAAACTGTGATCAATAGATAGACTAGAAACATCCTTATCTGATTGTTACGCGTGGTCAAAGTAGCACCCTCGTTAACTAACTATGCATTCTGGATTTCATGAAGAATACGAAGAACACCTATAGCGACGGTTCTGTCGCTATAGGCAGTCTTTAGCGACAGTTTATTTCTAAAATTAATTAAATAAATAGAAAAATTAGTTTTTAATTATTAAAAATACAAAATAAATTATTAAAAATTATTTTAAAGTCTGAAAATTAGTTTTTAATTATTTTAAATATATTTCATAAATATTTAATATTTTTGGAATATTAAATATATTTAATTTATTTAATTATAATATTAAATAAATTATTTAAAAATAATTTTAATACATGAAAAATCATTTAAAATTATATTATGGTATAAGAAAATAAATTAAGTTATTTTTGATAACTTTTAATATTTTGTGATGAAATTTCATTAATAAATTAATATTAATGATATTTAAGTTATTTAATAAATGTATTAAAAAAATGATGAAAAATAGAATTAATGATTTAAAAATTATATAAAGGTTATAAAAATATTTTAAGTTATAAATATGACTTTTGATATTTTGTCATGAAAAATATTAATAATTTAATATTAATAATATTAGATTTATTTAATACTCATATTAAATAAATTAGTTTTAAAATGATTTTTATATTAGAAAATTCATTTTAAATGAAAATAAAGTGTTTAAAGATATTTTAAGTTATAAATTATAACTTTTGATAATTAAAGGAAAATTTTATTAATAATTTAATATTCAATGATATTAGATTTATTTAATAATTATATTAAATAAACAGTTTTAAAATGGTTTTATTACTTTAAAAATCATTTAAAAAGAATATAAATGAATTAAAAATATTTTAAGTTATAAATAATGACTTTTAATATTTTGATAAATAATGCATGAATACTTTAATATTAATGATAATTATTTAAAAATAATTTTAATTCTTTTAAAAATTATTTAAGGGTAATATTAATACTTTAAAAATATTTTGAGTTATTACAAATAATTTTAATATTTTGGCAATAGTTTCATTAATAGTTTAATATTAATTAAATATTAATGATAATAGAAATGTTTAATATTTAAATCATTTAATTATGATTCCGGTGTTTGAAAATTCATGATTTATTATAATAAATGTTTAAAAATTATTGCAAGTCATTTAAAAATGCTATGACTGTTATTTAAATAGTCTAAATAGATGTTGAACTACAAGATAGAGTCTTAGACTCGCTAATTACTCGATAAAGCAGTCAGTACACCGACATGTTTTAGAAATTGATCTGGACTTAAATATTTTGACTGTATTAATGTTTGTTTGTGATTCAATGACTGTTGAATATGTGTGACAATGTGATTAGGTTATGTGTTGACTGCAATAAGCAGTATTATGTGGTATGATATATTATTCTAATTGATAGAATGATCTTAATGATGATAGGTTTCGGTATAAAAGATAAAACTAAGTTGCGTACTGTAAGCAGCAGATCAGGCAAGTATCTTACCTTTGCATTTCCTTTATGCAATGGACACGAGTAAGAAGTTTCAGAATTATATTATTATTATGCTATATTATTAACCCTATTGTGATATATTCTATATCCGATCATTGTTTATCAACATGTTAGTATATGGTAATTTAGATATATATATTCTGTTCGTTAATTTCTATATATGGTTATACAAGTTTTCCCACTTGGATAATCATTGTATTTAATCACATTTTGATATATATATATATATATATATATATATATATATATATATATATATATAAGACGTCTAAGCTATTTGACCAGCTAGACACAGACTTAGAAATATCGTTGAATATGATAAAACTTCTTTGTATCCAATCAAATTATTTTAGTTCGGATTCCAGACTAGTATGAACATCCCGATCAAGGGAGAACTTTTATGCACTCAAGACGGACAGAGTGAACGATCACATCGTTCTTGCAATGTAGTATTGATCAATACAGGGCCCATGGGATGTACACCCTCGCGCCCGTAAGTTATGACGATTTACGGATGAAGTTCTGCTAAACCTATTCGAAAATTGAAAATAATGTTCATAGTATGTCAACTAAGCCCCATATATAGTCATTGCGTAGTTTCAAAATTTTGAGATAGAATTGTTATGTTATTATTATTGGTTTAGTTTACTTCACAACTATTGATTTGTTGTAGAAGTGATTTACACAGAAAACATTTATTTCTTTTCGCTAATTATATTTATAATTGTTATTACTTGCTGGGCACTCAAATGCTCACCCTTGCTTAATTTAAATATTTTCAGCTAAGTGTGAAAAGCTAGAAGGTTCGGCCAAGAACAAGTGAAAAAGGAAAGCAAACAGAATATGTTTAGTGGTATCTTTTGTAATAGTTAGACTATATTAATATAATGATATGTATTATATATCATGTAATGAATTATTGTAAAGTTAGCGTATTTGAGATTAGACTCTGATAAATGTAAATTAAGTTTGATATTCATATTATTGTTATTATTAGTAGTATTATTCCGCTCATAGAAATTGTATCGTAAATCATCGAGTTCGGGTTTCAAGTACCTGAATTTGGGGGCGTTACAGTCTTCAACATAACAACACCAACTTGGCCAAATTACCTATCACATGCAAGATCCGAAGCCTAGAAAAACATTGTTAGACAAAATCTGGGTTTTTGGGTTGCCCAGAAACCCGTTTTCATACTCGGTCAACGTAGTTTGACTGCCCATATCTTACGATCTATACATAATTTGACATTGTTTCCTGTTCCAGATCACAGTATACATGGCATAGAACATATCTAAAACATAAAACACACCAACCCATTAACAAGTAAAGATCTAAGGCCTCTGACATATGGCTGTCAGGCCATTTTTTTCAATTTTTCCAGATTTCTAAAAACTTCTAAATCGTGCATCTAGATGTTATAGATCCATGATCTATCAACCCATATCACTCAATGACACTTTAATACATAATATTAAACAACCAACAACATCAAACAACATGGATCATAAGGATTTTTAAGATTAGGGTTTTTATACCTTTTCTAGCTTTGATCTTGAATCTGATCTTTGGTTGCTAATCAAGACTTGCTATGAACTGATCTTAGCTTGGTTTCTCACTCTCTCTCTCACTCTAGATTTCGAAAATTTTGGAGAGACAAAGTCTTGGAGAAAATGAGAATTAAAGTATGCATTTTCTCTCTCTTAATCTATATAATTGATATGATTCAATGTATTTGCTAGCAATTGAAGGCTGATATTTGACACATGGCTAGGGCTAGGGCTAGGGTTGGTCACCAACCAATTATCTTGGCAAGATTTGCATTCAACATAATAAATAAATACAAGAAGGGCCATAATGTAATTTGGCATTTAATTTTAATGACAAACTTGACAATTGTCCAAACTCTTAGGGTTTAGGGTTTAACCCTTAAATTTGCAATTTAATTTCTAAGATTTCCAAATTTCAGTTTTAAAAATGGAAAATTAATATTTTTAAATTATAATTAGGATTTTCTAATTATATTAAAATTTCTCAATCATAATTCAAACTTGCTAATTATGATTAATATTTCCTAATTAAAATTAAAATTACCTAATTATCAATTAGGGTTTCAAATGTACAAATTAAAGTTTTTAATAATTAGAGTTTCTAATTATTAGAATTCTAATTAATCATTAGGGTTATCCCTAATTAGATTTGTAGTTAATACTCAAACGCCTTATACATAACATTTAAATTTTTAAATTAGGGTTTCAAATTCTCGAAACTGAAATTAGGGTTTTTAGAACCGGTTTTAGGGTTTCTTATAAATCGTAAGAATTTTCTAACTGAACGTTGACGTTCTTAATATAATATTAGGGTTTGCCACTGATATAAGTTATCTGGTCAAACCTTGACCCTTAACCATATACTGTACACATATAATACCTTATACACAGAACATATTCACTTATATACTTAATCCTGAATAATTCACCACAGAAATTTTAAATTCACAAAATTCTTTCTTGAAAATATCGAATCCATTCACTTATTTTATGTCTACGTTTATTATTTAACCTTTAATCCATCATTTAAGATTTAAATAATTTTCTAAATTCTCGGGTTGTTACAAACTCCCTTTCATGGAGCAATACGTAACAATACATGATCGCCAATATTAATTTTCACGTCCTTACGATGAAGATACACATAACTCTTTTGTTGATCTTGTGACGTTTGTATACATTGTTGGATCATTTGGATTTTCTCTATAGTCATACGTACCAACTCTAGTCCCAACAGCGTTGCTTCTCCTACCTCATCCCAACATACTAGAGAGCGATACTTTTGTCCATACAATGCCTCGAATGGGGCCATGCCTATACTTGCTTGATAACTGTTGTTGTAAGAGAATTCCCCTAATGGTAGGTACTTATCCCAACTCCCTTTGAAATCTAGGACACAAAGTCTTAATAAATCTTCAAGAGTTTGAATAGTCCTTTTTTGATTTCCCGTCCGTTTGAGATGGTATGCCGAACTAAATCGTAAATCCGTGCCCATAGCTTTCTGCTAGCTAACCCAAAATTGTGAAGTGAATCTTGGGTCACGATCCGAAACTATGGATACTGGCATGCCTTGCAATCTCACAATCTCATTCATGTACATACGAGCAAGACGTTCAAGGGAATAAGTCTCTCGTATAGGCAAGAAATGAGCAGACTTGGTTAATCTATCAACAATAACCCAAATCGCATATATGCCTTGAGAAACCTTGGGAAGACCCGCAACGAAATCCATAGTATGCTCAAGTGGAATCTCAAGTGGTTGCAATGGACCATTTGGCACGTTATGCTCCGCCTTTACACGTTGACAAGTTAAACTACTCGAGATAAACTCCGCTATCTCTCTCTTCATATTGTTCCACCAAAATTTATGTCGAAGATTGTGATACATTTTAGTACTCCTAGGATGGATTGCAAATGGTGTGTTGTGTGCCTCCATCATGATTCTATGCTTCAAGTTAGAATCGTTAGGAATGCAAAGTCTGGAGTTGACTCGAAGTATTCCTTCTTCATCGATTCTTGCTTCTGGAATAATACCTTCTTGCACTTATTTCTTCATACGCATCAGCTCTGGGTCTGTAGCTTGAGTAGCTTTAACTTTTTCAATTAAAGTCGGTTCTACTCGTATGTTTGATATCATCACGTGGGTACTTGGAGCCTTTAACTCTATCTCCATCCTTTGTAAGTCGTACAAAATGGGTCTTTGCGTTAACAACATCGCACTTGTACCCGCATACGATCTTCTACTCAATGCGTCAGCTACCACGTTTGCTTTTCCAAGATGGTATTGGATGGTATGGTCGTAATCTTTCAACAGCTTGAGCCAACGTCGTTGCCGTATGTTGAGTTCCTTTTGGGTGAAGAAATATTTAAGGCTCTTATGATCCGTATAAATCTCCACTTTCTCCCCATACAGGTACTGTCTCCAGATCTTCAAAGTGAAAACGACTGCTGCCAACTCCAGATCATGAGTAGGATAATTCCTCTCATATTCATTGAGTTGTCGCGAGGCATAGGCTATGACTTTCCCATGTTGCATGAGAACACATCATAACCCTTTTCCTGAAGCATCGCTGTAGATAACAAATCCATCCGAACCAGATGGTATTGTCAGAACAGGTACCGAAATGAGTCTCCTCTTGAGCTCTTGGAAACTCTTCTCGCATTCCTCGCTCTAACCAAATTTTTTATCTTTCCGAGTCAGCTGAATTAACGGAGTAGCGATTCGAGAAAATCCTTCCACGAATCTCCGATAATAACCAGCTAAACCCAGAAAACTACGTACTTCGGTCACCGACTTCGATTGCTGCCAACTTTATATTGCTTCAATCTTCGCTGGGTCAACGAATAGTCCATGTTTTGACACCACATGCCCAAGGAATGCTACTTCCTCAAGCCAAAACTTGCACTTCTTCAGCTTGGCATATAGCTTGTTATCGCGAAGCCTTTGAAGTACTAGCTTCAAATGGTGCTCATGATCTTCACAGCTTTTGGAATAGATGAGGATGTCATCAATAAAGATAACAACGAACTGATCCAAATATTCCTTGAACACATGGTTCATCATATCCAGATCGAAGATCAATATTTAAAAAGAATTGTGCTCCTTACAACTGGTCGAACAGGTCATCAATGCGAGGTAGCGGATACCTATTCTTGATGGTGACATGGTTCAATTCCCGGTAATCAATACAAAGTCGCATACTCCTATCTTTCTTTTTTTTAAATACAATAGGAGCACCCCAAGGAGATGTACTAGGACAAATGAAACCGATGTCCAACAACTCCTGTAGTTGGACCTTTAACTCCTGAAGTTCAATAGGAACTATTCGATATGGGGTTTTAGAAATGGGCTTTATACTAGGTTCAAGGTCAATAAAGAATTCAACTTCACGTTCTGGGGGTAGACCTGGAAGTTATTCAGGAAATACATCAGGAAATTCACTAACAACAAAAATATTATTCAAATCTGACGTGTTTTTGTTCAAGTCCATAACATGGGCTAAGAAAGCTTGACATCCATTTTTCAATAAATGAATGACTTTATGGCTTGATATGACAGTGATTGATTTTAGTGGTTTAGTTACTTGAATTCGTATAACAGGTTGGTTAGGAATATGAAAATTAACAACCTTACGAAAATAATTAATTTTGGCATGATGAGTGGTTAATCAATCAATCCCTAAAATTACATCAAATGCAAGTATCTTTAAAGAGATAAGATCAACAGGTAATATGATGGTGCCAACTTGGATCAAGTAAGATTTATAAACAGTGGATGTAATGAAAGTTTTTCCTAATGGAGTCTCAACAGATAAGTCAAAGTATAATTTCTCCGGAGTCAAGTTCAAACGTTGAGCACAAGAATGAGAGATAAAATAATGGGTAGAACCAGTATCTAAAAAGGTATAAGCTTCGCAAGAGTTTATGATTAGCTTACCCGTGATCACCTCATTCGGGTTTCTCGCATTTTGGCCAGTCACGACAAACGCTCTTCCAGGAACCGTTGACTTTGACTTATCCAGAATAGCCTTCGGAGTAACCATTCCCGCTGGACTTGGTTTTGCTACAGAATAATCTTGAGCTATATGGCCTTCCTTTCCACAGTTATAACATACCTTGAATTATTGTGGGCAATTTGGGCTGATATGTCCCTCTTTTCCGCATTTATAACAAACGACCGGTGATCGTTCTCCTCCCCTAGAAACAGTTGATGCTAGTGCTGACGTCTTCACGTTATCAATGCTGTACCTTCTATTTTTGAAATCTCCCCCTGACTCGCTTCTTTTACCATCATGGCCACGATTACCACCAGAGTGGTTATCGCTTTTGTTCGAATGTTTTCCTCCCCGCTGATTGTCATTGCTCCGAAGACTACTGCCACTGGTTTGACCCTAGTTGTGGTCCCTCGGTTGAACATACTCATTACCTCGCTCTGTTAATTGAGCCATGTTTACAACATCGGAATATAGAAAAAAATTATGAGAGATAAAATATTACCAAATTTCAGGTTTCAGACCTCTCAGAAACATCCGCGTCATACGTTCCTCATTCTCTACCAAATGAGGTGCAAATCTGGATAACTCTGCTAACTTAGCCTCGTATTGGGACACAGTCATGTTGTTCTGTTCTAGTCTAATAAACTGTACCTCCTTCATATGACGAATACTTTCAGAAAAGTACTTGCCATTGAACAGTTTCTGAAATATTTCCCAAGACATATTGAGTGTGGCTGGCTGGGTATGCTTCACAAACTCCCACTAGTAGTCTGCCTCATCACGGAACATAAAAGTGGCGAATGGAATCTTCTGTTGCTCCGTGCATCCCAAGACATCAAATATCTTGGTAATTTTTTTAACCCATGTTTTCGCCTTGATCGGATCCGGCTTTCTCACAAATTCTGGTGGTCCCAACTCTTCGAACTGCTTGACTGTGACAAGTCGCGCGTTGCTATCATTTCCACATGTATTTTGTACACGTGTCTCCCTCGTCTGATTTTGCATGAACTGCAAAAAGATTCTAAACATTCCATCATTCATTGTTTGTTTGGTAGTGTTGTTTACACGAGGAATATTGCCTTCCTGTTGTACGTTCCCCTGGTTGGTGATTAAAGGTGTCTCCACGGTCTCATTCACTCCATTGTTAACATTCTCAGTTGCCATTCTCAAATACTGCCATAAAACAAGGGTTAATTAAACAAATTAACATGCCGCATATTATCCCTATATTATGACTGACTAAACAAATAAGCTTAGGTAGGACACACTAGTGAAGGATTTACTCATCTCTCCCCTCCTAGTTCTATTCCCCGATCTCCGCCAGAGATCATATCCCTAAGCTCTGATACCAATTGTGACGCCCCGAGAATAGGTATACATCACCCATTCTGAGTCACCAAATACATGGTACAGAAACAAATACAACTTCATTAATATAATTGTCGTGCAAAATACGATAACACATAAATTGTGAGTTTAAATACAAATATTGTCTAATAGACAGTATTCAAACTCAAAAGGAGTCCCCACTACAATTATTATCACACTATTTTATAAAATAGTGAGGACTGCTAACACAACTGACTGCAAACATCACTCCACACCCCGACTAGTTCCCGTTATATTCTCGCCTCCTGAGAAGAAAAATGGAACAAAAAGAAAAAGGGTGAGCTCAACTATCTCAATAAAGAATATTATGACTAAGATAATATACAACAAATTATCATTAGTTTTCAATAGGAAAAAATCTGATAGAATATAATAGACAACAAGTTTTAGATCAACAACTGTAGAAGAAACAACAATCCATTAGAAGAGTCAAGTAGAGAATGAATTCTATTATCTTCTAAGATTTAAAAGTCCATCATCAATATTTTATTCTGTAACATCAATCAATATACATCTTGAATCAAATATTCATCATTGCACTACAGGTCAAAGATATTCATTTGTATCACCAGTTGGTCATGTTCATCTCAACAACTGTTCATCTTTGCACTACGGGCCAAAGATATTCATCAGTAAATCATTCATCTTTGCACTACAGGCCAAAGATATTCAGTAATATAATCATTTAGGACTGAGGATGATGAAAAAAATCTTAAAGAAAGCAAATTCAGTGAGACAAAAGGACAAATATTAGGGATTCGTACTACAGTTTATCCAAGTTCAAAAATACTCCATAATAATCAATTATGGAGCAGAATTTAAAAATAAAGATCAAAACATGGATAAAATCAAAGATAGTAACCACAATAGACTACTTGGACGAAGAAAGAAAATTTTATTTTTCTGTGAATAGTGTCATATTCGTGAATAGTGACGTATACGTGAATAGTAACCCCAACACAAAAAGGTAAAAATTCTAAAATAAAATTCATACCAATATTTTGACATAATGATATTGAAAGAAATAATATCATTTACGAAGAAAATAACATCCCTTACCTCAAAAGAACAGTACTTCTGACTGGAATATCGGATGTAATGCTGAAGGAAACTTGCACTGAATAACAACTCTCAAAGTATCTAAATACTCACGAAATACGCTCGATAATATAGAGAGAGAGAGAGAAAACTTTTATGGTATGATTTTCAATTCTAACTAAGCACCCTATTTATAGAAAAATACTAGAACGCCAAAAGGGACTAAATTAATAAAATATTAATTTCCAAAATTTTCAAGCACACCACTTTTGATTAGATTTCAAGACACCACACTAGAGCCCACCAAAATTAGCCAATTCCACACCAGTCAAAAGTGGGGCTCACCCATGTTTTAAATAAAAATATTTATTTTTGAAACTTCAATAATTCATAATAAATAGCCATTTTATCAAAAAAATACGAATTTTATGTCCATTCCATAGGAAATCAAATTCTCTACAATTTTGTAGAAGAAAGTTTTTCCAAATTCTAAACAGAAAATACCCAAAATCCACATACGGACGATTTTTAATACCTCCATTCCGACAAAATACTGATAAAATACCTCAACATTAATTCCTTCATTTATATCCACACAAAATAAATATTTTTATATCCATCCACATAAAAAAAATATTTCCTTATCATATAAACTAATAATTAATTATTCACAAACAATATTACGGAATCACAATATGACAACCAGGTCGTTCCCAAAAAAGAGGGTGCTTTTCGATAAGAATTTCTCCTTACTGGCGCGCAATTAGGTAACCAAACCTCTCCTTAGACAGAACTTCCTTAGACATTGCCAATAATATTATCTAATAATATTATTCAAATAATATGAATTATTGATCTGATAATGGGAGATATTGTGCAGTGACAATTATTGAAACAACAATAATATAAAATATCAACGTAGCAATTATTGAATCAATAAAATAAAATATTAAACAGTAATTACTGTAACAATTATTGAGTAGTGTCTTCTTACGTAAGAATCAATAATCCAACAATACTGTGCAATACCATGTGCTACTGTGCAACCACGCGTATTACTGTACTTTAACCACTGGGTATTCTAATAATGTTAACAGTAACAACTACGTCGTTATTTATAAAAACTCAAACTTGTCGTTTTCTTCATTCGACCATTTTCTGTTATAGGGCCCACAAATGGTTGCGCCATCGTACGAATATTCAGTAAGAATATTTCACGACCAATGAATATTTTATAACCACTTGCTTATTTTATAAAATTTGCACATATCACCCATAACCAAAATATTATATCAAATTATCACCTTATTATTCAAAATAATAATTAGAGAAAATTTGATTTTATTTATAAAAAAAGTTGGGGTCTTACAGATCAACACTCATCCGTTAAACGTATATACGTTTAAGTTTTGGCAACCTCGTGTGCCCGCCGAATAATCGACGTAAAACATTTTTGTTTATTCATACTCAGGCTTACCTTTGAATCCTTACCAAATAATTGGCATAGGATAGCGTTATCAATACTATATCAAAAGACTTGTAAACAAATCGATCAAATTCGTAAGGTTTTTCTAGCCAAGTTAAAACTGGCATCGACTCTTTCGTAAAACAATTCATGCATGTTATAACATAAATCACAGAAACTTGTCTAACTCGAAGATCAGAAAAGTGTTAAGGAAACTTGCATTCAAGCGTCTTTAATTAAAGTTCAACCATTCTTGGTCTTTATAGTTTTTACATGATATATTCACAAAGCACACTGAAATTAGCTACCAAACAATCTAATCACATTATTTTTACCAACTTCTTTCTCTTCTATAACTTAATTGAAATTATTTCATTAGTAATACTTGTTTTCATACATTTATCCTTCATTACAGCTAATTAACATTCACATGTCATAAACTGACACTCAACGACCATTGTTTAAGTACAACGACAGTTGAAACCCTAACTGTTTTGCTAACTCAGACACATTTTCCCCCGGATAACCAATATCGAACTTTGTATAGAAAGTACATAAGTTTTATCTTCATTTCTTATCATTCACTTACCACGCATACCTAGTACATATCATGTGACGCCCCCAAAATAGGTAAACATCACACATTCTGAGTCGCTAAATACATGGTATAGAATACAAATACAAATATTGAGCTCTTTTTGCCTAAGAATTGTTGAGTTTTGCAAACTGTACGATAACTCGGTCTCCGTATGTCGGAATCGAGTCCCGTAAGTTGTAACGCGTGTCTATTACCTACGCGGTGCTATGTGTGTGTTTACGTGGCGTTCGGACGGCCGATACAGGTTTTGGGCTCTTTTTCGGCTTTTTGCCTAAGTGTTATTGAGTGTTGCAAACTGTGCGATAACTCGGTCTCCGTATGTCAGAATCGAGTCCCGTAAGTTGTAACGCATGTCTGTAACCTATGCGGTGCTATGTGTGTGTTTGCATGGCGTTCAGACGGCCGATACGGGTTTTGAGCTCTTTTTTGGCTTTTTGCTTAAGTATTGTTGAGTTTTGCAAACTGTGCGATAACTTGGTCTCCGTATGTCAGAATCGAGTCCCGTAAGTTGTAACACATGTCTATTACCTACGCGATACAATGTATGTGTTTGCATGGCATTCGGACGGCCGATACTGGTTTTGGGCTCTTTTTCGGCTTTTTGCCTAAGTGTTGGCGAGTTTTGCAAACTGTGCGATAACTCGGTCTCCGTATGTCGGAATCGAGTCCCGTAAGTTGTAACACATGTCTATTACCTACACGATACTATGCCTATGTTTGCATGGCGTTCGGACGGCCGATGCGAGTTTTGGGCTCTTTTTCGGCTTTTTGCCTAAGTGTTGGCGAGTTTTACAAACTGTGCGATAACTCGGTCTCTGTATGTCGGAATTGAGTCCCGTAAGTTGTAACACGTGTCTATTACCTACGCGATACTATGTCTGTGTTTGCATGGCGTTCGGACGGCCGATACGAGTTTTGGGCTCTTTTTCGGCTTTTTGCCTAAGTGTTGGCTAGTTTTACAAACTGTGCGATAACTCGGTCTCCGTATGTCGGAATCGAGTCCCGTAAGTTGTAACACGTGTCTATTACCTACGCGGTCCCGTAAGTCCACTGATCCAATTACATATCGATATCAATTGTTCCTTGGTCAAAGTATATTCAGCTTTAGGCGTTACCGTCTTACTACCCTCCTGATACAGCCACATATCTTCTCTAATGTTCATTTCTACCAAATCAAGCCTTGACTTATTGTTGTCCTTTGTTCTACCACTAGCATCTAGGACTGTATAAAATATATTATCAAATACGTTCTTCTCAGTATGCATCGGATCTATACAATGACGAATGCAGAGTGTAGCCCAATAAGGCAAGTCAAAGAACATGGATCTGTGTGTCCAGTTGTGAACCTTGCCGTAACCGTAAGCTCGCTTTAATCTGTTATTCTTCCCTGGAGGTGGAAACTACAAATGACTAATCCAACTCAACACTGCTGACCCAGAAAGACGGCCAAGTACTTGACGTTTCTCTGTTTTTCGATTGAATTGTCCACTCATCCGTCGATAACGATGTTCAATCGGCAAAAATTGTCTGGATGTTGCAAAGAAACTCATTTTCCCCCATGTTTAAGCCGCACAGCTTTAACTGACCCCATGCACACGGGACATGACAAGCCCCCATGAGTCGACCATCCACTGATCATTCCTAACGCCGGGAAGTCATTTATTGTCCACAGTAAAGCTACCCTCATGTCAAAGTTCTGCTTAAGAGATACATCATACGTTTGAACCCCTTTTTCCCACAACATCTTCAACTCATCAACTAACGGCCTGAGGTATACATTAATGTCTTTACTCGAACTCTTATCACCCGGAATCAGTAAAGGTATGAACATGTAGGGATCTTTCATGCACATCGAAGGCGGGAGGTTATACACCACAATAATCACCGGCCAAGTTGAGTAGGGCTTTATGTAAGGCCCGTTAAACGGAGTAAACCCATCCGTAGCAAGTCCAAGCCTAACATTACGAACCTCTTCAACAAACGAGGGGTGCTTGTTATCATAATTTTTCCACTCAAGCCCATCTGCTGGGTGCGTCAGTTGACCTTCGACTATGTCCCGTGTAGAGTGCCACCTCATATCCTCGGCGGTATGTGTTGACATGAACAACCGCTGAAGTCTTGGGGCAATGGAAAAGTAACGTAAGATCTTTCTCGGCACGTCTTTTCCCTTTTCCTTGCGCTGTTCACGGTATCTACTTGTACCACAAATATCACATGACCTCTTATCTTTATTTACATCATCGTAATACAACATACAGTCCTTCTCACAAGCATCGATCTTCTCATACCCTAGATTGAGCCTTTTGACCATTTTCTTTACATCATAGTACGACTCCGGTAACTTATTGCCTGCAGGTAAGCACTCATTCACAATGCTTAACAGTTCATTAAAACCTCTCTCGCTACAGTCGTGCTCGTTCTTGAAGTGTAAAAACTTAGTCACGAAAGATAAGACGGTGTGCTTTTCGTGCCCGTCATACAGTGGCGTCGCTGCTTCATGCAATAACTCATAGAAACCCTTAGCCCCATCATTCGGCTCTTGTTGTGTGCTACTATCATCCCTGTCTGTATTCCACTAAAAGTATGAACCAGCAGCTTCAACTATCATGTTAGTACAGTCAAAGGTTTCGTCACCTCTAGATTTTGGTTCTGATTCATGTTCATCCAACCAGATTTCCCCATGATAGATCCATGTCATATAACCCTGCTTGAACCCATACGCAAATAAGTCGCACATGACATCACTCCTTTCCTTCCACACTTCATTCACACACCTCTTACAAGGACATCTAATCTCATCGCCGCTGACTTGCTCAAACGCGAAATTGAGAAACTGTTCAACCCCACTACGGTACTCAGAGCTAAGCCCACTCTTATCAGTGGCTACCCTACGTTCCATCCAACTTCAATAAACAGACATCTTGGACAACTGTCTGCTATATATATATATGTTTAATTATGTTTCAATTGAAGCATTTGAATATGAGCATTTGGATGAAAAGCACAAAAAGAATGGCTGATAGCTCCAAAGTTGAATATGAGCATTAGAATGTGTTTTTTGTAAACTCTAAATCATGTTATTACTACAGTTATCCAAATTCAACTTGTATGCACTTGAATAACTCGAAAAAGTTGAGGTCTTGTCTTCATGTTACTGTAATATAAACACTTCATACATTCTCATTTTTCGTTTGACTGCAGTGAATTGGTCTTAGTCTATAAAAGGCTTTATAATATAAGGAATAAACTCTCCACTTTACAATATGTAAACATATATAGAACATAAATATATCCTTGAGTTTGTAATTTTTGCAAATGGGATTCTTTTTGTGGTATGGAAGGAATATATAACAGTAACACAATGCTCCGTTCAATAAATGTTTACCACGCAGATGAACATTAAACTGACAGAAACAAACTTGATCTTACAGTACCCAAAAGACCCTTCCCCAAAATACATATGACTAGCATTACATGGTTGATAAACAACAACGCCAACATATATTAATAAATAAACCAATTAACACCACAAAATCCCACAACATGTATAGTAAGAACAAATGTGTACAAGCAAAATTAACTAACAAAAAAATGTGTACAAGCAAATAAATCAGTCAGAAGAATGAACCCATTAATTAGTTGCTCTGAAATAGAACTGAAATTGGGAAGATTACCTTGCAGTCGAGAGAGACGACAGAGAGCGAGGGTTTCAGTCGAGAGAGACAGAGAGCGAGAGGGTCATTGTAGTCGAGAGAGGGACGATGGGAAGAGAGAGGGACGACAGGAAGAGACCGGCGACGGGGGGAAGAGACCGGCGACGACAATAAAAGGTGAGTGGGCGACGGGAAGAGAAGCCGGCGACGACGGCGCGAGGGAAGAGGGAGAAAAGTAATAAGCAAAATGGGGAAAAATTCAGTCACTGAAAATAAATATAAACTCATTAGCGACGGGCCTCATTCCCGACAGCAAAGGCTGTCGCCTATGATCCTTTTCCCACCGCACCAAAATAATTCCCACCAAATTTGGACTGGGAAGGGTCATTCACGACGGGAATCATTGGCGACGGCTTAGTCGTCGTCAATGATGTTATTGGCGACGGGGGTACTGTCGTCGCTAATGATGCCGTCGCCAATGACCTATTTTTTTGTAGTGTTCCTTTTCTTTGCAGAGACCTTGCTGTTGCTCCCAGTTGTTATTAGCCTCTTGTTTTCCTTGGGATTTTTCTTCCAGTTTATAAACAACTGTGAGGACATCACTTTGTGAACTTTTAGTGGTTCTCCCTTATCATCCTTTATCTTGCTTCCTAGTTTCTTCTTCAGCACAATACTCAGCAGTCTTCCATGAAAAACCTTTGTTAGGGGTTTATCTGTAGAATTCTTTATCTCAGCCTTCTCCACCCATGTAGTCAGCCAATCGATTAGAAAAGCGCCAAAATTCACCTGTCGCTTTATGACGATCGTAGTCATGATTCTCAGTTAAAGATCACTTACAGTATCATGTGCAGTATCCTTGCACAGAATGTATTTTCCAGTAATCTCAGCCAGAAATTCAAATTCTTCAGGAAATTCCTTCTTCGTCATATCCTTCAGATTTACGTTCCTCTTGTAATGCATTAACCTCTTGCCTTCTTCAATGTCAACTTCGTTGAGGTTTATCAGACCTTAGTTAAAAAACCCTAGACATTGATTGATGTCTGATGCCTTTATCTTCAGACTTTCTCCTTTGACCTTCGTGGACAGAAGTCTAGAATCTATTGATGCATTGGAGTAAAACTTCTTCACTTCTCTGTATAGACTGGAGTGTCGGCCTCCAAGCACTCAGAGAACCCAGTTGAACTTCTTTTCTGATCTTTCAAACTTCTTGAAGCCAAGTTGGATTCCGATTATAACTCGCCATTCTTTCATTATGAGGGTTAGAAATATATGGGCATTTGGTTTCAGACCTCTTATGAGAGATAGTTGAATGCAATTTGGGTGAATCTAGAGGTTTGATGGATTTAGGCTGTGAAGAGGATTCTAGGGTTTAAAAAAGAGAGGGAGAGAGGTTCAATAGCTTCAGATAACTATTTTGAGATTTAAATTTATCTTTATGACAGTTTCTTCTGACTCTGTATAAGCTGTGATGTGTCAACCATTCATTGGTTAAACAATTCCCAGTAAGAAACTGTAACTTTCCATAAACTTTTTAGTTTGGTGTTTCTTTTAAGAGAATAGGCGTTTTACTGACGTGGATTGACCGTTGACATTTTTTAGTACATAGAGTAGCTTGGTAAGGTAGCTATAGACTCTACATTTTTCTTTGTTGACTTCAACGATCGTCTTCTGAGAGATGCTTCATTAGATGTTTTAACACTAATCCTCATTTTTACACTGCATAGCTTAACCACTGATGTAGTTTATGAAAGTTTGGGCACTTAACTTCTGAGGTGAGTATGCAAGACATCTTTCCAACCGGTATTTGAACTTATCTCCTCATGATCTGAATAGTTGGGCATTTGTCTAGTTCTTTCGAGCTCCTCATGAGCTAGTGTATCCTCTAGGAAGACTGTGATCATCGAGTCTACTTCTACGATAGTTGAGGTTGCACTACGATCGTTAAGTTTACTCCAGACTCTACTCTATGATCGTTGTCTGTCTTGGTCCTTGAGATGAACTTGACTAAGCATTCCTTCTGGGTTAAGGTAGCTCAGGAAGGGCCAACCTCTTAAAGTGAACTACGGGTCAAGTTTGTCCCTGAGGCGTTTTCCAGATGAAAAACTTTTTAGAAATGATTTGCATTGATATCTTGTTTGACCTTTTCTGCTGGGGAGTTACTCTATCGGCATTAGACATTTGTGTTGGCTGTAATCGTGGTTTCCTTAAGCTCTTACACTACGATCAGATGTTTGATCGTAAGCACACCATGATTTTGAGTTGAGTGGTTGACAAGGTTATCAGTAGAACATTTTGAGACGTTCCTACTGACTATGGATCTTCATTTGGTTCGTCAGCCACAAGTTTTGGCACTATGTAACTGGTACATTGCTTCATATTATATTTTTGATATTTTTAGTGTTGTTGTTTTGTTGGCAGGTCACTGTTCCCCCATGGTTGATATTGTCTTCTCATAGAGATTTGAGTTCTTCTTCTTCATGTGTATCAGAAGGCAGCCTTACATATCTCCTTTTGACTGGAATTATCACTATCAATTAAATCTCCTTATATCATAGACATAGATATCTTCAGGACTGATCACTCTACGATCATTCGACAACACTACGAACGTAGTCTTCCCTGTCAGTTTGTACTTGTGGAGTTCTGCTTCCGTAATGAGTTCCTCATGATTAATGCTCAATGATTCTCTGTTGTGAACTTCCTTGAGAATTCTTCTCATATGATATGCTTTGAGTGATTGAGCATATAAGACCCTTTTTATCTTGGAGTGAATGGTCTGCTTCCATATGGAGATCAGCAGCCATATGAGCTTCATTCATGTTAGCTCATCAAGTCTTCAAGGACAGGCTTTGACAAATAAGGATTTTGTCAGAAACATTTCTGAAATGTCTTAAGCCTTCTGCTGGTTAAATCTTCTTGACTGAAGTCTTCTACTTCAGCATTCCTTAGTGTGGTCAAATAGACCAAGCACCTGTAGGTTAGATAGATTTCTATTTGTGGTACCCACGGTTAAATGGATCCTGTCAGGTTAGCTTTCAAAATCCCTATTTCTCGTATATTTGAGTTATCATCATATTGATCACCAACACTCATATTCATGCATGTATCCAATTTAGATATTACATTTTAAGATGCATGATAATGAGTGTGTGTAAGATTAACCACTTTAATAAAACACTCCTTTTCTTTTATGGTTTCATCATTTGCTTGATTATGTTCACAGTGTTTGAATGTTCACAAAGTGAGAATCAACTCTATCATTTATTTGTATCTTGTTGATTCATGGAGGTGATCAGTTTCTACGAATCTACAAGATGCTCTTGTAGGACTAATCATACTCTATGTGTTATCAAAAACTTAGAACATAGGTTTGTACATACATACTAACCCATCAGCAAAGATTACTCCACAAAAGATAAATTAAACCTTGATAGACTTATGACCTATTTCAGATTTCTTTCAAGATGTCATCTTCAACCTAAAACTTGGATGGAGAGAAAGTTTGTAAGTATTTGAGTTTCCAACCTCAGTGTACTTTCTCTCTTCTCCTTTTTAGGTGGAGTATGATTTTGGTATAGAATACTGTTATAGTGCATAAGGAGGTGCAACATGATGTACACATTTATATTAGTGAGGAACCGTACCTTTCTACTGTCAATTTCTTAACAGTCATTTATCTTTGGTATACTGAGGTTAGGCATTGATGTGCATAGTTTTTCATTTACTCCTGACAGCTTGTTGCTCCAGTTGTCCTTCGATCAATCAGTCATAGTCTTGAAGATGTAAGCTAAGAGACTCTTGGCATCTTTTAGTTCTTCTCCGGATAGGCACTTCTTAGCATATATAGCCTTTTCATCATTCAGGCTGGTGGATGCTTGACTCTTTATTGTTGATGTCTCTTGAGCTTCCTTGTCTTGTCTTCAGACTATAACATTGACTGTGGGCAAGGATTGGTCTTGTTGTTATGGCATTTAAGAACATGGACCAATCTGAGCAGCTTTAGGTGTATATACACATGTACCTGTACACAATACTTCCAACGTGTGAGGTCATCTGCACTTACAAGTTACTTACTACTAAACTAAGTTTAGAATAATGTTTTTGCCTAGGATCAGACTAAAAGCGATTAGCTTTTGAATATAGCAAGAGAACCTGCTCTGATACCAATTGTTAGTTCCTCGTAGGCACACAATATATCTAGAAGGGGGTTTGAATAGATCCTTTTTAATTTTAAATACTTTTCTCGTTTATTTTGTATTGCTAATGATTTAGCATATGACAAACAGAAGAATCTTTTCAAGCACAGCGGAATAAGTAAAAGATCCCCCTCATTGATATATTCATAATCATATATGTATTGTTCTTAGAGTTAGTTAAGTTGTAAGCAATTAATACATGCATAGCAGCTATGGTAGTTAGGTACATAATGTAAATGACATAAAGTAAATGACATAAGGGATTTTAAGTGGTTCAGATACTCAAGCTCCTAATCCACTCTTCTACTTTCAACTAGCAGAATTTTCACTAAGGAAGGCAGCACCCTGAATCACAAAGATTCCTTCAAGGCCAGCAGCCTTAGAACTTCAGTTCACTATGAACTCTTCAAGGCCAGCAGCCTTGGAACTTCTCTAGTTCTCTAGGAACTCTTCAAGCCCAGCAAGCTTAGAACTTCATTTAGTCCCTCTGGACAAGGACCCCTCAGGCCCTGGCTTCTTGTTGTTATTGTTGCTGGTGGTGCCTTGCTACTAAGATGTCTTTAAGCTTAAACATCTTCTATACTTAGCAGCTTGGCATAGTCCTCTTGGCATTCTTCTTTGAGTATGCACTACATCTTCTTTGGTGCAGCTGATCTTCATTCTGTTCTGCTTATCTTCATCTGTTGTCAGCTATGCACCATCACCATTTGGATCTACTAAGTGTTTGAGCTTTTGGTAGACTTTGTCTAACACTTAGCATTCCCTGAACCCTTCTTGACTGGTTGGCAGACATGGTTCTTCACTTGCTCTAGTTAAGCTTTAGGTTCTTGGTGATTCGTAGAGTGGCTCTCTAGATCTTCTTTATGCTCTACCACTTTTCTGAATGCTATCTTCTTTCTTTCTCGTTTCTTACCTTAGCTGCCATCTTCAGTGGCATTCTCATCTTTATTGAGTGAAGCTTTAGTCTGTTCAAGTCCTTCTTCAAAGCTGCTTCACTTCCACCTTCGTAGTCTCACTCTCACTGAGACTTGTTCTGTTAAGCTCTGGTGGAACTCGTAGAGTCAACAATAGCATTCCAACAACTCAACGATTCTATAACTCAACAACTTCTGCAACTCTTGATCTTTAAAGCTCTTGTTGATTTATACTCCTCCACAACCTTCCCATTTGAATGTAGCCGGTGGGAGCTATTTGAATTGCTTCGCAAATCTTGAGTTATTTGGTGTAGACTGCAGATCTGACATGGCATCCCCTATATGACTTTCTGACACTGCAGTCTACTGTTTCACCTACCCCATCAGAGATGTCACTTTGATGTCTTGGGCAGGTAGTTAACTTTATTTTCTCCTTCTGATTTCTCAATCAGAGGTTGTCATTTTGCATCAATGCTCTCAATAAGCTCTGTTTGAATGTCAATCTTCATATTGAATCGTTGCCAATGCTTCAATCTTCAGATGGCCGAACTCTATGATTCTGATGCAGCTCTTTTTGGACCTAATCGTAGTGTCATGTTGAATGTTGCTCATCGACTGGTTGAGACAACACTACGATCCTGAAGAGTGTTCATTGTATCCTCAATGTAGAACACCTCTTCCTTCTTTTGTGTAGTGCTTCAACACTTCTGTTTGCTTCGACTGATCTTAGGAACTGATAGCTTGACTCCTTGTTCTTGCCTCTTCTGAATAGCAAGACACTTCAGATTTGTGGCATGCCGAGCTCGCTTTCTCATTGTGATCTCTCGTTCACTTATCATCAATGGACTGACCTAATGCTTAATCACTTTAGCCTTGTTCTTCATAAGCTAACCAATATCTTTGTGTACACTCCATCAGTTCCTTCTTTATTTGGCAAACACTACGATCCTGGTTACTTCCGAGATTTTTGTCTTCTGTTTACTTGACAGCTACTGCACTTGCTGACTTTCCTTAGTCAGTTACTTTAACTGAAGTCTTCTTCAGATCAACTTATGGAAGACTTCATCTTGAATGGCTTTACAACACAATCTGGATGTTGATTGGGTTGGTGCTTAGATCTTCTATTAGCTTGCATGTCATTCGTTGAGTGCTCTCTAGTTTTCTTCAGGTTGGATGTAACTTTGCAGTTCAGACCAGAGGCTTCATACTTTGGATATTCTGGGAGTGCTCATTTGTTGAGAATCGTATTTGCTCTACGATTCTGCCTTGACTTTATGAGCACATCTACTGAAGACTTAGTTCTGCATTCTACGATTCAGCTTGGGTTGTGCAGACACTACAACTCCGAGATCAGATCTTAACACTCTACGATTCTGAGTGTACTATACGATTCTTGACTTGGCTTCGGCAGATGCTCGATCGGATCGTAGACAGGCTGTCTCTAAGAATCTGAACATGACTTCCTCAGTAGACTACGGCTTCGAGGAAGCTCTTCTCGACACACTACGATGCTTCCTCATCTCTCCTGGCAGTCTACGAACTCCGAGATCTACTATCTTGCAAACTACGATTCTGCCCGTGACTCTCCTGGCAGACTGCGATTTCTGGTGCAGTGCTCGACGATCAGACAAGCCTATCTATTACATTATAAGATCAACCTAACAAGCTTGATTTTTCTACTTTTATAGTCCTTGTACATCATATCTTTTTAAGGACTTTACAAAGCTATTTTGCTTATGTAGGATCAACCTAACATATTTGATCAATTCATTCTAAGTCCTTGTACATACGTTCTTATTATCTATCAAAGGACTTTACCACTTTTCTTAATGCAAGCATATTTGCATATTCATTCATATATATCATAATCAAATCATATATAAATAGGAATAACATTCACATGTTTATTCCTGACAAAGAGTACCTTAGGCTATAACTTGAGAGAGAGAGAAAGATGAAGATGACAAAGATAATAAGAATGAACTCGAATGGAGTTTAGTTGAAAATGGGAAAGAACCCTAATGTGAACTGATGATCACGACGTGATCGGAATGAGATAGGAAATGATAAATAGTCTTTAACGACTAAGTTGCTATAGCTTGATGCTATAAGAGAAGGTACTATGAAATTGTACGAGGTGAACTCATAAGAAATTATACATAATGAGATACGAAGAATTTGTATCGAGCATAGAGAAAGTTAAGAGTGAGATAGAGTTAAGTGAGATTTCAATTGAGGACTCATGTGAGAGCTGAGTTGTAAAAACCTTTGTATGGGCGGAGGCTTTGTCCTCGCGCTCAGTTCCTCACAATGATAATCAATGGAATATCGGTGTCGCGCTATCGATACGCTTATGGTGAGAAGGTGATTCTTTTCTCATATCATATTTGGTAGATAGAGAATATTAAGACTAAGATAGGGAATTTTAAGATTAGGCGCGAGTTCTTAAAACTCATGCATATGGTAAGTTCGTAACTCATAATCATATTTGGTAGATAGAGACTATTAAGACTAATATTGTGTTGAAGCACTAGTAAACCTAGAGCGGAGTTCATAGGCTTGTGACCCCTCAGCATAATTTGAAATTTAAGATTTTCCATACTACTTCCCGATTATTGAAAAATCGTGGAAGATTCTTATTCTTTTAAAGGAAGAATGTAGTAAGTAGAATGTTCCTTAGAAAGGAAAAAGTGGTCGAATGCATTGGAGAAAGTTATAATAATAAAAACTTCTGAAAGGAGAATGGATAAAATTATTCAAAGGAATATGTAATATTCGGAATAGCACCGAGTAGAGGAGGTTTCGGTGATTCTGAGGACAGAATCCTTATAAGGGGGAGAGGATGTAAGAGCCCGAATTTTCAGAAAATATTAAAATAAAAATTTAGTAAATAAAATTCTTAAGGCATGAGAAGGGTTTGAATAAGAATATATATATATATATATATATATATATATATATATATATATATATGTGTGTGTGTGTGTGTGTGTGTGTGTGTGTGTGTGTGTGTGTGTGTGTGTGTGTTGTGAGATATGTGGTATGGTGTTGCATAGGGTAATATAAACTATGCAATAAGTGATTTCTATGTTTAATAAATATATTATTATTATATATTTGTTATTTATTGAAGAGGCGAGTTATTTGAAGTAAAGAAGATGGATAGAAATTTATCTATCAATATTAAATAATTTATGTGAAATTAATTTATCATAATAAGTTGGTGACATTAAATATCTTTGATAATCACCAATTTCTTGAGTATATGTACAAGTAAGTATCAAGTCTAAGGCAGTGCAACCATACCCTTTAATGGTGGATGTATAGGAGCTGGGCTAAACGATTCCTTCAGATAGCGGAGGTATATACGAATTAGTAACCGATCTAACTCACTGTGAAAATAATGTAGACGAGACGGAAACCAATTTGTTGGTTGTTTATGGGAAACCACTCAGTGTACTATATTGAAAACTATTAAAGACTCGATGCGTGCTAGGTTTAGACTTGTATATATGTACGTTGTTGACGAGAGAATAAAATCAATATACCTTTAAATTGGTTAGAGAATTATTAAGAAATTTAATACACGGCGAGAAGTGAAGACTGTAACAACCCGATATTTTCTATATAAATAAATCAGAAATTTTGCGTATAAATTTTTTTTATATATTTTAAGGATGAGGATTTGTACAAGATAAGATGTATATGTATTTATATGATAAATAAAAATATATTTATTACATGAATAATTACAAATAATTTTATTTTAGAATTATTGATTATTATAAAGTATATTCTTATAATAATTAATTATATGGTAGAAAGGTTTTTATTAATTATTTTTCATGAAAATATAGTTATATATTAGTTAGATAATATATGGAGTGATTTTTAGAATAATTATAATAATTATTTTAGTATATGAATTTTAGTACAGATTATTAAATTATTTATTTTACCTTAATTATTAAGGTTAATTACGGAAGAATAAATCAGATATGGAATCTAAATCCTAATTTTGGATTTTTATCAATGAATGAGAATAATAATATAATATTAATTATATTTTGATTTTTCAATGCTGTAAATATGTATTGTATGTACGTATTGAAGATGGTTGGTCAATTATGGTGTTTAATGTCAAAACCCTAATTTTACTATGGAAACCCTAATTTGAAAATCAATTGCGGGTTTAAGACTGTTACATAACCGTGTTACATGTTTTATGTTGTGTATTAATTGATTAATTAGGTAAACCCTAATTAAAATCTAGAAACCCTAAATAATTTCTAGAAAACCTTAAGTTATTAAAAAAACCCAAATTTTAAAATGTTAAACCCTAATTTGAAACTCAATTATGAGTTCGAGATTATTATGTAACGATGTTATATGATTTTATAACTAATTAGGTAAACCCTAATTAACATTTTAAAATATTAATTTTTAGAAATTCTAATTTCTATAATTAATAGCCCTAATTAAAAATTAGTAAACCTAATTACTAATTATAAATTCTAATTACTAAATTAGCAAGGTTAACCATAATAATTAAACCCTAATGTTCTTGTATAAATTAATTAAAAACTTAATCTAGTTAATAAACCCTAATTACAATTATAGAAACTAAAATTTATTAATTTATTTGTGCAAACCCTAATTAGACATCCTATAAATTATTTGTGCTAAACTTTAGGGTTAAACCCTAAAGGTCAAACCCTAAGGGTTTGTCAAGATTAAACTTTTGCCATTGAAATTATATAGAAAATGACCAAAAAGCCCTTATGCACATTTTTTATTGAGCTTGCTTGTAAATCTATCCATATATGGAGTTGGTGACCAAATGTATCTACTCTTTTGACTTAAAAATCTCCAGCAAATCAGTTCATGCATCAGCCATGTATAATATATTATCATATATATAGATTGGGAGAAAGAAAATGTTACATTAAAGCCTCATTTGATCACCACATTCATCAAATACTCTCTCTCTCTAACTTAAGAAATATATTCATATATCAGCTCACAAAACCATCCCCACGAATTCCTTAAACAAATCAGAATCTCATAATCAAAATTGCTCAAAGTGAGGTATAAAGCTAACCCTAAAATCTGATCTCAGTTGCAATGTTAGATGTTAGGATTTTATGTTAAAACTTGTTGTTTGTAGTTTATTATAATGATCTGTGTTGGTATTATACAGATCCATATCATCTAAGTGTCCAAAATTAAGTTTTAAGAAAATCTGGGAAAAATTTTGTGTTGTCTGACAACTAATGTCAGACCCGGTAGATCTATTTCTTTGTATGGTTTTTGTGTTTTGAGCATTGGTAATTATAGTATGTCAGGTGGTCTGTATTATAGAACTTTAATCTAGCCCAGATCGTGAACAGAATGAAAGTTACGGGTGGTCAAACCTCATTGACCGACCATGACTATCGAATTTCTGGAAAACCCGGATCGTGCCCAGAAACGTCTGACAAGATGTTCTTTGGCTCTGATCTTCAAGTTGTATGTCGATTTATTGTTTGTGTTGCATCTATGTTATATTGGGTAATATGATCTACAATATCATGCGTTAAGATCACCTAAACATCAAATATTATAAGCACAGAGGCTGGTCAAAGTAGGCACCACGAGCACGTTTTCTGTTTTCTGTGTAACCTAGAAAACAGATGAACGTGTCGTCTGACATCCTTTGACCGTGCGATATCTAGCGATTCTGTTATTTTTATAGTGATGTTAGGTAATGGATCTCTTCATATACATGTTGGTTACACAATTCAATTTTTAGATCACTAAACCTTTACCAGAATCACTAGTTATTGAAGCCCAAAGTAAGGCAGTCGAACTGTTCTTCATTTCTGGGTAACCCAGAAATGAAGAACAGCTCTGACACCTTCTTTGAAGGCTTTGATCTCCTTTGTTAAGCTTTGTTATGATCATGTTGTTGTTGGGTATTGTAGTATTACGCTAGCACTACACGATCTGATTAATATCATGCCCAGAAACACATTACACCGTGCACGATTCTTGGTCAAAATAGCACCCACGAAACTGCCTTATGAATGCTCAAGAACATGAAGAACACCTATAGCGACAGTTCTGTCACTATAGGTGGTCTTTAGCGACGAATTATTTATAAAAATCATATTTTTATTAAATAATTATGGGAAAATTAGTTTTTAATTATTAAAAATTTAAAATAAATTATTAAAAATTAATTTAAATTCCAAAAAATTTGTTTTTAATTATTTTTAAAATATTTCATAAATATTTAATATTAATGGTAATTAATTTATTTAATTATTATTAAATAAATTATTTAAAAATAATTTTAATACTTGAAAAATCATTTAAAATTATATTATGGTATAAGAAAATATTTTAAGTTATTTTTAATGACTTTTAATATTTTGTGATTAAATTTATTAATAAATTAATATTAATAATATTTAAGTTATTTACTAAATGAATTAAATAAATTAATTAAAAATGATTTTATTATATTAAAAATCATTTTAAATAATAATAAGGTATTCAAAAATATTTTAAGTTATAAAATATAACTTTCAATATTTAAAGGTAAATTTCATTAATCAATTATTATTAATGATATTAAAATAGTTTAATATTTATATTAAATAATTTAGTTTAAAAATAATTTTAATATTAGAAAAATAATTTTAAATGAAAATAAAGTGTTTAAAAATATTTTAAGTTATAAAATATAACTTTTAATATTTAAAGAATAATTTCATTAATAATTTAATATTAATGATATTAATTCAATACTAAATGATATTAAATTTATTTAATAATTATATTAAGTAAATAGTTTAAAAATAATTTTATTAATTTAAAAAATCATTTAAAAAGGATATAAATGAATTAAAAATATTTTAAGTTACAATTAATGACTTTTAATATTTTTGTAAATAGTACATTAATATTTAAATATTAATGGTAATTAATGAAAAATAATTTTAATTGTTTTAAAAATCATTTAAAGGTAATTTAAATACTTTAAAAATATTTTAAATTATTATAAATAACTTTAATATTTTGGCAATGGTTTCATTAATAGTTTAATATTAATTAAATATTAATGATAATAGAATTGTTTGAAATTTAAATCATTTAAGCATGATTCCGATGTTTAAAAATTCATGATAAATTATAATAAATGTTTAAAAATTATTATAAGTCATTTAAAAATAATATGACTGATACTTACGGATATTGAGTTGCAGAATAGAGTCTTAGACTCGATAATTACCCGATAAAGTCGTCGGTAGAACGACATGTTTCAAAAATTGATCTGGACTTAGATAATTTAATTAGATATGTGTTTATTTGTGATTCAATGGTTGGTAAACATATGTGATAATGCGATTAGGTTATGTGCTAACTGCAATAAGTAGTGTTATGTGTTGAGATATGTTATTTCAATCAGTAAAATGATCTGATTAATGATAGGTCGTGATATAAAAGATAAAACTAAGTTGTGAACTATAAGAAGCGCATTAGGCAAGTATCTTACATTTGCATTTTCTTTATGCAATGGACATGAGTAAGAATGTTTCTAAATTATATTAATACTGTACCGATTATTAACCCTATATTATATACGCTCATTGATTATCAACATGTTAGTATATGGTAATTCAGATATATATTCTGTTTATTAATTTCTATAAATGCTTACACAAGTGTCCCCACTTGGATAATCATTGTATTTAATCACATGTTGATACACCTTTATCAATTACCCGTATATATATATATATATATATATATATATATATATATATATATATATATATATATATATATATATATATATGTTGAATTATAGATTATTGTTGAACAAGATAAAACATTTGATTTGGAACCCAGACAAGTATGAACATCCCTACACGGGAAAACTTTTATGCGCCCAAGGCGGACAGAGTGAACGATACCCTCGTTCTTGCATGTACTGTTGATCAATACAGGGTACAACGGGCTAATCACCCCCATACCCGTAAGTCATGACGGTTTACAGATGAAGTTCTGTTTAACCTTTTTGAAAATAAAAACAATGTTCATAGTATGTCACCTTAACCCTATTTATAGTCATTACGTAGTTTCAAAAATTTGAAAGAGGGTTGTTATAATATTATCGGTATAGATACTTCACAATTATTGATCTGTTGTTAAAGGGTAGTATAAAAAAATATTTAAATTCTTTCAGCTTATATATATATAATTGTTATTACTTGTTGGGCACTCAAATGCTCATCCTTGCTTAATTTAAATGTTTCAGCCAAGTGTGAAGAACCAGAGAACTCATGCAGAAACAAGGGAAAAGGAAAGCTAACCAAATAAGATTTGTGATAGTTATTTAATCGTTTGATATTATTATTAAGATAATGATATATATTTTCTATTATGAGTTGTAAGGAATGTATTAAAGGTTACGTACTTGGGAGCTAGACTCTAATAATCATGTAAATTAAGTTGATCTTTATATTATTGTTATTATTATTAGTATTATTCCGCTCATAGAAATGGTATCGTGAAGCACCGAGTTCGGGTTTCAAGTACCCGAATTTGGGGGCTTTACAGGTTGGTATCAGAGCTTAGGGGTTAAAAACCTTAGGTGGGCTAGACCTTAGGCTATAACATTAGAACAGAGGGAAACGTTGAAAATATAAATAACTCATATAGAGTTTAAAAAGGAGATGAATTGAATAAATTTATCGTCAAATAAAATAAAAGATAACTTATATAAAACTCTTATTTATTGTGTGTATATACTATATGCTAATCAGGATAACTTGTGTGTGTAGATGTCTAGTGGAAAAGGCTTGTTATATGCTTATAGCGTGAAGAATGATCAAATACATACACCCGAGCTAATATCGAAGCTAGTAGCTGAAGTAGAAGCTCACAATGGAAACAACTCAAACGATGTGGTTATTGTAGAAAGCGTAACACCAGATCCGGAGATGGTGGACCTGACAGATAGTGATTTGGACACTAAAGTTGACGCTGATCAAGCATCAACGGAGGTGCAGGATTTGAGGAACAAGGTTTCTTCTCTGGAAAGGTTGTGGAAAATAGAGAAGCTGTTGAATAGTCAATTGCGACAGGCGTTAATAGAAACAATGGAAGAATAAGATAAGCTTAAAATCCAAATTGATCAGATAGGAGCCACAAGCAACACGTCGTGTGCAGCTCCGAACAATAAGGGGAAAAGAAAGATAGAAGACCATGACGTAGGAAAACCTGATAAGAAGAAAGGGAGAAGAATATGTTATCTTTGCGGTTATGAAGGACATACTACTCTGTATTGTCCTGACTACAAACCAGGAGCATGTTTTATATGTGGGATAGAAGGTCATCAGGCGAAAGGTTGTCCAAAGAAAAAGGCGTAGTTAATAAGTAGTATAGGTTCTGTGATATAGGTGTGTTTAATGTAATATGTGTGCTTAGTATGTCTTTGTAAGGTTATATTCTAAAACTTTTGTAATGACCAAGTTTGTAAATCCCGACTTTTATGGTCACAAAGGGATAACTGATGTTTAAAGCATTATATGCTATGCTATGTAAAATATTCGTTTAATGAATATGAATCTAAGTTTGAGAAATGAAACAAGTTTAAAATATTAAACTTATGCGATAAGGTTTAGAATGTAAGTTAAATTTATGATTTTTTTTAATCAGATAATACCGCCAAGACGTCGAACACGAAATCAAAGGGCAAAAGAATCTGTCAATAACGTTGAGGGACAACAACAAGCAGACCCGATGCAGCACTTTGCAAACATGGTAGCACAAGCTATGCAACAAGGGATGCCAGCCACAGGGAACCAACCGGACAACCGTTTAGCAAATTTCAAAGATTTTAAGGCTGTAGGACCGCCAGAATTCAAAGGTACAACTGACCCTGTTGAGGCCCAAACTTAGGTTAAAGAAATTGAAAAAGCATTCGTGATAGCTAGGGTAGCTGAGGGGCAGAAGACTATTTTTGCCACCTACATGATGAAGGGTGAGGCAAATTTTTGGTGGAAAGTGAATCAGACAAGGGCAAAAGAAGGTGTAGTCACTTGGGATAGGTTCAAAACTTTATTTTTCGAAAACTATTTTTCACCTAGTATGCAAGCTAGGATGGAGGTAAAATTTTTAGAGTTGAAGCAGGAGAATATGACAGTATCCGAATATGCTGCCAAATTTAAGGAGTTAGCTAGGTTTACCCCGCATCAAGTTGATGCGGAGGCTAGGAAAGCGAGAAGGTTTGAGCTGGGATTAAAACCCTGGCTCTACAACAAGGTGGCAGTGTTGCAGATCCCTACATTTGTAGCACTCATGGAGAAGGCGATTATTGCGGAAGAGGGAAGTGAGGCCATGAGCCTCTACAACAAGAAGAGGAAGAATAAGGGTAAGACCGAAGGAGCTGGGAAGGTAGGAATTAATAGTGGGAGCAGGAGTGGAGATGGAAAGAGGAAAGTGAATAACTTTGGGAATGTTCAGATCAAGCATGAAGGAGTTAAGAAGCCAGTTGTGTAGTGTAAAACGTGCGGGAAGAACCATTCAGCGGAGTGTTTGAAGGAAAAGTTTGTTTGTTACAAGTGCGGGCAGGAGGGCCATATCTCTCCCAACTGCCCCAATCCTAGGATGAACAGTGGGTGTTTTCTTTGCGGATTGACTGAGCACAAGGTGAAAGATTATCCGAAGAGGAGGGCGAAGGTAGGAAGTGTAAACACGGGCACTGGCAGCGGGACTTTGGCAATCACAGGACCGACTTCGTCAAACAAGCCAACAAAATCAACAGCAAGGGTCTACAATATAATTGTCCAGGATACGATGGCAGCTGGAAATGCAACTCCATGTATTATTCATACAACTTTTATTTTATTATACATGATTTTTCTTATCTATTGTAAATTATGTTGTAAAGAAATTTTGAGGGAGGAATTTGAGTTCTTTTAGAAATCAAATTTCCGTTTAATCAGAAAGACAACCTTTACGTGAATAGTTAAAGATCAGTTCGATCAAATTATGATCGAGATCTACTTGCAATGATTGTGTATGCTATGTACCCCTGTATGTATAGGTTTTAAAACGGTAATTTCAGGGACGAAATCTTTATAAGGGAGGGTGAATGTAACAACCCGATATTTTCTATATAAATAAATTAAAAATTGTGCGTATAATTTTTTTTATATATATTTTAAGGATGAGGATTTGTACAAGATAAGATGTATATGTATTTATGTGAAAAATAAAAATATATTTATTACATGAATAATTACAAATAATTTTATTTTAGAATTATTGATTATTATAAAGTATATTCTTATAATAATTAATTTTATGGTAGAAAGGTTTTTATTAATTATTTTTCATGAAAATATAGTTATATATTATTTAAATAATATATGGAGTGATTTTTAGAATAATTATAATAATTATTTTATTATATGAATTTTAGTACAGATTATTAAATTATTTATTTTACCTTAATTATTAAGGTTAATTATGGAAGAATAAATCAGATATGGAATCCAAACCCTAATTTTGGATTTTTATCAAGGAATGAGAATAATAATATAATATTTATTATATTTTGATTTTTCAGTGCTATAAATATGTACTGTATGTACGTATTGAAGATGGTTGGTCAATTATGGTGTTTAATGTCAAAACCCTAGTTTTATTATGGGAAACCCTAGTTTGAAAATCAATTACGGGTTTAAGATTGTTACATAACTTTGTTACATATTTTATGTTGTGTATTAATTGATTAATTAGGTAAACCCTAATTAAAATCTAGAAACCCTAAATAATTTTTAGAAAACCCTAAGTTATTAAAAAACCCTAATTTTAAAATGTTAAACCCTAATTTGAAACTCAATTATGAGTTCGATATTATAATGTAACGATGTTGTATGATTTTACGAATAATTAGGTAAACCCTAATTAACATTTTGAAATATTAATATCTAAAAACCATAATTTCTATAATTAGTAACCCTAATTAAAAATTAGTAAACCTAATTACTAATTATAAATTCTAATTACTAAATTAGCAAGGTTAACCATAATAATTAAACCCTAATGTTCCTGTATAAATTAATTAAAAACTTAATCTAATTAATAAACCCTAATTACAATTTTAGAAACTAAAATTTATTAATTTATTTGTGCAAACCCTAATTAGACATCCTACAAATTATTTGTACTAAACCTTAGGGTTAAACCCTAAAGGTCAAACCCTAAGGGTTTGTCAATATTAAATTTTTGCCATTAAAATTATATAGCAAATGACCAAAAAGCCCTTATGCACATTTTTTATTGAGATTGCTTGTAAATCTATCCATATATTGAGTTGGTGACCAAATGTATCTACTCTTTTGACTTAAAAATCTCTAGCAAATCAGTTCATGTATCAGCCATGTGTAATATATTATCATATATATAGATTGGGAGAGAGACAATGTTACATTAAAGCCTCATTTGATCACCACATTCATCAAATACTCTCTCTCTCTCTCTAACTTAAGAAGTATAGTAGTATATCAGCTCACAAAACTAGCCCCACGAATTCCTTAAACAAATCAGAATCTCATAATCAAAATTGCTCAAAGTGAGGTATAAAGCTAACCCTAGAATCTGATCTCAGTTGCCATGTTAGATGTTAGGATTTTATGTTAAAACTTGTTATTTGTAGTTTATTATGATGGTCTGGGTTGGTATTATACAGATCCATACCATCTAAGTGTCCAAAATTAAGTTTTAAGAAAATCTGGGAAAAATTTTTGTGTTGTCTAACAACTAATGTCAGACCCGGTAAATCTATTTCTGTGTATGGTTTTTGTGTTTTGAGTGTTGGTAATTATAGTATGTCAGGTGGTCTGTATTCTGGAACTTTAATCTAGCCCATATCGTGCACAGAATGAAAGTTACGGGTGGTCAAACCTCATTGACCGACCATGACTATCGGATTTCTGAAAAACCCAGATCGTGCCCAGAAATGTCTGACAAGATGTTCTTGGGCTCTGATCTTCAAGTTGTATGTCGATTTATTGTTTGTGTTGCATCTATGTTATAATGGGTAATATGATCTACAATATCATGCCTTAAGATCACCTAAACATCAAATATTATGAGCACAGAGGCTGGTCAAAGTAGGTACCACGAGCACGTTTTCTGTTTTCTGGGTAACCCAGAAAACAGATGAACGTGTCGTCTGACATCCTTTGATCGTGCGATATCTAGCAATTCTGTTATTTTTATAGTGATGTTAGGTAATGGATCTCTTCATGTACATGTTGGTTACACACTTCAATCTTTAGATCACTAAACCTTTACCAGAATCACTAGTTATTGAAGCCCAAAGTAAGGCAGTCGAATTGTTCTTCATTTCTGGGTAACCCAGAAATGAAGAATAGCTCTGACACCTTCTTTGAAGGTTTTGATCTCCTTTGTTAAGCTTTGTTATGATCATGTTGTTGTTGGATATTGTAGTCTTACGCTAGCACTACACGATCAGATTAATAGCATGCCCAGAAACACATTACACCATGCACGATTCTTGGTCAAAGTGGCACCCACAAAACTGCCTTATGAATGCTCAAGAACATAAAGAACACATATAGCGACAGTTCTGTCATTATAGGTGGTCTTTAGCGACAGATTATTTATAAAAATCATATTTTTATTAAATAATTATGGGAAAATTAGTTTTTAATTATTAAAAATTCAAAATAAATTATTAAAAATTATTTTAAATTTCGAAAATTAGTTTTTAATTATTTTGAAAATATTTCATAAATATTTAATATTAAAGGTATCTAATTTATTTAATTATAATATTAAATAAATTATTAAAAAATAATTTTAATACTTGAAAAATCATTTAAAATTATATTATGATATAAGAAAATATTTTAAGTTATTTTTAATAAGTTTTAATATTTTGTGATGAAATTCATTAATAAATTAATATTAATGATATTTAAGTTATTTACTTAATGAATTAAATAAATTAATTAAAAACAATTTTATTATATTAAAAATCATTTTAAATAATAATAAGGTATTCAAAAATATTTTAAGTTATAAAATATAACTTTCAATATTTAAATGTAAATTTCATTAATCAATTATTATTAATGATATTAAAATTGTTTAATATTTATATTAAATAATTTAGTTTAAAAATGATTTTAATATTAGAAAAATCATTTTAAATGAAAATAAAATGTTTAAAAATATTTTAAGTTATAAAATATAACTTTTAATATTTAAAGAATAATTTTATTAATAATTTAATATTAATAATATTAATTTAATACTAAATGATATTAAATTTATTTAATAATTATATTAAATAAATAGTTTAAAAATGATTTTATTAATTTAAAAAATTATTTAAAAAAGATATAAATGAATTAAAAATATTTTAAGTTACAATTAATGACTTTTAATATTTTGGTAAATAGTACATTAATATTTAAATATTAATGATAATTAATTAAAAATGATTTTAATTGTTTTAAAAATCATTTAAAGGTAATTTAAATACTTTAAAAATATTCTAAGTTATTATAAATAACTTTAATATTTTGGCAATGGTTTCATTAATAGTTTAATATTAATTAAATATTAATGATAATAGAATTGTTTGATATTTAAATTATTTAAGCATGATTCCGATGTTTGAAAATTCATGATAAATTGTAATAAATGTTTAAAAATTATTATAAGTCATTTAAAAATAATATGACTGATATTTACGGATATTGAGTTACAGAATAGAGTCTTAGACTCGATAATTACCCGATAAAGTCGTCGGTAGACCGACATGTTTCAAAAATTGATCTGGACTTAGATAATTTAATTAGATATGTGTTTATTTGTGATTCAATGGTTGTTAAACATATGTGATAATGTGATTAGATTATGTGTTGACTGCAATATGCAGTGTTATGTGTTGAGATATGTTATTCTAATCAGTAAAATGATCTGATTAATGATAGGTCGTGATATAAAAGATAAAACTAAGTTATGAACTATAAGCAGCGCATTAGGCAAGTATCTTACCTTTGTATTTTCTTTATGCAATGGACATGAGTAAGAATGTTTCTAAATTATATTAATACTATACAGATTATTAACCCTATATTGTATACGCTCATTGATTATCAACATGTTAGTATATGGTAATTCAGATATATATTCTGTTTGTTAATTTCTATAAATGCTTACACAAGTGTCCCCACTTGGATAATCATTGTATTTAATCACATGTTGATACACCTTTGTCAATTACCCGTATATATATATATATATATATATATATATATATATATATATATATGTTGAATTATAGATTATTGTTGAACAAGATAAAACCTTTGATTTGGAACCCAGACAAGTATGAAGATCCCTACACGGAAAAACTTTTATGCGCCCAAGGCGGACAGAGTGAACGATACCCTCGTTCTTGCATGTAGTGTTGATCAATACAGGGTACAACGGGCTGATCACCCTCGTGCCTGTAAGTCATGATGATTTACAGATGAAGTTCTGTTTAACCTTCTCGAAAATAAAAATAATGTTCATAGTATGTCACCTTAACCCTATTTATAGTCATTGCGTAGTTTCAAAAATTTGAAAGAGGGTTGTTATGTTATTATTATCGGTATAGATACTTCACAATTATTGATCTGTTGTTGAAGGGTAGTATAAAGAAAATATTTTAATTGTTATTACTTGTTGGGCACTCAAATGCTCATCCTTGCTTAATTTAAATGTTTCAGCCAAGTGTGAAGAACCAGAGAGCTCATACAGAAATAAGGGAAAAGGAAAGCTAACCAAATAAGATTTGTGATAGTTATGTAATCGTTTGATATTATTATTAAGACAATGATATATATTATCTATTATGGGTTGTAAGGAATGTATTAAAGGTTACGTACTTGGGAGCTAGACTTTGATAATCATATAAATTAAGTTGATCCTTATATTATTGTTATTATTATTAGTATTATTCCGCTCATAGAAATGGTATCGTGAAGCACCGAGTTCGGGTTTCAAGTACCTAGATTTTGGGGCTTTACAAAGACTAAAGGAATGAATGTATGCGAGATCTTTATAGTTAACTAACTATTAAGGGAAATAGAGTTTGAACTTGAAGTTAATCTCTAAATCATTGAAGAATGTTGTGGTAGATGTTAGTTAACTTGTATATCAATTTAGTAATTTAAAAACATGAAGTATTCATGAATTGAAGCTAAGGTTCTGCTCAAGCAGAACTTGTCTTCCTCTAAACTTGAGGTGGAGCAACTGCGCCACTTCCAAGCTTATGACCAGCGCAACTGCGCCTGTCTGTAGGATGTTCTGAGAAAGTCTATGGAATTTAAAATTCGAGAAATGGATACTAAGGACTCATAGGGATAATAAAATCTTAAATGATGATTAAGTTGTCCATGAATGGATTTGAATATGAGTTAATTAATTAACCCAAAATAAATATGGTTAATTAGGCGATATTATAGAATATTATATTATGAAGCTTAAGAGTTATTATTTTGGAACAATTTATGGAAGAAGTGAAATGAAAGAATTATATTATATTAATTAGTGGAGTACATACTAATTATTAAGGAAATTGTTATTTGGATAAAGATGTTATGAGTATAAGTTCATAGTATATACTCATTTAAGGTAATTAAATATTAAGGTTAAATGTGCCACCTAAACCTTATATTAAATAAATATTAAAATAATGTGAAATTGGGAAAAAGCCAAACGTGGCCTAGACCCATAATATTTTATTGTGAAAATAAGATGCTTGAGTTATATAACTCTAGTAAATGAGATAAATGAGCCTTGTGTGGCCTAAGTATTAAAGTTAAACTAGACTGAAGGTTTAACTGAAATTATTAAAAGAGAATTAATGGAAAGATAATAGATGCTTGATATTAATCATTTTGATAATTATGTGTGATAAGAAATAATGGATTGGCAATACCCAACTGAATGATATTTAGCCTAATTCAAATATTATGTGGACTAATGCACATGGAGTATATGATGTGAGTACATAAATAATCCCTAATTTTACTTGGTGTAGTAGCATTAACACATTAAAATTTTATTTTTGAGAACTAAACTAAGCTAGTTGCTGAGTTAGAAGCTTTTGTCCCAATTAGGGAGTCTCATTTCTCTCATACACGTGAATAGGTCGTTGGCCTATCCCCTCTATTGTGTAACCACCAAGAATTATACAGTGACTATGAAGGCTAGGTGATCATTAGCTAGAAAGTTGGCTGATGGTGGGTGGTTGAACAACCCACTGTAAACCAGTGTGTTCTTCTTCTACACTTTAGTCTCAACTTCCATGTAAAACCTTTAGCCAGTCCATCATTCCTCTATAAATAGAGTCCCCTTCTTCTCTTCCCCATTTGAAAAATTCTCTGAGAAATTGGTTATGAGAGTTTGGTAGAATTGAAAGTAATCAGAGATTGGGAGAGCTATAGATAGCAAATTGGAGCAATCAAGAGGTAATGAGTCTAACTTATCTGCTTTTGATTCCTAAGTTTTTAATTCCTTAGAAATGACAAGAAAAACTTGCTTTTGAGTCACAAAATTTATGGCTAAGGATGGTTATAATCCATGAATTATTGGTAGATATTGTTAATATAGTTAAATACAAAATCAACGAAAGTTAAACGAACCAATTTGGTTTAGAAATGAATTCGTAGTGAATGAATTCGCTAAATTGTCAAAACATGAACATTTAGTATGAACATGAGTTTGAATTAATATTTGGGTTAGTTAATGTTTATGTTAGTTGTTGGGTATTTGGTATGTTGTAGGTTTTATGAGTTACAAACCCATAGAATCGAAAATGGACTAATTTTGATGAGTATAACTCATGTTATGAAAATTGGAAGGAGTATGGGTCTGTAAAATTACCAAGAACGGAACCTGAGAGGTTGTTCTGCCTCCCAGGGCGTAGCTGCACTGCCCTCAAGGCCATTTGGGGTGCAGCTGCGCCGGACATTAGTGTCAGGTAGACTACTTTGACCTGCTATAGTAAATTAAGCATAACTTTTTCATACAAACTCTAATTGAGGTGATCAAGATGATCCGGAACAGGAACGAATAGACCTACAACTTTTGTTCTTTAAGATATTCAATTTGAGATTGTTGGAAGGGGTCAAAAAAGTCATCTTTGTGACTGTTATGTATTTGGACACAATCAGAGGGCGTCGAGTGAGCACATACGCAAGTATAGTGCTCCCGGCGATGGAATATGTTATTCTAAGTGATAAAATATAAATACGCATGATAATAAACATGACATATAAGATTACCTTGCTCATAATAGAAAGCATTAGCATGACTTAGTATATGTTTTGAAAAGAAACTTAAATATTTTGAAAACAAACTTTGACGAAATTGTGTACCTTTAATTTTGACCTTGAGAGCATATATATGAGGTCTAATTACGCATGATGTAAGATTCAAAGTTGAATCGTGTGTGTGATCGATAACTTGTTTTGGTTAAAATGATTTCAAAGGCAAACTCCATTATCTTTTGTAAACTAAGTTTTAAAACATGAAGTGGTTATATTTTGACCTTGCAAACATAGAGAGAAACATGTACAAACGAGTATGACATGTAAGTTGAAGTTGCCTTGCATGACTAATTTAGTATGACATTGATTTTGAGAATAAAGCTTTGAAGTTTTGAAACTAAGAGGGACGAACATTAAGTACTTGTGTTCTGATCTCATGTGCAAATATGATAGGACTTTTATGCCTCTAGGCATGATGGGTACGTGCACACTACTAGATAGACGTAATACGAACTATGCATGTCTTAAAGTAAGATTCCAAGTGATAAACCATACTAGAGATATGATTACATAAAAGTATGTGTATTAAAAGTTGTTTAACCTCATTGATGGTCAATAGTTAGACCCTTGTTGTATGAACTTACTTAGCCTTGAAATAAATGGCAATAAAACTATGAAGTTAAGGTAAATACAAGAGACACCCAACTTGGGCTAAGACCTCTTAACATGTGGATAAGTTATGTGTTAATAGTAATGCATGCTAAAAACCCAAATGAAACCAGAAAATAAATACTCAACTTTGGTCTTGCCATGGGACGACGCAGCTGTGCCCATCCTAGGCTAAACTGTAGCGCAGCTGCGCTGCAGGACAGTGCTGCCAAACAATTTTAATGGTAACAAGGACCTTAAAACATGTGTGTATGAATGTCTAAAGTTATAATACTTGACATAGATGATGTTTTAAGCATATGAGCATGTAATGGTTATATAAAACACAGAGTTGTTAAATTTTATTAGGGTTTGCAAAATGCAAGAACTATGTGAATCATGCATCTATGAGTTTAAAATATGTAAAAAACACATAGCGAGTCAAGTGTGTGATAGATATATATGAATGTTGGTATCAAGTATGAGTGGTTAAGGTATACCTATAAATACCTAGCTATTCTAAGAGTATGATGAGAAAGTGAAATGTAAGTTTTATAAACCTAGTTAGGAAATAATGTAACATTACTATTATATTAAGAATGTATGAAACGTATGACTAATGGATATGAATCCATGATTATATAACTGTGTAGGAAAACATGAGGCGCAGATAACTATAAGCAGTTAAGTCGTAGTTGATAAACTATGAATCAAGCAAGTCTTTTAGTTCCTATTTGTTATATGAATTCGATAACTATTAGTTGAGTTATATTATGCCATGAGAATGTTGATGTATATATATGAAATGAATATGAGATATGTATGAAATGTGAAAGTTGATCTTTGATGATATGCTTGTGAAATAAACCTATATGCCTGTTATGTGAGAAGTAACATGCTTAGTAAATATAAATTGATTATGAATGCATGAACTGAGTGTGATATTATATGTTATGTGCTGCATGAAAACTGTTAGAATTGCTAGGCTGTCGAGCTCACCCTTGCAAATAATCACTTTTGCAGGTTAAGGACTCACGGTAAAGATTAGGTGCTACTTGATTGATAGAGTTCAATAGTATCAAAGGAGATTGATTTATTTATTTAATTATATACTCTTGAACCATTTTTAGGTTCTAGGAGTTGTACATGATAGTAGTTTACGATGTGTAATACATGTTAAGTTGTACTATGTTATATATAGAGGAATTCAAATCGAGATGAAAAGATTTATACAGTAATTCGAATAGAATGAATCATAACATAAATTGATTTAAGGATATGTAATTGATTCAAGTTAAGATATCAATAAAAGATTTATTTTTAAGGAGATTGAAAAAGTTTAAATTATTTCGCATATTTTTATAACATCGAATACGATGTAAGACAGGAATGGTAAATGTCTAAGATTTGAAACTTATAAAAGTTTGGGGTCATTATGCAGATCCTGGAAATAGAAAGAATTTATATTCTAATTTGTAATAAGCAAAGTTATATTCATTAAGTTGTGAATAAAAAATATAAATAGTTGAACGATAGTGGTATCGTGGCGGACTGGATTCGAGGTTTGAAGGGACCCAGATTTGGGGGCGTCACACTGCGTAGCATTGACAATGATCCGATGTTGTAAGCTATTGAAAACTACTTCAACGAAGGTCAGAATGATTGACATTGCAAACTATTAGAGACAACTCCAGCATAGCATCGGGAATGGTCCGGTGGTGTAAGCAGTTGAAAACTACTTCAACAAAGGTCAAAATGATTAACATTATAAACCGTTGGCAACAACTCCAGCGTCACATCGGGAATGATCCGGTGGTGTAAGCCGTTGAAAACTACTTCAATGAAGGTCAAAATGATTGACATTGCAAACCGTTGGTGACAGCTCCAGTGTAGCATCGAGAATGGTCCGGTGAAATAAGCTGTTGAAAATTACTTCAACGAGGGTCAACAGATCTGACGATGAAAATCGTTGGCGACAACTCCATCGTAGCTTCGGGGAGGATCGATGATGGAATCTGTGTATAAATCGCTAGCCGAGGCACCGCGAAGGTTCGATGATTTTCAGACCGTTGTAAACTACTATTCAAGTAAGCACTGAGGAAAGTCATTGATGGTCAACCTTCACAAAACTATCATTCGAGTAAGTATTGTGAGGATACTGTGAAAGCAAGCAATAAAACTTCTATCTCTAGTGGAGCTATTGGCATCAACCTGATAGAGAAGCCTGGGAGGTGGTGACAATCCCAACGTAATAGCAGGAAGAATCCAATTATGGCAACCAAGGTAAGCTATCATCAGGATAAACATCAAAAATCCCCAGAGAGTCACTCGCAAAAGAGATGAACATCTTCGGCAGAAATAAAGTCAGAAAGCACATCTAAAGATAAAGAACGTTGGCGACAACCTCAACGTCAAAATCCAATGGTCTCAGCCATAGGAAAACTTCCACAACAACGATTTTGAAAACATATCTACAACTTGACATCGAATCAGTCTCAATAGTACTGAAGAACATCTCAAACCGTTGGCGACAACCCCAGCGTGGCATCGGGAAAGATCAGGTAATGAAAGCTTTGTAAATTACCGTTTGAGTAGACATTCAAGGTGGTTCAGTGCAGACCATCATTGACAACTCCATTCCCAACAAAAATGGAGGGAGCAAGCAATTATAAAATGTTGTTGGAAATAATTCCAAACAAGAACATTCAGCATCAATAATATCATAATGCATTGCATGGCATCATTTAATGTTTTCATATTTCAAGTGTCTAATAATATTTATCATGTTCATGTCATTGCATTGCATAAACATGATAAAGATGGGCATCTATAGACACTCAAATTTTGCATTCATGTTACTAACCATGCAGGAGGGCAGAATCGTCTTTCATCTTCCAGAGACAACCCTATAAGTCAAAGAGATCAAACCCCGAAGACAAACCCGAGAGATCAAATCCAAACCTCGATGACAACCCTGGGAGATCAGAATCTAACCCCAGCGACAACCCCGGGAGATCAAATCCAAGCTCCAAAGACAATTGGGAGTTCAAGCCAAAACCCGGTAATAACCCCGGGAAACATCAGACCAACTTCAGAGATAACCCTGAAGACTGTCAAAAGTCAACGATAGTCCAATCTCGGAGACAACCCTGAGAAAAGACGGCTACAACCGCATCAAACCCGAAACCAACCCATGAGGGGAAAAATAGTAATTTTTCCAACTCAACATTAATTCAACACAAATCACTGCAAAAGAAGTCACGCGGAACCATAACATCAATCCCGAGTGAAAATAGCACAAGACAGCTCAAGGGATGGACAGCGAAGACTCAAAGATCTGGTCATGGACCCATCTTCCCAGATTTGAAAAATATCAAATCCCATGTCATTGTGTAGCTCTCTTCAAGGGCTTTCCAGAAAGGTGTAGCACGCCTCTATTAGATTCCCAAATTGAAAGTTATGAAGGTTCGAGCACAGCGCGTTGGCCCCAGTGCACGTACTTCGAGACAACAGGACCCACGGGATCGGGCCCACCCAGGCAATCACAGGTAGACTTGCGGCTGTCTCTGGTAGACCTGCGACTACTTTGGTCTATAAATAGACCCCCCCCCATCAGCCAAAAAAGAAAAAAGAAAAAAAAGGAAAAAAAAGAGAAAACTCTGTCCATTTCAGCTCTTAACCCCTCCTATAGTGTTTCAAACTTCAATATTATACTTTCTAAACACTTATGTACATATATACTACGATATATCAAATTTTAACTGGTGGAAACTGAGTTTTCAAGTTCGATATATATATATATATATATATATATATATATATATATATATATATATATATATATATATATATATATATATATATATATATATATATATATATATATATATATTTTAACTGCTCATTCAATGTAAATCTATAGTATTTGAATTTATAGCCTAGATTTATCTAAATGTAGCCATATCTAACTTTTAACCAGTTCAAAGTTGCAAAACAGGAACCGTTGAGCTAGAATGGCTAAGATTTATTTAAATCTAGTTTTCTTTTTAGTTTTTATCATGTGAGCCTAGGAGCTACAGGATCTAAGATCCCGCTTACGGATCTAGATCTGGTTCCCATAATGGACCCTTTTTAGCTGTACGGCTAGCTTGAAAATTATATTTACGGTGTTTGGACATCCTTAGATGGCTTCTATGCTCACAAGGAGCCCGAGACTTGTATGTATATTATTTTGTCGAGGATGCTTCGCATCTCGAGAATAAAATCAAATCAAGCCGAATACGGAATAAAATGAAAGAATCAAAGGCCTCAATTACTATGTGAGCATAAGGGTTTGAAAACCTATTTTCAAAACATCATTTCTGAACATATTACTTCAAATTAAACTTTTATACAAATCAAACCTTTTGTATATAGATGCAAACAAGGCATAGCACTACTTCCAAATAATGCACTTAGGCCCAACATACACACACACACTTCAAATAAATTAGGGAATTAAAAAGACACGTTAACCGTGTTTTCATGGAAGTCGGGGGGTGCCTAACACCTTCCCCCCGCTTAATCAAGCCCCCAAACTCTATGAATCTCGGTTTCCAATGCTTGTTAAACAGAGTCCAATAATTGGGCCTTCGTGTAAACCTTTTCAAAATTGGTTGAGTTGGTACAACCATTTCAAAACTACCAACTGGTGACTCTAAATTTTCAAATCATTGACATCTTGTGTCGGACTCTTTTTAAACTCGCCCTTTCAAACAAAATTCAACACATAGAAAATATAAAGGGTAAAAAGAGGAATTCAAAGAAAAGAGGAAATTTTTCTCAACGTCGACAATCCTTACCCAACCATTAATCCATGGTTCGACCCATCTTTAACAGATCCTAGTTTAGGCTTGGTTCGAATTCAATTTGGGCCAAACTTTGGGCTTTAATTTAACATTTATTTTGGGCCTTGATTTAATTATCATTGGGCATCCTAACATTACCTTATTGGGCTTACCAAAGTCAAAGCCCAATGGCTTAGTAACCCATCTTAAGTTTTATTGAGTTTGACTTCTCATATTCCTACCTTATAATAATTCGTATTATACTTAAATTCTCCTCATATTCTTCTCGTATAATAATTTAGATTATACTCGATTTCTTTTCCTTTAAATCCCTTTAATTATGACACAGTCGAAAAACTGCGTTTCTCGGTTTCCAAATTTTATTGGACATTCTGTCTTTCCCGACATCCTAATATTAGTGTATTCTTTGAAATATCAAAAAACTAAAAAAACATATTTTGGTGAATAGTATTTTCCACGACGTTTTCCCTAAACATAGTTAAACGATCGAAAAGTACAAAATAATATTTTTTGTCATTTTTATTTCGTCTGATTTCTGCACATTTTTTGAGAAAAACTTTTATCAACTAACATAACTTTTCATGACATATTACCATCAAATCTTAAAACAGAATGTCATTTTGACATACCAATCTCTTAAAAATATTTAGGTTATTCAGACCCTAAACCCTTAGGTTTCATCGGATGAATAATGTATATTTCGTCTTCTTCTCGAAAAATTTCATTTCCTCAAAAAAAAAATTCATATTCAAAATTCTTACACATTTATTCTAGGCCATAGCCAGTATCCTAACGTTTTATACTCATCCTAAGTTATAGAACGACTAATAAACACATAACACAAAATATTATTAATAAAAATTTATTTTATAAAATAATAATTCTTTAAACTTAACTTATAGGACTATCCGATTTTTTGGATTGTCACAGTTGTTGATTGGAGGTCCCGATGCATTCACCAAACATCCTTGGTAGTAATCGAAGATCAAAAGATGTGTCTAACAGCTAGGTTGCTGAAAGTGACACGTCAATGGTGTTAGGTGAGAAAGCAGACTGATGTGATAGGAAAGCTAAAGAGGAGCTGACACATAGGTTTAAAATGTCCACATCAGAAATCCCAAAGTATCTAAACATTAAATGCACCAACAGGCATCTAGCAACAGGAAGACTTTTTAGCAAGCTATAGAAGGCAACCAAGGTTCAAATTTCAAAAGACGAACACTGATCAAAAAGCCTAAGCTCTGCCAAAGTCAAAAGAACACACTCTAGGATCTTGAATATCCAGTTCAAGCGGCTAAGTACTTGAGAAGAAAAACATAATTGTCGACGACGGGATTTTTATTGTCCCTTTTCTATTCTTGTCTTTTGGTGTTCTCATGTTAGGTGAGATTTATTTGAAAAAACAAGTTGTGAAAAAATTCGATATGTATATGTCAATGATTTTGTGACGCCCCCAAAATTAGGTATACATCACCCATCTTGGGTCGTCAGATACATAGTACAGAATACAAATACAACTTACTAATACAACTGTCGTGTACAATAAAGAATGGAATAACAAAAGAAATCACCATGCATGCGATAGACCGCACAAACAGGTTATTCCAACAGAATAATAAATAATGGAACCAGGTCCGGCGTAAACGCACAGACAGGATATTCCGACAGAATAATAAATAATGGAACCAGGTCCGGTGTAAAACACACAGACAGGATGTTCCAACAGAATAATAACTAGACGGAACCAGGTCCGGTGTAAAACACACAGACAGGATGTTCCAACAGAATAATAATAAAAAACGGAACCAGGTCCGGTGTAAAACACACAGACATGATGTTCCAACAGAATAATAGAAGAATGTCACCAAGTATAGGGTAGACCGCGTATACAGGTTATTCCAACAGAATAATAAGAAATTGAATAACAACAGTTCTCTTCATGAATAAGAAAGAATAACACCCCTTACCGTTTTAAAGAAGAGCTGAAATAAGGAAGTAGTTAAGTAGCAGAATACTCTTCTTCTCTCTCTCTCTCTCTCTATAGTTTCTCTCTCTAGAGTTCAGTGAATTCGTAAGAAATAATGAAGGAATGAGCTGCTATTTATAGAAAAATAGAATGCATAGTAACTAATCCATGAACGGTCCAGATTGATTACTTTAATCTGACGGTCCATATTTAAAGAAAAATCTTTTAAATAAAATATAATATATTCTATTTATAGAATAACTTTAATAAAGTATTCTGTTTTATATAAAAAGATGTTTCTGTTTTATTACGTTAATAATACGAATAAAACAAAACGTCATTATCGCTAAATAAGTCATATTATTAACTGACAATAATTGAATCAAACTGAGTGACTTCTCACATAAGCATTAATAATCAATACCGTGTGCTACTATGCAACCACGCGTATTACTGTACTTTTACTACCGGGTAGTTCAACAGTTTTAACGGTTTTAACGGTAACACTTCAACCGTTATTTTTATAGAAAGATAATTTTGTCGACTATACTTCTGTTGTAGGGTCCACCAATGATTGTGCCGTCGTACGAATATTCCCCGACAAAAAGAATATTCCCCGACCAAACGAATATTTTATAACAACTTGCTTACTTTGCAAAATTTATAAATAATACCCACAACTATATATTATATCAAATCCACACCATAATTATTTCGAGAAAATTAAATATTTATTCATAAAATCTGGGCTCTCACAATCTCCCCTCCTTATGGAATTTTGCCCTCAAAATTTACGTACATACCTGGTATGCCGAACAGGTGAGGATACATTGACTTCACTTCAAATTCTAACTCTTGAGGTATAACCTTTGAGCGTCGAATATGATCCTTCTTATCCAAGATTTTAACACGTATCTCCTCAAACATTAAATCATCCGCTATCTCGTCCGGTTCCAATTTAATAATGTCGTTCGGGTCGTCCACATATTTACGTAACATCGATACGTAAAAAAAATGTTTTGAACACGCAACATACTTGGCGGTAAAACGAGTCTATAGGCCACAATTCCTACTTCATCGAGGATTTCAAATGGGCCAATTAAATCGAGAGTTGAGATTTTCTCTCTTCGTCGATTCTTGCTTCTAGAATAACGCCCTTTTGAACCTTCTTTTTCACATTTATCAGCTCTGAGTATGTAGCTTGAGCGGCTTTAACTTTATCGATTAAAATCGATTCTAATCATATATTCGTTATCTTCACGTGGGTTCGTATATTCGCACTTGTAACCGCATACGATCTTCTACTCAACGCATCAGCTACCACGTTCGCTTTTCCACGGTGGTATGGTATGATCATAATCTTTAACAGCTCGAGCCAACGTCTTTGGCGCATGTTACGTTCGCTTTAGTTGAATAAATATTTGAGGGTTTAAGAAATGGGTTTTGTACTGGGGTCAATACAAACTTCGATTTTACGCTCTGGGGTAGGCTAAGAAGTCTTCAAGAATACGTCAGGAAATTTATTAACAATAGAAATATCATTCAAAACTGTGACCCTCATCCAAGACTTGGATAACACATCACATTGATACCTATCAACTTGCCATCGTCATTCACAACGTCTCCTATGGAAAGTCTGGCTTCAGTGCATTCCACATAAGGAAGTTATCAGCGAAAGGCTCGGGGCTCTTTACTTATGGCTTGATATGACAATGATTGACTTTAGTGGTTTGGTTACTTTGAATCCGCATAACAGGGTGGTTAGGAGTATGAAAGCTAACAACCTTACGAGAAGCATGATGAGTAGTGAACCAATCGTTTCAAAAAAAATCACATCAAAGGCAAGTATTTTCAAATAGATAAGATCGACAGGTAACGTGAAAGTGTTGATTTGAACAAGATTTATAAATAGTGGAGGTAACGAAGATTTCTCTCAACTGAGTTTAAACAGACATATCAAAGTCTAAGTTCTCCGGAGTTAACTTCAAACATTGAACACAACTAGGTGAAATAAAAGAGTGAGTAGAACCGATATCTAACACGGTATAGATTTCGCAAGAGTTTATGACTAACATACCCGTGATAATTTTATTCAGGTTCCTCGTCACGAAAAAAAAACGCTTTCTCTTAAACTACTGGCTTTGGCTATTCTTGGACGGTCTTTGGTGCCTCCAACCTATCTGAACTTGTCTTCGGTAAACGAAAAAATCGGGCTAAGTGACCTTCTCTTCCATAATTATAGCATGCTTTGGATGGCATCGCGCAGTTTGGACTGATGTGTCCCTCCCCTCCGCATTTGAAGCATATGATAGGTGGTCGTTCTCCTTCCTTAACGACAGGTGCTGGTGCTGATGTCTTTCCATCATTGTTGAATCTCATCTTCTTGAAATGCTCATTCTTATTGTTTTGGCCCTGATTACCACCGAAGTGGTTACCATTTATGGCCTGTTGATTCCCTCCACGCTTGTTGTCACCGCTTCGATGGCTGCTTTCACTGGTATTATCATTTTGTCGGCTGCACTCTTTTGGTTGCGTTGTCTCGTTATCGCGCTCCACCAACTGAGCCATATTTACAACATCTGAATACAAACACAGTTTATGAGAAACAAGGTGTTGACGTATCTCCGGCTTCAAACCTCTTAAAAACATCCGCGTCATTCTTTCTTCATTATCCACCAGGTGGGACGCAAACCGGGATAACTCCACAAATTTTGCCTCGTACTGCGACACGGTCATATTATTCTGCTCCAATTTGATGAACTCTACCTCCTTCATGTGACAAATACTCTCGGAAAAGTATTTGTCGTTAAACAGCTCTTGGAACTTCTCCCAAGACATCTTCAGTGCGGCAGGTTGAGTACGTTTTATCGATTCCCACCAGTAATCTGCCTCTCCTCGCAATATAAAGGCGGCAAAGGGAACCTTTTGCTCCTCGGAGCAACCCAAGACATCAAATATCTTGGTGATCTGCTTTATCCATGTTTCAGCTATAAGTGGTTTGGGTTCTCCCTTAAACTCCGGTGGTCCCAGCTCCTTAAACTATTTAGCGGTGACCGCCTGAGAGTTTCCAGTATTGCCACCTACGTTGTGGACAGGAACCGCTTTCACCTGTTGTTGCATGAATTTCATAAAACCTCTGAACATTCCATCATTCATCATCTAGTCAGTGTTGTTGTTTGCATGAGGATTGTCACCTTCCTGATGAACATTATCCTGATTATTGATATGTGGTGAATCAATAATCGCCTGTGCTCCATTGCTATTCTCAACATTCTCAGATGCCATTTTCAGATACTGCCACAAAATAAAAGTTAATTGATATGTCATATATTATCCTTATATTATGACCGACCAATTAAATACCATGCAAATAAACTTAGGTAGGTCATACTAGCGAAGGAATTCCCCGTCTCTCCCCTCCTAGTTCTATTCTCACATCTTAGCCAGGGATCATATCCCTAAGCTCTGATACCAACTGTGACGCCCCCAAAATTAGGTATACATCACCCATCTTGGGTCGTCAGATACATAGTACAGAATACAAATACAACTTACTAATACAACTGTCGTGTACAATAAAGAATGGAATAACAAAAGAAATCACCATGCACGCGATAGACCGCACAAACAGGTTATTCCAACAGAATAATAAATAATGGAACCAGGTCCGGCGTAAACGCACAGACAGGATATTCCGACAGAATAATAAATAATGGAACCAGGTCCGGTGTAAAATACACAGACAGGATGTTCCAACAGAATAATAACTAGACGGAACCAGGTCCGGTGTAAAACACACAGACAGGATATTCCAACAGAATAATAATAAAACGGAACCAGGTCCGGTGTAAAACACACAGACAGGATGTTCCAACAGAATAATAATAAAAAACGGAACCAGGTCCGGTGTAAAACACACAGACAGGATGCTCCAACAGAATAATAGAAGAATGTCACCAAGTATAGGGTAGACCGCGTATACAGGTTATTCCAACAGAATAATAAGAAATTGAATAACAACAGTTCTCTTCATGAATAAGAAAGAATAACACCCCTTACCGTTTTAAAGAAGAGCTGAAATAAGGAAGTAGTTAAGTAGCAGAATACTCTTCTTCTCTCTCTCTATAGTTTCTCTCTATAGTTTCTCTCTCTAGAGTTCAGTGAATTCGTAAGAAATAATGAAGGAGTGAGCTGCTATTTATAGAAAAATAGAATGCATAGTAACTAATCCATGAACGGTCCAGATTGATTACTTTAATCTGACGGTCCATATTTAAAGAAAAATCTTTTAAATAAAATATAATATATTCTATTTATAGAATAACTTTAATAAAGTATTCTGTTTTATATAAAAATATGTTTCTGTTTTATTACGTTAATAATACGAATAAAACAAAACGTCATTATCGCTAAATAATTCATATTATTAACTGACAATAATTGAATCAAACTGAGTGACTTCTCACATAAGCATTAATAATCAATACCGTGTGCTACTATGCAACCACGCGTATTACTGTACTTTTACTACCGGGTAGTTCAACAGTTTTAACGGTTTTAACGGTAACACTTCAGCCGTTATTTTTATAGAAAGATAATTTTGTCGACTATACTTCTGTTGTGGGGTCCACCAATGATTGTGCCGTCGTACGAATATTCCCCGACAAAAAGAATATTCCCCGACCAAACGAATATTTTATAACAACTTGCTTACTTTGCAAAATTTATAAATAATACCCACAACTATAATATTATATCAAATCCACACCATAATTATTTCGAGAAAATTAAATATTTATTCATAAAATCTGGGGTCTCACAGATTTGATTGTAAGATTCGCCAGTTGGTTTTTTTAAATGGTTGTACCAACACAATTAAGAAAAGATTTACACATTGACCCAGTAATGTGACACTGCTTAACGGGTCTGTGAAACTAAGATTCATTAGGGTCCGGGGACTTGGTTATGTGGAGGGAAGGTGTTAGGAACCCCCCGACATCCGAGTTCCCACGGTGACTGCCACTTTTCAATTAAACTGCTATATGAATGTGTGTGTATGTGTGTGTGTGCATCAATGTGCAATTATTTGGAAGTTGTGCTATGCCTCGTTCGCACCTATATACAAAGAGTTTGAATTTGTGTAAAAATTTAGTTTTAAACAATATATAGCAGTGATGTTTTGTAAAAAGAGGTTTTTCAAACCCTTTTGCTCAATAGTAATTGAGGCCTTTGATACTTCCATTTTATTAGGTGTTCGTCTTGATCTCTTTTATTTTTGAGATGCAAAGCATCTTCGAGAAAATAATATACATATAGCAGTGCCTAACTCCTTGTGGGCATGAGAGCCATCTAAGGAAATTTGAACAATGTAAATAATTTACAAGCATTGTACAGCTGAAAAAGTCCATCACGGGAACCGAATCTAGATTCAGTAGACTGAATCTGTGATCACATGATTCCTAGGCTCACATGATGTAGCAATTTGTTGAAAGCTGTAAATAGTTATATATATATAAAAGCCGTAATATATATATATATATATATATATATATATGTGTGTGTGTGTGTGTGTGTGTGTGTGTGTGTGTCTGTGTGTGTGTGTGTGTGCAGACAATCAACCACCACGAAGCACCTCCATAGGGGATTGCAAATGTAAATAAAGCAATAAAAACCAATCAACCACCACGAAGCACCTCCATGGGGGATTGGAAAATCTAAAAGCAATAAAACGATCAACCGCCTTGAAGTAGACTCCAGGCGGGACAAAAATATAAATAAAACTGTAAAAGGCCACAAAGTAAACTCCAGGCCAGACTGAAATGTAAACATATATATATATATATATATATATGTATATATATATATATATATATATATATATATATATATATATATATAAGCGTTAAACGCACCGGAAGTGATATCCAGGCTCAATCAAACAGAGTTTGATAGCAACAAAATATATATAAGTATTTATATATATAAAAGCAGTAAACGCTCCGGACGTAAATCCAGGCTCATCGAAGTTTATATATAAGTGTATATATATATAAGCAAATAAATGCTTCGGACGTGAGTCCAGGCTCAATCAAGGCATAACTCGATAATGTTAGTACATATATATATATATATATATATATAAAGAAATAAAAGTCACGGACCGAAGTTTGGCCATACACACGCTACACGACTCTCAACGTGAAGAACTGTGTGTGCATAATAGTGGAGAAAGGCTTTAGAAAGTGTAAGAAGGTTTATAGTGGACTACCAAAGAAGACTTCAATAACTTTAAATGGATGAACACTCGGCTCCCGCCGGTAAAAATATAGCCAAATATAAGCTCACAAGTGTTTGAAATGAGAAAGCACTCGGTTTAGGGTGTGTACAGAGCAAATTAGACAGGACTTCCTCGCCTTTTCTCTATACAAAATGGCTACCCCAAGCCCTCTATTTATAGAGGGGGGAGCCGTAGGTGTACCTACGGCAGACGCAGATGCACCTACTACTACCCGGGGTGGCCCAGGTTCTGCGAGTCCCGCCGTCTTGAAGTACGTGCATGTGTGCAACATGTTGTCCGCTTGAACTTTCAAAACTTCAATTCAGGCATCCGATCGAGGTATATAAGACCTTTTATGGCATGTTATTATAGAGAACAACACAATGACATGGGATTAGAGGTTGTACGAAGTTAGGAAGATAGGACCATGCCCTTGGTCTTCAAGCTTCAAATTCTATTTGGTGTGTTGTCTTGTGCAGTAGTCACTCGGGATTGTAGCTCTTTGATTCTTGTAGGATATTTCTATATAATGTATGTTGAAATATTTGCTAAGACGGCGCAATGTAGGATCGAGGTGGCAAAATGATGATTCTGCCCCTCACCGGGGTTATCTCCAGTTTGAGCTGATTTAGCAGTCATTGCTTAGGGTTATCTCTGAGATTGGGCTGCTGTAGGTGTTGACCGTCCTCAGGGTTGTCTCTGAGGTGTGCCTGACATCCCGGGGTTATCTTCGGGCTTGGGGAATGAGTGCCTCGGGGCTATCATCGAGTTTGAAGCTGATCGCATGGGTTGGAATGAGCATCTTCGGGGTTATTTTTGGAACTGCAACGCATGCCTTGGGGTTGTCTCTGAGGTGGATACTATTTTTTTTGGTGTTATTTTTGGGACTGAGACTGAGTATCTCGAGGTTATCTCAGAGATGAAAAGGCCTTCTACGGCGTGATTTCTGATATTTGAACTGCATTCCTCGGGGTTATCTCTGAGGTTGAGACTGAAACTCCCAGTGTCATTTTTGGGACTAAACTGTCTTCTAGGGTTATCTCTGATTCTGCCCTCCTGCAATGTTAGTAACATGTATGCAAAAACTTTCGAGTGTCTATAGATGGCCCTCTTTATCATGTTCATGCAATGCAATGGCATGGATAGAATAAAGAATACTAGACACTTGAAATGTAACAGGATAATCATGATGTAATGTATAACAGCATGATGCAAATGTATGTGGTTTGTTGGATTGTTCTCCAATATGGTGGGATGATTACCGGCTCCCCTTGACTTCTACCGGGAGTATGGTTATTCATGACCACTCTGATAAACTATTTGGATGTGTGATCCAAAGCTGCCATGAACTTTTAGGATGTTGACATTGGGATTATTGCCAAAGCCCTTAATCCTTGGTACAGACTTTCACTGAAGATGTGTCTCTCATGTACAAGAGACTATGTGGGGATGTGTTTTGTCTGTTGAGGATGTGTATAACATATTCCATCATCGATCCTTCCTGATGAGGATGCTCTGTCAAAGTTACTGCTAACAGTCTCTGTTGTCAGGATTGCCTGACCTTCACTGACATGTTCATCAATGAATGGGATCCTTCTGGAGAATACTGTTAAAGTTACTTGACCTTTGTTGACGTGTGAATCAACGGGTGAAAACATCGGATGGCTTCCGATGCTTCAATGGGTTTACTTGCCATCGGCTGAAGTAATGTCAAGGTTGCTTGACATTCATTGACATGTACATCAACGGATGAAAATGCGTGACACCCCCACCGAGGACTAGTGTTTGACGTTTGCGACCCCAAAATGACGGCATTAGACCTTCATTAGGTATTATCGAATGTAGTTTGAAACCGTTGTGATCATTGGTATAATAAACCTGTGTCCGGGCGAATACCAATGAATGATATGTAGACCTGTAGTTTGGTCCACGAAAACCAGGATTTCAGGCTAATCAGCTCAATCACATAGCATCTTTTTTCTTGATTTGGCCTTTTTAACTTATGAGAACTCCTTTGTAACTCGAATTGGACCGAGCCGGAGGGGTGGGCCCCACCCAGAGGAACCACAAGTATATCTGCGGTAGCCGCAGGTACACCTGCGGCCAACCGTGGGTTGCCTTTAAGGCAGCTGTGGCCTTCGTAAGTCACTTTCAAGCTACGCCGTACAAGTGTTCTACACTGTCCTGGTAACGTATGCATGTGTTCTTTTCCAGTTTTTATCTGTTGGAAAATGACTTTTTATATGAAATGCATCTAAACACATAGTAGTGAATATGCATGCTCATATATCTTGATAAAAAATGTTTAATATAGTAAATGTTAGTATTAAACTATGTTGAACATAATGATGTGAAAAATTTTAACTTTTGAAATAATTAAATTTGTACCTTTTTATGCTATTTCTTATCCTATTTGAGGCCAAATGAGCAAAGGTAAGTAAGCAAAGCAATCCTGGTATTTAATCCACCGTCATGGACTGTGACTTTGTATGTTAATTCATACATTATAGGTTGTTTATAACTGTGGGTAGGTGTGCTACTGAATGGCCACCTAGTCATGCCTATGTGCATGTGGATAGTCCTATTTACAAAGGAGACTCTGTCAAAAATTTTCTAAAAGTCTAGGCATTGGGTAGACATATGCATTTTTAACTCTACTGTAGGCGTATGTTAAAGTAATGCATGCATGCATATAGTCATAAAATGCATAAAAATGCTCCAGGTTAGAATTTACCACACCCTTTCTGAGATGATTTGGAGACTTGTATTCCAGATATTATAGATCTGGATCAGCCGAGTAGTTCCCGCAGGACCACTTCAGGTGTGCGGAGGAGGGCTTCCAAAGTGCCTCGACCCCGTTTAGTTAGACATCCTCGTCGTTTGGCGGAGGTAGTGATTCGTCCTATCCAGGTTGATGTACCGAATGTCAAGGACGAGGAGGAGGACGTACCGGTAGCGGCTCCAGCTCTTGCTACTAATGTTCCCCGTAGGGATTTTCTAGGCATTCAGGCGGCTATTCTAGATCTTCTGGGTGATTTAAGTCGCCACCCCTCAGTTTACTTGCGTGCAAATGAGGTAAAAGTAGGATTTTATCTTCCTTTTTCCTATTGAGGAGGAGCAAGGATTTTGACATTGATTTGCATGTGATGTAGGTTCCCGGCTTTACACAGCCTCGAGGGAATTGATTCAGCATACACTCCATGTATCAGGCTTTGCATCCAGATTATCGAGGTATTGTGCATGATTGGGGCTTTGAGGCGTCTTTTCCATTCTACCCCACCATTGTCCCTGGGGTTACCTCAGGGCATTGTCTGAGTGTTGGTTTCACCAGACTCAGTCTCTCCATTTGTTGGATTGTGAGGTGATGATGACGCCGATGGATTGGCAATTTATCACCGGTATGGAGTTTGGAGGGGCGCTAGTGCCATGTACAGCGAATATTACCCTGACTGCCGTTAGATCCTTGTTGGGAGTTCCGACTAAGGCGCTTAAGGGTAGGACCGTCTGTACGGGTCCTTTGAGTGTAGATGCTATGAGTGGGCTGTTGAGTGAGCCCATGCCCACTGATGTGAGAGTTAGGGATCTCATTCTTCGGCGATTGTTCCTGATTATCATCAGGGGTTGTTTCATAGCTGATAACTCTTCTACGGTGTCGTTCACTTTGATTAGCGCCACACGGGAGGTGGACCATATTGGAGAGTATAATTGGGGTTCCTACACCTTTGCCTATTTCCTCAGGGGAATGTGCATGCGCTCGCAGGGCTTGACCGAGGCTTGGCTAGGATTTTACCCGTTTCTGCTGGTGAGTATTTCTCTTTTCATTTCTCATGTACAGGTTAAGAGTATTCACTGACAGCAGATGGTTTACCTTTGTGTTGGTAGTTTTAGGCCTATGAAAGGCTTCCATATTTGTGTCCTATGAGTGTGTTAGGTTTAGATACCTATCTATGAGGAAGGCGATGGCATCACTCCATATTGGTGAAGGTTCCTATAGCTGAGGGTTTCACCCATTGTTGCTTATAGTTGTAGATGTTGACAGGTGATGTCATCACTTGGGTTCCCTATCCTGGGGAACACTTGACCATTGGATTTGAGGATGGATTTTTGACTGGGGTCGAGCACGTGATATCCATCTGTAAGATTCCTCTCTTCACGGATGGAGGATGGGAGCTCTATTTCGGAGAGGGTGCTATTAGGACCACCACAGGAGAAATTTGTGTACCAATCTTGCCTCCTGCTAGGCGTTATTAGTCTGTGTTGCAGTCACTCGTTGATGACATCCCATAGATGGGGATTGACAGATATACTTTGTCAGAGGGTTCACATACTTAGGGTACATTTCATCACTGGTGGTCCCCTCGTACCATTGGAGCCCAGACCCGCGCCACTCAGTTTATGGGGGATATGATTCCTGGATCCGTGGTGATGTCGGATTGGTTGACCTGTGTCTGAGATCTGACTTATTTGACATAGATTGATCGTTTGACCCGGCAGTTGGACCGGGCACATTTTTTCATCCGGTATTTACGTAGAGATCCTTTAGAGGCAGATACTTTTGATCCTTCCAGCTCAGGCGCTAGCCCCTCAGGTGACCAATATGGTTTTGTTGGTGCAGATCCTCCCTTGTATAAGCCTGACATCCCTGTGAATAGATATCTAGTGACTCAGGAGGAGTTACATCAGGTGGACAGGATTGATGATGTAGATATTGACACCATTGTCTTCTTCTTATGTGTATTCTCGTTATCTCTTTTGATAGGCCTCTGTTAGATATTGGGTGGTTGTGCCTCATTCTCGCTATATCTTTTGATAAGCCTCTGTTAGTAGTAGGGCATTTGTGCCCCATTTCCCTGTATTTTTAGCTGTACAGAGATGATGTATGTAGATGATGATGTACTTAGGAATGTATGTACTGTTTTCCATTCCCTACATTATATTGCCATCTATTATCTGTCGTGCATTTATCATGTTATGCATATGTATGTATATCCAGAGATATTCAGCATTAACCCCTGGATGTTCTTATGATACGGCCTACACAGATGTCTTCTTCGACAGTCAGCCGCATAGATCACACCCCACCAGTGTTGATAGGCTCTCGTCTGAGGTCATGGTGTGATAGTATGTCACCTACAGATAGGGTGACGATAGATTAGCTATTACAGCATTCTATGACCCTCTTGATGTTTCAGGTTCCCGTAGGCTTTAAGGAGGGTACGTTGGAGCATTGGATACCAGAGAGATAGGTTTTTCGGTTTGGTACCCAGGAATTGACTCCTACATTGGAGGAGTACGAGCGGTTGATGGCTTTGCCCTTAGACAGACCTTACGCTCGTATGTCTGTCAGAGATATGCACCGGCAGTTTATGACCCTCACCGGGTTATGGCGTAGAGTAGTAGAGGATGAGATTACATTCGGCCATTTATTGCCCCAGCATTTCCTGATAGACACATTTGGCTCATTGGACAGCTACGCATGACATTCTGGGGATTTTACCACACCAGAGGATCAGTGGCATTTGGCCAAAGTGGATGAACTCGTGATGTGCATAGTGGCGTATGTGTACATGCCACGGTATATGGATGAGTTGGACATAGGTGTCATCATGGCAGTGAGAGCTCTCAAGGAGGGTCACACCATAATTTTGATAATTATGGCTGAGACGTTGAGATCGGCCACATTTTGCAGCACCTACCCTGCAAGGGTATTTACAGGTAGCTCGGTCATGTTATATGTGTGGTTTATGTCACACTTGAGACCGATTGGTACTTCTGCCGACACGGGTACTGCTTTACCCATGATATAGCTATGTGTTACTCTTTTCAGCCATCGAAGTGTACGGAGGCTATGTCTTGGTCGGTATTCTTGGTAGGGTTCGGAGATCCATTTGGCATCCTGTCGTGTTCAAGGCTCAGCTCACCCTACAACTTCATTACTCACGCTTCTGGCATGGATTATCTCCCTCTGACTGGTTTGAGGGGCATGACTACCTACCACCCACTTGTCGTGATGTCACAGTTTGATCAGTTTCAGGACTTCTATCCTTTTGGGGGGTCGTTAGGTCAGTGTTTAGCTTCTCGCCACTTATCAGTAGAAGATCAATCCTGGGTGTATGCTTGTTGGGATCAACGTGAGCGTGCTGAGTTTTCTATTAGCCATCCGGGCTGTTTGTTAGAGTATTCTGCATGGATGGAGACAGAGACTTCAGCGGCTGCGGTAGTATCCACAGTGCTGGGAATTGATTCAGATGGTGGAGAGCCCATGGAGGACATTAATTCTCACACCGAGGAAGAGCCATTCACTGGGTTGCCAGCAGCTCTTATAGATTCTCCCAGTACTAGCACTGTCGTGATCCAACATTCAGCACAGTATTTTGAGCAGAGTCTCCATCTGATGACCTTCGAGAGAGATCAGGCCAGAGCCTTGATGTTGACAGCTCTTGATGGGAGAGATGTCGCTCTATTAGAGAGAGACGAGGCATTATCACATAGAGATGCCGCTATTGAGGAGCGGGATGAGGCCAGATCAGCCAGAGATACAGTGATTGTTGAGTGGGATGGTGCTATAGCTGCCCGGGATGTAGCCGTTACAGATAGTACCACAGTGAGGTCCCTTACTACTGGCATCATTGCAGAGATGAGTGCATATATTGATAAGCACAGTGTCACCATGCAGATGGTTGTAGATCTGTTAGCTCGTGTGGATACCCTTGTGTAGGAGACCACAACGTTACCTCCTTCTTCTGAGAGAGATGCCATGTTGGGCTTGATAGCTTGCATATACACTGATTTGTAGATGGGCTTGTATTTTCTTGCACAGACTAGCTTAGCCATTTTGTCATGTACAGTTCATATTGTATATATCAAACAGCATTATATATAGAAGGGAAATATATTTTTGATCACTTCCCTTTTAGTTATGCCTTGTTGCATGCTTGATATTTGCCTATTCTCCAGGGCTTGTGATCTCGATGTATTCTGAATTCCTCCTTGATGGATGGACATTGAGATGTCTCTAGATCTTTCAGAATGGATCATTGATCTGTATGTATCCCCTACCTTCTTTGGTGTCTTGGGACTGGTTTCTGTATGTATATGTGGAGAGGAGTGTGGCTTTCCTCTCTGAGGTTGACCGCACTACAGATGGTCGCTGAATCTCCCGTTTACATGGGAAGGTTAGTTAGTTCCATCCCTTTGGTCTGAAGCTAATGAAGTGTGATGGATTAAAGGATGATCTCAGTACCGTTGACAAGTTTTTATGTTTTGGTAGGGGGTTAGACCAAACCATGAATGGTTTCCTACGTACTCCTATTGAAGAGGAGATCAGGTCTGCGTAGTTCGAACCTGGTGTAAGAGGTTCAACGATGTATGTGGCAAAAAGGTGTAGAAATGTTTTTGTTATTTTTGGTTTTTTGTAATGAGAAGGGTGTAGAAATGTTTTTGTTATTTTTGTTTTATTGCGACCAGACCATATAAAATATGGCTGCCTACGTACTCCCGTGTATCAAGGAGATCAGGTCGACATAGTTCACCCCATGTTTAGGACGATTTGTAGCCAATGAAAAGTTTGATCCCATGTTCAGGACAAACTGCGGATGAGAAAGTTTAATCCCATGTACAGGACCAACTGCAGGTGTGCAAAGTTTTATCCCTAGTGGGGTAAAACTACGGGTATGAAAGGTTCAATCCCTAGTGGGATAACCGAAGTTAAGTAAGGGTTCAAAACCAAGTGGAGAGAAAAGGATCTGGCGATCCAAAACCAGGCTGCTGGTTAGAAAAGTGTGTTTGTCCCTAATAGGGCAGATGAGTGTAAAGAGAAGTTGTATGTAGTAAAGGGTTAGAAAACCTAAAATGACTGGGGATCTGGGGATCCAAAACCAGGATGTTTGCTTGATGGTAATCTTAGACATACTACCGTTTCACGGTGTCCGAGTTGATGAGCTGTGGAAATTCATCGCCATCCATTTCTTATAATTTGAGAGCACCTCCTGTCAATACCTCCTTGATAATAAACGGGACTTCCCGGTTCGAGGTGAATTTTCCCTTAGATTAATCTTGGTTGTCAGTGATCTTCTTCAAAACCAAGTCATGTTATTTGAACTACCGTAGCCGGACTTTTCTGTTGTAGGACCTGGCGATCCATTGTTGATATAACTGACCGTGGAAGATAGCAGCGGCACGCCTTTCATCTATTAAAGACAATTGGTGATACCTATCTTGTATTCATTGGTCTTTATCCAGCTGAGCGTCTATTAACACTCTAAGGGATTCCATTTCCACTTCTATGGGGAGCACTGCTTCCATCCCATAGGTTAATGCATAGGGTGTTGCCCCAGTGGAAGTGCGCATTGATGTTCAGTAGGCTAACAGAGTCAAAGGTAATAAGTCAGGCCATCCTTTGTGGTTAGCGGACATCTTTTGTATGATCTTCTTGATGTTTTTGTTAGCCACTTCAACCGCATTCATCTTTGGACGGTAGATGACAAAGTTGAGATGTTAGATGTTGAATTTACTGCACAACTCCTCTATCATTCTGTTGTTGAGGTTCTTAGCATTGTCTGATACAATTACCTCTGGTTCTCCATATCAACAAATGACATTGTTTCTGATGAAAGTAGTGATGACTTCTTTCGTAACCCTGGGGAAGGAGGCTACTTCTACCCACTTGGTGAAGTAATTGATCATGGTGAAGATAAATCGATGCCCATTACTGGCTATGGGCTCGATGGGCCCGATCACGTCCATTCCCCACATTGAGAAGGGCCAAGGCGAACTCATATTATGGTGCTCCCTTGGAGGGGCGTGGATAGCATTCCCATGAAATTGGCACTGATGACATCTCTTGACGTGATCCTCACAGTCAGCCTTAAGAGAGAGCTAGCAATGCCCTATTCTTAGGATTTTCTTTACAAGTAGGGGGCCACTCATGTATGGGCCACATACTCCACCATGGATCTCATCCATGATCCTCTGAGCTTGGTTCTTGTCCAGACATCTGAGGAGACCTAATCCTACATCTCTTTTGTAAAGTGCATCTCTGCTCAGGTAGAATTTCATAGCCAGTCGATGGATCTGCCTTCTTTAAGTCAGGCTCACCTCAGCGGGTGTAAATCCATCTTGTAAGTAGTCCTTGATATGATGATACCAAGGGTGTTGGATGGGAGGTAGCTCATCCGATACTTCTCCAATATAATTCCCATAGGTTGGAGCCTTTTGTTAGGTAAATGTGAGGGTTGGCATGTCTTCCTTATCATGTATGTTGATCAAGGAGGCTAAGGTTGGTAGCGCATCTACAAAATCATTCATATTCCGAGGAATGTGGAGGAAGGATATTTCTTCAAACTTCGAAGTCATCTATAAAACTTGCCGATGGTAAGGCAGCAAGTGTAGACCTTTGGTGTGATAGATTCATGTGGTTTGTCTAATTACCAATTTGAAATCCCCAAAGACAGTTAACCATCTGATACCCATTGATTGAGCAAGTTTTAGCCCCGTGATACAACCTTCATACTCAGCTGTGTTATTGGTGTTGGCAAACTGTAATTTGACGGCGACGGGATGCTGCTCCCCCGTAACGGATACTAGAACAGCTCCAGCTCCAGAACCTTCAGTGTTTATAGCTCCATCGAATTACATCCTCCATGTTTGGCGTGCATCATACTGATGGTGTTGCTGAACTATCATTACCCCTTCATCTGGGAAGTACGTTTCCAAGGGTTTGAAATCCCCTAAAGGTGCGGCGGCCAGTTGATCCGCAATTCCTTGACCTTTAATGGACTTTTACGTCACGTAAACGATGTCAAATTGTTGTAGGATCAACTGCCATCTGGACAGTTGGTAGTTCAGCATGGGTTTACTGAACACGTACTTGAGAGGATCCACACAGGATATGAGATGGGTTATGTGACCATGGAGGTAATGATGTAACCTCATGGAAGCCCATGCTAAAGCACAGCAAGTCTTCTTAATCAAAGTGTACTTGTGTTCACTGCTGCTGAATCTTTTGCTGAGGTAATAGATAGCTCGATCTTGGCCTCTATCATCTTTCTGTCCCAGCACGCTGCCCATGGCATTGTCACTTATGGACAGGTACATGAACAGGGGAACATCATCCCTGGGTGGTACCAAAATAGGAGCTTTGATTAGCTGTTCTTTGATTGTAAGGAAGGCCTACTGGCACTCATCATTCCACTTCATGGAGGAGTTCTTCCTTAACAATTTGAAAATAGGCTCATAGGCTGCTGTGAGTTGGGAGATGAATCTGCTGATGAAGTTGATTCTTCCCAAAAATTCCAATATTTCCTTCTCTGTTCAAGGAATGGGCATTTTCGTGATGGCCTGGATTTTGGTGGGATCCAGCTCAATCCCCTTGTGGCTGACTTGGAATCCTAACAACTTGCCTGATTTAATGCCAAAGGCACACTTGGCTGGATTCAACTTCAAGTTATACTTACGTAACCTGTTGAAGAGCTTTCTGAGATGGTCTAAGTGGTCTTCCTCCCTTCGGGACTTGATAATGATGTCATCCACATAGATCTCTATCTCCTTATACATTAAATCGTGGAAAAGAACCATCATGGCTCGCTGGTAGGTAGCTCCGACATTGATGAGGCCGAATGACAACCGTCTATAGGAAAAGGTTCCCCAAGGCGTGATGAATACAGTTTTCTTATGATCCTCTTCAACAACCATAATCTGATGATACCCCGCGAAGCAATCAACAAATGAGTACATGTCGTATTGAGCAGTATTATCAATGAGAATGTAGATAAATGGCGTGGGAAAGCTACCTTTAAGGCAAGCTTTATTCAGATCTCGGTAATCCATGCAAACTCGCACCTTCCCTCCTGGTTTAGGCATGGGGACTATGTTTGATAGCCATTCAGGGTATGTAGACACCATGATGATGACTGCTTGAAATTATTTCACAATTTCTTCTTTAACCTTTAAACTCCACTCAGGTTTTAATTGCTTGAGCTTCTATCTGACTGGCTTAAATCCCTCTTTGATGGGGAGGTGATGGATGACAATGTTAGTGGACAAACCCACCATGTCTTCATGAGACCATGCAAACACATCCTGAAATAGGGTTAATAGCGTAACCATGTCATTCCTTTGGTTTGGAGTGAGGTCTGTACCAATCTAGATTAGTTTAGGGTTTTCTAAGGTTCCAAGATTGAACGAAGTGGTTTGATCAAGGTTGGGTTTAGGTTTGTCTTCGACCTATTCTTTGATCTCCTGAGGTATCTCAATGTCCTCTTGTATTTCCAACAAGTCTGAGTCCAACTTTCCATCAAAGTTACAATCCTTGTGGAGAAAAGATACCTTATCAGCAAGTATAGGCACATCTAAATTCAGAGTCCTAAAACAAAATATGCTTTCACTTAATATATGAAAATGTTCAATCATACAAAGTGTTAGCATGTACTGACAAAACAACTGCTAATACTATACAGAAAAGTAAGCAGTTATTATTATCTACAGGGCAGAAGGAGTTTCTGCCCGCTTTACCCTTGTCGGCCAATGAAAGGAGTGTTGCTCCAATTGTCAAGGGTGAAGTCCTAATGGACTACAATGATGGAGGGGATGTCATCGTCCTCCTTTTTCGAATGATGACCATTACGTCTGAACAATCATCGTCTAGGGTGTATCTATTTGTGTGCTCATCATGGACAATGATGCGTATATTTGATATCATCCTGACAATGTCTTGTTTACGTCTCCATTCCTTTTCTTCCTCTTCGGGATTTGGAACCAAGACATCTTTCTCCATTACCGGTATCGGTTTAGGAAATAACATAGCCATTACATGGGCAGGCACCTTTATCGGAGACCGTACAGGCTCAGGAACTGTAGGTGGAGATAATTGCCATGTGGCTGAAGCTGAAGGAATCTGCTTGTGCTTATGAGGATTCCTGCGACTGGAATTAGCAGTATAGCCTAGTCTAGCTTTCCATGTTTAACTGGGAACTTGAATGGGGTTCTTGATGCCCTGATGATCTTTGCCCAACCCTTATCCAGGTTGATAACCCAATGACATCATTTCTTGAGTGGTCGACATTACTTCGGTAGAAATCTGGGGTATGAGAGGCGGCGCCCCAACAAGATGGTAGTGAGTGTTGATCACCTCCAGGGCATGAAAACTGACTGGCTCAACTTCTAAATTAAAGTTGATGAGTGGTATGTCACCTTGTTCAGGATATTCCGGCTCAGCATCGACAGTGACTAGGCTATTGTTGATAATGTATTTAAGTTACTGGTGAAGAGTGGAGGGGACGGCTCCGGCCATATGAATCCACAGTCTTCCCAAAAGCAGGTTGTATCCTGTACTATTTTGAGAATGTGAAAAGACACGTAGAATGTATGTGGACCAATCTCCACTGGCAGTTCAATCTCTCCGATAGAGTTTCGTCGGGATCCGTCGAAAGCTTTAATAACCGTATGGCTGCTTCAGATCCGATTGAGATTAATGTTCATCTTCATCAAAGTGGCATAAGGACATATATTCAAAGATGACCCTCCATCTATCAAAACTCCTCCCACCATATAGCCAAAAGATAAAACCGCTATGTGCAACGGCTTACAATGACCGGTCCCTTCGGGAGGTATATCATCGTTAGTGAAAGATATCACATTGTTGTTAAAAATGTGATCCACCAAATGCTGGAATTTCTCAACATCTATTGACTTCGGCAAATGGGCTTCTTCCAAAACCCTGAGCAATGCCTTCTTGTGATCTTCGGAAGAGAAAACCAAGTCCAGTATAGAAATTTGATGTGGAGCTTCTCTTAAGCTTAAAACCACTTTGGCTTTATTGCGGCCCATCGTACGGAGAAATTCTTCCACTTTTTCTATGGGAATCTTCACCTTTGACTTGATGGTAGGTTTCATCACCCGTTGGGGAAGATACAGTGGGTTATCCTTTGACACTGCAGCAATTGTGTGAGATGTTGATCCTTCAGCTCCTCCATAATTCCATGGAACTTTTTGGAGGCTGACAATAGGATATTGTGGTCTAAATGGTAAGATAATTGACTCTGGCATAGCCACTTTCAAAGGAATCCCAATACCCTTGAGCTGAACGGGTTGAATTGTATGTGAGGGGTAGCTGCATCTATCTCAGAAGATATGACTGCTACGACCTCCTTTCACTTTGTAGGAAACGCGTCCCCACTCTCTAGTACTACAGCATTATTGTCTGCCATCTGTAGGATACCGCTGTCAATTAAATTCTGAATAAGCTGGTGGAGTGCCCAGCATTATTCTGCATTGTGACCATGAGATTGAGAGTGATATTGGCACACTCCATTGAAATCAAACTGTCTTGACCGCGGGCTGATTGGAGGTAGCAGAGCTATGATTCTTTCTTCATTTATCAGCATCTGCAGTATTTCTTCCATCGGTTGGCCTAAGTATGTAAATTTCCTTTTGTTGGCAAAATCCCGACGGGCTTTGGCATTTGCTCTTTTTGCAATTTTATCCTCCAGTATATCATTTTCTAGAGTACGCGGTGGAGTGTTTGTAATAAGAGGAAGGAGACTGGCATGCTCCTGACTAAATAATTGACGTGTGACTTGGTGCTAATGGACCACCAGTTCTGCCAATTGGTTAACTTGCTCACAGAGAGTCTTCATTTTTCGTTCCATTGTATACTGGAACTGAGCAAAATCCCATTTGTCAGCACCACCCGTGCTGGTCTGGGATGATCCACCACCATGATTATTGGAACTCTGTCCACTACTCCAATTAATCATATCAACCTCTTCTTCTTTGTGCTGAGGAAGAGGGTTGTCATGCACATGGGGTTGGTCGGGTTTAGCTACCACGATCTCACCATTTTCAATTAAATCCTGGATATTATGTTTCAAGGCCCAGTAATCTTGGGTATCATGTCCTAGAGCTCCAGCGTGATAAGCACATTTTTGACTAGCATTGAAACCCTTCCCATTTGGGTTTGCTGGTGGAAGAAGATGAGTAATTTTGTGATAACCGACATTTTGTAATTTAATTTTAATATTTATTGCATTGAATAAATATTTCTCGATGAATTAATTATTAGATTAAATAATTAACATATGAAATTGTGGTAGATTAATTTAATTATATGTGTTATATTTATTAAATTAATGTTGAGAATTTTTGTTATTCGAAGTATGTCATTATGTGAGCTTATTGTATTAAAAGAAATATTTAATAAGCTTAATATTATTTTAATTAATTTATTTATTAATTAGAGGTTTAATAATTTGACATTATTATTAAAGGAGAAATTTAAGTATGTAACTATGTGAATTAATGAGAAATTATTATATTTTATTTAAAATAAATTAAATAAGATATTGATTTATTTTATAAAGGGTGTAACATTATTTAAACTATATGATAAAAGAGTTTATTAAATTAATTGAGTATAAGCCTTTTAAGGCTAGCCAAACATGGCACTAATGGAGGTTGGGAGCAGTTAACCCATGATGGGTAACTGACCTCCACAACGCATCAGTTTATTTGAATATGACGTCTTCTTTTCTTTTCAGTTGATTGCTAAGTCTAGAAAGTAAGCAGAGCAAAATTGTGAGTTCACAGAAGGAAAATTGAGAAGTTTGAGAGGAATTGTGAGTGGGTAATCATCAATCATTTGTGAAAGGATCATCATTGATCATCTCTTCTAAATCTATACTCTCGGTAAATTCTCCAAACCCAATTTCTTTTTTTTTTGGTCTTTAAGTTTGCATAAAAAAATGACTTTCAAAGTTTTTGTTTAAACATCTGTATTTGGGAAAGGAGTAATGTCTATGAGTTTTTATATGTGTTAAATGTTATCAAATTGTATCTAATTATATATTATGTAAGTTATCATGTCATCAGTTTCATGAAAATACGTCGTATATGTTGCTCAAAACTTACAGAGTATGGGCTTTGGCCATATGGCCCTTATACGTAAATTTAATGTGTCAAACATAAATAGTTTTGTAAAAATTATACTCGTATATTATTATGCAAGTTAATACGAAGAGACCAAATTATAAATGAATAGATTCGGTGTTATAATGAATCTGTAGTGTTAAATTTTATGTTTTTGTTCAAAACCTTCAAGAACACAAAGAACAGTAAAAATTTCATGTTTTAATCATGTTAATTATGTGTTTTAACATGTTAAAATCATGCTTGAAGGGTTAACTAGTGATTATATGTGTATTATTATGAATGGGTATGATTAAATTCGTGTAGTAATAATTTAATTGGGGTTTTTGGCTGTGTTCTACAATTTTTCGCGAATTGCAGAACAGTTTCTGGTTCGCCGCGCTGCGGCGCCAGTCTCGTGCCTTAACATCCGTGCCGCAGCGCCAAGAGTCCCGCCGCAGCGCCGACTACCAGAACAACAGTGACGCCGCAGCGCCACTCTCCAGAATGTTCAAAAATGAACTATTTTTAAATGTCAAGTCTAGCAATGTGTTAGTAACTTAATGTAATGAACATAGAAATATGTTAGAAGTATAATAAGATGTTAAAATAGATGCTTAACATGTAAATAACATAATTACATGTGGATTGAATTATTGAATGCATAGTTAGCTTATTGTTCGTGAAGTCTTAATTTTGACTATAAGTGTAGTAATTAACTAATTATAGTCATGAATTCGAGTTAGACAAAAGAATAAATTTGTGATGACTAGTACGTTATAATTGACTGGTATTATAAATGTAAATAATATGTATGAATTAAATTAAAGAACGAGTTTAGTTAAAGTGTAATCTACGCACGAGGCAAGTTTCTTAACCCTACTCGTTATCATTATATGAATTATAAGTTGTCTCTTTACATCGAGCAAGTTCTCGTTATTTTTTTGATTAAGCCCATGTTGTTATATCAATAGTATATTATTCTTTCAAAGCATGATGTTGTTATACAATAATTATTCTATTGTATATCTCTTGGAATTGTTATTCGATTTATATCAGTTATTGTGAATCTTGTTAGACTAGCGAACCCTTTATGATTCGACTAGTCCATAGTTGATGAGCATTCTAAATTTTAGAATACTTGATGAATTATCCAAACCAAACTTCCTTTGGTGCGGACTCCAATGTCAAACTGAGATGAACAACTCTGTATAGGGGATTACTTATGTGTTAGCGTTAAGATATTGTGCACAGTATGGTACTAAGGGATGATCCCCCTAAGTACGAGAAGAAGAGTCCATAGTCTTATGACTGTTAAAGGTTTCAAGTATAACCCTTGATAACCTAAGACATAGTTCAAGGTCTTATGACCCTCAGATTTCTTTTGATTCTTGTTATTCATTCTTGATTCAAAAGTTGAGCTTTATTTCAGAAGTCTTTGATTCACTTGCATGTTATTATATTGTTACTTTCATTATTATACTTGTGGACAATCGTGCTCACTCTTGCGTAATAATAACATTGCAGTTAAGAACGAAAGAGCAGACGAACCTTCCACTAGTAAAGGCAAGGACAAGCTTAGCAAGTAATGAAGATTGATTATTTATGTGGTTATGTAATGATAAGTAGAATTGATGTTACTTAAGACTTATTTGTTTATGTTTCTGCACAGATGATTTAAGGTTAGAGTAACCTGGGATTTATTTATTATTCAGATGTTGTAACCCCATAAGGGGAGGATTTATTTCTATCTATTGCATGATTTGCACTTCTTATGGGTAGATAGATATATGATGTTGTATCGTGAACACCAAATCATGTGGGAATGGAAGTACCCGGATTTGGGGGTGTCACAGGTTGGTATCAAAGCTGTAGGTTATGAACCTTAGGTGGGGGAACAACCTTAGGTAGTAGCCTTATAGGAAGAACATAGTGATGGAAAACTCTTATCGAGTTCTAAGAGATGAATTTCTTAATTCATTGAAGATAATAAAAGACTTTATGTGTTTATGTGTTAAATTATGTGCTCACTAGTACGACTTAGTAACTAAAACTTGAAACTGTGTTGTCAGGATGTCGGATGTTGGAGGAGCTAGTCGAGCTGGGGAGGAGGAACCCCGAGTGCCTACTGAGGAGGACCCCCGAGACATTCATGTTGTCAGGGAGAAATTAGTACAGAGGGAGCCATCTCTGTTGATCACTGTTGTTGGTCAGGAGTATGAGCCTGAGAATGATCCAGAGAAGGAGCCTGAGGAGGAAGAGGAAGAGGAAGAAGAGGAGTTCCCACCGAACTCCATTGATGCCGAGATGTACGATGAGCTATATGACCGTAATGTAGAGTTAAGTGACACTATCCAGGATTTAACTGAGCGGACAACTATTCAGCAGATTACCATCGACCAGAAGGAGAGGGAGATTGTGACTCTTCATACACGTGTGGGAAATGTGGAGTGGGATTTAGTTCACGAGAAGGGTGAAACCGAGGAGAAGTCCGAAGAAATAGAGAAGTTAAAGAAGGAACTGAAGGAAAGCTCAGAAAGGCTGATCATAGCAGAGGAGGGCTGAGTAAGAGAATCACGTCGTGTTGATCTTGTAGAAGAGGATTGTCGTGAAAAGAAGGCTAAGCTTGGGGAGACGTACTCTACACTTAATAATGCAATGGATGAGGCCCAGGATCGAGTTTTGAGGTACCCAATCTAATTTGAAGGTCTACCATCGTACATGCTGGATCGCAGAACGATGTCTCGCATCATGGAAGAGGAACGTAGCAAGGCTATTCAGCGTCTTAACAGGCAGTGATAGTATTTGTTTAATTATGTGAATATTTATCTGGTATTTAGATGTAAATTCCGATGTGATTATAAACAAGGAATATTTTAATGTTTTAAATCTTTTAGATTCTTTATCTCGGGATAGTTAACGTAAATAGCAGTGATGCTATCATTTGATGTCAAAACTTTCGATTTGAATAAATATATCAAGTTGTTTGAGATAATGTGTTAAGTGATTATGACAAATTATTGAGTAATGCCTTAACTATTTAGAGAAATAAATAAAGATCTAATAAGCATATATTTTAACAAAAATATGCCGCCAAGAAGAAGACAAAACCGTCAACCAGCTCAGGAAGAGTCAACGAATAACAACAATAACGCCAATGCTAATCCCGTCCAACAATTAGTGAACTTACTAGCTGGAGCAATGAATAATCAACCTTAAGCTCCACCAAATACTTCATTCAAAGATTTCAAGGCGGTGGGACCGCCAGAGTTTAAAGGCTCCATGAACCCGGTCGAAGCTCAGACTTGGGTTATGGAGATGGAGAAGGTTTTTGAGGTCGCAAGAGTCGGAGAGGAACAGAAGACCGCTTTTGCAATGTTTATGCAGAAATCTGAAGCCAATTTTTGGTGGCAAGCAAACAAGGTCTGTGGAGGAGAAGGTATGATTACCTAGGAGAGGTTCAAGGAGATGTTTTTCGAGATGTATTTCTCGACTACCTCGCAGAACCAATTGGAGGTTCATTTTCTGGAATTGAAGCAGGGGAATATGTCCGTACTAGATTATGCAGCTAGATTCAATGAATTGGTAAGGTTCGCCACATATCAAGTGCACACGGACGAGAGAAAAGCAAGAAGGTTTGAACAAGGACTAAAGCCTTGGTTGTATAGTAAGGTATCGATGTTTCAGTTGAAGACATTCACCGGGGTACTAGAGAAAGCCATACATACTGAAGGTGGAAGCGATGCGGTAACCAAATATAATTAGGATCAGAAGAAGAAGAAGAAGAAGAAGAAGAAGAAGAATGAAAGTGCAAGAAATAACAAGGCTAGTGGAAGTAATATGGGAGGAGGTAATAATAATCAGAAGAGAAGGTGGTCTGACAACACATCACCCAGAAACTAGCAAGGTGGTCAGAAAAAAAAGGATTGAAGTGTGTCTGACCTGCGGGAAAGCTCATTTGGGAGTGTGTATGAAGGGTAAACGTGTGTGCTACAATTGTGGTCAAGAAGGCCATATAGCACCTAACTGTCCTAACCCAAAGAAGGGTGCCTGCTTCACTTGTGGTTCAAAGGATCATTTGGCAAGAGACTGTCCTAAGAAAGGATCTAGAGGGGCAGGATCAGGAGGAAACCGGGGAAATAGCAATGGAAGCGCTCTGACCATCACAGGACCAACCGTAACTAATCGACCGACCGCCAGGACTTTCAATATGACGGTGCAAGATGCAGTGCAGTCGCGTGATGTGGTGTCAGGTATCATTCTGATCAATAGAGTTAATGCTTACGTATTATTTGATTCGGGTGCTACTTGTTCATTTATATCCGATGACTTTGCTAAGAATTTAGAATTGCCTAAGGATGAGTTAGAATACCCCATGAACATAGAAATTGTGAATAGAGAAATAATCCCTGTTAAGTACGTGCATAAGAACTGTAGAGTGGATATTAAGGGTAATATCATGAATGTAGATCTTATCCCTATTCGACTTGGGAAATTTGACGTTATTTTGGGTATGGATTGGTTATCCAATTATGGGGCGGTAATTGACTGCCAGAAGAAGCATATTAACCTTATGACTCCGTCAAAGGTTGTGTTTTATGGTAGCTAGTCGCCTAGACAAGTGAGTTATTCGACGATGATGTAGGCCAGGAGGTTATTAAGGCAAGGCTTTGTAGGATATCTAGCTTACATAGTCGATAGTCGTAAAGAGAATCCGAAAATAGATGAGATACCAGTAGTGAGAGATTTCGCAGACGTATTTCCAGATGATTTGACGGGACTTCCTCCAGATAGAGAAGTTAAATTTGTGATCGATTTGGCTCCAGGAATGACTCCAATATCGAAGGCACCGTACCGAATGGCACCGGTAGAGATGAAAGAACTGATGGTCCAACTACAAGAATTACTAGACAAGAAGTATATCCAACCAAGCGTATCACCGTGGGGAGTGCCGGTTTTATTTATGAAGAAGAAGGATGGGACAATGCGGCTCTGCATTGACTATAGAGAACTGAATAAGGTCACAATTAAGAATAGATATCCATTACCGAGAATCGATGATTTATTTGATCAATTGAGGGGAGCAAAATATTTTTCCAAGATAGATTTGAGGACTGGTTATCATCAACTGAAGGTGAGACCAGAGGATGTACCGAAGACAGCGTTCAGAACACGATATGGTCACTATGAATTTTTAGTAATGTCGTTTGGTTTAACGAATGCTTCTACAGCATTTATGGGACTAATGAATGGTGTGTTCAAGCCATTTTTGGACAAGTTCGTAGTGGTATTTATAGATGATATTTTGGTATATTCGAAAACCAAGGAAAAACATGAAGAGCATTTGAGATTAACGTTGGAAGTGTTAAGAAGAGAGAAGTTGTATGCTAAGTTTTCAAAATGCGAATTCTGGATCGAGTGGGTACAATTTCTTGGACATGTAATCGATAGGGACGGAATTTCGGTGGATCCCTCCAAGGTTGAAGCTATGATTAACTGGGATCAGCCGAAGACGCCGTCAGAAGTAAGAAGTTTTCTTGGATTGGCAGGTTATTACAGAAGGTTCATTCAAGACTTTTCCAAGATCGCAACTTCGTTAACGAATTTGACTCGAAAAGCTGTGAAATTTGTTTGGACGGAGAAGTGTGAGGAAAGCTTTCAAGAATTGAAGAAGAGGTTGAGTACAGCACCTGTGTTGTCTCTTCCGGACGATACAGGAAATGTTGTGGTTTATAGTGATGCGTCGCATAAGGGACTTGGCTGTGTGCTTATGCAGAGCGGTAGAGTCATTGCGTATGAGTCACGACAACTAAAAGATTATGAGAAGGGGTATCCGACCCATGACTTGGAGTTAGCTGCAGTGGTTTTTGCTTTGAAAATATGGAGGCACTATCTCTACGGGGAGAAGTGTGAAATATATACAGACCACAAGAGTATGAAATATATTTTTACACAAAAAGAACTGAATATGCACCAAAGAAGGTGGTTGGAATTAATTAAGGACTACGATTGTGAAATTTTATACCATCCGGGTAAGGCAAACGTGGTTGCCGACGCCTTGGTCGAAAGAAGTTGATGATGTTGACCGCTCAGAAGGAATTGATTTCAGCAATGGAGAAGTTAGAGTTAGAAGTGAATTATCCTATGGAAATAGATGAGAAACTATTTCAGATTCAATCTGGTACCACCCTACTGGATAAAGTTAAGGAGACTCAACTTCATGACAATGAATGTAAAAAGGTGATAAGGAAGATATCTGAAGGAACTGAACCAAGATTTAAGATGGATAAGGAAGAAATACTGAGATTTGAGAATAGAATTTGGGTACCGCTAATACCAGAGATTAAGGAAGACATTTTGAGCGAGGCTCATAACTCACGATATTTGATTCACCCTGGTAGTACCAAGATATACCAATATCTTCGACATCACTTCTGGTGGTCCAATTTGAAACGTGATGTTGTAGAATGTGTTGCCAAGTGTCTGACCTATCAGAAAGTGAAAGCAGAACATCAGAGACCGAGTGGGTTGCTACAACCTCTAGAGATTCCATAATGGAAATGGGAATATATTACAATGGAATTCGTGGTTGGCCTTCCGACGACTCAGAAAGGCTACGACGCAGTATGGGTTATCGTTGACCGACTAACGAAATCCGCACATTTCCTTCCGATCAAAATCAGATTCAACTTAGATCAGCTGGCAAGGTTATATGTGAAAGAGATTGTTTCAAGGTACGGAGTTCCGGTGTCAATTGTTTCTGACAGAGATCTGCGTTTTACGTCAAACTTTTGGAAACGTCTACAAGAATGCATAGGTACACAGTTGCGAATGAGTACGGCATATCACCCTCAAACGGATGGACAGAGTGAAAGAACAATTTAGACATTGAAAGATATGTTAAGAGCTTGTATAATAGACTTTAAAGGAAATTAGGATGATCATCTACCGCTCGTAGAGTTCGGTTACAACAATAGTTACCACGCTAGTATTGGAATGCCACCTTATGAAGCGTTATACGGCAGAAAGTGTAGAACTCCACTATATTGGGATGAAGTTGGCGAAAGACAATTACTAGGCCCGAAATTGGTACAATAAACAGCAGAAATAGTCAAAGTCATCCGAACAAGATTGACAGCAGCTCAAGATAGACATAAGAAATACGCCGATCCACACCGTAAGAATGTTGAGTTTGAACCGGGTAGTTATGTGTTCTTAAAGGTCTCTCCCTGGAAGGGAAAGATCAGGTTCGGAAAGAAAGGGAAGTTAAGCCCAAGATTCATTGGACCCTTTGAAGTTCTGAGAAGGATCAGAGAAGTTGCGTATGAGGTAGCGTTACCTCCAGCACTCGAGAATGTCCACAATGTCTTCCATGTTTCAGTTTTACGACCCTACAAACCCGATTACAAGCACGTCATTGAATATGAACCCCTACATTTTGACAAAGACTTATCTTACGAAGAAACTCCTGTTCAAATTGTCGACCGAAAAGAACAAGTTCTGAGAAAAAAAGTAATACCTTCTATTAAGGTAATTTGGAGGGACCACAATGCTGAAGAAGCTACGTGAGAACTCAAAGAGAATATGATGAAGAATTATCCTCATTTATTTACCTAGATTGTTATAAGCGATTCTGGGGACAGAATCTTTGTAAGGGGGGAGAATGTAACGGGTCAAAATTATTGAGTAGTGATTCTGGGGACAGAATCCTTTTAAGGGGGGAAAGATATGACAACCAACATTTTGTAATTTAATTTTAATATTTATTGGATTGAATAAATATTTCTCGATAAATTATTTATTAGATTAAATAACTAACTGATGAAATTATGGTAGATTAATTTAATTATATATATCATATTTATTAAATTAATGTGGAGAATTTTTGTTATTCGAAGTATGTCATTATGTGAGCTTATTGTATTAAAAGAAATATTTAATAAGCCTAATGTTATTTTAATTAATTTATTTATTAATTAAAGGTTTAATAATTTGACATTATTATTAAAAGAGAAATTTAAGTATGTGACTATGTGAATTAATGAGAAATTATTATATTTTATTTAAAATAAATTAAATAAGATATTGATTTATTTTATAAAGGGTGTAACATTATTTAAACTATATGATAAAAGAGTTTATTAAATTAATTGAGTATAAGCCTTTTAAGGCTAGCCAAATATGGCACTAATGGAGGTTGGGAGCAGTTAACCCATGATGGGTAACTGACCTCCACAACGCATCAGTTTATTTGAATATGACGTCTTCTTTTCTTTTCAGTTGATTGCTAAGTCTAGAAAATAAGCAGAGCAAAATTGTGAGTTCACAGAGGGAAAATTGAGAAGTTTGAGAGGAATTGTGAGTGGGTAATCATCAATCATTTGTGAAAGGATCATCATTGATCATCTCTTCTAAATCTATACTCTAGGTAAATTCTCCAAACCCAATTTCTTTTTTTTCGTCATTAAGTTTGCATAAAAAATGGCCTTCAAAGTTTTTGTTTAAACCTCTGTATTTGGGAAAGGAGTAATGTCTATGAGTTTGTATATGTGTTAAATGTTATCAAATTGTATCTAATTATATATTATGTAAGTTATCATGTCATCAGTTTCATGAAAATATGTCGTATATATTGCTCAAAACTTACAGAGTATGGGTTTTGGCCATATGGCCCTTATACGTAAATTTAATGTGTCAAACATAAATGGTTTTGTAAAAATTATACTCGTATATTATTATGCAAGTTAATACGAAGAGACCAAATTTTAAATGAACAGATTCGGTGTTATAACGAATCCGTAGTGTTAAATTTTATGTTTTTGTTCAAAACCTTCAAGAACACAACGAACAGTGAAAATTTCATGTTTTAATCCTGTTAATTATGTGTTTTAACATGTTAAAATCATGCTAGAAGGCTTAAGTAGTGATTATATGTGTATTATTATGAATGGGTATGATTAAATTCGTGTAATAATAATTTAATTGGGGTTTTTGGCTGTGTTCTGCAATTTTTCGCGAATTGCAAAATAGTTTCTGGTTTGCCGCACTGCGGCGCCAGTCTCGGGCCTTAACATCCGCGCCGCAGCGCCAAGAGTCCGACCGCAGCATCGAGTACCAGTACAACAGTGGCGCCGCAGCGCCACTCTCCAGAATGTTCAGAAATGAACTATTTTTAAATGTCAAGTCTAGCAATGTGTTAGTAAATTAATGTAATGAACATAGAAATATGTTAAAAGTATAATAAGATGTTAAAATATATGCTTAACATGTAAATAACATAACTACATGTGGATTGAATTATTGAATGCATTGTTAGCTTATTGTTCGTGAAGTCTTACTTTTGACTATAAGTGTAGTAATTGACTAATTATAGTCATGAATTCGAGTTAGACAAAAGAATAAACTTGTGATGACTAGTACGTTATAATTGACTGGTATTATGAATGTAAATAATATGTAGGAGTTAAATCAAAGAACGAGTTTAGTTAAAGTGTAATCTACGCACGAGGCAAGTTTCCTAACCCTACTCGTTATCATTATATGAATTATAAGTTGTCTCTTTATATCGAGCAAGTTCTCGTTATTTTTTTGATTAAGCCCATGTTATTATATCAATAGTATATTATTCTTTCAAAGCATGATGTTGTTATACAATAATTATTCTATTGTATATCTCTTGGAATTGTTATTAAATTTATATCAGTTATTGTGAATCTTGTTAGACTAGCTAACCCTTTATGATTCGACTAGTCTATAGTTGATGAGTGTTCTAAATTTCAGAACCCTTGATGAATTATCCAAACCAAATTTCCTTTGGTGCGGACTCGAATATCAAACTGAGATGAACAACCCTGTATAGGGGATTACTTATACGTTAGCATTAAGATATTGTGCACAGTATGGTACTAAGGGCTAATCCCCCTAAGTACGAGATGAAGAGTCCATAGTCTTATGACTGTTAAAGGTTTCAAGTATAACCCTTGATAACCTAGGACATAGTTCAAGGTCTTATGACCCTCGGATTTCTTTTGATTCTTGTTATTCATTTTTTATTCAAAAGTTGAGCTTTATTTCAGAAGTCTTTAATTCACTCGCATGTTATTATATTGTTACTTTCATTATTATACTTGTGGGCAATCGTGCTCACTCTTGCGTAATAATAACATTGCAGTTAAGAACGAAAGAGCAGACGAACCTTCCACTAGTAAAGGAAAGGGCAAGCTTAGCAAGTAATGAAGATTGATTATTTATGTGGTTATGTAATAATAAGTAGAATTGATGTTACTTAAGACTTATTTGTTTATGTTTCCGCACAGATGATTTAAGGTTAGAGTAACCTGGGATTTATTTATTATTCAGATGTTGTAACCCCACAAGGGGAGGATTTATTTCTATTTATTGCATGATTTGCACTTCTTATGGGTAGATAGATATATGATGTTGTATCGTGAATACCAAATCGTGTGGGAATGGAAGTACCCGGATTTGGGGGTGTCACAAATTTTTTTCTGAGTGGTCAGAAGATTGAGAGTGTTCTCGAGTGAATCCCCTATGGGTGTGAACACTCGAGTGCGTCTGACTTCTCCACCCTTTGGCAACGAAGGGTTCGAAGGCTGTGCTTGGAAGGGGGAGTAATTTCTCCTTTGGATAGGCATATTCTAACTTCCTTTTTGACCTTGTAGTATCAAGGAAACATCCACCTCTTTCTTTTTATGTACCCTCCGGGGGTTATTTCCATAATTTCCGGACTGGATGTGCTCAGCAACAGCTTTAATGGCTGCTAGGTCTTGAATCTTTCCTGACTTCAATCCCATCTCAGCCATCTCCCCATGTTTAATCATTTCAGAGAATGGTTTGCCAATACCAACTAAAACCCTCTCATAGAAAGGAGCTTCTTGTATGTCTATAAAAGTCATAACCATTTCTGACTCATTCATAGAGGGAACAACTTGAGTAGCAAGGCGCGTCCACCTTTGAGCATACTCTCTAAACGATTCATTGGTTTGTTTCCTGACTTTAGTAATTTGGTACCGGTCAGGTACCATCTGATACTGGAAGTTATACTGAGTGAGGAAGGCATGAGCTAGCTCCTCCCAGCTATGGATCTTGGAGTTGTCTAATCTGGTATACCACGATCTGGCTTCTCCAGTTAGACTCTTCTGGAACAGCTACATTCTGAGCTTCCATCCTCGGCATAAGATCTTAGTTCTCCAATGAATACCTTCAAATGTGTGTAAGGGTCTCCAAACCCATCATACTTTTCAAAGTCAAGAGTCTTGAACTTCTATGGATAATGCACACCAGGGAATATACAAAGGTCTGCATATGAAACACTCCCATGTGCTCCAATCCCTTTGATAGAATGAATAGTCTCTTCCATTTGAAGAACTTTCTTTCTGATATCACCGGTGTCTAGATCTTCTTTGAGATGGGTGGTATAATGAATTTTTTTGGTGGTATCCAACTGAACATCAGGTACTGGAATAACTTTATCCGAACCTTGGGTTCCTCCTTGTGCAGAGGATTTTGTATGTATGGGTATCCTTGTACCCTGAGTAGATTAGTGTAGTTCTTTAAGAAGAATAGCCAAATCTGTGATTTGTTTACTTAATCCGTCAAATTCTTCACGAGAGACAGGATTAGTATTTTTCTGGTCAGATGAAGACATAATTAGCTATAGGCTCGTAGCCTTTTTGGACTTTAAACAGGTAATAGGTCCGATTGTTTCCCTGCGAAAAACTAACGTAGTTTAGTTTCAGGGAATGTATAAATGTTTTACATGCTATATGATGTGTTCGTTTTAGGAGTATTATCCTGTAAAATGGATGTCAGTTGTTTGTGTGACAGGATAGCATGTTAATATTTGTAAAATATGTATGTACACATATTTCTTCATATTTTCCATTACATGGAGATCAATATGGAATGAAATTACAAGCAATTGACTTTACGAGTAATTTGAAATGGGAAGTATGAAGAGACTTTCCTCCGTGTTGGGTTTATCAGAGGCTGACTTATCTTAGGCTACTCTCGCGGCTTTTTGGCATGAAGGTTCCCAAATCATCGCAATTTACTCGACGGGAAGTTAATTTGGTCTTTCAACTTGAGCGAATTTGAGTGGTGCCTTTCCTGAGCCTCGTTAGAATTAGTCTTCCTACGAGTCCAGTAATCAAACAACGACAGGATAGCCTCCTGATGGAGTAACCACACAACATACATTCATATACAACGTGTTTCACCGTTTATGAAAATGATGACATGTGCGAAGCACTAATATCACAAGCAGATATAGTGTAAAGCATTTAAGTACAGTAAGTTAATGCATTCATACACATCCATCAAATGTAAATGCAACATCCACACATAAGCATATAACAGGTTTGAAAAGCTTGTAATAGCGGCTTAAGTCCTCTTACTGGAGTCTCCAGCAGAGTCGCCACCTGTCGACGTCGGGATTTTTATTGTCCCTTTTCTGTTCTTGTCTTTTGGTGTTCTCATGTTAGGTGAAATTTGTTTGAAAAAATAAGTTGTGAAAAGGTTCGACATATATATTTCGACGATTCGACTGTAAGAGTCGCCAGTTGGTTTTTTTAAATGGTTGTACCAACACAACCAAGAAAAGATTTGCACATTGAACCAGTGATGTGACACTACTTAATGGGTTTGTGAAACCGAGATTCATTAGGGTCCGGGGACTTGGTTATGCAGAGGGAAGGTGTTAGGCACCCCCCAACATCCGTGTTGCCACGGTGACCGCCACTTTTCAATTAAACTATTATATGAATGTGTGTGTGTGTGTGTGTGTGGATCAATGTACAATTATTTGGAAGTAGTGCTATGCCTCATTCGCACTTATATACAAAGGATTTGAATTTGTGTAAAAATTTAGTTTTAAACAAGATATAGCAGTGATGTTTTGTAAAAAGAGGTTTTTCAAACCCTTTTGCTCAATAGTAACTGAGGCCTTTGATACTTCCATTTTATTAGGTGTTTGGCTTGATTGCTTTTATTTTCGAGATGCGAAGCATCTTCGAGAAAATAATATACATATAGTAGTGCCTAACTCCTTGTGGGCATGAGAGCCATCTAAGAAAATTCGAACAATGTAAATAATTTACAAGTCTTGTATAATTGAAAATGTCTATCACGGGAACCGAATCTAGATTTAGTAGACTGAATCTGTGATCACATGATTCCTAGGCTCACATGATGTAGCAATTTATATGAAAGTTGTAAACAGTTATATATATATAAGTAGTAAATATATATATATATATATATATATATATATATATATATATATATGTGTGTGTGTGTGTGTGTGTGTGTGTGTGTGTGTGTGCAGATAATCAACCACCACGAAGCACCTCCATGGGGGATTGCAAATGTAAATAAAGCAGTAATAACCAATCAACCACCACGAAGCACCTCCATGGGGGATTGGAAAATATAAAGTAATAAAACGATCAACCGCCTTGAAGTAGACTCTAGGCGGGACAAAAATGTAAATAAAGCTATAAAAGGCCACGAAGTAAACTCCAGGCTAGTCTGAAATGTAATATATATATATAAGTAGTAAACGCTCTGGATGTAAATCCAGGCTCATCAAACATAGTTCGACAACAGTTTATATATAAGTATATATATAAAAAAGTAAATAAACGCTTCGGACGTGAGTCCAAGCTCAATCGAGGCACTCAGTTTAGGGTGTGTACAGAGCAAATTGGATAGGGCTTCCTCGCCTTTTTTCTATGCAAAATGGCTGCCCCAAGCCCTCTATTTATAGAAGAGGGAGCCGCAGGTGTACCTGCGACAGCCATAAATGCACTTGCGGCTACCCGGGGTGCCCCAGGTTCTGTGGGTCCCGTCGTCTCGAAGTACGTGCACGCGTGCAACGTGTTGTCTACTTGAACTTTCAGAACTTTAATCCGGGCATCCGATCAAGGTGTATAAGACCTTTTACGGCATGATGTTTTCGAGAGCTACATAATTACATGGGATTAGAGGTTGTACGAAGTCAGGAAGATAGGACCATGCCCTTGGTCTTCAAGCTTCAAATTCTATTCGACGTGATGTCTTGTGCAGTAGTCACTCGGGATTGGATCTCTTTGGTTCTTGTAGGATATTTCTATATAATACATGTTGAAATGTTTGCTGAGACGGCGCAATATAGGATCAAGGTGGCAAAATGATGATTCTACCCCTAACCGGGGTTATCTCTAATTTGAGGGGATTTAGCAGTCATTGCTCAGGGTTATCTCTGAGATTGGGCTACTGCAGGTGTTGACCATCCTCAGGGTTATCTCTGAGGTGTGCCTGACCTCTCGAGGTTATCTCCGGGCTTGGGGAATGAGTGCCTCGGGGCTATCACCGAGTTTGAAGCTGATCGCATGGGTTAGAATGAGCATCTCCGGGGTTGTTTTCGGAACTGCAACGCATGCCTCTGGGTTTTCTTCGAGGTTGATACTATCTTTCCCGATGTTGTTTTCGGGACTGAGACTGAGTATCTCGGGGTTATCTCTGAGATGAAACGACCTTCTCCGGTGTAATTTCTGATATTTGAACTGCATTCCTTGGGGTTATCTCCGAGGTTGAGACTGAAACTCCCGATATTATTTTTGGGACTAAACTGTCTTCCAGGGTTATCTCTGAAAGACGATTCTGCCCTCCTGTAATGTTAGTAACAGGTATGCAGAAAATTTCAAGTGTCTACAATAACGTCAACTTAGCAGCACCTTTCAGCATCATTTAATCAACTGTTCGTTGTGGGACTTAATGACCCAAATTTTGAGACTTAGTGACTCGAAAGAATCTAAGTGGTTCAGTGGTGATTACGTGATGCCCCCAAATTCGGGTACATAAAACCCATACTTGGTGCTCCACGAAAACATTCATTCAACTACTTAATGTATTAATTAAACAAAATTATTATATCAAAGTTGTGTACCTTCCCAGAGTCGAGAACCTTTAAGTCTTACATTACATGATAATTAGTATTTCATACTACAAATAGTTATTACAAATAACATTATATAACCTAATCCTTCAGCTTTCCCTTCCCTTTGTCCTTGCTGGAACAAACAATAACACACGGGCACGGAGGGTGATCAGCCTGGTATGCCCTGTATTGATCAACACTATATTTTAAAGAGATGTTTTTGTTCATCATATCTGCCTTGGGCGCATAAAAGTTTTCCATGATTGGGATATTCATACTCAATCTAGAATCCAAACCGAAATAATTCAATCAGATGACAATAATGTTCTATTATGTTCTACGATACTTTTGAATCTATGTCTAGTCGAGTCAAATAGCTTAGACGAGTTTTAAATAACGTATACATATCAGAATTTAATAAGTATGTATCAACATGTGATTAAATACAACCATTATCCAAGTGAGGACACTTGTATAACCATACCTATCAATTTATAACAGGATGTTTCTTGATCAATAACAATGAGTTATAAAGCTTGTACAACAGGAATATAATTCAATAACGTACTTACACAGGATCAATGCATAAGTAATTACAAAGAGTAAGGATACTTGCCTGATTTGCTGCTTACATAACTTAGTTTTATCTTTTATACAAAGACCTATCTTTAATAAGATTATTCGTTTGATTAGAATAATACATTGTAACACATAGTACTGCTATTTGCAGTCAACACATAGCTTAAGCACATTGTAATATATTTATAACAGTCATTAGATCATAAACAATCACTTATCAAGTCAAACTATCTAGGTTCGGATCACTTTCAAACTCAATTCAATGTACCGACGGCTTTATCGGGTAATTATCGAGTTTATTTTTAATAAAACTCTATTATGTAGCCTTAATATTATTTTAGATATTTCAAATATAAATCATATTATTTTTCAAAGACTTATAATAATTTTTAAATAATTATTATAATTTTTCATGATTTTTCAAACACTGGAATCATTTTGAAATGATTTAAATACATAATAATTTCATTATCATTAATATTTAAATAATATTAAAATATTAATGAAATACTTGACAAAATATTAAAGTTATTTATAATAACTCAAAATATTTTTAAAATACTAATCTTCCCCTTAAATGATTTTTAAAATATTTAAAATTATTTTTAGATAATTACCATTAATATTCAAGTATTAATGTATTTATCATTAAAATATTAAAAGTCATTTATTATAACTTAAAATATTTTTAAATCATTTATATCATTTTTAAATGATTTTTAAATCAATAAAACTATTTTTAAATCATTTATTTAATATAATTATTAAATAAACCTATTATCATTAATATTAAATTATTAATAAAAAATACATTAAAATATTAAAAGTTATGATTTATAACTTAAAATATTTTTTAAACACTTTATTATCATTTAAAATAATTTTTATAATATTAAAATTATTTTTAACTAATTTATTTAATATATTTATTAAATAAATTAAATATCATTAATATTCAAATAAATAGAAATATTAATGAAAAATATGTCAATTTATCAAAAGTTAATTTTATAACTTAAAATAATTTTTAAAACTAATTTTATAATTTTTGGAAATTATTTTCTATTTTTAAATGATTTTTGAAAATTTATTTAATTAAAATTAATAAATCTGTCGCTAAAGCTTTTAGCGACAAAAACTATCGCCTAAAGTATTCTTGAATGTCAAGAACATTTATACTCAATTGCTTGGTGCCTACTTTGACCAATGATATTTGTCAGATTATGAGGTTTCTTGGCATGTTATTGTTATGACCATTTAGTATTGATGTAATACTACATGAATCATCAACTAACAGGGTCAATCTACAACATAAAAGTAAGATCAAGAGACTCAAAGTGGCTGTGAGGCCCTTCCTGGGTTTTTTGGGTTACCCAGAAACCCAAGCAGTGGTTGATAGCTACTTTGTGCCTTGGTTTAATCAAGTTATGTTTGATGTTTTCGTGTTCTAATGGGTCAAGCGTGTAGTCTACATGTCAAGGTACAAATATCATACATCAGGTCAACCTAACTACATCAGAATCACAAGATATCCTCCGGTTAAACCATGTCAGAAGTGGTGTTCTTAAGTTTTCTGGGTTACCCAGAAAACAGAAATTGTGTTCGTCCAGGCTAGTTTGACCATCAATTACTTTCATTATGTTTGTTATCTAAGTGATATAGGAGCATAAATCTATAGTACACATACTAGAGTATAGTTTTAATAAACTAACACAAGCAAATCAACAAACACATACAAGATTTGGGCTCTTGAACTTGTTGTCAGACACTGTTGGGTAAGTTCTGGGTTAACCATAATTTGTTAAGGCATGGCCGGTCAACGAGGTTTGACCATCCATAACTTGAAATCTATTCATGATCTAAGCATGATTCCAAGTCCAGATCATAGCCCTCATATCATACTACAAATATAATACATCAAACAAGTAAAATCATTAGCAGGCCTAGATCTATGGCCTTTAACATGCGGTTGTCATGTCATAAATCTAGGGCTCTTGACAGTTTTGAAAAACTTGATTTTTGAGCATTTTGATGTTATGGATCTATTATATAACATCATAGACCACTAAATAACATCTAATAACACTATAATAAACACAAAAATAGGAAATCTAACATAGCATTAAGGATCAAATTTGGGTTTTAAGGTTATACCTCCCTTTAACAAGCTTTGAATCCTTGCTTCCTAATCTGTTTTTGATGTTCTAGGAACTTGTTTAGGGACTGATTTACTAAGAGATTTCATAGGTTTAGAGAGAGAATGGCTTGGTTTAGTGTTTGAGTAAGAATGAGCTTTGTTTATGGATTTTCTCTCTCTTTAATCTATATATTTTGAGTCAATGATGCTAAACTTGCAAGGTGTCAAAAGATATGATTTGGCTGAGATATATGTGCACAATGGGATATCTTAACATGGTGAGTCACAAGATTTGCCACCACATTTGCTTAAAACATAAGTAAAGGGTAATTTGGTCATTTTACATACAAAAGGGCATTTTGGTGTTTTCCTTCTAAATTTTAAGGGTGGTTTGGTAATTTCATATATTTCCCTTAAATTTTAATTCTTAAAAATCACCATTAGGGTTTGCTAATCACTGATTAGGGTTTGGAAATTAGGGTTTAGGGTTTCCCAAAAATAAATTTAGGCTTTCTAACTTAACAATTAGTGTTTTTAAATAATCGTTAGGGTTTTCCCTAATTAGATTCATAATCACTAACACTTATCCTTAATCATCTAAACACAATCACTAATCAGTCTTAATTTCCTATTTGAATTTTAAATTAGGGTTTAGAAATATGTCATTAGGGTTTTTCTAAGGCTATGCTAAAACTGATCACAATTAACATTACACACACACTGTACATACTTATAGCACTGAAATATAATCACTATATTATATTATTCAAAATCCAGAATTAGGGTTTTAAACTATATCTGACTTAACTTTCATTCTCAGTCAACTTATAAAAGTAAATTGACTATCCTGCTAAATCCATATCGCATATATATAAAAATATAATTACTGATAACAATATTCACAATAATTAATAAATAAATAAATAAAATTATTCGTAAAAATATAGATATAATTTGTTTGAAAATTCTCAGTCTTTACATTCTCCCCTCCTTATAAAGATTTTGTCCCCGGAATCACCTTTACCTTACACCTACTCTTTAATGCTTTATCCTTAGATTTTTATTTATTAAAACTTTTACTGACCTACTACATTCTCCCCTCATTATAAGATTCATGTCATGAATCCGGAACTCAAATTCCTCCTTCAAAAATCCTTTTGTTAATTGATTATTATATTGTGTTTTGTATGCCTATATTCAAGGGTTCATAACGTAACGTACCTATATTAACAAACTTGTGATAAGAAAATAGGGTTCATACCTGGAACTCCATCACCGGCTGCTACCGTATTCTTAATTGTCATGTTGAAGATTCTTGCGGTCGATTTTGTTAGGTTATTGGTTGAAGTTGGTCCCATTATCGCCAATGTTCCGCTGCCTTTTCCAGTATTCGCACTTTCTCCATCCATTCTCCTTTTTGGACAGTCCTTCACCTTATGCTCCGTCGATCCACAAATGAAACACCCGTTATTCATCCTTGGATTGGGGTAGTTAGAAGAGATGGGTCCCTCCTGCCCACACTTGTAGCACACAAACTTTCCCTTCAGACACTCTCCCAAGTGATTCTTCCCACAATTCCCACATTGCACAATCTGCTTCTTTACACCTTCCTTCTTAATTTTGATATTCTCAAAATTGTCTCCTGTCCTTTTCATGCTCCTACTCCCACTACCACTACTTCCTTCCACCTTTACTGCTCCTTCAACCTTCACCTTGTTCTTCCTCTCCTTACTATAGAGACTCATGGCCTCACTTCCCTATTCGGCTATGATAGCCTTTTCCAAGAGTGCTGCAAAAGTACCAATTTGTAACACCGCCACCTTATTGTAAAGCCAGGATTTTAAGACCAACTCAAACCTCCTTGCCTTCCTCGCCTCTGTATCAACTTGATGCAGAACAAACCTAGCTAATTCATTAAATTTAGCGGCATACTCCGAAATTGTCATGTTGTCCTACTTTAACTCCAAAAACTTAATCTTCATCCTAGCCTGCATACTAGACGAGAAATAGTTCTCAAAAAATAGTTTCTTAAACCTAGTCCATGTTACCACTCCTTCTCCGGCTCTAGCTTGATTTGCCTCCCACCAAAAATTCGCCTCCCCTTTCATCATATAAGTGGCAAAAGCCATCTTTTGCCCCTCAGCTACTCTAGTAATTACAAACGCCTTTTCTATTTCCTTAACCCAAGTTTGGGCTTCTATAGGGTCAGTTGTCCCTTTAAACTCTAACGGTCCTACTGCTTTGAAGTCCTTAAAGTTTGCTAATCTATTGTCCGGTTAATTTCCCCCAACTGGCATTCCATGCTGCATAGCTTGAGCTACCATGTTTGTAAAGTTCTGCATTAGGTCTGGTTGTCCTCTAGCATTGTTAACAGATTCTTCTACTCTTTGGTTTCAGTTTCGTCTTCTTGGCAGTATTATCAGATTAAATAAAACCATAAATTATTCTTTATTCTATGTCTTATCATACAAGTTTAACATATCACACGTAATTTCAAACTCAAATAATCATGTACTCAAAATATCATTCATTCCACTAATTCATAGTGTTTTACATCACATAGCTTATATCGCTATTTAAACATTCGATATCCCTTTATGACCACAAAAGTCAGGAATCGCTATTACACTTATACAAAAGTTGATAATATTACATTACACACACATACTTATCATATACACATCATACATATTCAACTAATGCTAATACTACTTATTTCTACGCCTTTTCCTGTTCTTGGACAACATTTCGCCTGATGACCTTCCACCCCACAAATAAAACATACTCCTTGCTTCTGATTGGGACAATGAAGAGAGATATGTCCCTCATGTCGGCAATTGTAGCATATCTTTTTCCCTTTCCTGCAGAAGCCTTCATGTTTCCTTTCACAGTTTGTACACTTTCCTATTTTGTTAGAGTTTTCTTGGTTATTATTGGAATTTCCTAAATCACGATCTTTTATCTTTCTTTTCCCCTTCTTACTTGGAGTTGCACACGATTTGCTGCTTTTGGCTCCTATCTGGTCAATTTGGATTTTAAGATTATCTTGTTCTTCCATTGTTTCGATTAATGCCTTCCGCAATTGACTATTCAATAGCTTTTCTATTTCCCACAACTTTTTCAAAGAAGAAACCTGATCCCGCAGATTCTGCACTTCGGTTGATGCTTGATCAGCTCTAACTTCGGTGTCCGAATCACTATCTGTTAGTACCACTGTTTCTGGGTCCGGTACTATATTTTCCAAAAAAATCACCTCATCAAGCTTACTTTCAACGTGAGCCTCTATTTCAGCTATTGGCTTTGATATTAACTCCGGTGTATTGATTTGATCCTTCTTCATGTTATAATCATATCCTAATCTTTTTCCACCTGACATCTACACATAAATTATTTTGATTAGTATCTAATAGATATTATAAACACACAACAAATAATAGTTTTATATAAGTTATTTTTATTTTGTTTTACGATGAATTTATTTAATTCATCTCCTTTAAACTCTATTTGAGTTATTTGTATTTTCAACGTTTCCCTCTGTCCCAAGGTTATAGCCTAAGGTACCACACCTAAGGTTTCTAACCTAAAGCTTTGACACCATGTTGTGACGCCCCCAAATTCGGGTATATGAAACCCGTACTTGGTGCTCCACGATAACATTCATTCAACTACTTAATGTATTAATTAAACAAAAGTATTATATCAAAGTTGTCTACCTTCCCAGAGTTGAGAACCTTTAAGTCTTACATTACATGATAATTAGTATTTCATACTACAAACAGTTATTACAAATAACATTATATAACCTAATCCTTTAGCTTCCCCTTCCCTTTGTCCTTGTCGGAACCTTCAGGTCGTGTTATCTTAGTTGAAAACATTTAAATTTTAAGCAAGAATGAGCATTTGATTGCCCAGTAAGTAATAGCAAACAATAAATATGAGCTGAAAGAGTTAAATTTTTTTTTGAACTGCACTTCTATAACGAAACAATATTTGTGAAGCAAACTGAACAATACTGAACAACATAACCAATAATTTTACATTTTTAAAACTATATACTGACTTTGAATCGATAGACTATGAACTTTGTTTTTAATTTTCAAAAAGGTATACAGAACTTCATCTACAAACCGTCATAACTTACGGGCACGGAGGGTGATCATCCTGGTATGCCCTGTACTGATCAACACTATATTTTAGAACGATGTTTTCGTTCATCATATCCGCCTTGGGAGTACAAAAGTTTCCCATGATCGGGATGTTCATATTCAATCTAGAATCCAAACTAAAATAATTCAGTCGGATGACAATAATGTTTTTTTATGTTCTACGATACTTTTGAATCTATGTCAAGCCGAGTCTAGCCGAGTCAAAAATCTTAGACAGGTTTTAAATAATGTATACATACCGAAATTTAATAAGTATTTATTAACATATGATTAAATACAACCATTATCCAAGTGAGGACACTTATACAACCAAACCTATCAATTTATAACAGGATGTATCTTGATCAATAACAATAGAGTTATGAAGCTTGTACAACAAGAATATAATTCAATAACGTAATTACACATGATCGTTGCATAAGTAATTACAATGAGTAAGGATACTTACCTGATCTGCTGCTTACAAAACTTAGTTTTATCTTTTATACAAAGACCTATCATTAATAAGATTATTCATTTGATTAGAATAATACATTGTAACCCATAGTACTGCTATTTACAGTCAACATATAGCTTAAGCACATTATCATATATTTATAACAGTCCTTGGATCATAAATAATCACTTATCAAGTCCAATTATCTAGGTTCGGATCACTTTCAGACTTAATTCAGTGTACCGACGGCTTTATCGGGTAATTATCAAGTTTATTTTTAATAAAACTCTATTATGTAGCCTTAATATTATTTTAGATATTTCAAATATAAATCATATTATTTTTCAAAGACATATAATTTTTAAATAATTATTATAATTTATTATAATTTTTCAAACACTGGAATCATTTTAAAATGATTTAAATACATAATAATTCCATTATCATTAATATTTAAATAATATTAAAATATTAAATAAATTCTTGACAAAATATTAAAGTTATTTATAATAACTCAAAATATTTTTAAAATACTAATTTTCCCCTTAAATGATTTTTAAAATTATTTTTAAATAATTACCATTAATATTCAAATATTAATGTATTTATCATTAAAATATTAAAAGTCATTTATTATAACTTAAAATATTTTTAAATCATTTATATCATTTTTAAATAATTTTTAAATCAATAAAATCATTTTTAAATCATTTATTTAATATAATTATTAAATAAACTTATTATCATTAATATTAAATTATTAATGAAAATTATATTAAAATATTAAAAGTTATGATTTATAACTTAAAATATTTTTAAACACTTTATTATTATTTAAAATAATTTTTATAATATTAAAATCATTTTTAACTAATTTATTTAATACATTTATTAAATAAATTAAATATCATTAATATTCAAATAAATAGAAATATTAATAAAAAATATGCCAATTTATCAAAAGTTAATTTTTATAACTTAAAATAATTTTTAAAACAAATTTTGTAATTTTCAGAAATTATTTTCTATTTTTAAATGATTTTTGGAAATTTATTTAATTAAAATTAATAAATCTGTCGCTAAAGCTTTTAGTGACAAAAACTGTCGCCTGAAGTGTTTTTGAGTCTCAAGAACATTCATACTCAATTGCTTGGTGCCTACTTTGACCAACGAAATTTATCAGATTATGAGGTTTATGGGCATGGTATTGTAATGATCAAGTAGTATTGATGTAATACTACATGAATCATCAACTAACAGTGTCAATCTACAACATAAAAACAAGATCAATAGGCTCAAAGTGGTTGTCAGGCCCTTCCTGGGTTTTCTAGGTAAAAACCCAGGCAGTGCTTGATAGCTACTTTGTGCCTTGGTTTAATCAAGTTATGTTTGATGTTTTGGTGTTCTAATGGGTCAAGCTTGTAGTCTACATGTCAAGGTAAAAATATCATACATCAGGTCAACCTAACTACATCAAAATCACAAGATATCCTCCGGTCAAACCATGTCAGAAGTGGTGTTCTTAAGTTTTCTGGGTTACCCAGAAAACAGAAACTGTGTTCGTCCAGGCTAGTTTGACCATCAATTACTTTCATTCTATTTGTTATCTAAGTGATATATGAGCATAAATCTATAGTACACATACTATAGTATAGTTTTAATACACTAACACAAGCAAATCAACAAACACATAGAAGATCTGGGCTCTTGAACTTGTTATCAGACACTGCTGGGTAAGTTCTGGGTTACCCAGAAATTGTTAAGTCATGGCCGGTCAACGAAGTTTGACCATCCATAACTTGAAATCTATTCATGATCTAAGCATGATTCCAAGTCCAGAGCATAGCCCTCATATCATACTACAAATCTAATACATCAAACAAGCAAAATCATTAACAGACCTAGATCTATGGCCTCTGACATTCGGTTATCAGGCCATAAATCTAGGGTTCTTGACAGTTTTAAAAAACTTGATTTTTGAACATTTTGATGTTATGGATCTATGATGTAACATCATAGACCACTAAATAACATCTAATAACACTATAATAAACACAAAAACAGGAAATCTAACATAGCATTAAGGATCAGATTTGGGTTTTAGGGTTATACCTCTCTTTAACAAGCTTTGAATCCTTGCTTCCTTATCTATTTTTGATGTTCTAGGAACTTGTTTAAGGACTAATTTACTAAAAGATTTCGTAGGTTTAGAGAGAGAATGGCTTGGTTTAGTGTTTGAGTAAGAATGAGCTTTATTTAAGGATTTTCTCTCTCTTTAATGTATATATTATGATTCAATGATGCTAGACTTGTAAGGTGTCAAAAGAGAAATGATTTGGCTGAGATATATGTGCACATGGGAGATCTTAACATGGTGAGTCACAAGATTTGCCACCACATTTGCTTAAAACATAAGTAAAGGGTAATTTGGTCATTTTGCATTTAAAAGGGCATTTTGGTCTTTTCCTTCTAAATTTTAAGGGTAGTTTGGTAATTTCATATATTTCCCTTAAATTTTAATTCTTAGGATTTGCTAATCACCATTAGGGTTTGCTAATCACATATTAGGGTTTGGAAATTAGGGTTTCAGGTTTTCCAAAAATAAATTTAAGATTTCTAACTTAACAATTGGCGTTTCTAAATAATCGTTAGGGTTTTCCCTAATTAGATTAATAATCACTAATACTTATCCTTAATCATCTAAACACAATCACTAATCAGTCTTAATTTCCTATTTGAATTTCAAATTAGGATTTAGAAATCTGTCATTAGGGTTTTTCTAAGGCTATGCTAAAACTGATCACAATTAACATTACACGCACACTGTACATACTTATAGCACTGAAATATAATCACTATATTATATTATTCAAAATCTAGAATTAGGGTTTTGAACTATATCCGACTTAACTTTCATTCTCAGTCAACTTATAAAATTAATTAAATTGACTATCCTGCTAAATCCATAGTGCATATATATAAAATATAATTACTGATAACAATATTCACAATAATTAATAATAAAAAAAATTATTTGTAAAAATATAGATATAATTTGTTTTAAAATTCATGGTCTTTACAGATTCTGAGACTTAATGACTCAAACGAACCTTAGTGGTTCAAATGTAATAGATCTTTGTGGTCTTGATCCTTAGTCGATTTCCTACTCGAGGAGTAGAAGAATGGACTTGGAGTAATTTAGACTCTGAACCACTTAAACTTCGACGTGTCATTTACTTTTCTAGTTCTTACTTTCTTTCAGATTATTTATCTAACTTGTGGTTGATTACCTAGCTAAATTCAGAACTGAGATTCTTTTTCAATCTTTAAGGGGATTTTCAAAAATCATATTTCGTTGTAATTAATCAATCTGATTAAAAAATAATTGACAATATCTTATAAATAATCATAAGTTTTAAAAGATCTATTCAAACCCCCCCCCCTTTAGATCTATAATTTCCTTTGGGAAATAACACCTTAGTCTTCTCCTTATAAATTTTAGAGCTCTCATATGCATCATTTCCCAATTCCTCTAGCTCTTGTAAGTGTAACTTCCTATGTTCTCCAGCTTGATCCATCTTCATGTTACAGTGTTTAATTGCCCAAAAAGCCTTATGCTCTAATTCCACATGAAGATGACATGGTTTTCCAAACATTATCTGTAAGGTGACATACCAATAAGAGTTTTGTATGTTGTTCTGTAAGCCCAGAGTTCGTCCTCTAATCTCAGACTCCAATCCTTCCTATTTGGTTTAACTACTTTCTCTAAAATAGACTTGACCTCACGGTTGGATATTTAAGCTTGGTCATTGCTCGGTGGATGGTAGGATGTGGAAACCCTGTGCAAAACATTGTATTTCTTAAACAGTGCTGCTAGCATCCGATTGTAAAAATTGGTTATCACTGATAATGGCCCTTGGAGTTCCAAACCAGACAAATATTGTAACGACCCCAAAATTCATACAATAATATTCTCCTTCTCGATTGTTAACAATACAACTTTAATCTATCTTTACATCATTATTCGATATTAAAATCACTAAAAATGAAGAATATTTAAAACTTTTATACATTTCCTTTTGTATTGCCCTAAATAGCAACCTTTACATTACATCTCTTCGATTCAAATTTATATCATGAATCGTTACTACAAAATGACTATACAAAGTCTTACATCATAAATAGATATCCATATACATCGGATAGCTCAACTTACAATTCAACAACATGTTACATTCAAAATATTAAATACATTTCTCATAAAACATAAGTAATCTTCGTGAATATGGATCTCTATAATTAACTTAGCACATATTCTTACCTTGAAATCTTGACCTCCAAAAATTATTATTTGCAAGGTTGAGCTCGACAACCCAGCAAAATCTAACAGTTTTCATGCATCACATAGCACATAATAATATATCCAACATACATATCCTAATATTTAAAGTAACATGGCATACATGCTTTAATTCACATAGAAAATATAAAGATTGAGTTCCTTACTCAATCATCATTATTTAACCAAAACAATGTAGTCATAAATTAACTTTAATATTTTATGATTTCAACATGTATAACATATCATGCTTGCTTACAACACATATAACATATCATGCAATTTAAAATAATTCATCAAGTCCACGTAGAAAATAGGAACCGAAAGACTTGCCTTGATCGTTGTTTACCAATAACAGATTAACAGCTTAAAGCTATTTACACTTCACGTGCCCTACACAATTATATAATCATACACATCAACTATTAGTCACATAACAACACATAGTAATTGTAAAGTAAACTCTACTCCACATCTCATAATCCTTCTTGTTAATTAGCACACAATGTTCAATTAGATTGTGTTAACTTTTTGACTTATGTAATATTTGAAATTCATTCAAGTGTTTAAGTCTTGATAGGAATACTTATGGGTTTTATATTAAACTCATTCCATATCTTATAATATTCATTAATACTTGTCACGGCGTTTCAACGTTCATTCGTCACACGCCCGATTCGTCTCTCTTGTGTATTCTTAGTGTGCTTACATAACTTATCTAATACATCATTTATTAATGTTAATCATCATTATATTTACTAACATTCATGTTTTATAACTTATAACACCATCTTTTATCATCAAGAGCACTACACTTGCATACGTGCATGCCCGACGCCCTCTGATTGCCTCCTAATACATATCAGTCCCACAAATGACCTCAAATTGAAAACCTTAAAGAACGAAAGTTGTAGGGTTATTCATCCTCGTTCCGAATCATCTTGAATCACCTCAATCGGAGTCCGTATAAAAAAGTTATAGCCATTTTACTATAAGAGGTCAAAACTATCCGGCCAAGTCAACTATTACGGCGCTGCAGCGCCCCAAATAGCCTTGGGGGCCGTGCTGCAGCACCCCTTAGCAGTATGTACGCATTTTTTTTTCTCCAGTTTTATTGTTCTTACGAATTTTTTACCCTTTCTACTACCAACCTTCATAACTTGAGTTATACACACCCAAATCAGTTTGTTTTCGACTCTATGGATTCGTAATTTATAGAACTACAACATACTAGACTTATAACAAATTTACAGAAACACTAACTAGCCTAAATCTTGACCCAAAACTCATGTTCATACTAAACTTTCATATTTTAACATATTTAGCGAATTCATTCACTGCTAATTCGTTTCTTAACCAAATATATTCATTCAACTTACGTTCTTTTCGTTTCTTATCGTATTAACACAATCCATCACCAATTTTACAATTATACTATGAATTAAACATCAATTTGATAGTTTTAAAAGCCATTTTTCAGAAATTAATTCACAGAAAATTATTATGAACAAAATTCAACTTGTTTATCAAAATTACATGGATTGAATTGCTAGAACAACCATATAACTCATAATATATCATAATATAACCCATATTACACATAACTCATGCTCACATCAAAGATTTAAGAATAATTTTCAACATAACTTCATAATCAAACACTATGAACATGATTTCATCATGTTCATCATATCTTTGTGAATTGAAACTTTTGAACAACTATAAAAATCTCATGTAAGCGTATATATATATATATATATATATATATATATATATATATATATACACACACACACACATCCCATTCACATATCAAAATTATGAAGTTTCACCAAAAGATTTTTACCTAGAACTCTAAAACTATGAAAACATAGAAGAACATGATTTTAAACCTTGTTTTTACAACAATTGTATTGTGAAAATCCTTTCATGACATACAATCACATATGAACACCATATATACATATAAATTCATAATCATGAAAACCTAATTTTACAAAGACTAAATACAAAACATCTTAATTTAGTATAAGAGTTAATTTGATACCTTTTTAGGTTCAATTAGGAGAAAAGATGAAGATGGTGAAAGCTTTTTTTTTGTTTTCTCAAGGTTTCCCTTCTTCTTCTTCTTTGTATTCTCTCTTCTTCTCTTTGTTCTTAGTTTAGACTTAGGTTTAGAAAATTAACGTAACTTAGTGTATATACAATATACATATAACACATATAATTGTAGAATATGTAACTCCTAATATAATTACATATACTAATTATCAATTTAATATATAAGTTACAAAATTTAGAATTTTAAAAGCCCTAAGGCTTGTTTGACAAAACCATATTATTTTAAAATCAGGTTTTAATAGTTAAGGTCTTGTTTGGGTAAAACAGGTTTAAAACAAAAGTAAGACCTTGTTTGGAAAAACGGTTTTAAAAAACTCTTTTAAATCTTTTAATAGATCCTTTAACACATGTTCTTAATGTTATCATTTAATTAATTAAATTTTAACATTAATTTAATTAATTAAAAGTTTAACATCAATTAATCACATAAAATTGTCACATTATAATTACTGGCTAATTATAACTTCATTTAACAATTACCACATCACTACATTATCTCAATTAAATTATAACTATAACATAAAATCATTACATATTAATTAAATATTAAATAATCATTTAATTAATATAACATACTTAATTACATTACTCCATATTAATCACATAATCTCAATAAATAATTCAATTAAAATATTTATTTACTTCAATAAATATTAAATTAACATTTAAATTTTCTTCACACTAATTCGCATATTTCACAATATATATACCTCATAATAAGAATTTTAATTATTAAATTCTTATTTTAACAACTTATAAAAATTCGGGTTGTCACATCCTTCCCTCCTTATAAGGATTCCGCCCTCGGAATCAAAGAAACATCCCTTACTCGGTTTTCACCAAATCTCTTTTCAAAATTTACTCGGGATATTACATTCACCCTTTCTTCTAAGAATTTCGTCCTCGAAATTTTATCTATTAATCTTTATTCATTCAATCTATCAAAATAGATTTTACGTTAATACTTTATTCATTCATTGGGTTCTATATCCACTTTCTTTTCACAAAGATCTTTCTACAATTATCAATTTTTCTATTAAAAGTTTTACATTATTCTTTGATAACTCATCTCCTTCTCACTTTAAAATTTCTTTTCTCACTTATTCAATATATTCATCATTCAGTGTCGCATTCTACGACTTACTTCTTTCTAAGGAATGTCATCCTTACCACATTTGCCTTTTAGAATAGCAAGAATCTTCTACAATTGCTCAATAATTGGAAACAGTATGAATAACTCAGGAATTTAAAAGATTTCAAATCATGCTGAGGGGTCATAAGACCTTGAACTACGTCCACGGTTATAAGTACTCTTTCAACTTAAACCTTAACAGTCATTAGACTATAGAGACTCCCGTACTTAGGGTGTTAAGCCCTTCGTATGATGTATTGTGCACAAACATCTAAACGCTATGCGTATATGTCCATAGTTATAAGTGCTCTTTCAACTTAAACTTTAACAGTCATAAGACTATAGGGACTCCTCGTACTTAGGGGGATCAGCCCTTCGTACAATGTATTGTGTACAAACATCTAAACGCATTGCGTAAAATAACTCCCCTATAGTAGGGTTGTTCATCTCAGCTTTTTAACATATGAATCTGCACCAAAACAATTTGGTTTGACATAACTTCTCAAGAAACGCTTGAATTTCATGAACATTTTTCAATATTCGTCTAGCTGAATCAAATAGTATAGAATTCTACAACAATTCGGACATCAATTGAAATATACATATACATATATATATATATATATATATATATATATATATATATATATATATATATTCTCATATCTTAAAGAAATCTCAAAAATCTTTTTATGACGTCATAATACCGCACTGTATTTACAGTCCGTTTGAGGATCCCATCATTTGGTGATTTTATCATACTACATCATACCATAGTGGAATGACGATCCTTAGATCACATCCAACACTAAGTAATACTGCATTGATGACTCCATCATTTTTATCATCTCTGCACCAGGTTCCATGATGTATTGATGATATAAAAAAAATACATTTTGATATATTTCAAATCATTTTTGTCTAGCCAAAGCAATTAGCATAGACATACGAATAACGGTATTGTTTTTAAAACTCATTGGTTTCATCATTTGATCCAATGTTTTTCAAGAAAATAGAAGTGCAAACATCAGCACGAAGTCAATAAATTTCAAAAGTCTAGCATAGCTAGTAGATTTAGAATATCCAGGTATCCATCAACTTCAATCTTTACTCCATTACTTCATTACTTAACCAATTCTTTTTATTTCTAGCACCACCAATACTCTTATACTAAATATTCTTGTATTTCACCTTACAATCTTTGTGAGAGCCCCAAATCCAGGTCCCAAATCATCACAGATCTGGTACAATCATTCTTTAACTATTTGCGGAAGATATAAACATAAATTGTTTATACAATACACTTTACACACTATTCCCCAAAATCGAGTAACCTTAATTTATACACAATTCATAAACTATCTAACACCTAACATTATTATCAAACTATACTATTACAAAGTAGCTGCACATTTTATCCCAAGCAGAACTTGGCATTATCCTTTTTCCTGTATCTGAACGCATTCGCCTTATCTGCAATGTTTATCATGATATAGCAAGGGTGAGCATGAAAGTTGCCCAGCAAGTTTAAATACATTTTAAGGATATATCATGATTGAAAGAGTCTGAATAAAATAATGGCTATAATTCATCAATATAATTGATAACTAGCACGAACAAACTTATGACTGAACAAGTATTGAATATGAACAAATATATCTGAACCAACTGGTAATGAAAGTGATCAGCCTTTCATACATGACTTATACATGCAATATGTATAGAGTACAATTCCACATGGCAATCAGTAATGATTAACCATAAGCATATCTGAATAAAACAACTTTTAGTACAGTTAAGTAAAACATGCCTGAACCGTTGATTACCGCTATGCAATTTAATAAGCTTTGTCTGAAGACCTATTATTAATAATATGTATTTCTAAGTTAGAATAATATCATCACAGTATTTAAAAAATAACCTAAACACATAACACATAACCCTATCAGTCTATACCACACATAACACCTAGCCTCAAGTCAAATTATTACAGTCCGAGTTGAGTTTGGTACAATTCTAACATCCCGACGGTCTAGTCGGACTTTTCTCGAGTCTAAGTTTAATTAAACTCTATCTGAACACTTAACAATTATCTTAAATAATTTATTATCAGTCAATATGTATATATATATATATATATATATATATATATATATATATATATATAGACTTGCAATAATTTTCAAATAACAACTACCTTTAATTCACTTAATATTATTAATCTTGATAATATTTAATTCACCACTTAGTATTATTAATTCGCTTACTAATCTTAATAATATTTCAATACTTTACTAATATTATTAATCATCTTAATAATATTTTAATCATCCAATAATACATAATTTAATATTATTAATCTTTTAATAATATTTTAATCTAAGATTAATATTTTAATCTAATATTATAAATACTTTAATCATTTATTAATGCTTAAATAAAATACTATTAACCATTTAATAATATTTTAATGAACTTTTAATCTTAATATTTTTATTTACTTAACAATATCATATTCTAATATTATTAATATTATAATAATATTTTAATAATTTATTAGATTAATAAACAATTTATTCTAATTGTTCACCCTTTATTAAACCTCTTATTTAATATCCATAAAAGGTCATAAATAATATTTCTTATTACAAATTACCAAAATACCCTAAAATTGTCATAATATTATATATTAGGAGTATTCAAGTATTAAAATCACATTTTTCTTATTTAAGACATCATTTAACTAATTATTTTCTTTTATTCATAACTTAATCATTTTTAGGAAAAATAGAAAACTGATTCCAAAAATTCTTATTTTCTGGATTTGGACAGAATATGACCCAACAATGATTCCCAAATTTTTCTAGAATTTTAGAAAATGATTTACTAATTTTAAAGTGCCCAAAACACTCGGATCTTGCTTCATTTTTCATAAATCGAGTTTTGCTCAGAAAAATCTAAAATTTTCAGGATATACTCTGATAACATATATAAATCTACTGTAAAAATTTCGGAGTTTTCCAGTGTATACACAGTGAGAAATTCGAGTGTTAATATTTAGGAGTCCTTTACGGAAATAGCCATTACGCACAACCTATAAATCGAAACGCGCCCGTTCTTTTTCCTACACGTAGATAACTTCTTAAGGTACCTCTGTGATTTTTTCCAGATTTTTAAAAGGCTTGAAACTGACCGAAACAGCCTCAAGAAAAATGGGAATAGTAGCTATTTTAGGGTTTTAAAGCCTCAATATACTATGTGGACTATTTTGGGGAAAACAGTCCCCATGGCTTCAATAGTTGCTAGATTTACGTTCTACTACTTGGGTTTGCTAGATAACTCATGTATCTAGCACCCCCCTTCGACGGATCACAAATCCAAGCTGTAAAACTTGAGTTATACAAAATTTAGTGGAAGAAAAACAAGGGTTTCACCCCTTGGAGAACATATGCTCATTTTCTTGGTCTAAACCTTTGATCTAACACTCAAGTTACTTAGTTCCATACATGATGATATGTAGAACTAGGGTATCTTGAGTATTAGTTCATAATCCCAACAAAACTCAAGCTATAATACAAAGTAGAAGAAGAAGATAAAGATTAGGTTATACCTTGATTTAGTGGCAACCTTCCTTGATTTACCAAAGTAAGTAATGAACTTAGGATGCATCAAATAAACTAGCACACCTCTCTCACTCTCACCAAAACCTAACTCTCTCTCTTTCTTTTATCTCTTGAATGCTACTAGCTTGGGAGAAAAAAATAGAAGAAGAAGAAGAATGAGAGAAAATGAATGTCTAGCAAATGAATGAGTGATATAACTATTATCCTCCATATTTTTATTGTCCCATGGATAAAAGACTACACCTTATCTCTTCAATTAGTTTAATCATGTGATTAAGGATGCTTAATAGATTTGCAACTAATGGGAGATTGACACACATGTACTTATGTGTAAGACTTTTACTTATGGACATTGATTAGCATAATTTGTTGCCTTAAAAGGCCTAATGGGGCCAGCTATATAAATGCCCACTAATTTCTTCATTTAGCCTTTATTTTAATGCATAAATTAGATAAATCAAAGGTCTAAAATACCCTTAATCAAGTGGACTACGTTTTGACTTGTATTTTATTTCTTTTGGGATTCTCCTTAATTGTTTTGGGCCATGTAATAAACATAATCTAACAATTTTAATATATGTTACCCAAATTATTTATTTAGGGCTTCCATTCCCAATCTTATGAAATTTAATTACTTATACATGTGACTTTAGCTCATAACTTAATTAGGTTTACAAGAAATAGGTTTAAAATTATTAGTCTAGTCACTTGAAATAACAAGATTATCCACTTAAGTTAGTATACATATTAAATACTAACATTTCCTTATTACCATAACCCTTAGGCTATTTAATTGTCTCACCTAATGCATAATTAGGTTACGAAGCTTTCATTTTTTTAATGAAATCTATAAATATATATATCCATAACTATAGTATATATGTTTATTGATCCATGCACCACTTCACATATGTTGTCACATATTAAATCACTGTAAAACACAAAGTTTTAAATATCAATAATGTACATACATATATAGTAACTTAAAATTCACAGTTATTAACCCTTAGGGTTTTCAAAAATAGAAAATTAATATTTTTAAATTGTAATTAGGATTCTCGAATTAAATTAAACTTTTCCATTCATAAATCAATCTTGTTAATTAGGATTATTTTATCCCAATTTAAATTGCTAATTTAGCAATTAAGTCCACAATTTTACATTAGGGTTTCTGACGGAATTATTAGGGTTTAAAAATTTGAAATTAGGGTTTGCTAATTAATTAAGCTTTAGCCTAATTAATATCACTTAAGCATTATAATTATCTTTTAAATTTCCAGATTAGGGTTTTCAATTTTTAAATTAGGGTTTCGAATTCCTGGAACAGAAATTAAGGTTTCAGAACCGATTTTAGGGTTTCTTATCAGTCATTAGGGTTTTCTAACTGAACGTTGTCGTTCTTAATATATACTTGGGGTTAGACACTGATATAATTTATCTAGTCAACCCTTGACCCTTAACCACATTCTGAACACATACATTACCATATACACAGAACATATTCACATATACACTTAATACTGAATAATTCACCTAAATCCTTCACAGAATTTTGAAATTCTCAAAATTCCTTCTCAAAAATATCAAATGCATACACTCATTTTCTATCTAGGTCTATCATTTGACCTTAAATCCATCATTTAAAAATTTTCTAAATTCTCGGGTTGTCACATTCATCCCTTCTTCTAAGAATTTCATCCCCGAAATTCACCTTACACCAAACAGCTTACACCGTTCACACATCATCACATGCTACTCAATACACCACTCATAAGAGTAAAAGTTTTCAAATTGCTGAGGGGTCATATAGACCATGAACACATAGTTTTAACGGTATTCATACTGCAAAACTTTACATTACTTGGTAGGTTTACAATCACAAAGAAGGTAAACTACCGTTGCTAGTACTTCAGGTGATTAGCCTATCGTACTCTTACGTCATGCATAACGTATTAATCATGTCTAGCGAATATTTACGCTACTAGATTGGATTATTTATCCAAACAACATAGTTCACCTCAGTCTTATCATAGGATTCCGCACCAAAACAATTTGGTTCGAAAAATTTCTTTCAATGAACACTTAGAGTTTTCATAAACATTAGTCTAGCTGAATCTAATAGCGTAAATTCATATCAATAATTCAATTCAATCGAATTATTTAGGTGTAGCCAAACCCCGTTGGCAAATTAAACTTTTTGAAAACATTTTCGAGAATGACGTCATGATGTCGTACTGTATTAACAGTCCGTTTGAGGATGTCGTCATTATATAACTTCGTCATAACACATCATACAATAGTGGAATAACGATTTTAGATCAAATTCACACTAAGTATTCCTGTATTTACAGCTCAATCACCTTTTTATCATCTTTGCACCAGGTTACATGGTACATAAGTGATAAATAAAATATATTTTGATTTTTCAAATCATTTGCGTCTAGGCGAAATATGTAGCATAGACTGTACTTTAAATCGTTCCAAAAATGATTACGAGTCTACATTTTTTTTTTAAAAGCACATAGTGCATATTTAGCTTGATGTCAAAATTTTGAAGTCTAGCATAGCTAGGAATTCTGGAAAACTTATGTCTCCACTAATAATCATTTGCTTAACAATCTATCTATTCCTATAATCCTCAATTCTCTATTCACACACAACTATACCCAGTTCGTCAAACCACACTTATGAGTTCATAAACTTGCCACAATCATGTGAGTTTAAGAACTTACCCTAGTCAGACCTTTGGCGTCCATTCGCTGAGGGGTTCATAAATATTTCATATAACTATGAGTCAAGAATGTCACATAAGTATAAGTTTTAAGAACTCGTACTTAAACCTATATTCTCTACCTATGACCTATCTATCTGTTATACACATGAGAAAGGAATCACCCTCTTAACATGCATATAGCAAATAGCGCGACACAAACATTTCAATGATTATCAGTGCTAGAAACTAAGTGGTTTTTACACCAAGTACAATTTCCCGCCCATACAAGGAATCATATAACTCAACTGCCGACATGAGTCCTCAATTAAAATCCCCACCTAATCTTAACTCCCTTCTCAATACGAATTTCATTTAATTCGTATTCATAATCCTTTTCTGAATCTGTATCAATTCACACAATAATCTTGTTGTAAACTTTTCAATCATCAGATTGATGCTTCTCCCTGCTATCACCTTATCAGATCATGGGGTGATCTCATCGTATATATTATGATTTATTTCTATGTCTTGATCGTTTTGTTTTATGATCTCCTATCCCTGAACTTTTAGTCTTTTTGACTCGATCTATTCATCACTACTGTTTAACTTTATTATCAGAGTTAGGGAACTCTGTATCTTTATAACTTGCCGAGATTCGTCTTTGAATCTTACCGACCAACTAACTCTATATGAGTTAGATCTTATCCTAATCACTGCGATTATTGGTCTCAGGTATTCTTACCTAAGGTTCATAACCAACAACTTTGATACCAACTGTGAGAGCCCCAAATCCAGGTTCAGAATCACCACGGATCTAGTACAATCATTCTATAACTATTTGTGGAAGATATAAACATAAATTATTTATACAATACACTTTACACACTATTTTCCAAAATCGAGTAACTTTAACTTATACACAATTCATAAACTATCTAACACCTAACATTATTATCAAACTATACTATTACAAAGTAGCTGCACATTTTATCCCAAGCAGAACTTGGCATTATCCTTTTTCCTGTATCCGAACGCATTCGTCTTATCTGCAATGTTTATCATGATATAGCAAGGGTGAGCATGAAAGTTGACCAGCAAGTTTAAATACAATTTAAGAATATATCATGATTGAAAGAGTCTGAATAATAGGCTGGCTATAATTCATCAATATAATTGAGAACTAGCACGAACAAACTTATGACTGAACAAGTATTGAACATGAACAAATATATCTGGACCAACTGGTAATGAAGGTGATCAGCCTTTCATACCTGACTTATACATGCAATATGTATAGAGTACAATTCCACATAGCAATCAGCAATGATTAACCATAAGCATATCTGAATAAAACAACTCTTAGTACAGTTAAGTAAAACATGCCTGAACCGTTGATTACCACTATGCAATTTAATAAGCTTTGTCTGAAGACCTATTATTAATAATATGTATTTCTAAGTTAGAATAATATCATCACAGTATTTAAAAAATAACCTAAACACATAACACATAACCCTATCAGTCTATACCACACATAACACCTAGCCTCAAGTCAAACTATTACAGTCCGAGTTGAGTTTGGTACAATTCTAACATCCCGACGGTCTAGCCGGACTTTTCTCGAGTCTAAGTTTAATTAAACTCTGTCTGAACACTTAACAATTATCTTAAATAATTTATTATCAGTCAATATATATATATATATATATATATATATATATATATATACTTGCAGTAATTTTTAGATAACAACTACCTTTAATTCACTTAATATTATCAATCTTGATAATATTTAATTCACCACTTAGTAATATTATTAAACCTCTTAATAATAGTTTAATCATCCAATAATACATAATTTAAGATTATTAATCTTTTAATAATATTTAATCTAAGATTATTATTTTAATCTAATATTATTAATACTTTAATCATTTATTAATACTTAAATCAAATACTATTAACCATTTAATAATATTTTTATGAACTTTTAATCTTAATATTTTTATTTACTTAACAATATCATATTCTAATATTATTAATATCATAATAATATTTTAATAATTTATTAGATTAATAAACAATTTATTCTAATTGTTCACCCTTTATTAAACCTCTTATTTAATATCCATAAAAGGTCATAAATAATATTTCTTATTATAAATTACCAAAATGCCCTAAAATAGTCATAATATTATATATTAGGAGTATTTAAGCATTAAAATCACATTTTTCTTATTTAAGACATCATTTAACTAATTATTTTCTTTTATTCATAACTTAATCATTTTTAGGAAATATAGCAAACTGATTCCAAAAATTCTCATTTTTTGGATTTGGACAGTATATGACCCAACAATGATCCCCAAATTTTTTTTGAATTTTAGAAAATGATTTACAAATTTTAAAGTGCCCAAAACACTCGGATCTTGCTTCATTTTTCATAAATCGAGTTTTGCTCAGAAAAATCTTAAATTTTTAGGGTATACTCTCATAACATATATAAACCTACTGTAAACATTTTGGAATTTTTCAGTGTATACACAGTGAGAAATTCGAGTATTAATATTTAGGAGTCCTTTACAGAAATAGCTATTACGCACAACCTATAAATCGAAACGCGTCCGTTCTTTTTCCTACACGTAGATAACTTCTTAAGGTACCTCTGTGATTTTTCCCAGATTTTTAGAAGACTCACAACTGACTGAAACAGCCTTAATAAAAACGAGAACAGTAGCTATTTTAGGGTTTTAAAGCCTTAATATACTATGTGGACTGTTTTGGGGAAAATAGTCCCCATGGCTTCAATACTTGGTAGATTTGTGTTCTACCACTTGGTTTTACTAGCTAACTCATGTATCTAGCACCCCCCTTCAACGGATCACAAATCCAAGTTGTAAAACTTAAGTTATACAAGATTTAGTTGAAGAAAAACAAGGGTTTCACCCCTTGGAGAACATATGCTCATTTTCTTGCTCTAAACATTTGATCTAACACTCAAGTTACTTAGTTCCATACATGATGATATGTAGAACTAGGGTATCTTGAGTATTAGTTCATAACCCCAACAAAACTCAATCTATAATACAAAGTAGAAGATGAAGATGAAGATTAGGTTACACCTTGATTTAGTGGCAACCTTCCTTGATTTATCAAAGTAAGTAATGAACTTAGGATGCATCAAATAAACTAGCACACCTCTCTCACTCTCACAAAAACCAAACTCTCTCTCTTTCTTTTATCTCTTGAATGCTACTAGCTTGGGAGAAAAAAATAGAAGAAGAAGAATGAGAGAAAATGAATGTCTAGCAAATGAATGAGTGATATAACTATTATCCTCCATATTTTTATTGTCCCATGGATAAAAGACTACACATTATCTCTTCAGTTAGTTTAATCATGTGATTAAGGATGCTTAATAGATTTGCAACCAATGGGAGATTGACACACATGTACTTATGTGTAAGACTTTTACTTATGGACATTGATTAGCATAATTTGTTGCCTTAAAAGGCCTAATGGGGCCAGCTATATAAATGCCCACTAATTTCTTCATTTAGCCTTTATTTTAATGCATAAATTAGATAAATCAAAGGTCTAAAATACCCTTAATCAAGTGGACTACGTTTTGACTTGTATTTTATTTCTTTTGGGATTCTCCTTAATTGTTTTGGGCCATGTAATAAACATAGTCTAACAATTTTAATATATGTTACCCAAATTGTTTATTTAGGGTTTCTATTTCAAATCTTATGAAATTTAATTACTTATACATGTGACTTTAGCTCATAACTTAATTAGGTTTACAAGAAATAGGTTTAAAATTATTAGTCTAGTCACTTGAAATAACAAGATTATCCACTTAAGTTAGTACACATATTAAATACTAACATTTCCTTATTACCATAACCCTTAGGCTATTTAATTGTCTCACCTAATGCATAATTAGGTTACGAAGCTTTCATTTTTTTAATGAAATCTATAAATATATATATCCATAACTATAGTATATATGTTTATTGATCCATGCACCACTTCACATATGTTGTCACATATTAAATCACTGTATAACACAAAGTTTTAAATATCAATAATGTACATACATATATAGTAACTTAAAATTCACAGTTATTAACCCTTAGGGTTTTCAAAAATAGAAAATTAATATTTTTAAATTGTAATTAGGATTCTCGAATTAAATTAAACTTTTCCATTCATAAATCAATCTTGTTAATTAGGATTATTTTATCCCAATTTAAATTGCTAATTTAGCAATTAAGTCCACAATTTTACATTAGGGTTTCTGACGGAATTATTAGGGTTTAAAAATTTGAAATTAGGGTTTGCTAATTAATTAAGCTTTAGCCTAATTAATATCACTTAAGCATTATAATTATCTTTTAAATTTCCAGATTAGGGTTTTCAATTTTTAAATTAGGGTTTCGAATTCCTGGAACAGAAATTAAGGTTTCAGAACCGATTTTAGGGTTTCTTATCAGTCATTAGGGTTTTCTAACTGAACGTTGTCGTTCTTAATATATACTTGGGGTTAGACACTGATATAATTTATCTGTCAACCCTTGACCCTTAACCACATTCTGAACACATACATTATCATATACACATAACATATTCATATATACACTTAATACTGAATAATTCACCTAAATCCTTCACAGAATTTTGAAATCCTCAAAATTCCTTCTCAAAAATATCAAACGCATACACTCATTTTATGTCTAGGTCTATCATTTGACCTTAAATCCATCATTTAAAAATTTTCTAAATTCTCGGGTTGTCACAATCTTCCTATACACCCAATATAATTCATCAAACTTACTACACATTGGAAGTTCAGGAACTTGCCACAACAATATGAGTTTAAAAACTTATCCTAGTCATACCATAGGCGTCCATTCGCTGAGGGGTTCAAAACATACCATATTATTATTATTCACGAACTTACTATATGCATTAGTTTTAAGAACTCGCACCTAACCCTAATAATATCTAACTAATCTTAATAGTTTCTATCTATCAAATATACACATGAGAAAAGAATCACCTTTTCGCCACATATACATTGATAGCGCGACACCAACATTCTAATGATTATCAATGTGATAAACTGAGTGCAAGCACAAAACCCTCGCCCATACAAAGGTTTGTACAACTCAGCCACCACATGAGTCCTCAATTGAAATTTCACCTAACTTTATCTTGCTTATAACTTGCTATTTGCTCGATACGAATTCCTCGTATCACATTATATATAACTCCTAATGAGTTTATCTTGTACTATTTCATAGTACATCATCTTCATAGCATTAAGCTATAATTATTCAAACATTACAGACCATCTTCCTTTTATAACTTAAACAGATCACGTCGTGATCTTATTCTATAATCATCTCCCTTAAAAAAAATTCTTAACTAGTGATCGTTTTGTTTTACGATCCTCTTTCTTTCTTTTTTCATCATTTACGACTTTATTTCTACTTTTAATCTTACAGACTTTGTCTATTCATCATTATTCGTTATCTTGGCTATTGGAGTTAGGAAACTCCCATTTCTTATCTTTATGTCTCTTCAAGATTTTTCTTTGAATTTTCTTGTTTATATAATAATTCTTCCTTTAAGAATTTTTAACTTTATTTACATTGCTCAATATTTCATTCGAGTTCCACATTTTTATCATACGTATCCATTTTTTATACTTGGTACACATCGAGTCTCTAATAGTTTCAATATGGTACGCTGAGTGGTTTCCCACAAACAACCAACAAACTAGGTTCCAAGTTACTAGTTCGTATATACCTCCGCTCTATGAAGGAATCGTTTAGCCCAGATACCATACATCAACTATTAAAGAGTATGATTCTACCATACTTAGATATAACTATATATTCTTAACTTCTTTATCATTCTCTTTTTATAGACATTGTCTATTTATTATCACCTTACATCCTTATTATTGGAGTTGGGTAACCCCACATTCATATTCCTTATAACTCTGTGAGATTCTTCTTTGAATCCTCTTACGCATGTTTTAATCTCTTCTTTATAAATTTCTTAAATTACTTCTTATTGTTCAAACTCTATTTGAGCTTATTCATTCATTATCTTCACCTCTCTTCTCTAAGATTATAGCCTAAGGTACTCTTACCTAAGGTTTCTAACCTATCAGCTTTGATATCAACTGTAACGACCCCAAAATTCATACAATAATATTCTCCTTCTCGGTTGTTAACAATACAACTTTAATATATCTTTACATCATTATTCGATATTAAAATCACTAAAAATGCAGAATATTTAAAACGTTTATACATTTCCTTCTGTATTGCCCTAAATCGCAACCTTTACATTACATCTCTTCGATTCAAATTTATATCATGAATCGTTACTACAAAATGACTATACAAAGTCTTACATCATAAATAGATATCCATATACACTGGATAGCTCAACTTACAATTCAACAACATGTTACATTCAAAATATTAAATACATTTATCATAAAGCATAAGTAATTTTCGTGAATATGGATCTCTATAATTAACTTAGCACATATTCTTACCTTGAAATCTTGACCTCCAAAAATTATTATTTGCAAGGTTGAGCTCGACAGCCCAGCAAAATCTAACAGTTTTCATACATCACATAGCACATAATAATATGTCCAACATACATATCCTAATATTTAAAGTAACATGGCATACATGCTTTAATTCACATAGCAAATATAAAGATTGAGTTCCTTACTCAATCATCATTATTTAACCAAAACAATGTAATCATAAATTGACTTTAACATTTTATGATTTCAGCATGTATAACATATCATGCTTGCTTACAACACATAGAACATATCATGCAATTTAAAACAATTCATCAAGTCCACGTAGAAAATAGGAACCAAAAGACTTGCCTTGATCGTTGTTTACCAATAACAGATTAACAGCTTACAGCTATATGTACTTCACGTGCCTTACACAATTATATAATCATACACATCAACTATTAGTCACATAACAACACATAGTAATTGTAATGTAAACTCTACTCCACATCTCATAATCCTTCCTGTTAATTAGCACACAATGTTCAATTAGATTGTGTTAACTTTTCGACTTATGTAATATTCGAAATTCATTCAAGTGTTTAACTTTTGCTAGGAATACTTATGGGTTTTATAATAAACTCATTCCATATCTTATAATGTTCATTAACACTTGTCACGGCGTTTTGACGTTCATTCGTCACACGCCCGATTCGCCTCTCTTGTGTATTCTTAATGTGCTTACATCATTTATTAATATTAATCATCATTATATTTACTAACATTCATGTTTTATAACTTAGAACACCATCTTTTATCGTAAGGAGCACTACACTTGCATACGTGCATGCCCGACGCCCTCCGATTGCCTCCTAATACATATCAGTCCCACAAATGACCATTTTGACCCCTGTTCCCAACCTCAAATTGAAAACCTTAAAGAACGAAAGTTGTAGGGCTATTCGTCCTCGTTTCGAATCGTCTTGAATCACCTCAATCGGAGTCCGTATGAAAATGTTATGGCCATTTTACTACAGGAGATCAAAATTGTCCGGCCGAGTCAACTATTCCAGCGCTGTAGTGCCCCAAATAGCCTTGGGGGCCACGCTACAGCGCCCCTTAGCAGTATGTACGAGTTTTGTTTTCTCCAGTTTTACTGTTCTTACGAATTTTTGACCCTTTTCTCCTTCCAACCTTCATAACTTGAGTAATACACAGGGGCGGACCTGCCTTAGGGCAGGGGGGCACCTGACCCCACTGAATTTTCAGGGGTCAGGGGTCATATTAGGAGGAAAAAAAATTAAGAGGGTCATATTAGGAAAAAAAAAATTAAGAGAGTTTAAAGTGAACATGTATACTAAGAAACATGACCCCACTGTATTATGTTATATATATACTAAGTGAGCAGACACTAGGCAACAATCCCTAATTCCCAAATCCCACTAAGTCATTAAGTCAATTTTTCTATTCTTCTATATTGTGGATATAGAGAACCGATTCCAATTTTTCGAGTATAGAAGGAATTGGGAAATTGGCTCAAATGTTGGTTCAGAAAATTAAGGATGATGTGTATCCCCAAGTCTATTTGTTGCTGAAATTGGCTCTACTTTTGCCCGTTGCTACTGCAACTGTTGAAAGGACATTTTCAGCCATAGATATCGAGAAGAATGAACTCCGTAACCAAATGGGAGATGAATGGATGAATGACTGTTTAGTAACATACATTGAGCGTGATATTTTTGTAACTATTAAAAATGAGGTTATATCATGCAACAATTTTAAGCAATGAAACTTCGAAAAATGTTATTATAAATAATATTTGAGGATTGTTTAGTTTTGTAAGTTATTTTATGAAATTTTTATTTGTAAGAATTTTTTTTTTCGAGTTTGACCCCACTGAACAATCCGTCTGGATCTGCCCCTGGTAATACACACCCAAATCAGTCCGTTTTCGACTCTATGGATTCGTAATTCATAGAACTACAACATATTAGACTTATAAAAAATTTACAGAAACACTAACTAGCCTAAATATTGACCTAAAACTCATATTCATACTAAACTTATATTTAGCGAATTCATTCACTACGAATTCGCTTCTTAACCAAATATATTCATTTAACTTACGTTCTTATCGTATTAACACAATCCATCACCAATTTTACAATTATACTATGAATTAAACATCAATTTGATAGTTTTAAAAGTCATATTTCAAAAACTAATTCACAGAAAATCATTATGAACAAAATTCCTCTTGTTTATCAAAATTACATGGATTGAATTGCTAGAACAACCATATAACTCATAATATATCATAATATAACCCATATTACACATAACTCATGCTCACATCAAAGATTTAACAATAATTTTTAACATAACTTCATAATCAAACACTATGAACATGATTTCATCATGTTCATCATATCTTTGTGAATTGAAACTTTTGAACAACTATAAAAATCTCATGTAAGCGTATATATATATATACACACACACACACACACACACACACACACATCTCATTCACATATCAAAATTATGAAGTTTCACCAAAAGATTTTTACCTAGAACTCTAAAACTATGAAAACATAGAAGAACATGATTTTAAAACTTGTTTTTACAACAATTGTATTGTGAAAATCTTTTCATGGCATACAATCACATATAAACAACATATATACATATAAATTCATAATCATGAAAACCTAATTTTACAAAGACTAAATACAAAACATCTTAATTTAGTATAAGAGTTAGTTTGATACCTTTCTAGGTTCAATTAGGAGAAATGATGGAGATGATGAAAGCTTTTCTTTTATTTTCTCAAGGTTTCCCTTCTTCTTCTTCTTCTTCTTCTTCTTCCTCTTCCTCTTCTTCCTCTTCTTCTTCTTTGTATTCTCTCTTCTTCTCTTTATTCTTAGTTTAGACTTAAGTTTAGAAAATTAACGTAACTTAGTGTATATACAATATACATATAACACATATAATTATAGAATATGTAACTCCCAATATAATTACATATACTAATTATCAATTTAATATATAAGTTACAAAATTTAGAATTTTAAAAGCCCTAAGGCTTGTTTGACAAAACCATTTTATTTTAAAATCAGGTTTTAATAGCTAAGGTCTTGTTTGGGTAAAATAGGTTTAAAACAAAAGTAAGGTCTTGCTTGGGAAAACGGTTTTAAAAAACTCTTTTAACTCTTTTAATAGATCATTTAACACATATTCTTAATGTTATCCTTTAATTAATTAAATTTTAACATTAATTTAATTAATTAAAAGTTTAACATCAATTAATCACATAAAATTGTCATATTATAATTACTCGCTAATTATAACTTCATGTAACAATTACCACATCACTACATTATCTCAATTAAATTAGAACTATAACATAAAATCATTGCATATTAATTAAATATTAAATAATCATTTAATTAATATTATACACTTAATTACATTACTCCATATTAATCACATAATCTCAATAAATAATTCAATTAAAATATTTATTTACTTCAATAAATATTAAATTAACATTTAAATTCTCTTCACACCAATTCACATATTTCACAATATATACACCTCATAATAAAAATTTTAATTATTAAATTCTTATTTTAATAACTTATGAAAATTCGGTTTGTCGCAAATATATTATACTTGACAAAATCTACAACAACTTTAGAGTTATCAGTCCAGGTAGCTTTAGCTTCCACCCATTTAGAAATATAGTCAACAACCAAAAGGATATAAATATTACCAAAGGATGAGGAAAATGGTCTTATAAAATCAATACACCAAACATAAAAAATTTCAACAATTAAAATAGGGGTTTGTGGCATTTGATTCCTATGTGATATATTCCCCGTCTTTTGACAATTTTCGCAAGACTTGCAAAACAGATAAGAGTTCTTAAAAATAGTTGGCAAATAAAAACTACATTCTAAAACCCCTGTGAGATGTTCTCTTACGCCCAAAATGACCTCCACAAGCATCAGAATGACAGAAAGTTAATATAGATCGAAATTCATTATCAGGCACACACCTTCTTATTACTTAGTCAGAACAAAATTTTCATAAATATGGATCATCCCACACATAGTGTTTAGTATCACTATTCAGCTTATCTCTTTGGGTTTTAGAAAATTCAAAAGGTAAATGCTCACTCACTTAATAATTCACAATATTTACATACCATGGTAGTTCTTTATCAATGGATAATAGGTGCTCATCTGAAAAAGAATCATGCAATGACAGTGCCTCTTCATCTTTAATCGGTCTGCTCAAATGATCTACTACCAAGTTGTCTGCTCGTTTCTTATCTTTAAACTCCAAGTCAAATTCTTGTAACAACAGAATTCATCTAATGATCCTAGATTTTGAGTTCCTCTTGGTCAGTAAATACCTAAGAGACGAATGATTAGAATAAATTACTACTTTAGTACCAAACGGATAAGATCTAAATTTGTCTAAAGTAAAGACAATAGATAAAAGTTCTTTTTCAGTCGTAGAGTAGTTAATCTGAGTAGCATTTAAAGTCCTGGAAGCATAGTAGATGGCATGAACAACTTTGTCAACTTTTTGGCCTAAGACAACCCCTACTACATAGTTGCTAGCATCACACATAATCTCGAAGGGTAACTTCTAATTTGGTAGTTGTATCACTGGTGCTCCTCCTTGCACTCGTTAGTAAACTGGAATTCCACATCCTTTTGCAGTAACTTACACAATAACAAAGCTATCTTTGAAAATTTTAAATCTGCAAAATAAACCTGCATAACCAAGGTAAAAACGAATCTCTAACACACTTGCCATTGGATAGCAAGAAAGAACAAAAACAAATGAAACTGTGTGAGCAGAAGACTGAAATTTCTGCCATTGGGATTGGGAAAAAAAAATCGTTTGAGCAATATATGGATGGGATAACATATAAGAAACTAAAAGATCAGGAGAGAGAATGAGAACAAGTATTGGTATACAATTAACATATTGTTACATTACATGTACTGAAAATAACATGTATAACTAAAAGTAACAGAAGATAAGATTACATTTGAATTCAAAAAATCTGAAGCCTATCTTAGAAATATAGTTATTCAAAATAAACAGGATCCTAATAAGGTACAATTCCCATTTGTTTTGTGAACAAGTAGAACTTAAACTGCCCGCAGTTACTAGACTAGCTCTCCTGGTCATAGTAACAGTGACTCTTCCTCCTGAGCTTCCAAATCTTTACTTCAAGGGATTATGGCAAGACGTTAGGCTTGCTGACTGATAAGTCAAGTAGTGAAGCCTAACATTAGATGACTAATTAAATTTTTAGTTTGTTTTACTGAGGTTCGAGGGAGAATTATTTTTAAAATGATGATCATACATATTTTGAAACTGAGGTTGTATAAGATTATTTTTTTGTTTTAAAAAAAGTCAATTTAAGATATATTTAAATTCAAAATTAAATTAATACAACTCATTTAAAATTATACAAAAACAATATTATTTTTTAAAATAATTTACAATATTAATAATTATATTGACTAAAACTAAATGATTAATTTTCAAAAAATCTATAGTAGTCTTATATTTTAGAATGGGAAGAGTATTATGTAGGACAAATTGAGAAACCCAGTTCAAGTTCCGTCCATTTGAACCACAATCAGACTTTCAAACTCCGGTAACGCTCGACGCCAAATTTGATTAACCACAAAGAGACGTTCAAACTCCAGAGAAGAGGGACACCAAATTTGGTTTATATTACATTAGTTAAAACGAAACTCCAATTTACATCATACTAGAACAAGCTCATTACTCCCTGCAAAGTATTAAATCTTGCCATAAAAATTACTATTTGGTAATATTTTGAATATAAATATATTTTATTACATAAAATTGTAGCATGATGGTACATTTTTACACTCAGCCACCTATTATAAAAAAAAATAAAAATAAAAATTATAAAAACAGTTGCATGTTCACACCTAAGGCCTAATGTGGCCTAATGCCATTAATGGTGGCTTATGGTTATGGACCTGTTACTCCCGCATATAAATTAAACCAACCTTTTGACTCCAATAAATCTCCAATTGTTATCGAATCTAATGTTTGAGAGAGGCAATGTTCGATTTAGGATAAATCAAAACCATAAAGGCATGATTACATGATCAAATTTCTTAGCGATTAATCAAGGCACAACTACTAGCAGGAAATGGCCATGAGCACGAATCAAAGAAAGTTTGTTACCCAACTGAAGGAAAAACATACTTTAACAAAAGAGCTAATGCTGCGTTAATGAATGGAAACAATTTTGTCTTCCTATTACACCACCGAACACACGGCTATGGGGAACAACAGGCATGAGCCATGACAGTGGGGAGAACAACGAAGTTTTGGGAGAATGATGGGAAGTAAACACTTTCTTCATTTTCGATTGTTAACGCCTGATTTTGTACGTATAACGAAATCACCCAAAAGGACAGGCCAAAATAGCGCCAACGGTTGATGGAGTAATTGTTGTGAAATCAAACTCACGAAACACACTCACATAAATATAAAGTATGAACACAAGAATTTACATGGAAATTCAATTGGGAAAAAACCACGGAGAGAGAGAGTAATCCACTATAATAATATTGAGAGTACAAGTTGTATATTTGTGTTCTTGTCCTCTTCTAAACCCTAGCTTGAAGCCATATATATAGAAGTAACCTCCACTATCATAATAAATATATTTAACAAGGACTCTCCCTCCAAATAAGAGAATACAATCCTATTTTAATAAGGACTCTCCCACTATCATAATAAATATATATGGGTCATCACCAGAATAGATTGGACTGCACCATGGCTAGACCCAAATAATCGCATCCCAACATTGCCCCCCAGTCTCTTATTTATAATGAACTTATAAATAAGAGAGTATTCAAAAATTCTCCTCGAAATTTTTATCCTCGGGATTTATATCCGCTGGATTTTTATCCTCGAAATTTTTATCCTCCGAATTTCCTTCAGTCTGTGGTTGATGATGAAACCGAAGCCGCCTTTTAAAGCACTTCAATGATATAAAAGCTTAAACTTTTATCTTTACGCTAGCTGAATTCGTTACTGGTGCGGTGACTCAGCACTAATTTATTATCACCTGAACCAAAGTGTTAATGTTTAGATTTTACATGCATCATGTGAATACTACCACTACATGCATAATATAAGTACGAGAATATGTAAAGTGTGTCAATAATCTATTACGATCATGCTTCAATTGCTATTGACATAATATATATATATATATATATATATATATATATATATATATATATATATATTACACACACACACACACACACGTACAAGTATATATTTAATTTAATAAAAAAGAATCACTTATCTCCTTCGGTGAATCAGTGATTTTAAATCGACACTAGAAAGTGTCTTGTTCTCACAGACGGCGCCAATGTTAACGCCTGATTTTGTACGCATGACGAAATCACCCAAAAGGACAGATCAAAATAGCGCCAACAGTTGATGGAGTAATTGTTGTGAAATCAAACTCACAAAACACTCACATAAATATAAAGTATGAACACAAAAATTTACGTGAAAACTCAATTGGAAAAAAATCACGGAGAGAGTAATCCACTATAATAATATTGAGAGTACAAACAAGTTGTATATTTGTATTCTTGTCCTCCTCTAAACCCTAGCTTGTAGCCATATAGAAGTAACTTCCACCTGCATCCAACTAGGAAAAAGATTCTTTATCTCCCTCCAAATAAGGGAATACAATCCTATTTTAATAAAGACTCCCACTATCATAATAAATATACACGGATCATCACCAGAATAGATTAGACTGCACTATAACTAGACCCAAATAATCGCATCCCAACATCGATAAAAGGACATGGCAGTTCTTATTCAGATAGATGACCTGACAATTTAAATTTAGAGATCCCGGCCATAGATAATTCAAGCAGAATCTGAGCAGCAAATGGCAAATTAGCACCACATGGAAATTTGTGCAGGCACACATACTTGATAGGACATTTTTATAAACCACATACATATCCAAATTGTACATCAATCAAGCACATGACAAGAAGCCTTGGGAAGCATATATTAAGACAAACTAACTACACAGTATTGTAGTCGAGAGTTGAGTAAATATTCTCCAAAAAAAATAGAATGTATTAACCAAAAGAAACCTTGATTATCCACACCATGTACTCCGGAGCTTTCAACCCATCATTAAATATAACATAAAGAAACCATAATCCACACCATGAATTCCTGAGATTTCAACCCATCATTAAATATAATTTCCATTAGGAGTTTGACCGCAAACTGACAACTAATATAAAATTTCAAATACAATAAATATTAACATAATTGTTCCAGGAAAAAAGAACCTTGAAAATGAAATTAAAAGGAAAGTTTCAGAAAAATGAAGGAAAAAATAAAATAAAAAGAAACATCACAAATCACTCTTCCACTACAAGCATCCTACTAATAAGGGCACAGTGAAGCGCTGACGAGCTGATGTACGGACAAAACACGGAGGCTAACTTCAGCATTCATCCAGTATTAGGACCAGAATGTGAACCGCAGTGGTTGAAGAGTTGATGCATCAAAATTATATTATGCCTCACTGCATCAACACGCCACCTCAACCTCCACAAGCCAACTGAGTTCACATGAAACATAACACGAAAAGGCAACTAAAATGAAAAAAGACACTCACCATATCAACCCAATAGAAGAGAACTTAGAAGCACTTCCTGTGCACAATAGATGGACCAGACTCGTCATATTCACCCTTGGAAATCCACATCTGAAAGAACAAAAAATAAACATGTTAATCATACATGACAAGAAAGAGTACTTCACAGAATCATAAACAGAATGATTGCCAAAAGGATTTCACCTGTTGGAAGGTGCTGAGAGATGCGAGGATGGATCCTCCTATCCAGACACTATATTTTCTCTCGGGAGGTGCAACAACCTTGATCTTCATGCTGCTGGGAGCCAGAGCAGTAATTTCCTTGCTCATACGATCCGCAATACCAGGGAACATTGTTGAACCACCGCTAAGCACAATGTTTCCATAGAGATCCTTCCTGATATCAACATCGCACTTCATGATGGAGTTGTAAGTAGTCTCGTGGATCCCTGCAGCTTCCATTCCAATCAAAGATGGCTGGAATAGGACTTCTGGGCAACGGAATCTCTCAGCTCCGATTGTAATAACTTGTCCGTCTGGCAATTCATAGTTCTTTTCCACAGAAGAGCTGCTCTTTGCTGTTTCAAGCTCTTGCTCGTAGTCAAGGGCCACATAAGCGAGCTTCTCCTTCATGTCACGGACAATTTCCCGCTCAGCAGTGGTGGTGAACATGTAACCTCTCTCGGTTAAAATCTTCATGAGGGCATCAGTGAGATCACGACCAGCAAGGTCAAGTCGAAGGATCGCATGGGGAAGGGCATACCCTTCATAGATTGGTACAGTGTGACTCACACCATCACCGGAATCCAGCACGATACCTGTTGAAAGATAAAAGAATCATTTAGGTTCAGACTATGAATTGGTGCAAATTCAAGAATATATATTCTTACAGTGACTGGAACAAACCATTTAGCTTCAGACTGAAAAGAAATTATACATATTAAAGAACATATATTCTTATAGGGACAGATACTAACCAGTAGTACGACCACTGGCATATAGAGAAAGAACGGCTTGAATGGCAACATACATGGCAGGAACATTAAATGTCTCGAACATGATTTGGGTCATCTTCTCTCTGTTGGCCTTAGGGTTGAGAGGTGCCTCTGTCAGAAGTACCGGGTGCTCCTCGGGAGCAACACGAAGCTCATTGTAGAAAGTGTGATGCCAGATTTTCTCCATGTCATCCCAGTTGCTAACGATACCATGCTCAATCGGATATTTCAAGGTAAGAATACCTCTCTTCGATTGGGCTTCATCACCAACATATGCATCCTTCTGGCCCATCCCAACCATAACACCAGTGTGTCTGGGTCTGCCAACAATACTGGGAAATACTGCCCTGGGAGCATCATCACCGGCAAAACCAGCCTACAGATAAAACATGGAATTATTTAATAACTTGAACAGCCAATCAAAGAGCAATTAAGAACGGGTAAACTTGAAAAGCATTACTATAAATAACTAACCTTCACCATTCCAGTACCATTGTCACAAACAAGGGGCTGAATATCCTCAGCATCGGCCATCTTTTACAAAACTACGAAATAAAATATCAGATTAGAAAAAATTAAAATGATACTATAAATAAATTCTGGATATCTTTGTTGATGTTTATGAAATTAAGCTATAAATCCAGTATACACTCAATAATTATAAAGTTTTTTATTTCACTTTCCCATTTGATAATAGTGAAACAATCTTTGCATATCCTATACTATACTAACCAACTGACCAGCAGCTTCAAGTTATTGAATTTCAATGACACATCTACTATTTACAACATCATATGGCCATATGACTAAAATCTTCTTCTTGTTACACCAATAAAGTTCATCTTTATACAATGCTGAAATATAATGTCTAACATCACATCAAAATAGTATAAGCAGCACATCCATAAACAGAACCAAGAGCTATTTATACCTTAGATCTCATAATAGTTTACTGATTATCATCTTACTTTCCAATTATAATCCTTAAGATCATATAATTATACCACAAAACACTCTATAGTTAGCTCAATTACAACCAAAACCAACAATTCCAGGGATCTAACAGTTTAGAAAACCAGATCAAGTAAGTGAATCAACTGAATCAGTAACTTGAAGTAACAAAAGAATGACGATGCTAAAACTATTTCAGATCAAGTAATAGATCCGGATCAGAGAATCAATTCAAAAGCTAATCTAACACTTAAATTATAAACCCACATAGATCAAACTTCATATTAAGATTTAAGCATCATCGCAAGCAAGATCGGGAAAAAAATTCAAACTTTAGTCCAGTGATTTCTACAGATCTTTTAGCTTTAAACAACACAGATTCAGATCCACAATTTGAAAATCATAAAGTACAGAATCGAAACAGAGCTAATTAGACACAGATCGTAACCTACCTTTAGAGCAAGAGAGAGAAAATTCGATCTTAGGCTCTTTCACTTTTTCTCTCCAGATTTTCTCGCTCCGAAAACGTTGAAGCGGAAATGAAAGAGGAAAAAATGTGAATGGAAGTTTATATATAGAAGCAGGGATTTTGGGATTTGAAATGCAAATGAAATGAAGACGAAATGCGAGTTATTTTTATAGAGAGAGAAAGTGAGGAGAGGGAAAGAGGAGAATCATTTCGACCACGAGTAAAGATAGGGTGACATGGCGTTGACAGCTTTTGGGCATGTTCGCCGTGCGATCTACCCGCTGGTTGGATTCAATCTTGACCGTCGGATCAGGGTCATTGTCTGGTGGTAACGTCACAGACAGGCGGTCCGCTTGAGCCGTGTTGAATTTCGAAGAATGCAAATTACTACTGCCGGCGGAGCTGCGTGGCTACATTTCTAACTCGGCTTTGGATCAGCTAATGGAGTTTTAAGTTTAGGAACTGATTTACACCGGTTGTGAGTTTTGGACCCAAAAAAAAACTTAGTAAATTTGAACATAAAAAAATTGAAATTTTTTTATTATGTTGTTTATGAGTTTTAAATAGAAAATTTAAAATTTTTCTTTTCTTGCGTCGTTGAGTTTCGATGAAAAGAAAAGAAAAATATCACTTTTACAATTCTATCATTCTATTAATTATAACCATTGAACCATGAATAAAAATATACAAGATAAATTTAATAAAAATATCAAAATTACAAATAACTTGCTACCTAATGTAAATTATCTATGCTAATTGGTATTATATATTCCCCTTCTCTATGTTCATGGCTCATAGTTGAATGTAACATTGGAACTTGTAATGTTATGTTAAATTCTAGCTAGCTGCTGGTACAGTTACAGTCTTCATTGTTTTAACATAAATCTTGTGAAACCCTGAGATTTTGAGGTAATACTGTAATATTACTGCAATCGTATAGCACCTCATTCTGGCATGATGATATATTTTTTTGATGTGGGTTTTTTTTTCCATCACATTTGATATTGTTTAATTTAGATTTAGAAAACAACGATGATTCAACATCTTTTTCATTCAATTAATAAAGCAACAAGAGTATTTTTGTTCAACCACGTTGCAACTGATGATATGTTATGTGTGACGCCCCCAAATTCATACACTCATATCTCAAATCTGGTGCATCACGTGCTAATTCTAATATCATACTAAAATCATCAACAACGGAATAATAAAATAATTTACATTGATATTATATTAATATTCACGTCACAAGGTCTCGTGACCGTTACTACAACGTTCCAATAATATGAATTTAACATGTCTTAAACATAATTTAATCATCCCTTAACACATCATTATAATCATAGTAATAATAATAATAATTCTCCTACGCAAAAAGGACTAAGCTATTCCGTAGCCTTGCCATTTCCTTTATCTTTTCCTGAAATACTGCTACTGGTTGATTTCGCAATCAATGAATACGTGCAAGTATACACGGTCAACAAGTAATATAATGATAAATTAGAGTGTCTATCCCTCAGAGAATTCCAATTAATAAACTCCAACTACTAGTACTGTATCAATTCAATTTTATTTAAACAACCGAAAATTTTGATTCTTTAAAACTAAAAAAAATTAATTTTAATAAAGCAAGAAATTATTCTAAAAGAAAACAAAGAGCAAATCAATAATTATTTGAATGCAAATAAATGATAATTAAGACTCCAATTTCCCCAATTAGGATTATTAAATCAATTATCTAATTATCCCAATTATTATATCTACTGAATTGTTAACAGGAATTCTCAAATGCCAAAAGCCCTCTCTCGAGTAATCAATTGCCTTCTATTTAACCCAGATTAATTTTGCTATATCTCTATGCAAAATAATTGAATTAAACTCGTTACAAACCCAATTCCTTTTATGTTACATGCGACAAATAGATATTCTCATTCTATTCACAAACCTAATTATTCACTGTGCAAATAACTAAATCACATGTCACCCTGCCCAGTTCTAACTCTAGAATTCCTTTCCCAATTCCTTCTAGAGTAACACGATAATTATTGGCCAGATAATTAATCAATAAACACAAAGTAAGATGAACAATTCACTTCAACATAAATAATTGGAATAAATTAAATAATCAACTCATAACCATAATAAGTTCCATTGGAATCTTAATAAAAGGAATTAGTTCATGACGAAAATAAAAACTATAAATAATTGATAAATCATCCTTAATGAGTTAACAATTTAAAAGAATAAAGAAGAAGAAGAACTCCAATTTTTCAGCTTTCAGATCTGCTCCTATTCCTCCGTTAATCTCCCCAATGTCCAGCCTCTCCTTCAATAAAAATAATCACTTTATATATATGTTTATTTTTTACTTCCCCCAACTCCACAACTCCTAATCCAAATAGACTCCTCATAAACTCCTTCAACAAGGTCAAACTAATAGTCAAAGTGTTATCCAAGCCTGCCTCACGTGCGCGATCCACGTCAGAACCAGCCACGGCTCAGCGCCCCGGCGCTATTTGTAATGCATTTCCCAGCGCCCCGGCGCTATCTTCTGAAAAATTACAACTTTGCCATTTATTAGCTTAAATCCCCAATTTGTCTCCTCAGCTTCCGAATCTGCAATACAACACATAAACACAGTAAAAATATTCCTAAATGACTCGAAAATACAATAATTTAAACCCAAGTATATCCGATTCATGGGTATATTACCCAATCATCAAATACCCCCAAACTTAAACCGTTGCATGTCCTCAAGCAACAAACACAAAACAATACTAACAATATAAAAACACAACTCATGCAAGTGCAACTAACTGAATGAACATAATTCCAGCATCCAATAGCTTACGTATATCCATAGGCCTCAGAAAAATCACAATAACATGCTAATACATCTTGTGAACACAGATCAATGATATCCCAACAATCAACCAATCCAAATCTGTTATTACTGATATTGTGAGTATGTGTTCAACAACCATGCTAACTAATGAAAAGCAAAACGCTGAAAAATAATAAAGTTTATAAAAAGCTTCATACAGTTCTACTCAAGAGTTCATCAAATAAACTAGATTCGACTGAAATTAAACAATCACCAAAATTCAGGGGTCAACATGAAATACTTATGCTTAATATTTTTTTTTCAGACGGGGGCATTTTGCACTTTTCCCGCTTTATTATTATTACTAATTATTTTTTTCACATGACTATGCATTGTCTTATTCCCTTAGGCTTTTCAATGCTACCTTAACGAGCTTTCGACCAACGACTCCCAAGCCATTAAGACCTTAGGGCGCTAGGTGTAAAGACAGTCCCCTCGGGCTTACTTGCTCAAGTAACAAAGGCCACAAAACTAGACAAGCACGCCACGGTGTTTTTTTTTTAAAGCTTATATATTCCAAATATTTTTCCCCCAAACTCGAGTTTATGTATAAATTCAGTCTTCACTAGCTATTCAACTTGTCTTTTCATTTCACTAGCAATCATCCTTTAGAACTCTATTATCTAACCATTTAAACTATCATAGCCAACATGGTCGTTTTTCAAAGTGCTAACCTATAATATTAGTGTCAAACAGATAGAGATTCAAATCATGTCCAGACAATCATATCACTGACTCAACAATCCTTACTAGACTTGTTCATGCAATTCTAATTTCATCATTGGCCCCCGAAAAAATGCACTAGCAAACGCCAGAATTATTATGCAATCCTAAATGCAATAATTACCTAATCAATAACAATCCAAATCCACAAACTAATAACAAACTAGAAATTTGAAAATAAAACTTAACTACCCCAAAACTAATCTAGAGCAATGTCCTCATGCGAAAAATATAACAAAATAAAACAGAGAACTTCCCTGACGAGCTTATTCTTCGGGTGGTGCATCATCATCCTCGCTCATCTCTTGATCGAAAGGGGGAAATACAGGGAGAACAGGAGCAGTTGGGAAATGGCTAAGTTGCACGCCCGGATGTGATTGGACGGTCAGTGCATTCTGTGCAGCAAATTGGTCAACTAAAAATTTGAAAATCACGTCTTGACGTTCCGACAAGCGCACATTCTGGATTCCATGTTGTAAAACCAACCATCTATCTCCCGCTGGACAGCTTCGGGGACCACACCACGATGAGCTGCTGTAGATGGGCTATAAGTAGGTGGAGCCTGAGGTGGTGGGTCTTGTGCAGGTGCAACTTGGGAAATTATGAAACCCAATCCCCTAGGGTGATTTGCCCCACCTATCCACACTTTGTATCTACTTATCAACTTGTGGTCCAGCACTGGCATGGCCTTTTGAATCATCTCGTCGGACTTCCATTTGACGCCGAACTTGGCACACAAAACGCAGATGAGAGACGGATGTGGTAATCCTCCAGTGGTACTTCCACGAGATGCTCGAAGGACAGATTGCAAAATGAGATGTCCCGCATTAATTTTATAGCATTTGATGATTGAGTAAAGAAGGACTGCACGTTCCCGAGTAACATGACTCACATGTGTACATGGCATGAGTTTTGTGCAAATGAACGCATACCATGCCTTCCCATATAAGCTGAGATTCGATAGTGGGAAAGTCATGTTTCCGCGTTCATGCACGGTCCATGTGGTGCCCGGCTGACAAAGTTCACGTATTATCTGCTCATAGTCCGGTCCATCACTAATAAAACCAGCATACTCATCATGAAAATCCTCAACTGGCAATTGATAACACTCATTGAAGTCCTCTTCGCCAATTTCCACTGTTTTGCCCCTTACAAATACCGTATAGTGATCATGTTCGGGCACGTTGGCATAAAATTCTTTCACCACTGTTATTACGGCTGGTTCGGGCTGCTTGGTAAGTGTGAAGCAGTTCCTCTCAGCTATCATGACTGCCATGTCGCCATCCTTTGATTGATCCGGTCTCAACCCACGCTCCGGAACCAATGACCGAGTAGCCATTCGATTGTATCTTTCCTGAGCCGCATGACTGACAAAACGGCGGCTGTCAAATCGCGGAGGTGGAGTTGAGGCGGTCCCTGACCCTTCACCACGTTGGCGTTTGGATGATATGCCAAAAATTCTACAATTACAAGCATATTTATGTATTAACATCGAATAAAATTGGAAATTGGATAATCTTAGGTTTGACTTTACCCCCAAACTTTAAAATATATGTCGAATTTGACTACATTAGTGGGGGATGATACTTGACACAAAAATGCAACAACATGTACAATAGTATCAATCGGAGTTAGGGATTATTCAGTTTCGAGAATGAACGCAAGCCACACAGGAAATGTCCGCAAGAGTTGCCATGTAGTGCAATAAGAGACATGCATGTATCAAAATAGTGTAATTCCCCCCACTCTAAGTGACTATGTGTAATGATAGCTATGTGCTACAGTAGATTGAAATCATTGTGGTAGCATGAAGGTCCAGAATGATAGTGCGAAACATGGTGATATGTGTGCATGTAGACAAGATTAATGATTCAGGCAAATTATCAAACACCTTGTGGGTGTGCCATGCATCCCTATCAGTCAAACATTTATAATAACATATGCTCCCAATTTAAGAATTAACACATGTGTCGTAAAAATATAATCAAGATCAGGAGAGTGACATTCTTCGATGTTGGTGTAAAAAGATATACATTTAGTAGAATATGTACATACCAACCATATCCGTAGATAGCATTTTGCCCCAAAGATCAAATATAATTCAAGACATACCTGGTTAGATCTTGTTGCAATTGAATGAGAAAGATGAAATTTATGGAACAAATGAGAACAATGGATCGTATCTATCTGATCTTAATTATGAAATTGGTATTAACACTATTCAACTATCCTGTGAAGGTAAGGAAGGCTTGTGGCATGGAATTAATAGAGAAGAGAAGTTGAAATAGAAAAGAATTGTAACCGTCCGGTATTTAAGTTCAATTAGGAGTCTGGGACGCAGCCGCAGCGCCGGGGCGCTCAAAATATACTAGGAAACAGCGCCGGGGTGCTATAGGTCAGAAAGGTCATGAAGTGCATAGCGCCGGGGCGCTGTGTTGTAGCACAAATTGAGAGCCGGGGCACTAATGGTCAGTAGCTCGTGGATGGGGCTAGCGTCGGGGCGCTAGAATTCCCTTAGAGACAGCGCCGGGGCGCTAATGGTCAGTAGCTTCTGAATTGGGCTAAGGCCGGGGCTCTTGTTCCCTACACCGTATAAGTTCAAGAATCAAAATAAAAATAAAAATAAAATTAAAATTAAAAAGGAAAATGATTGGGTTGCCTCCCAATAAGTGCTTGGTTTACTGTCGTCGGCCCGACTTTGCTGGTGTGTTCAATTTTCCACTGAGTCGGAGAGGTTCATGACCGTAATTTGACGTTCAATGGGCCCACTCCAATAATGTTTGAGTCTTTGACCGTTAACCTTGAATGGGCAATTTGAATTTGGTTTTTCGATCTCGATGTTACCGTGTGGTGCAACAGACACGACTGTAAAAGGACCTGACCAACGTGATTTCAGTTTCCCAGGAAATAAATGCAATCTCGAGTTGAAAAGAAAGACTTGTTGGCCCGGTTCAAATGTTTTAGTGAGAATTTTCTTATCATGCCATGCTTTGACCTTCTCCTTGTATAGTTTTGCGTTTTCATAAGCGTTGAAACGAAGTTCATCCATCTCATTCAACTGCAGTAACCTTTTCTCACCTGCTGCTTGTTCATCAAAATTTAGCTTCCGAATGGCCCAGTGTGCACTATGCTCTAACTCGACTGGGAGGTGGCACGCCTTTCCGTAAACCATTCGATAAGGTGACATACCGATCGGATTCTTGTATGCTGTACGATATGCCCATAGAGCATCGTCAAGACGTAAAGACCAATCTTTTCGTGACGGATTGACCACCTTTTCCAGAATCCTCTTAACCTCCCTATTGGAGACCTCAGCTTGGCCATTAGTTTGGGGATAATACGCAGCTGCTATTTTATGATGAACCCCATACTTCACCAACAATTTTGTGAACTGCTTGTTACAGAAATGCGTTCCCTCATCACTTATTATTGCCCGCGGAGTTCCAAATCGCGTGAAGATATTTTTCTTTAAGAATCGAAGAACGACGTTGGCATCATTTGTGGGCAAAGCTGCGGCTTCTACCCATTTGGACACATAATCCACCGCCAACAGAATATACTGATTATTAAAAGATGAGGGAAACGGTCCCATGAAATCGATTCCCCAGACGTCGAACAGCTCTACCTCCAATATAGAGTTGAGTGGCATTTCATTTCGCTTGGAGATATTACCTACGCGTTGACATCGATCACACTTTAGCACATAGAGATATGCATCCTTGAATAACGAAGGCCAGTAGAATCCTGATTGTAACACCTTCGCCGCAGTTCGATCACCGGAATAATGACCTCCATAATCGGATGAGTGGCAATAACCCAAGATACTGTCCATCTCTTCATGTGGCACACAACGTCTAATCATTTGATCCGCGCAGGCTTTAAACAAGAATGGTTCATCCCAATAGTACTGCTTCACGTCATGGAGGAATTTCTTTCGTTGTTGTGAGTTCAACTCCGATGGTAACACCTTAGCAACCACATAGTTCACATAATCAGCATACCAAGGCAGTGTTGTGGTTACTCGGAGAAGTTGTTCGTCCGAAAATTTCTCGTTAATCAATGCATTGTCTTTTCTCTGCACCTCATCATTTTCCAATCGCGAAAGATGATCCGCTACTTGATTTTCTGTACCCTTTCTATCCCGAATCTCCAAATCAAATTCTTGAAGCAATAACACCCACCGTATCAATCTTGGTTTGGCATCCTTCTTCTCGAACAAATATTTAATTGCAGAATGATCAGTATAGACAATGACCTTGGTTCCGATGAGGTATGCTCTGAATTTGTCAAAGGCGAACACAACTGCAAGTAGTTCTTTTTCGGTGGTTGTGTAGTTCAACTGAGCATCTGTCAACGTCTTGCTTGAGTAATAGATTGTATGGAAAATTTTGTTGTGCCGTTGACCCAAAACTGCTCCCACTGCATAGTCGCTGGCGTCGCACATCAATTCGAATGGTATAGACCAATCGGGTGCGACAATGATTAGAGCAGATACTAACTTCTTTTTTAAAATTTCGAATGCCTCGATACATGACTGATCTATTTTGAAGGGCACATCTTTCTCTAACAGGGAACACAAAGGTTTTGAAATTTTTGAAAAATCTTTGATGAAACGTCTGTAGAAACCCGCATGTCCCAAGAAGCTCCGAATTCCTTTCACAGATGATGGAGGTGGTAATTTCTCAATAGTCTCAATCTTCGCTTTATCCACCTCTAATCCTGCTGCAGAAACCCTATGCCCGAGAATAATCCCTTCCTTCACCATAAAGTGGCATTTTTCCCAATTAAGAACTAGATTAGTCTCCACGCACCGTTTCAACACTAAATTCAGATTTTTCAGGCACAAATCAAAGCTATCACCGAACACAGAAAAATCGTCCATAAATACCTCCAAATTTTTCTCGACCATATCGGAGAAGATTGCCTTCATGCATCGCTGAAAGGTTGCTGGTGCATTGCATAAACCAAAAGACATTCGCCGAAATGCAAACGTACCGTATGGGCATGTGAAGGTCGTTTTCTCTTGATCCTCCGGTGCTATAGCAATTTGATTATATCCGGAATAACCATCCAAGAGACAATAGAACTGATATCCCGCTAACCTATCCAACATCTGATCAATGAATGGCAAGGGGAAGTGATCCTTGCGTGTGGCTTTATTTAGCTTGCGATAGTCCATGCATACTCTCCATCCTGTAACTGTTCGAGTAGGGATGAGCTCATTCGCCTCATTCTTCACCACTGTCATACCCCCTTTCTTTGGTACACATTGTACATGACTCACCCATGAACTATCTGAGATCGGGTAAATAATGCCAGCATCCAACCACTTTATAATCTCCTTTTTCACCACCTCCTTCATGATGGGGCTTTGCCTTCTTTGCATCTCGATGGTTGGTTTTGCCCCTTCTTCCATTAAGATTTTATGCATATAGAATGATGGGCTAATACCTCGAATGTCCGCTATAGCCCACCCAATTGCTATTTTGAATTTCCGCAAGACACGCAGCAGCTTCTCCTTTTGCGTATCATTCAATTTTGTTGAAACAATAACTGGTAGGGTATCGTCTTTGCCCAGGTAAGCATATTACAGATGGGATGGTAATGGCTTTAACTCTAGCACCGGTGGCTCTTCTATTGATGGTTTGAACTTTTTACCTTCCGCTTCGGGCCTCTCTATGGTGTCGAAGGATTGATTGCCTTTCCGAAACACTGATGGTGTGTCTAGCCATTTGACGTATTCGATATCCTCTTCAATACCATAGTCATCTGCCCCGAGCAAAATTGATTCAAGTGGGTCCTCCGAAAAAGTTCTGTTGAATTTATGATTCACCAATTCCTCCATAATATCAACCCGCATACATTCACCTTTTTCTTTTGGGTACGACATTGACTTGAAAACGTTTAAGGTGACCTGTTGATCTTCAACTCGCATTGTCAATTCACCTTTTTGAACATCAATCAATGTTCTTCCTGTCGCCAAAAATGGACGGCCAAGAATGATCGGGATTTCACTGTCCACTTCACAATCCAGAATAAAGAAATCCGCAGGGAAGATGAATTTATCCACTTTTACTAACACATCTTCAACTATACCTCGTGGATATGTAACCGACCTATCTGCTAACTGTAAACTGATATTTGTTGGGCGTGGAGCCTGAAGTCCGAACTGGCTGTAGACGGATAATGGCATTAGATTTATACTGGCCCCCAAATCGCATAAAGCTCGTCCCGAAAACTGATTTCCAATCTCGCACGGAATATTAAAGCTACCTGGATCCTTGAGCTTTGGCAGTAATTTATTCTGAATGATAGCACTGCATTCCTCTGTCAATGCTACTGTTTCAAATTCACCCAATTTCCTCTTCTTTGACAAAACCTCCTTCATAAACTTCACGTAACTCGGCATTTGTTCCAAGGCTTCGGCGAAGGGGATATTGATATGCAATTTCTTGAAGATATCCAAAAATCGTGAGAACTGCTTATCTAACTTGGATTTCTGAAATCTCTGCAGATACGGTATGGGAGGCATTGTATTGGTTGGTTCCGAATTTTTCTGTTGTAAGGTCTCATCTTGACGCTTTTCGGTCTCCACCACTTCATCGGTTTCAATTGATACCTTGTCCTCTTTTTCCTTATCTGTGATGGACTCTGGTAGTTCTTTTCCACTTCGTAGGGTTACCGCCTTACAATGCTCATCTCTACCCGGGTTTTTCTCAGTGTCGCTCGGAAGTGTTCCCAGTGGTCGGTTATTTAATGCCTGTGCCATTTGTCCCATTTGATTTTCTAGATTTTTGATTGATGTATGTTGACTTTGTATACTTAGCTCCAATTGATTAAATCTCTTATCACTCTCCTCACTCCTTTTCTCAGTTGCTTTCACAAATCTTTCCAAGGCTTCTTCCCAACTTGCTTTCCGCACAGTTTGTTGTGTCTGGTTTTGAAACCCGGAATTGTTTTGTTGTTTTGGCACTTGTTCTGCAGCTTGGTTGTTACTCCATGAAAAACCTGGATGATTTCTCCACCCCGGATTATATGCATTTTGATTCTGATAAGGCTGAGTAGATCGATTATAACTCCCTACATATTGTGCTGCTTCAGCATTTATGGCACATTGATCCGTAGTATGACCCCCAGCACATATATCACAAACCATCGCTACCTGCTGAGTGGATTGTGGTCGCAATAATTCTATCTGCTTAGCCATTGCGGTCATTTGCACTTATAATGATGTTATCGCATCCACATCATACTTTCCCGATGTTTTCGGAGGATTATTTCTTGTCATGGGCCACTGATAGTTGTTGGTGGCCATCGTTTCTAACAACTTATATGCCTCGTCCAATTTTTTTGACATAATCGCTCCTCCTGCTACTGCATCAATACTTGCCCTCGTGGATGCTTGTAAACCATCACAAAATATCCCCAATTGCATCCACTATGGAATTCCATGGTGTGGGCACTTGCGGAGCATATCCTTAAACCTTTCCCATGCCTCATACAGCGATTCTGAATCAAACTGTGTGAAGGTATGAATATCATTCCGTAGTTTTGCTGACTTTGCTGGTGGGAAAAACTTAGCTAGAAATTTTTGAGCTAAATCGTCCCAAGTAAGGATTGAGTCCGAAGGCTGAGAGTGTAACCACTTCGTGCTTTATCTTTCAGGGTAAATGGGAACATTCTCAACCTTATAGCATCTTCTGACACGTTATTGAATTTGAAGGTGTCGCAAACCTCCAAGAAACTTAAGATGTGCTCATTCGGATCATCTAATGAACTACCCCCAAACTGACATTGATTCTGAAGCATTTGAATGGTTGCCGGTTTGATCTCAAAGGTGTTAACATTGATTGCCGGCCTCCTAATACTCGACTAAATGTCCGTGACATTCGGCATGGCATAGTCCCGAAGTGGTTTCTGATCGTTCCCTGCCATGTTCACTAGAATTTCTTGTTCTGCCAGTTTTTCTTCCTCGGGTGGTGCCGCACTAGTCGATTGCGCTTTCCGGAACTCCCTTTCAATCTCGTCTGTATAAGGAAAAAGTTCCTTTCTTGCCTTTGATCTAGTGAGCATACACTTCCAAAGAATTCCTGCAAAGACAAGAAGAAAAATAAGTAACATTTAAATTAAGAACGAATTGATTATAACTAATATAGAATTAATATTAACAAAGAATTCCCCGGCAACGGCGCCAAAAACTTGTTGGTTGATTTCGCAATCAATGAATACGTGCAAGTATACACGGTCAACAAGTAATATAATGATAAATTAGAGTGTCTATCCCTCAGAGAATTTCAATTAATAAACTCCAACTACTAGTACTGTATCAATTCAATTTTATTTAAACAACCGAAAATTTTGATTCTTTAAAACTAAAAAAAATTAATTTTAATAAAGCAAGAAATTATTCTAAAAGAAAACAAAGAACAAATCAATAATTATTTGAATGCAAATAAATGATAATTAAGACTCCAATTTCCCCAATTAGGATTATTAAATCAATTATCTAATTATCCCAATTATTATATCTACTGAATTGTTAATATGAATTCTCAAATGCCAAAAGCCCTCTCTCGAGTGATCAATTGCCTTCCATTTAACCCAGATTAATTTTGCTATATCTCTATGCAAAATAATTGAATTAAACTCGTTACAAACCCAATTCCTTTTATGTTACATGCGGCAAATAGATATTCTCATTCTATTCACAAACCTAATTATTCACTGTACAAATAACTAAGTCACATGTCACCCTGCCCAGTTCTAACTCTAGAATTCCTTTCCCAATTCCTTCTAGAGTAACACGGTAATTATTGGCCAGATAATTAATCAATAAACACAAAGCAAGATGAACAATTCACTTCAACATAAATAATTGGAATAAATTAAATAATCAACTCATAACCATAATAAGTTCCATTGGAATCTTAATAAAAGGAATTAGTTCATGACGAAAATAAAAACTATAAATAATTGATAAATCATCCTTAATGAGTTAACAATTTAAAAGAATAAAGAAGAAGAAGAACTCCAATTTTTCAGCTTTCAGATCTGTTCCTATTCCTCCGTTAATCTCCCCAATGTCCAGCCTCTCCTTCAATAAAAATAATCACTTTATATATATGTTTATTTTTTACTTCCCCCAACTCCACAACTCCTAATCCAAATAGACTCCTCATAAACTCCTACAACAAGGTCAAACTAATAGTCAAAGTGTTATCCAAGCCTGCCTCACGTGCGCGATCCGCGTCAGAACCAGCCACGGCTCAGCGCCCTGGCGCTATTTGTAATGCATTTCCCAGCGCCCCGGCGCTATCTTCTGAAAAATTACAACTTTGCCATTTATTAGCTTAAATCCCCAATTTGTCTCCTCAGCTTCCGAATCTGCAATACAACACATAAACACAGTAAAAATATTCCTAAATGACTCGAAAATACAATAATTTAAACCCAAGTATATCCGATTCATGGGTATATTACCCAATCATCAACCGCCTTACTCTGCCTTAACTGTAATGTTTTTAGGGAAGAAAGAATGAGCAACAAGTTTGCCCAGCAAGTAATATAACAATAAGAATAAGCAGTTATAAAGTTTGAATCTCAAAAGTATAATAGTAAATGATAGTTCAATAATAACAAGAAGTATCAATAGTTCTCAATAAGTGTCGTTATAGACTGAAGGATATCAACAAGATTCAAAAGTTAATCGTTTCAAGGTTCAATAAAAATGATCACTGAGCAGTCACTAGGGACTAAGAACTCTTGCTATGATTAATAGTATTATACTGAAAATCCAATATAAACGAGTACAACAGCTGATCAGCCTAAAGTACCCTACGTTATGCATAACATTTAAACATGCTAGTATGTGCGCACGTCGGTTTCCCGACAATTATATAATTTCTCCTTCAATGAGGGTTGTTCATCTCAGTAGATTTACGAGAGTCCGCACCAAGTCAATTGGTTTGGATAGCTTTTTAACACATGATAATAGTCTAGTTGAATCAAAGGCTTAGACAACTTTTATAATGCATTTAAGAACGATAAGTGCAATGCTTGCAACAACGTCAAGGTATATAAATTATTTCCGAATAGTAATAGATATTTGCTCGATATAAATATGGTTGATATGGCAAAAATTCAGATTATACAATATATACAGTGTAAGAATTAGGGAACTTGCAATAACGTAGGAAGTTTAAAGTGAGATACTTGCCTTTAGCGTTGATTACCACTTGTAGCATAAAATCACCTCAATGAACTATGTCGACGTCGGAATTTTTATTTGTCCCTTTTCTGTTCTTGTCTTTTTGTGTTCTACTGTTAGGTGAGATTTGTTTGCAAAAACAAGTTATGAAAAGGTCCGACATGTATATGTCGACGATTGGACTGTATGAGTCGCCAGTTGGTTTTTTAAATGGTTGTATCAACACAACCGAGAAAAGATTTGCACATTGACCCAGTGATGCGACACTACTTAACAGGTCTGTGAAACCGAGATTCGTTAAGGTCCGGGGACTTGGTTATGCGGAGGGAAGGTGTTAGGCACCCCCCGACATCCGTGTTGCCACGGTGACCACCACTTTTTGTTTAAACTGTTATATGAATGTGTGCGTGTGTGTGTGGATCAATGTGCAATTATTTGGAAGTTGTGTTATGCCTCGTTCGCACCTATATACAAAGGGTTTGAATTTTTGTTTAAAAATTCAGTTTTAACAAGATATAACAGTGATATTTTGTAAAAAGAGGTTTTTCAAACCCTTGTGCTCAATAGTAATTGAGGCCTTTGATACTTCCATTTTTATTATGTGTTCGGCTTGATTGCTTTAACTTTCGAGATGCGAAGCATCTTCGAGAAAATAATATATATAGCAGTGTCGAACTCCTTGTCGGCATGAAAGTCATCTAAGGAAATTCAAACAACGTGAATAATTTACAAGCCGTGTACAGCTGAAAATGTCCATCACGAGAACCGAATCTAGATTCAGTAGACTAAATCTGTGATCACATGATTCCTAGGCTCACATGATGTAGCAATTTGTATGAAAGCTGTAAACAGTTATTTATATAAAAGTTGTAATATATATATATATATATATATATATATATATATATATGTGTGTGTGTGTGTGTGTGTGTGTGTGTGTGTGTGCAAATAATCAACCACCACGAAGCACCTCCATGGGAGGATTGCAAATGTAAATAAAGCAGTAAAAACCAATTAACCACCACGAAGCACCTCCACGGGGGATTGAAAATGTAAATAAAGCAGTAAAAATCAATCAACCACCACGAAGCACCTCCATGGGGGATTGAAAAATATAAATAAAGCAATAAAACGATCAACCGCCTCGAAGTAAACTCCAGGCGGGACAAAATGTAAATAAAACTGTAAAAGGCCACGAAGTAAAATTCAGGCCTGACAGAAATGTAAATAAAGCGGTAAAAGGCCACGAAGTAAACTCCAGGCCAGACTGAAATGTTATATATATATATATATATATATATATATATATATATATATATATATCAGTCCCAATCACATCCGGTCTCCCGGATTTGGCTTAAATTATGAACTTTCCTTCTCATCCATTAGATGATATCCAACGGTCCAGGGTCTGATTTGAATGGGTTGGGAAAAAACTGATGGATTCCAAATCGGGTCAATGGGTTAAGAAAAAAAAAACACTCCATCTCATTCAAATCACTCACTCTCTCTCTCTCTCTCTCTAACAACAGACCCAGCTGCTCTCGCCTCTCTATCTCTCCTCTCTTTGTCTCCCAAGATCGACACCGATTTTGGGAAAATCTGTTGAAGCTTCGGCCGAAAACTCCGGCGACGCAAACGGCAAGACCCCGACCGACGCATTCGCAAGGTATATATATCGTTTTCTTAAATAATTGATCCTTCTAAGTTAGAAAAGTCTAAAGTAATATACGTACGGACTGATTAGAGGAGAACCTTCGCCGCCATTTTCTAATGCATAAGTCTACGCCGACCGCCTTCCTCCGACCGCATAAGTCTACGTACGGACTGATTGGATTATTTGGCAGTAAAATGTGATTTTTGGGTTCTGTCTTTAGGTTTCAATTTAATATCCGATCAGGAAGGTGCCCAAGAGGTAGTAATGACTGAGCTACTGTTATGCTTTTTTCTTCTTTTTACAGAGGAAATGGAGTTTTATGTTTTTTATTAGTGAATATATTGAGTTAATGAGACAAAAAAATTTAATGTTTTTCCTTTCATGGTTTTTATGCCTTAATGATCATCCTTAATCAGTGAAATATTGTTGAGTTTGTACAGAGTATGATTGCTTTCCAAATTGAAGAAATAAACTCAATTCATTAAAGCTAAATGCTATATTAGGATAATCATTTACTCAATTTTATCTATTCCCCAAGTAAAATAATGTTATATTAAAGCATTATGTACCTTTCTTTGGCTAATACCCAAACCCAAGCAACAGGCAAAGTAGCACAGCAACACAGTTGGCTCAATGCTTAAATATTTGTATTTGAGGAAAATTTACTATGTTGTGGTATTAATGTGTTTCAGGTATTAAATACACACAAGACACCTACCAACATCTCTGTTATTTTACATGTAGACCTCACAAGACTCCAACTCTCCAAATCATTTTTGCTAAGTACCTTCAGATTCTAACACCACAAACCTTTCTATTCATCTTTTTATTTAAGTAATAACAAACCTTACTAATATTGCTATAATAACACTTGTATATCTATATTTTTGTATTAATTTGTTTTTTTTATAGTGGCCTTCAAAATTGTAGTAATCATGGGAGTGACTATATATGGAAGAGGAATACATGTACTACTCTCAAATCTCTTCAGGTTGCAGAAAGGGCCAAAAGATCCTAATCTTTAGTTGTGGTGTTGTTTCTTTTTTATGCTGTGAATAATGCTGTTATAAGGCTCTTTTTGTTGTTGTAATTGACAGGTGGTTGTATTACCTTTAGAGGTTGAACTGAACAAGAGAATTGAATGCAGTTGGATTTTAATGGCATTAGCTTGATTTCTATTTTTTTTAACTTGTCAATGTAGTTTGATGTTGAATGAGTTTCTAGTAGTCATTTATTGGTGATGTTTAATAGTTGATGGTCGAAGTTGAAAACAGGTCTTTTGTGAGATTGCAAATTGTTGGTGTCTGATGTACTCTGTTTCATATATCTAGCTTGAGTTTAAGCATTTTCATGGTAATTTTTCTTTTGTTTGGTTAGTTGCAATTTTATGGTGGATTTTGGGTAGACTTTGCCCATCAATATTTCTTTTTGGCAGGACACTTCTATATGTTTCTGTTGAAAAATGGCATTTGTAGTTTCAAAAGTCGAAGGCAGATAAGCATCCATGAGCTGTTGTAATACAAACTTAAGAACTCAAACAAAAGAACTACAGTTTTATAATGCTTATTCTCCTTATGAACATGGTGCAGCCTGACTTTCTTTGCATACTTATAGCAGCAACTTGACATCTTAGTATAAAAACACAAATAGCCTTCGAATACAAACAAAAAAACATCTTTTTTAAAACCTGCATTACTTAATAAACATATTTATCTCACATCAATAAAGTACTAGTCCAATAATATTATAAGAAAACAACACCATTCAATCACTAGCCATTTTTAAAATAAGAATTTATCTGCACATGTAGACAAAGTTTCAAAAATTTATCCTCTTTTTGCGTCGAAAACTCCTCAACAAACTTAATTTGTCTGTTCAAATGCTTGAGCAAAGAATGAAGGGTTAGTATGGTATAGGCACCTCAACAGAATGGTATAGCTTAAACAAATATTTTGAATACCAATGGACATTGCAGAGCAAATTCAATCAAATAAAACAAATAGATCCAAATAAAACCATCCTTTAACCCCAATAGATCCAAGAAAACCATCCCAAGATATAGCAGAGCAAATTCAATGGCAATGAATAAAGCTCCCAAAATTGAATAAAGCTCAATGGGAGATGGAGCAGTTAGGATTTGTGAATTCCCTTATATAAATGTGCTCTGTTTTTTAATCTTTGTTTGGACCCAGCTCTGTTTTTGGAATTTTACTTGGGTAACTGTTGAAATCAATTTGGAAATTCTGCTTGAACTTGTGCAACATGAATTTGGAAATAAATGGAAATGCTCTATTTGTAAACTACACCTCTGGCCAAAAAAAAAATTTGCTCAACCACACCATATCATACCAACAATATCACACCATATCATACCAACAATATCACATTAGAACAATTAAAAACCTGTTACAATCTCATATATCATAACAATTAAAACCATTCACCAATAATATCATACTATGATTAGAGATTAATCTGAGTCTCAAAAGCATCCACCATTTGCCTAAACTACATATTCATCTACTTGACAAAAGACACCAGAAACTGAACCACATTGACACGCAGAAGACATTCACAAATGCCATTCAACATGGTGACATAAAACAACATTCACAACACCTTCAGTGCACTGCACTCGACTCAACACTTCAATCTGTGTACATTGCATAATAGAAATCAAGCTTCTGAGCACCTATTAAGTTTTCTTAGTCAAACAAACCACCTGTGCCTAATCCCCCTCGCAGCAACTCCTTCCGACGCAGCTCTTCTAAAGGATCTGGACTCTTCATTATTCTTCTCATTTGTCTGAAAATAAAATCAAGGCCAATTTAATTATAAGCTTCAAATAAAATGCTTAATCAGTTACTGAATCTTTATTCATCAGTCCTATAATACCTGTCTTGAGCATGTTGAGCAAGAAAAGTAGACACTGCTGCATTCTGCAAACCCAACAATAAATAAAATTAAAATACTTTACACTACAAAATTAATGTTGTAACATGAAACATCCGAAAATATAAGTACATATATGCAAAGACCTCCAAAATTATCAAAGTAAAATTTCTCCACAATTATCAAATCAAAGAGCCATATAATAAACTACTAAATAGGTTATCCACACCATAAATCATCACATTAGAAAATCAAAACCAACAAAACCAACAGAGTGACTAATTTCCTCTCAAGAAGCTTAATGGGTTTGACAAAATTAAAACCCCTAAAATGAACCCTAGGATTCGTTCATTTGGTTGCAACAGAAAATTAGAAAATACCTTGCGAATGCGACGATCGGGGTCTTGCCGTTTGCGTCGCCGGAGTTTTCGGCCGGAGCTCCAACAGATTTTCCCAAAATCGGCGTCGATCTTGGGAGACAAAGAGAGGAGAGACAGAGAGGCAAGAGCAGCTGGGTCTGTTGTTAAAGAGAGAGAGAGAGAGAGAGTGATTTGAATGAGATGGAGTGTTTTTTTTTCTTAACCCATTGACCCGATTTGGAATCCATCAGTTTTTTCCCAACCCATTCAAATCAGATCCTGGACCATTGGATATCATCCAATGGATGAGAAGGAAAGTTTGGAATTTAAGCCAAATCCGGGAGACCGGATGTGATCGGGACTGTATATATATATATATATATATATATATATATATATATATATATATATATACATACTAACATTATCGAGTTATGCCTCGATTGAGCATGAATTTTATATCCGGAGCGTTTATTACTCAGCTCCCGCCGGTAAAAATATAACAATATAGAAGCTCACAAGTGATTAAAATGAGAAAACACTCAGTTTATAGTGTGTACAAAGCAAATTGGACAGGTCTTCCTCGCCTTTTTTCTTTTAAATATGGCCACCCCAAGCCCTCTATTTATAGAGGGGGGAGCCGCAGGTGTACCTGCGACAGCAGCGGGTGTACCTACGACAGTAGCAGGTGTACCTGTGACTGCCCGGGGTGCCCCGGGCAATGTGGGTCCCTCTGTCTCGAAGTACCCGCACTCGGACAAAGCGTTATTCGCTCGAACCATCATAACTTTTAATCCGGGAGTCCGATGGAAGCGTGTCATACCATTCCGGAAAGCTCTTTTTGAGAGCTACATAACGACATAGGATTTGCCCATTTTTGATTCCAGGAAGATGGGTCGATGACCGAAATGGCATTTCTGGGTTTCCGTCAGGTAGTCTGTTGAGTCGTTTTGCGTAGTTTTTGACCTTCTTTGCTTGTGCTTCCCCCTCTGCTACTCTTGCACGATGAGAAGCTTTCACATACGCGTTTTCGACTCTTGCTCTCTTGTTGGATTCTTCTTTCAACTTGTTCTTCAACTATGCGATCACTGATGTCATTTGCTCATTCTCTCCTTCAGTGTGAATCAGCTTCCATTCGACATTACTCAGACGCTCATCTAGATCTCGGATCTCATCGTCCTTCTGCGCCATCGAAGTCTGCTGTTTAGCTGCTACCTCTTCCAACTCCTCAACTCTATCCTGAAGTTCCACATTGCGGTCATATATTCATCGTACATACGGGCAGCGATCGAGTTTGGTGGAAACTCTTCCTCTTCCTCATCCTCATCCTCATCCTCACCCGTCTGTGGCAACTCAACGGGGTGATAAGTAGGTTTTATACCTACTTATTCGGTATCTATTACTTGAATTAGTTGCTTAAACCTATGTTTCTTAGTTACTTTTCTTACATTTTTTGTTATGTTGTAGGTTATGACATAACATTGACATGGAGAAGCAAGGGAAAGCAATTCGGACATCTTTTGGACCAAAATACGCAAGTAAATGCAAGAAGGGAAGATTGAAGAACTTTTAACACTAAGTTGGATGCATGTTATTGGCTTCAATTCAGTTGTTAGATAGTTTAAGTTTATTTTGGCCAATGATGAAATTAGAATTGGGTAGACAAGTATAGTACTGACTATTAGAGCTTTGATGTGATTTCTTGTTCTGAATTGAGTCTTTTTCTGTTTGAAACTGGTATAACAAGGATAACACAGTAAAAATAACTTGTTGATTGATTGAGTTTAAATTAATACATAATAGAATTCTAAAGGATAATGCTAGTTTGAATGAAAGAATGACAAGAATAAGTAGTGATGACTAAAGTTATACAAGAGCCTAAGTTTGGGGGAATATTTGGGGTATATAAGCTATAAAAAAAAGAAAAAAAAGAAGAAAAAGAAAAAGAAAAAGAAAAAGAAAAAGAAAGTATGAATAAACACCGTGACGTGCTTGTCTAGTTTTGTGGCCTTTGTTACTTGAGTAAGTAAGCCCGAGGGGATTGTCTTTACACCTAGTGCCCTAAGGTCTTAATGGTCTAGGAGTCGTTGGTCGAAAGCTCGTTAAGGTAGCATTGAAAATCCTAAGAGAATAAGACATTACATAGCTATGTGTATATAAACTAAAAGGAAAAAAATGAATAAAATGGGAAATAAGAGCAAAAAGCCCCCGTAGATGAAAAATAAAGCATAAGTATCCCATGTTGACCCTCGATATTGGTAATTATTTGATTTTAGTTGGATCTAGCTTATTTTTGGATTTCTTGAGTTTACACTATATGATGCCTTCGAAGAGACTTCTTATGTGTTAAATTTGATTTTATATCAGTTAACATGGTTGTGGAGCACACACGCACTATATTAGTGATAACAGTCTAAGATTTGATGATTGATTGGGAAGTTAATGATTTGTTTTAATATGATGTGTTATCATGTTTACTTGATTTTTCTCTAAGGTCGGTTAAATAGACTTGTTTCTGTCATTACTGCTGGATTCGTAGGCATGTAGATTAGTTGCATTGCATAGAATTGTTGTTTTGTGTTTTTGCTTGAGGACAATCAACGATTTAAGTCTGGGGGTATTTGATAAATAGGTTTTATACCTACTTATTCGGTATCTATTACTTGAATTAGTTGCTTAAACCTATATTTCTTAGTTACTTTTCTTACATTTTATGTTATTTTGTAGGTTATGACATAACATTAGCATAAAGAAGCAAGGAAAAGCAATTCGGACATCTTTTGGACCAAAATACGCAAGCAAATGCAAAAAGGAAAGATTGAAGAACTTTTAACACCAAGTTGGATGCATGTTCTTAGCTTGAAACTTAGATTATACTTTAGAACTTCTTCTTAGCTTTTCAGAACATCTTAAATCGTCCCAATCGGAGTTCGGATGCAAGAGCTATGGCCTTTTTATGAACGAAGATCAAAGCTAAGAGTTCTCATACTTGCAATTTACATAGCACCTACTTCAAGCTCAATTTTGACCTTCATCCAATCCGAATCTGTTAAATCTCAAAGAATGAAAGTTGTAGAGCTCGTCGATATCTTCAATTTGATAGGTTGCAGGCCCCGTAACTCCTTCCGGATCAAAAGATATGACCATTTTAACAAAGGACATCAGAGTAAAAAAGTGACTCCTGCCGGGGCGGGCTTTTCCTTCACAAAATGCCCGCCGGGGCGGGCATTCTAGTTGCAAAACAGTAAGGACCCCCGTTGGGGCGGGCCCTTTATGCCTTATAACCCCCGCCGGGGCGGGGGTACGCACAGAAAACTCGTTTTTTGGCCGAATTTGAGTTCGAGAAGGATTGTTTCGATCCGATTGACTCTAGGACTTCCAAGAGGACATAAAAACATATGAAGAGGCTTATAAAAGGAAGAGAAACACAAGGATTAGAGGGGAGATTAGAGAGAGAGAGAGGATTCCAATAGATTAGATTAGAGAAGATTAGATCAAAACACTAGTTCTTATGAGATTTGGAGATTGAAGTAACTTGGAGACCATTAAAGATTCAAAGTAGGAGCAAGCAGAGAGCATCAAATCTACATACAATAGATTCTGTCTTCTCATCTTCTTCTATCTTTGTCTTTGAATGTGTATTCAACTGTGGATTCTTAGTTTTAATGGAATAATCATGAACTAATTCTTTGTTTGAGATTACAATGGATCTTATTATGTAGTTTATTTTAATATGTTTCGCTATCAATTATTATGTGCTATTATGAGGATTGTGTAAGACCCCAACTTATTAATGAATAAAATCAAATTTTCCTCTAATTATTATTGTGAATAATAAGGTGTTAATTTGATATAATATTTTGTTCTGGGTGAAATGTGCAAAATTTTCTAAATAAACAAGTGGTTATGAAATATTCATTTTGTCGGGGAATGTTCATTCGGTCGTGGAATATTCTTTCTGTCAGGGAATATTCGTACGACGGTGCAGCTATTTGTGGGTCCCATAACAGAAAACGGTTGGATGAAGATAACGACAAAGTTGAGTTTTTATAAATAACGGCGTAGTTGTTACCGTTAACACTGTTGGAATACCCGGTGGTTAAAAATACAGTAATACGCGTGGTTGCACAGTAGAACACGGATTACACAGTATTTTTAAATTATTGATTCTTACGAAGGAAGGCACTACTCAATAATTGTTACAGTAGTTGTGACACCCCCAAAATAGGTATACAACACCCATTCTGAGTCACTAAATACATGGCACAGAAAGCAAACTACAACTTCAATAATACAATTGTCGTGCAAAATACGACAACACATACTGTGAGTTTAAATACAAATATTGTCTTCTGGACAATATCCACACTCAAATAAATCCTCATTATAATTATTCAAACACTATTTTATAGAAATAGTGAGGACTGCTAAAACATCTTTCTAGAACCATCACTCCATACCCCGACTAGATCCTGCTATGTTCTCACCTCCTGAGAAGAAAAATGGAACGAAAAGGAAAAGGGTGAGCTCAACTAGCCCAGTAAAGAATATTATGACTAAGATAATATACAACAAATTATCGTTAGTCTTCAACAGGGAAAAATCTGATAGAATATAATCGACAACAAGTTTTAGATCAACAACTGCAGCGGAAACAGCAAACCATTAGAAGAGTAACGTTCATCTCAACACCTGTTCATCTTTGCACTACATGCCAAAGATATTCATTTGTATCACCTGTCAGTCATGTTCATCTCAACACCCGTTCATCTTTGCACTACAGGCCAAAGATATTCATCAAGTAATCATACATCTTTGCACTACAGGCCAAAGATATTCAGTAATATCATCATTTAGGACTGAGGATGATGAAAAATATCTTAAAGAGAACGAATCCAGTGAGACAGAAGGACAAATATTAGGGATTCGTATAACAGTTTATTCAAGATCAATAATACTTCATAATAATCAATTGTGAAGCAGAATTCAAAAATAAAGATCAAAACATGGATACAATCAAAGATAGTAACCATAATAGATATCTTGGACAAAAAGGAAAAATTTTATTTTTCGGTGAATAGTGCCGTATTCGTGAATAGTACCGTATACGTGAATAGTGCCGTATACGTGAATAGTAATTCCGACACAAAAAGTTTCAAATTTGATAAAAACTCATATCAATATTTCAGCATAATGATATTGAAGAAAATAATATCATTAAGAAGAAAATAATATCCCTTACCTCAAAATATCAGTACTTCTGGTCGGAATACCGGTATAAGGCTGAAAGAAACTTGCTCTGATGAATAGAAACTCTCAAAGTATCTAAATACTCACAAAATACACTCAATAATCTAGAGAGAGAAAGAGAGAAAACTTGTTTCTGGTGTGATTTTCAATTCTAACTTAGCCCTCTATTTATAGGAAAATGTTAGCACGCTGAAGCAGACTTAACCTGCAACCTGATAGCTTTACCTGCTACTATTCCCACCCACCATATTTGAATAAAAATCTCAGCACATTTCTTCACCAACCAAGAGTAGGGCCCACCAATTCTAGAATTTTCCATCAAAATAATAAACTCCGAAAATTCAACAATTTCTGAACCAGTCATCTCGTAAAATTCATAATAAATCATACGTTCATTTTTAACGGTTCAAAATTTGTGGACATATACTCAACTTATATATGTATAACATATCCAAAAATTACCACGATCCAACGGTCGGATTAAAAATTATAACCCCCGCAAAATATCTCAAAAACCCTGATTTTTAATACCTCAATTCCGATAAAAATACTGATAAAAACCTCAACATTAACTCCTTCATTTTTAACCACAAAAATATATCCCTCATTTATATCCACATAAAATAAATATTTCCTTATCATATGAATCAATAATTAATTATTCACAAATAATATTACAGAATCACATTTATGACAACCAGGCCGTTCCCAGGAAAGAGGGGGCTTTCCAATAAGAATTTTCTCCTTACTGGCGCACAATTAGATGACCAAACCTCTCCTTAGACAGAACTTTCTAGACATTACCAATAATGTTATCTAATAATATTATTCAAATAATATGAATTATTGATCTGATAAAGGAAAATACTGTGCAACAACAATTATTGAAACAACAATAATATAAAATATCAACGCAGCAATTATTGAATCAATAAAATAAAATATTGAACAATAACTACTGTAACAATTATTGAGTAGTGCCTTCTTACGTAAGAATCAATAATTGGTGCAATACCGTGTGCTACTGTATTTTAACCACCGGGTATTCTAACAGTATTAACGGTAACAACTACGCCGTTATTTATAAACAATTTATACTTGTCATTTTCTTCATCCAATCGCTTTCTGTTATGGGGCCCACACAAGGCTGCGTCGTCGTACGAATATTCCCCGACAGCAAGAATATTCCACGACCAAACGAATATTCCCCGACAAAATGAATATTTTATAACCACTTGCTTATTTTGCAAAATTTGCACATTTCACCCATAACCAAAGTATTATATCAAATTAATCCCTTATTATTCACAATAATATTTAGAGAAAATTTGATTTTATTCATTAATAAGTTGGGGTCTTACAACCTCCCCTCCTTATGAAATTTCGTCCTCGAAATTGACGTACGTACCTGATGTTTCAAAAAGGTGAGGATACCTCGCTTTCATTTCTGATTCTAACTCCCAGGTCATTTCTTCAATAGCATGGTTTCTCCACAAAACCTTAACTTGTGGTATAACCTTCGTGCGTAGGACATGCTCTTTCCTATCCAAGATCTTAACAGGTACCTCCTCGTACGTTAAATCTTCAGCTATCTCGTCTGGTTCTAACTCAATAATGTGGTTCGGGTCTTTAACATATTTACGAAGCATAGATATGTGAAAAACATTATGAACACGAGACATGCTTGGAGGTAATGCGAGTCTATATGCCACATTTCCTATTCGCTCAAGAATCTCAAATGGACCAACAAATCTTGGATTGAGCTTTTCTCTCTTCCCAAATCTTGTAACTCCCTTCCATGGTGCAACACGTAACAATACATGATCCCCAATATTAAATTCCACGTCCTTCCGATGAAGATCCGCATAACTCTTTTGTCGATCCTGTGCCGTTTGTATACGTTGTCGAATCTTTTGGATCTTCTCTGTAGTAATGCGTACCAACTCTGGTCCCAACAATGTTGCTTCACCCACCTCGTCCCAGCATACTGGAGAACGACATTTTCTTCCATACAACGCCTCGAATGGAGCCACACCTATGCTCGCCTGATAACTGTTGTTGTAGGAGAATTCCACCAATGGTAGGTACTTATCCCAACTCCCTTTGAGATCTAGGATACAAAATCTTAATAGATCTTCAAGAGTTTGAATAGTCCTCTCTGATTGTCCGTCCGTTTGAGGATGGTATGCCGAACTGAATCGTAAATCCGTGCCCATAGCTTTCTGCAAGCTAACCCAAAATCGTGAAGTGAATCTTGGGTCACGATCCGAAACTATGGATACTGGCATGCCATGCAATCTCACAATCTCGTTCACATACATACTAGCAAGACGTTCAAGGGAATAAGTCTCACGTATCGGTAAGAAATGAGCAGACTTGGTTAATCTATCAACAATAACCCAAATCGCATCTATGCCTTGAGAAACCTTGGGAAGACCTATAACGAAATCCATGGTAATGTGTTCCCACTTCCATTTCGGGATCTCATGTGGTTGCAATGGACCCTTTGGCACTTGATGCTCCGCTTTTACACGTTGACAAGTTAAACATCTCGAGATAAACTCCGCGATCTCTCTTTTCATATTGCTCCACCAAAATATATGTCGAAGATCGTGATACATTTTGGTACTCCCAGGATGGATTGCAAACGGTGTGTTGTGTGCCTCCATCATTATTCTATGCTTCAAGTCAAAATCGTTAGGAACACAAAGTCTGGAGTTGACTCGAAGTATTCCTTCTTCATCGATTCTTGCTTCTGGAATAGCACCTTTTTGCACATACGCATCAGCTCCATGTCCGTAGCTTGAGCAGCTTTAACTTTATCGATTAAAGTTGGTTCTACTCGTATATTTGATATCATCATGTGGGTACTTGGAGCCTTCATCTCTATCTCCATCCTTTGCAAGTCATACAAAATGGACCTTTGTGTTAACAACATTGCACTCGTACCCGCATATGATCTTCTACTCAATGCGTCAGCTACTACGTTTGCTTTTCCAGGATGATATTGGATGGTATGATCGTAATCTTTCAACAGCTCAAGCCAACGTCGTTGCCGCATGTTGAGTTCCTTTTGGGTGAAAAAATATTTGAGGCTTTTATGATCTGTATAGATCTCCACTTTCTCCCCATACAGGTAGTGTCTCCAGATCTTCAACGCAAAAACGACTGCTGCCAACTCCAAATCATGAGTAGGATAATTCCTCTCATATTCTTTGAGTTGTCGTGAGGCATAGGCTATGACTTTCCCATGTTGCATGAGAACACATCCTAACCCTTTGCCTGAAGCATCGCTGTAGATAACAAATCCATCCGAACCAGATGGTATTGTCAGAACAGGTGCCGAAATGAGTCTCCTCTTGAGTTCTTGGAAACTCTTCTCGCATTCCTCACTCCATACGAATTTTGTATCTTTCCGAGTCAGCTGAGTTAACGGAGTAGCGATTCGAGAAAATCCTTCCACAAATCTCCGATAATAACCAGCTAAGCCCAGAAAACTACGTACTTCGGTTACCGACTTCGGTTGCTCCCAACTTTGTATGGCTTCAATCTTCGCCGGGTCGACAGATACTCCATGTTTTGACACCACGTGCCCAAGGAATGCTACTTCCTCAAGCCAGAACTCGCATTTCTTCAGTTTGGCATATAGCTTATTTTCACGAAGCCTTTGCAGTACCAGCTTCAAATGGCGCTCATGATCTTCACGGCTTTTGGAATAGATGAGGATGTCATCAATAAAGACGACAACGAACTGATCTAAATATTCTTTGAATACACGATTCATCATATCCATGAAAGCAGCAGGAGCATTAGTCAATCCAAAAGACATGACTAAGAATTCATAATGCCCGTACCGAGTTCTGAAGGCAGTCTTTGGAATATCCTCAGTTTAATCTTCAGCTGATGATATCTAGAACGAAGGTCGATCTTTAAAAAGAATTGTGTTCCTTGTAACTGGTCGAACAGGTCATTAATGCGAGGTAGCGGATACCTATTCTTGATGGTGACATGGTTCAATTCTCGATAGTCAATACAAAGTCGCATACTCCCGTCTTTCTTCTTTACGAATAAAACAGGAGCACCCCAAGGAGACGTACTAGGACGAATAAAACCGATGTCCAACAACTCCTGTAGTTGGACTTTTAACTCCTGAAGTTCAATAGGAGCCATTCGATATGGAGTTTTAGAAATGGGCTTTGTACCGGGTTCAAGGTCAATAAAGAATTCAACTTCACGTTCTGGGGGTAGACCAGGAAGTTCTTCAGGAAATACATCGGGAAATTCTCTAGCAATAGAAATATTATTCAAATCTGACTTGTCTTTGTTCAAATCCATAACATGGGCTAAGAAAGCTTGACATCCGTTTTTCAATAAACGAATAGCTTTGTGGCTTGATATGACAGTGAATGATTTTAGTGGTTTAGTAGTTTGAATTCGTATGACAGGTTGGTTAGGAATATGAAAACTAACAACCTTACGAAAACAATCAATTTTAGCATGATGAGTGGTTAACCAATCAATTCCTAAAATCACATCAAAAGCAAGTATCTTTAAAGAGATAAGATCAACATGTAATGTGATGGTGCCAACTTGGATCATGCAAGATTTATAAACTGTAGATGTAACGAAGGTTTCACCCAACGGAGTTTCAACAGATAAGTTAAAGTCCAATTTCTCCGGAGTCAAGTTTAAACGTTGAGCACAAGCAGGAGAGATAAAAGAATGGGTAGAACCGGTATCTAGTAAAGTATAAACTTCGAAAGAATTCAAGATTAGCTTACCCGTGATCACCTCGTTCGGGTTTCTCGCGTTTTGGCCAGTCACGATAAACGCCCTTCCAGGAACCGCTGATTTCGACTTATCCGGGACAACTTTGGGAGTCACCATCCCCGCTGAACTTGGTTTTGCTACAGGACACTCTCGAGCTATATGACCCTCCTTTCCACAGTTATAACATACCTTGGATTGTTGTGGGCAGTTTGGGCTGATATGTCCCTCTTTCCCACATTTGTAACATACTACCGGTGGTCGTTCTCCTCCCCTAGAAACAGTTGATGTTTGTGCTGACGTCTTCACGTTATCATTGTTGTACCTTCTCTTCTTGAAATCTCCTTCCGACTCGCTCCTTCTATTATCACGACCACGATTACCACCAGAGTGGTTACCGCTTTTGTCCGAATATTTTCCTCTCTGCTGGTTTTCATTGCTTCGATGACTGCCGCCACCGGTATGACCCTGGTTGTGGTCCCTCGGTTGCAAATACTCATTATCTCGCTCTAATAATTGAGCCCTGTTTACAACATCTGAATATAAAGAAAATTTATGAGAGATAAGATATTGGTGAATCTCGGGTTTTAGACCTCTCAGAAATATCCTTGTCATTCGTTCCTCATTTTCGACCAAATGAGGTACAAACCTGGATAACTCTGCAAACTTCGCCTCGTACTGGGACACCGTCATGTTGTTTTGTTCCAGTCTGATAAACTCCACCTCCTTCATATGACGAATACTTTCAGGAAAGTACTTGTTATTGAACAGTTTTTGAAATGTTTCCCAGGACATGCTGAGTGCGTCAGGCTGGGTACGCTTCACAGACTCCCACCAGTAGTCTGCCTCACCGCGGAACATAAAGGTGGCGAATGGAACCTTCTGTTCCTCCGTGCATCCCAAGACATCGAATATCTTGGTAATTTGCTTGACCCACGTTTCTGCCATGATCGGATCCGGCTTTCCCTTAAATTCTGGTGGTCCCAATTCTTTGAACTGCTTAGCTGTGACAAACCGCGCGTTGTTATCATTTCCACCCGTATTCTGCACACGAGTCTCCCTCGTCTGATTTTGCATGAACTGCAAAAAGTTCCTAAACATTCCATCATTCATCGTTTGCTCGGTAACGTTGTTTACAGGAGAAATATTGCCTTCCTGTTGCACGTTCCCCTGGGTGGTGATCAAAGGTGCCTCCACGGTCTGATTTACTCCATTATTAACGTTCTCAGCTGCTATTCTTAAATACTGCCATAAAACAAGGGTTAATAGTCATGTCATATATTATCCCTATACTCTGACCGACCAAATAAACACCAAATAAACTTAGTCAGGTCATACTAGCGAAGGAATTCCCCGTCTCTCCCCTCCTAGTTCTTGTCTCACATTTCAGCCAGGGATCATATCCCTAAGCTCTGATACCAACTGTGACGCCCCCAAAATAGGTATACAACACCCATTCTGAGTCGCCAAATACATGGTACAGAAAGCAAACTACAACTTCAAAGGTTACTTCCTAAGGCTTTTCCTCCACCTAAGGTTCATAACCTAAAGCTTTGATACCAACTTGTGACACCCCAAAATCTGGGTACTTCATTCCCACAGGATTTAGTGTTCACTGTCTAAACATTCATTTCTAACTACCCAAATATAATAAAATTTAACAATAAACCTTCCCATTAAAGGATTACATCAATAAGTTCAATAAAATCTCCTAGGTTATCTAACCTTTAAATACAAACATCAAGTGCGAAAAATTAAATAATTACATCTCAACAATTAAAATAAAGTCTGAAAATATAGAAATCAACAGATTTACAAGTCTTAAACACTTGTTCATCTTTCCTTTCCCTTTACTGGTGGTAGGTTCATCGACCTTCTCAACTTTAGCTGTAATGGTTATATAAGCAAGAGTGAGCAAACAAATGCTCACTTGAAGTGAAAATGAATAATAATATCATAACAACCGCTAAACGAATAGGCTCAATAGAATTGAATAATATTCTCTATCAATGATAATCAAGAACATAATTTGAAATATATATATATGAGGGTCACAAGACCACGAACTATGTCCAAAGTTATAAGTATTCTTTCAACTTAAACCTAAACAGTCATAAGATTGTAGGGACTTCTCGTACTTAGGGGGATCAGCCCTTCATACAATGTATTATGCACAAACATCTAAATGCTTTGCGTAAATTATCCCTTGTAATAGGGTTGTTCATCTAAGTATTTAGAATACAAGTCCGCACCAAAGTAAGTTTGGATTGGATAAGCTTCAAGGGTAATTTAGAGTTCAACGAACATCAACTAAGGATTAGTTAAATCAAAATATAATAACAACATGCTATGGAATGAGACATAAATGAATCAACATTGTATAATGAAGTCATGCTTAGAAGTGAACCAAGAATCATAAGCATTGAATAATATAACAAACCTTGCTTGAACAACATTAAGCTAAGGCTAGAATTTTGTTTAGTAAAAGAATTGAATTATTGAATATGCATAATTAATAGCAAATAGAACAATAAAAGTTGCTCATCATAAGAATATCAGAATTTAGAAACATACATATTAAGAAACAACTTAAAGAGAGCAAACCTTCTCAAAGTAATAGTTAGGTTAAAAAGCTTGCATGAATATAATTAAGTTATGTAAGTAGGATTAGGAATTACTTGCTCAATATAAAGGTAAATAGAACAAACGCAAATAGAGGTTAGAGTTCAGAAACTTGCCTTGCGTGTAAGATAAACCGTAATAACTTGATTCTCAATATCGTATACACATGTCATCATGACATAATTAGTTATTACATATACTCTGTACACATTTAAGTATCTATTTAATGTATAACTTGGTTTTAATCATATAGTCAAGTCACACTTTTATTGCAATAACCTAACTCATTAATTGATAATAATATTCTCGTACTTGGCACTATAATACCACAATATGACAAAATCACATTTTAACAGTCATAACATTACTCTTTATCAGAAATTACAAAATTGTATAATTAAAATAAACTTTCTGGCAAACATTGCAAACCGGCGCTGCAGCGCCCCAGTTTGTACTGGTAATGGCGTTGCGGCGCAGCGCTGGCGCTGCAGCGCGAGACACAGGTCTATAATTGGCTTTGCGTCGCGAGAACTGTACTACGAGGCGGCGCTGCAGCGCCGAAGTACAGTTCCAGGCAACCAGTTTTCACAAAGAACACAAACAAAGCCAATTTGGCCTACAACTTACTTTCTAACAACCAATTTAACACATATAATTTACATAGACTTCACAGAAACATAACCTAAGGTCTCTAACAAGTTTTTACCCATATAAACAATATAAACATCAAATTTAAGACATCTAATTTCACTATTCTTGCTAATACTTCATTTTTTGACATTCTTAGTGAAATTCGTCACTGTGACTTTGTTTTTTAACCAAAACAGCTAATTTCAATTACTTTGTTTTCGTTTCTTCAAGTATTTTCACAATTAATAGCCAATTTATACTTTATACTATGAATTAAACATCAATTTTAACTTCAAAATAAGCCATATATATACATATAGTCACTGTAATCTATTTCTTTCTTTTGAACGTAATTAGCACACTAATTCCTTGTCTAAATGCTAATTCTAACATCACAACTAGCTAATAAACACCATAAATAAGTTTATCTAACAATCATTCATCAAACATGCAATTTACAGAAAATTTTGAAAGTGAAGAACATAAACTCTTTCTATAAACTTAAAACTCAAGATTGAGAGATTATTCCTTCAATTTATTGGATATAATCCTTGATAAAATACAGTAAATTGCTTTGAAATCACAGAAATTCTCTCTTAAGTATTCTCTAACCCTCTCAAACTTCACTGTAAACTCTCCCTTTTCCCTTTGGCCAAACCTTTTACGTAATATAAACTAAAGCCAACGTACAACAACCAAACGTCTAAAACCGACGTTTTATTAAATATAACAATTATATATATCAGTTACAAACTTTAATATATTTTATTTATATTTTTGTTTTTATTATTTATTTATTTTAATTCAAATTAAAAATTCAAAAGCCATAAGGCTTTGTTTGGCAAAAACACTTTTTAAAATAAAGACTTAATATCTTTAAGCCTTGTTTGGGTACATCCATTTAAAACTACTTCAATTTATTTTAATAAATCATTTAGTTTGTAGTTTATAGTCCCATATTATTTATTTGGATTTTCATATTCAATCTTAGTTACATTGTGACACCCCCAAAACAGGTATACAACACCCATTCTGAGTCGCCAAATACATGGTACAGAAAGCAAACTACAACTTCAGTAATACAATTGTCGTGCAAAATACGACAACACATACTGTGAGTTTAAATATAAATATTGTCTTCTAGACAATATTCACACTCAAATAAGTCCGCATTATAATTATTCATACACTATTTTACAAAAATAGTGAGGACTGCTACAACAACTTTCTAGAATCATCACTCCATACCCCGACTAGATCCTGCTATGTTCTCACCTCCTGATAAGAAAAATGGAACAAAAGGAAAAGGGTGAGCTCAACTAGCCCAGTAAAGAATATTATGACTAAGATAATATACAACAAATTATCATTAGTCCTCAACAGGGAAAAATCTGATAGAATATAATAGACAACAAGTTTTAGATCAACAACTGCAACGGAAACAACAATCCATTAGAAGAGTCACGTAGAGGATGAATTCTGCTATCTTCTAGGATTTAAAAGTTCATCATTAATATTTTATCCCTGTAACAACAATCAATATACGTCTTTAATCAAATATTCATCTTTGCACTACAGGCCAAAGATATTCATTTGTATCACCAGTTGGTCATGTTCATCTCAACGCCTGTTCATCTTTGCACTACGGGCCAAAAGTATTCATCAATTAATCATTCATCTTTGCACTACAGGCCAAAGATATTCAGTAACAACATCATGTAAGATTGAGGATGATGAAAAATATTTTAAAGAAAACGAATCCAGTGAGACAGAAGGACAAATATCAGGGATTCGTATAATAGTTTATCCAAGATCAATAATACTTCATTATAACCAATTGTGAAGCAGAATTCAAAAATAAATATCAAAACATGGATACAATCAAAGATAGTAACCATAATAAACATCTTGGACCAAAAAAAAATTTCATTTTTCGGTGAATAGTGCCGTATTCATGAATAGTGTCGTATACGTGAATAGTGTCGTATACGTGAATAGTAACTCCGGCACAAAAAGGTAGAAATTCTACAATAAAACTTATCAATAATTCGGCATAATGATATTGAAGAAAATAATATCATATAAGAAGAAAATAACATCCTTTACCTCAAAATAACTGTACTTCCGATCGAAATATCGGATATAAAGCCGAAGGAAGCTTGTACCGAGCAGCAACTCTCAAAGTATCTAAATACTTACAAAAATACGGTCGACAATATAGAGAGAAAGAAAACTTGTTTCCGGTGTGATTTTTAATTCTAACCTAAGCGCCTACTTATAGGAAAATGCTTAGAACGCCATAGGAGACTAAATAATAAAATATTATTATTAATTTCCTTTCTTCTTACGCACCAACCAAGTTTCCAACCAAGACCAGCCAATTCTGAAAAATTAGCAGCCCACATGTTTTAAAACAAAAGTGGGTCCCACCCAATTTTAATAAAAATTATTTTATTTTTTGAAACTTCAGTAATTCATAATAAATAGCCCGCTTATAAGAAAAATACGAATTTTATGTCCATTCCACACGAAATCGAATTCTCTACAACTTTGTAGCTTTAAATTTTTTCAAATTCCAGACAGAAAAAATCCGAAACCCACAAACAGATGATTTTCAACACTTCTTAAAATTCATAACAAATCATGCATTAATTTTTAACGGTTCAAAATTTGTAGATATATATTCAACTTATATATATATAACATATCCAAAAATCACAACGATCCAACGGTCGAATTAAAATTATAACTAACGTAATAGAGTTTTAAGAACACTGTTTTAATTTTTAAAACCTCCATTCCGACAAAATACTGATAAAATCCCTCAACACTAATTCTTTCATTTATAACTACATAAATAATTCCATCATTTATATCCACATCAAATAACTATTTTTTTATCATATAAATCAATAATTAATTATTCACAAATAATATTACAGAATCACAATTATGACAAGCAGGCCGTTCCCAGGAAAGAGGGGGCTTTTCGATAATGATTTCTGCCTATTGGTGCGCAATTAGATTATCTAACCTATCCTCGACAGAACTTTCTAGACATTACCAATAATGCTATTTAATAATATTATTCAAATAATATAAATTATTGATCTGATAATAGAGATACTGTGCAGTGACAATTATTGAAATAACAATAATATAAAATATCAATGCAGCAGTTATTGAAACAATAAAATAAAATATAGAACATCAATTACTGTAAGATTTATTGAGTGGTACCTTCTTACGTAAGGATCAATAATTCATCAATACTGTGCAATACCGTGTACTACTGTACAACCACGCGTATTACTGTATTTTAACCACCAGGTAACCCAACAGTGTTAACGGTAACAATTACGCCGTTATTCATAAAAACTCATACTTTGTAATTTTTCTTCATCTAACCGTTTTCCGTTACGGGGCCCACAAATGACTGCGCCGTCGTACGGATATTCCCAACAAAAAGAATATTACACGACCAAACGAATATTCCTCGACAACAATGAATATTTTATAACCACTTGCTTATTTTGCAAAATTTGTATATTTCACCCATAACCAAAATATTCTATCAAATTAACTCCTTATTATTTCAAGATAATGAGTAGAGAAAATTCAATTTTATTTATAATAAGTTGGAGTCTTATAACCTCCCCTCTTTATGAAATTTTGTCCTCGAAATTGACGGACGTACCTGGTATTTTAAAAAGGTGAGGGTACCTCGCTTTCATTTCTGATTCCAACATCCAGGTAATTTCTTCAATAGCATGGTTCCTCCACAAAACCTTGACTTGTGGTATAACTTTTGTTCGTAGGACATGCTATTTCCTATCCAATATCTTGACATGTACCTCCTCGTACGCTAAATCTTTGGCTATCTCGTCTAGTTCTAACGCAATAATGTGGTTCGAGTGTTTCACATATTTACGAAGCATAGATATATGAAAAATATTATGAACACGAGACATGCTTGGAGGTAATGCAAGTCTATAGGCCACATTTTCTATTCGGTCAAGAATCTCAAATGGACCAACAAATCATGGATTGAGCTTTTCTCTCTTCCCAAATCTTGTAACTCCATTCCATGGAGCAATACGTAACAGTACATGATCCCCAATATTAAATTCCACGTCCTTTCGATGAAGATCCACATAACTCTTTTGTCGATCCTGTGCCATTTGTATACGTTGTCGGATCATTTAGATTTTCTCTGTAGTCATACATACCAATTCTGGTCCTAACAACGTTGCTTCACCCACCTCGTCCCAGCATACTGGAGAACGATATTTTCTTTCATACAACGCCTCGAATGGAACCATGCCTATACTTGCTTGATAACTGTTATTGTAGGAGAATTCCACCAATGGTAGGTACTTATCCCAACTCCCTTTGAAATCTAGGACACAGAGTCTTAATAGATCTTCAAGAGTTTGAATATTCCTCTCTGATTGTCCGTCCGTTTGAGGATGGTATGCCGAACTAAATTGTAAATCCGTGCCCATAACTTTCTGCAAGCTAACCCAAAATCATGAAGTGAATCTTGGGTCATGATCCGAAACTATGGATACTGGCATGCCATGCAACCTCACAATCTCATTCACGTACATACTAGCAAGACGATCAAGGGAATAAGTTTCTCGTATAGGTAAGAAATGAGCAGACTTGGTTAATCTATCAATAATAACCCAAATTGCATTTATGTCTTGAGAAACTTTGGGAAGACCCGTAACAAAATTCATGGTAACGTGTTCCCACTTCCATTTTGGAATCTCAAGTGGTTGCAATGGACCCTTTGGCACTTTATGCTCTGCCTTTACACGTTGACAAGTTAAACATCTCGAGATAAACTTCGTGATCTCTCTCTTCACATTTTTCCACCAAAATGTATGTCAAAGATCATGATACATTTTAGTACTCCCAGGATGGATTACAAACGGGGTGTTGTGTGCCTCCATCATGATTCTATGCTTCAAGACAGAATCATTAGGAACGCAAAGTCTAGAGTTGACTCGAAGAATTCCTTCTTCATCGATTTCTTGCTTCCGAAATAACACCTTCTTGTACGTTCTTTTTCATATGCATCAGCCCCAGGTCTGTAGCTTGAGCAGCTTTAACTTTATTGATTAAAGTTGGTTCTACTCGCATATTTGTCATCATCACGTGGGTCCCTGGAGTCTTTAATTCTATCTCTATCCTTTGCAAGTCATACAAAATGGGTCTTTACTTTGACAATATCGCACTCGTACTAGCATATGATCTTCTACTCAATGCGTCAGCTACTACGTTCGCTTTTCCAAGATGATATTGAATAGTGTGATCGTAATCTTTCAACAGCTCAAGCCAACGTCGTTGCCGCATGTTGAGTTCTTTTTGGGTGAAGAAATATTTGAGGCTTTTAGATTCGTATAGATCTCCACTTTCTCCCCATACAGGTAGTGTCTCCAAATTTTCAACGCGAAAACGATTGTTGCCAACTCTAGATCATGAGTAGGATAATTCCTCTCATATTCTTTGAGTTGTCGCGAGGCATAGGCTATGACTTTCCCATATTGTATGAGAACACATCCTAACCCTTTGCCTGAAGTATCGATGTAGATAACAAATCCATCCGAACCAGATGGTATTGCCAGAACAGTTGTCGAAATGAGTCTCTTCTTGAGCTCTTGGAAACTCTTCTCGCATTCCTCGCCCCATATGAATTTTGTATCTTTCCAAGTCAGCTGAGTTAACGGAGTAGCGATCCATGAAAATCCTTCCACGAATCTCCGATAATAACCAACTAAGCCCAAAAAGCTACGTACTTCAGTCACCGACTTTGGTTGCTCCCAACTTTGTATTGCTTCAATCTTCGCCGGGTCAACAGACACTCCATGTTTTGACACCACGTGCCCAAGGAATGCTACTTCCTCAAGCCAGAACTCGCATTTCTTCATCTTGGCATATAGCTTGTTTTCACGAAGCCTTTCAAGTATTAGCTTCAAATGGTGCTCATGATCTTCACGACTTTTGGAATAGATGATGATGTCATCAATAAAGATAACAACGAACTGATTCAAATATTCCTTGAATACTCTGTTCATCATATCCATGAAAGCAGCATGAGCATTAGTCAATCCAAAAGACATGACTAAGAATTCATAATGCCCGTACCGAGTTCTGAAGGCAGTCTTTGGAATATCCTCAGTTTTAATCTTCAGCTGATGATATCCAGAACGAAGATCAATCTTTGAAAAGAATTGTTCTCCTTGTAACTGGTCAAACATGTCATCAATGCGAGGTAACGGATACCTATTCTTGATGGTGACATGGTTTAATTCTCGGTAGTCAATACAAAGTCGCATACTCCTGTCTTTCTTCTTTACGAATAAAACAGGAGCACCCCAAGGAGATGTACTAGGACGAATGAAACCGATGTCTAACAATTCCTGTAGTTGGACTTTTAACTCCTGAAGTTCAATAGGAGCAATTCGATATGGGATTTTAGAAATGGGCTTCGTACCCGGTTCAAGGTCAATAAAGAATTCAACATCACGTTCTGGGGGTAGACCGGGAAGTTCTTCAGGAAATACATCAGGAAATTCTCTAACAATAGAAATATTATCCAAATCTGACTTGTCTTTATTCAAATCCATAACGTAGGCCAAGAAAGCTTGACATCTATTTTTCAATAAATGAATAGCTTTATGGCTTGATATGACAGTTACTGATTTTAGTGGTTTAGTTGCTTGAATTCGCAAAACAGGTTGGTTAGGAATATGAAAACTAACAACCTTACGAAAATAATCAATTTTGGCATGATGAGTGGTTAACCAATCAATTCCTAAAATCACATCAAATGCAAGTATCTTTAAAGAAATAAGATCAACAGGTAATGTGATTGTGCCAACTTAGATCAAGCAAGATTTATAAACTGTAGATGTAACGAAGGTTTCACCCAACGGAGTTTCAACAGATAAGTCAAAGTCTAATTTCTCCGGAGTCAAGTTTAAACGTTGAGCACAAGTAGAAGAGATAAAAGAATGGTTAGAACCGGTATCTAGTAAAGTATAAACTTCGCAAGAGTTTATGATTAGCTTACCCGTGATCACCTCGTTTGGGTTCCTCACATTTTGGCCAGTCACGACAAACGGTCTTCCAGGAACCGCTGATTTTGACTTATCTGGGACAACTTTTGGAGTCACCATCCCCGCTGAACTTGGTTTTGCTACAGAACACTCTCGGGCTATATGACCCTCCTTTCCACAGTTATAAAATACCTTGAATTGTTGTGGGCAGTTTGGGCTGATATGTCCCTCTTTCTCGCATTTATAACACACGACCGGTGGTCGTTCTCCTCCCCTAGTAACAGTTGATGCTGGTGCTGCTGCTGATGTCTTCCCGTCATTATTGAATCTCCTCTTTTTGAAATTTTCACTTGACTCACCTCTTCTATTATCATGGCCACGATTACCACCCGAGTGGTTATCGCTCCGATGATTGCTGTCACCGGTATGACCCTAGTTGTGGTCCCTTGGTCGAGTATACTCATTATCTCGCTCTAATAATTAAGCCCTATTGACAACATCTAAATACAAAGAAAATTTATGAGAGATAAGGTATTGACGAATCTCTCAGGTTTTAGACAACACAAAAATATCCGCGTCATACGTTCCTCATTCTCTACCAAATGAGGTGCAAACCTGGATAATTCCAGTCTAATAAACTCTACCTCTTTCATATGACGAATACGTTCAAGAAAGTACTTGTCATTGAACAGTTTTTGAAATCTTTCCCAAGACATGTTGAGTGCAGCTGGCTGGGTACGCTTCACATATTCCCACCAGTAATCCGCCTCACCACGGAACATAAAGGTGGCGAATGGAACCTTCTGTTCCTCCATGCATCCCAAGACATTGAATATCTTGGTAATTTGCTTGACCCATGTTTCCGCCTTAATCGGATCGGGCTTTCCCCAGAAATCTGGTGGTCCCAACTCCTTGAACTGCTTGGCTGTGACAAACCGCGCGTTGCCATTATTTCCACCCGTATTTTGTACACGAGTCACCCTCGTCTGATTTTGCATGAACTGCAAAAAACTCCTAAAAATTCCATCATTCATCGTTTGCTCGGTAGCGTTGTTTATAGGAGGAATATTGCCTTCTTGTTGCATGTTCTCCTGGTTTGTGACTAAAGGTTGTTCCACAATCTCATACATTCCATTGTTAACGTTCTCAGCAGCCATTCTTAAATACTGCCATAAAATAAGGGTTAATTAAACAAATTAACATATCACATAATATCCCTATATTATGACCGACCAACAAATAAGCTTAGATAGGACACACTAGCGAAGGATTTACTCATCTCTCCCCTCCTAGTTCTATTCCCCGATCTTCGCCAGAGACCATATCCCTAAGCTCTGATACAAACTGTGACGCCCCCAAAACAGGTATACAACACCCATTCTGAGTCGCCAAATATATGGTACAGAAAGAAAACTACAACTTCAATAATACAATTGTCGTGCAAAATACGACAACATATACTATGAGTTTAAATATAAATATTATCTTCTAGACAATATCCACACTCAAATAAGTCCTCATTACAATTATTCATACACTATTTTACAAAAATAGTGAGGACTGCTACAATAACTTTCTAGAACCATCACTCCATACCCCGACTAGATCCTGCTATGTTCTCACTTCCTGATAAGAAAAATGGAACAAAAGGAAAATGGTGAGTTCAACTAGCCTAGTAAAGAATATTATGACTAAGATAATATACAACAAATTATCATTAGCCCTCAACAGGGAAAAATCTGATAGAATATAATAGACAATAAGTTTTAGATCAACAACTGCAGCGGAAACAACAATCCATTAGAAGAGTCACGTAGAGAATGAATTCTACTATCTTCTAAGATTTAAAAGTTCATCATCAATATTTTATCCATGTAACAACAATCAATATACGTCTTTAATCAAATATTTATCTTTGCACTACAGGCCAAAGATATTCATTTGTATCACCAGTTGGTCATGTTCATCTCAACACCTGTTCATCTTTGCACTACGGACCAAAGACATTCATCAATTAATCATTCATCTTTGCACTACAGGCCAAAGATATCTAATAACATCATCATTTATGATTGAGGATGATGAAAAATATTTTAAAGAAAATGAATACAGTGAGACAGAAGGACAAATATTAGGGATTCGTATAACAGTTTATCCAAGATCAATAATACTTCATAATAACCAATTGTGAAGCAGAATTTAAAAATAAAGATCAAAACATGGATACAATCAAAGATAATAACTATAATAGACATCTTGGACAAAAAGAAAAATTTTAATTTTTCGGTGAATAGTGCCGTATACGTGAATAGTAACCCCGACACAAAAAGGTATAAATTCCACAATAAAACTTATATCAATAATTTGGCATAATGAAATTGATGAAAATAATATCATATAAGAAGAAAATAACATCCCTTACCACAAAATAACCGTACTTCTGATCGGAATATCGGATATAAAGTCGAAGGAAGCTTGTACCAAACAACAACTCTCAAAGTATCTAAATTCTCACAAAAATACACTCGACAATACAGAGAGAAATAAAACTTATTTCTGGTGTGATTTTCAATTTTAACCTAAGCGCCTATTCATAGAAAAATGCTTAGAACGCCATAGGAGACTAAATAATAAAATATTACGATTAATTTCCTTTCTTCTTATGCACCAACCAAGTTTCCAACCAAGACCAGCCAATTCTGAAAAATTAGCAGTCCACATGTTTTAAAATAAAAGTGGGTCCAACCCAATTTTAATAAAAATTATTTTATTTTTTGAAACTTCAATAATTCATAATAAATAGCCCGCTTATCAGAAAAATATGAATTTTATGTCCATGCCACACGAAATCGAATTATCTACAACTTTGTAGCTTTAAGTTTTTCCAAATTTCAGACAGAAAATATCTGAAACCCACAAATAGATGATTTTTAACACTTCTTAAAATGATTAACAAATCATGCTTTAATTTTTAACGGTTCAAAATTTGTGGACATATACTCAACTTATATATGTATAACATATCCAAAAATCACAACGATCCAACGGTCGGATTAAAATTATAACTCACGCAATAGAGCTTTAAGAACACTGTTTTGATTTTTAAAACCTCCATTCCGACAAAATACTGATAAAACCCGTCAACACTAATTCCTTCATTTATAACCACATAAATAATTCCATCATTTATATCCATATCAAATAAATATTTCCTTATCATATAAATCAATAATTAATTATTCACAAATAATATTATAGAATCACAATTATGACAACTACGCCGTTCCCATGAAAGATGGGGCTTTCCGATAAGGATTTCTCCCTATTGGCGCGCAATTAGATTAGCTAACCTCTCCTCGACAGAACTTTTTAGACTTTGCCAATAATGATATCTAATAATATTATTCAAATAATATAAATTATTGATCTGATAATGGAGATACTGTGCAGTGATAATTATTAAAACAACAATAATATAAAATATCAACACAGTAATTATTGAACCAATAAAATAAAATACTGAACAGTAATTACTGTAATAATTATTGAGTAGTGCATTCTTATGTAAGGATCAATAATTCATCAATACTGTGTAATACCGTGTGCTACTGTGTAACCACGCGTATTACTGTATTTTAACCACCAGGTAACCCAACAATGTTAACGGTAACAATTACGCCGTTATTTATTAAAACGCATACTTTGTCGTTTTTCTTCATCCAACCGTTTTTCGTTATAGGGCCCACAAATGACTGCGCTGTCGTACGAATATTCCCGATAAAAAGAATATTCCATGACCATACGAATATTCCCCGACAACAATGAATATTTTATAATCACTTGCTTATTTTGTAAAATTTGCACATTTCATCCATAACCAAAATATTCTATCAAATTAACTCCTTATTATTTGAAGATAATGAGTAGAAAAAATTCAATTTTATTTATAATAAGTTGGGGTCTTACATACATAAACTAATTACAACATATTAAATAAGTTTTCTACTTAAACAAATATCACAAAATTATAATCTTATTATAATTTTATTTAATAAATTCACATACTACTTTAATTATTAAATTAAAACAACACTATAGCAATTCATGTAATCTTTAACAACTCTCCAACTATTAAATTAAATTAAATTAGAATATTATCTAATAATTTTAATTCACAAATATCTACTAACAACAACCACATCAATAAAATATTTATTCAATTTAATAAATATTTTAAATTAGAAATAAATCCTGGATTGTTACATCATTCCCTCCTTACAAGGATTATGTCCCCAGAATCACAACTCAAACAATTCATTAGTCACACATTGAGATAGATAGGCACAAATCTAGGGAATGAAAAAGTCACAGTAATTGTGTTTCACAAAAGTCGGGGGGTGTCTAACACCTTCCCCTCGCTTAAGTAAGCTTCCGAACTCTACGAATCTCGGGTTTCATACCAATTAAACGGAGTCATATATTGGGCCATACTGTGAAAACCTCCAAAATTTGAATGAGTTGGTACATCCTTTTGAACTCATACTAACTGGCGGCTCTGTCTAATTCGGCCTAATCGCATAAAATCAATTTTTTCAAAATCGTCGACATTTATGTTGGTCCTTTTCCTAAACCTCACCCTTTAAATAAATTAGTCAACCTAGCAAAATAATAAAGGGTAGAAACACCAACATTAGGAATCTAATTTTCATGGCATCGACAGGTGGCGACTTTGCTGGGGATGTGAGGGCTTAAGCCATATTTAAATCTTTTCAATTCCCTTTTATTTGCATTTGTGTGATGAATTGTAAGACCCCAACTTATTAATGAATAAAATCAAATTTTCTCTAAATATTATTGTGAATAATAAGGGGTTAATTTTATATAATAATTTGGTTATGGGTGAAATGTGCAAATTTTACAAAATAAGCAAGTGGCTATAAAATATTCATTTTGTCGGGGAATATTCGTTTGGTCGTGGAATATTCTTGCTGTCGGGGAATATTCGTACGACGGCGCAGCCTTGTGTGAGCCCCATAACGGAAAGCGATTGGATGAAGAAAATGACAAGTATAAGTTATTTATAAATAACGGCGTAGTTGTTACCGTTAATACTGTTGGAATACCCGGTGGTTAAAATACAGTAGCACACGGTATTGCACCAATTATTGATTCTTACGTAAGAAGGCACTACTCAATAATTGTTACAGTAGTTATTGTTCAATATTTTATTTTATTGATTCAATAATTGTTGCGTTGATATTTTATATTATTGTTGTTTTAATAATTGTTGCTGCACAGTATTTTCCATTATCAGATCAATAATTCATATTATTTGAATAATATTATTAGATAACATTATTGGCAATGTCTAGAAAGTTCTGTCTAAGGAGAGGTTTGGTCATCTAATTGCGCGCCAGTAAGGAGAAATCCTTATTGGAAAGCCCCCTCTTTCTTGGGAACGGCCTGGTTGTCATAAATGTGATTCTGTAATATTATTTGTGAATAATTAATTATTGATTCATATGATAAGAAAATATTTATTTTATGTGGATATAAATGAGGGATATATTTTTGTGGTTAAAAATGAAGGAGTTAATGTTGAGGTTTTTATCAGTATTTTTGTCGGAATGGAGGTATTAAAAATCAGGGTTTTTGAGATATTTTGCGGGGGTTATAATTTTTAATCCGACCGTTGGATCGTGGTAATTTTTGGATATGTTATACATATATAAGTTGAGTATATGTCCACAAATTTTGAACCGTTAAAAATGAACGTATGATTTATTATGAATTTTACGAGATGACTGGTTCAGAAATTGTTGAATTTTCGGAGTTTATCATTTTGATGGAAAATTCTAGAATTGGTGGGCCCCACTCTTGGTTGGTGAAGAAATGTGCTGAGATTTTTATTCAAATGTGGTGGGTGGAAATAGTAGCAGGTAAAGCCATCAGGTTGCAGGTTAAGTCTGCTTCGGCGTGCTAACATTTTCTTATAAATAGAGGGCTAAGTTAGAATTGAAAATCATACCAGAAACAAGTTTTCTCTCTTTTTCTCTCTAGATTATTGAGTGTATTTTGTGAGTATTTAGATACTTTGAGAGTTTCTATTCATCAGAGCAAGTTTCTTTCAGCCTTATACCGGTATTCCGACCAGAAGTACTGATATTTTGAGGTAAGGGATATTATTTTCTTCTTAAATGATATTATTTTCTTCAATATCATTATGCTGAAATATTGATATGAGTTTTTATCAAATTTGGAACTTTTTGTGTCGGGGTTACTATTCACGTATACGTTACTATTCACGTATACGGCACTATTCACGAATACGGCACTATTCACCGAAAAATAAAATTTTTCCTTTTTGTCCAAGATGTCTATTATGGTTACTATCTTTGATTGTATCCATGTTTTGATCTTTATTTTTGAATTCTGCTTCACAATTGATTATTATGAAGTATTATTGATCTTGGATAAACTGTTATACGAATCCCTACTATTTGTCCTTCTGTCTCACTGGATTCGTTCTCTTTAAGATATTTTTCATCATCCTCAGTCCTAAATGATGATATTACTGAATATCTTTGGCCTGTAGTGCAAAGATGTATGATTACTTGATGAATATCTTTGGCCTGTAGTGCAAAGATGAACAGGTGTTGAGATGAACATGACTGACAGGTGATACAAATGAATATCTTTGGCCTGTAGTGCAAAGATGAATATTTGGATAAAGATGATTATTAATTGATGTTACAGGGATAAAATATTGATGATGGACTTTTAAATCTTAGAAGATAGTAGAATTCTTTCTCTACTTGACTCTTCTAATGGTTTGCTGTTTCCGCTGCAGTTGTTGATCTAAAACTTGTTGTCGATTATATTCTATCAGATTTTTCCCTGTTGAAGACTAACGATAATTTGTTGTATATTATCTTAGTCATAATATTCTTTACTGGGCTAGTTGAGCTCACCCTTTTCCTTTTTGTTCCATTTTTCTTCTCAGGAGGTGAGAACATAGCAGGATCTAGTCGGGGTATGGAGTGATGGTTCTAGAAAGATGTTTTAGCAGTCCTCACTATTTCTGTAAAATAGTGTTTGAATAATTGTAATGAGGATTTATTTGAGTGTGGATATTGTCTAGAAGACAATATTTGTATTTAAACTCACAGTATGTGTTGTCGTATTTTGCACGACAATTGTATTATTGAAGTTGTAGTTTGCTTTCTGTACCATGTATTTGGCGACTCAGAATGGGTGTTGTATACCTATTTTGGGGGCGTCACAGTTGGTATCAGAGCTTAGGGATATGATCCCTGGCTGAGATGTGAGACAAGAACTAGGAGGGGAGAGACGGGGAATTCCTTCGCTAGTATGACCTGACTAAGTTTATTTGGTGTTTATTTGGTCGGTCAGAGTATAGGGATAATATATGACATGACTATTAACCCTTGTTTTATGGCAGTATTTAAGAATGGCAGCTGAGAACGTTAATAATGGAGTAAATCAGACCGTGGAGACACCTTTGATCACCACCCAGGGGAACGTGCAACAGGAAGGCAATATTCCTCCTGTAAACAACGTTACCGAGCAAACGATGAATGATGGAATGTTTAGGAGCTTTTTGCAGTTCATGCAAAATCAGACGAGGGAGACTCGTGTGCAGAATACGGGTGGAAATGATAACAACGCGCGGTTTGTCACAGCTAAGCAGTTCAAAGAATTGGGACCACCAGAATTTAAGGGAAAGCCGGATCCGATCATGGCGGAAACGTGGGTCAAGCAAATTACCAAGATATTCGATGTCTTGGGATGCACGGAGGAACAGAAGGTTCCATTCGCCACCTTTATGTTCCGCGGTGAGGCAGACTACTGGTGGGAGTCTGTGAAGCGTACCCAGCCTGACGCACTCAACATGTCCTGGGAAACATTTCAAAAACTGTTCAATGACAAGTACTTTCCTGAAAGTATTCGTCATATGAAGGAGGTGGAGTTTATCAGACTGGAACAAAACAACATGACGGTGTCCCAGTACGAGGCGAAGTTTGCAGAGTTATCCAGGTTTGCACCTCATTTGGTCGAAAATGAGGAACGAATGACAAGGATGTTTCTGAGAGGTCTAAAACCCGAGATTCGGCAATATTTTATCTCTCATAAATTTTCTTTATATTCAGATGTTGTAAACAGGGCTCAATTATTAGAGCGAGATAATGAGTATGTGCAACCGAGGGACCACAACCAGGGTCATACCGGTGGTGGCAGTCATCGAAGCAATGAAAACCAGCAAGGAGGAAAATATTCGGACAAAAGCGGTAACCACTATGGTGGTAATCGTGGTCGTGATAATAGAAGGAGCGAGTCGGGAGGAGATTTCAAGAAGAGAAGGTACAACAATGATAACGTGAAGACGTCAGCACAAACATCAACTGTTTCTAGGGGAGGAGAACGACCACCGGTCGTATGTTACAAATGTGGGAAAGAGGGACATATCAGCCCAAACTGCCCACAACAATCCAAGGTATGTTATAACTGTGGAAAGAAGGGTCATATAGCTCGAGAGTGTTCTGTAGCAAAACCAAGTTCAGCGGGGATGGTGACTCCAAAAGTTGTCCCGAATAAGTCGAAATCAGCGGTTCCTGGAAGGGCGTTTGTCGTGACTGGCCAAAACGCGAGAAACCCGAACGAGGTGATCACGGGTAAGCTAATCTTGAATTCTTGCGAAGTTTATACTTTACTAGATACCGGTTCTACCCATTCTTTTATCTCTCCTGCTTGTGCTCAACGTTTAAACTTGACTCCGGAGAAATTGGACTTTAACTTATCTGTTGAAACTCCGTTGGGTGAAACCTTCGTTACATCTACAGTTTATAAATCTTGCATGATCCAAGTTGGCACTATCACATTACCTGTTGATCTTATCTCTTTAAAGATACTTGCTTTTGATGTGATTTTAGGAATTGATTGGTTAACCACTCATCATGCTAAAATTGATTGTTTTCGTAAGGTTGTTAGTTTTCATATTCCTAACCAACCTGTCATACGAATTCAAACTACTAAACCACTAAAATCAGTCACTGTCATATCAAGCCACAAAGCTATTCGTTTATTGAAAAACGGATGTCAAGCTTTCTTAGCCCATGTTATGGATTTGAACAAAGACAAGTCAGATTTGAATAATATTTCTATTGTTAGAGAATTTCCCGATGTATTTCCTGAAGAACTTCCTGGTCTACCCCCAGAACGTGAAGTTGAATTCTTTATTGACCTTGAACCCGGTACAAAGCCCATTTCTAAAACTCCATATCGAATGGCTCCTATTGAACTTCAGGAGTTAAAAGTCCAACTACAGGAGTTGTTGGACATCGGTTTTATTCGTCCTAGTACGTCTCCTTGGGGTGCTCCTGTTTTATTCGTAAAGAAGAAAGACGGGAGTATGCGACTTTGTATTGACTATCGAGAATTGAACCATGTCACCATCAAGAATAGGTATCCGCTACCTCGCATTGATGACCTGTTCGACCAGTTACAAGGAACACAATTCTTTTCAAAGATCGACCTTCGTTCTGGATATCATCAGCTGAAGATTAAAACTGAGGATATTCCAAAGACTGCCTTCAGAACTCGGTACGGGCATTATGAATTCTTAGTCATGTCTTTTGGATTGACTAATGCTCCTGCTGCCTTCATGGATATGATGAACCGTGTATTCAAAGAATATTTGGATCAGTTCGTTGTTGTCTTTATTGATGACATCCTCATCTATTCCAAAAGCCGTGAAGATCATGAGCGCCATTTGAAGCTGGTACTACAAAGGCTTCGTGAAAATAAGCTATATGCCAAATTGAAGAAATGCGAGTTCTGGCTTGAGGAAGTAGCATTCCTTGGGCACGTGGTGTCAAAACATGGAGTATCTGTCGACCGTGCGAAGATTGAAGCCATACAAAGTTGGGAGCAACCGAAGTCGGTAACCGAAGTACGTAGCTTTCTGGGCTTAGCTGGTTATTATTGGAGATTTGTGGAAGGATTTTCTCGAATTGCTACTCCGTTAACTCAGCTGACTCGGAAAGATACAAAATTCGTATGGAGTGAGGAATGCGAGAAGAGTTTCCAAGAACTCAAGAGGAGACTCATTTCGGCACCTGTTCTGACAATACCATCTGGTTCGGATGGATTTGTTATCTACAGCGATGCTTCAGGCAAAGGGTTAGGATGTGTTCTCATGCAACATGGGAAAGTCATAGCCTATGCCTCACGACAACTCAAAGAATATGAGAGGAATTATCCTACTCATGATTTGGAGTTGGCAGCAGTCGTTTTTGCGTTGAAGATCTGGAGACACTACCTGTATGGGGAGAAAGTGGAGATCTATACAGATCATAAAAGCCTCAAATATTTCTTCACCCAAAAGGAACTCAACATGCGGCAGCGACGTTGGCTCGAGCTGTTGAAAGATTACGATCATACCATCCAATATCATCCTGGAAAAGCAAACGTAGTAGCTGACGCATTGAGTAGAAGATCATATGCGGGTACGAGTGCAATGTTGTTAACACAAAGGCCCATTTTGTATGACTTGCAAAGGATGGAGATAGAGATGAAGGCTCCAAGTACCCACATGATGATATCAAATATACGAGTAGAACCGACTTTAATCGATAAAGTTAAAGCTGCTCAAGCTACGGACATGGAGCTGATGCGTATGAAGAAGAAAGTGCAAGAAGGTGCTATTCCAGAAGCAAGAATCGATGAAGAAGGAATACTTCGAGTCAACTCCAGACTTTGTGTTCCTAACGATTTTGACTTGAAGCATAGAATAATGATGGAGGCACACAACACACCGTTTGCAATCCATCCTGGGAGTACCAAAATGTATCACGATCTTCGACATACATTTTGGTGGAGCAATATGAAAAGAGAGATCGCGGAGTTTATCTCGAGATGTTTAACTTGTCAACGTGTAAAAGCGGAGCATCAAGTACCAAAGGGTCCATTGCAACCACTTGAGATTCCGAAATGGAAGTGGGAACACATTACTATGGATTTTGTTACGGGTCTTCCCAAGGTTTCTCAAGGCATAGATGCGATTTGGGTTATTGTTGATAGATTAACCAAGTCCGCTCATTTCTTGCCGATACGTGAGACTTATTCCCTTGAACGTCTTGCTAGTATGTACGTGAACGAGATTGTGAGATTGCATGGCATGCCAGTATCCATAGTTTCGGATCGTGACCCAAGATTCACTTCACGATTTTGGGTTAGCTTGCAGAAAGCTATGGGCACGGATTTACGATTCAGTTCGGCATACCATCCTCAAACGGACGGACAATCAGAGAGGACTATTCAAACTCTTGAAGATCTATTAAGACTTTGTGTCCTAGATCTCAAAGGGAGTTGGGATAAGTACCTACCATTGGTGGAATTCTCCTACAACAACAGTTATCAGGCGAGCATAGGTGTGGCTCCATTCGAGGCGTTGTATGGAAGAAAATGTCGTTCTCCAGTATGCTGGGACGAGGTGGGTGAAGCAACATTGTTGGGACCAGAGTTGGTACGCATTACTACAGAGAAGATCCAAACGATTCGACAACGTATACAAACGGCACAGGATCGACAAAAGAGTTATGCGGATCTTCATCGGAAGGACGTGGAATTTAATATTGGGGATCATGTATTATTACGTGTTGCACCATGGAAGGGAGTTACAAGATTTGGGAAGAGAGGAAAGCTCAATCCAAGATTTGTTGGTCCATTTGAGATTCTTGAGCGAATAGGAAATGTGGCATATAGACTCGCATTACCTCCAAGCATGTCTCGTGTTCATAATATTTTTCACATATCTATGCTTCGTAAATATGTTAAAGACCCGAACCACATTATTGAGTTAGAACCAGACGAGATAGCTGAAGATTTAACGTACGAGGAGGTACCTGTTAAGATCTTGGATAGGAAAGAGCATGTCCTACGCACGAAGGTTATACCACAAGTTAAGGTTTTGTGGAGAAACCATGCTATTGAAGAAATGACCTGGGAGTTGGAATCAGAAATGAAAGCGAGGTATCCTCACCTTTTTGAAACATCAGGTACGTACGTCAATTTCGAGGACGAAATTTCATAAGGAGGGGAGGTTGTAAGACCCCAACTTATTAATGAATAAAATCAAATTTTCTCTAAATATTATTGTGAATAATAAGGGGTTAATTTGATATAATACTTTGGTTATGGGTGAAATGTGCAAATTTTGCAAAATAAGCAAGTGGTTATAAAATATTCATTTTGTCGGGAAATATTCGTTTGGTCGTGGAATATTCTTGCTATCGGGGAATATTCGTACGACGGCGCAGCCTTGTGTGGGCCCCATAACGGAAAGCGATTGGATGAAGAAAACGACAAGTATAAGTTATTTATAAATAACGGCGTAGTTGTTACCGTTAATACTGTTGGAATACCCGGTGGTTAAAATACAGTAGCACACGGTATTGCACCAATTATTGATTCTTACGTAAGAAGGCACTACTCAATAATTGTTACAGTAGTTATTGTTCAATATTTTATTTTATTGATTCAATAATTGTTGCGTTGATATTTTATATTATTGTTGTTTCAATAATTGTTGCTGCACAGTATTTTCTATTATCAGATCAATAATTCATATTATTTGAATAATATTATTAGATAACATTATTGGCAATGTCTAGAAAGTTCTGTCTAAGGAGAGGTTTGGTCATCTAATTGCGCGCCAGTAAGGAGAAATCCTTATTGGAAAGCCCCCTCTTTCCTGGGAACGGCCTGGTTGTCATAAATGTGATTCTGTAATATTATTTGTGAATAATTAATTATTGATTCATATGATAAGGAAATATTTATTTTATGTGGATATAAATGAGGGATATATTTTTGTGGTTAAAAATGAAGGAGTTAATGTTGAGGTTTTTATCAGTATTTTTGTCGGAATGGAGGTATTAAAAATCAGGATTTTTGAGATATTTTGCGGGGGTTATAATTTTTAATCCGACCGTTGGATCGTGGTAATTTTTGGATATGTTATACATATATAAGTTGAGTATATGTCCACAAATTTTGAACCGTTAAAAATGAACGTATGATTTATTATGAATTTTACGAGATGACTGGTTCAGAAATTGTTGAATTTTCGGAGTTTATCATTTTGATGGAAAATTCTAGAATTGGTGGGCCCCACTCTTGGTTTGTGAAGAAATGTGCTGAGATTTTTATTCAAATGTGGTGGGTGGAAATAGTAGCAGGTAAAGCCATCAGGTTACAGGTTAAGTCTGATTCGGCGCGCTAACATTTTCCTATAAATAGAGGGCTAAGTTAGAATTGAAAAACACACCAAAACTCATAAGTTTTCTCTCTTTCTCTCTCTAGATTATTGAGTGTATTTTGTGAGTATTTAGATACTATGTGAGTTTCTATTTATCAATGCAAGTTTCCTTCAGCCTTATACCGGTATTCCGACCAGAAGTACTGATATTTTGAGGTAAGGGATATTATTTTCTTCTTAAATGATATTATTTTCTTCAATATCATTATGCTGAAATATTAACATGAGTTTTTATCAAATTTGGAACTTTTTGTGTCGGGGTTACTATTCACGTATACGTTACTATTCACGTATACGGCACTATTCACGAATACGACACTATTCACCGAAAAATAAAATTTTCCCTTTTTGTCCAAGATGTCTATTATGGTTACTATCTTTGATTGTATCCATGTTTTGATCTTTATTTTTGAATTCTGCTTCACAATTGATTATTATGAAGTATTATTGATCTTGGATAAACTGTTATACGAATCCCTACTATTTGTCCTTCTGTCTCACTGGATTCGTTCTCTTTAAGATATTTTTCATCATCCTCAGTCCTAAATGATGATATTACTGAATATCTTTGGCCTGTAGTGCAAAGATGTATGATTACTTGATGAATATCTTTGGCCTGTAGTGCAAAGATGAACAGGTGTTGAGATGAACATGACTGACAGGTGATACAAATGAATATCTTTGGCCTGTAGTGCAAAGATGAATATTTGGATAAAGATGATTATTAATTGATGTTACAGGGATAAAATATTGATGATGGACTTTTAAATCTTAGAAGATAGTAGAATTCTTTCTCTACTTGACTCTTCTAATGGTTTGCTGTTTCCGCTGCAATTGTTGATCTAAAACTTGTTGTCGATTATATTCTATCAGATTTTTCCCTGTTGAAGACTAACGATAATTTGTTGTATATTATCTTAGTCATAATATTCTTTACTGGGCTAGTTGAGCTCACCCTTTTTCCTTTTTGTTCCATTTTTCTTCTCAGGAGGTGAGAACATAGCAGGATCTAGTCGGGGTATGGAGTGATGGTTCTAGAAAGATGTTTTAGCAGTCCTCACTATTTCTGTAAAATAGTGTTTGAATAATTGTAATGAGGATTTATTTGAGTGTGGATATTGTCCAGAAGACAATATTTGTATTTAAACTCACAGTATGTGTTGTCGTATTTTGCACGACAATTGTATTATTGAAGTTGTAGTTTGCTTTCTGTACCATGTATTTGGCGACTCAGAATGGGTGTTGTATACCTATTTTGGGGGCGTCACATGAATGTTTTCTTTACAATGCTTGTGTGATGAATGCTTATTTACAATGCTTTATATTAGTGATTTGCACAATGTCATCATATTGCATACGGTAAGACGCGATGAATGTATGTTGTGTGTTTTCTCCACCAGGAGGTGAACCCGTCAGTGACTGATTCTGGACTCAAGAGGAGATTTAATCCCGCGAGGCTCAGGAAAGGCGCCGCTCAGATTCGTTTCAATTGAAAGATCAGACTCATTCTCATCTAGTAGATTGTGTTGATATGGGAACCTTCATACCGAAAAGCCCGTGAGATTAAACCTAAGATAGGTCAGCCTCTGATAAATCAAACACATAGGGAAGTCTCTTCATGCCATTCCTATTTTAATTCAAATATTAAATTGTAATTCCTATCAAATGTCAATTCTGGTCAAATATCAAATGTGATACTTGTCATATTATCCTGTCATCAAAATAACTTACCCTTGTTTTACGGGAAAAGATTAAAAAAAATCAAAATTCAATCTCTTGATATCCTTGGGTTGAACCATGTAAGACCTGATCTCCCCCCATCTACGGGAGTACGTAGGTAGCCATCTATGGTGTAGTCTAACCCTAAAAAGAAACAGCTAAACACTTTACCTTTTAACATAAACACCAATCACAAGACACCAAATCATACATGAAAAGTCTACACCAAAGAAAAACCCTCAAGGTCGATGACCCATGTGAGAAGACCCAATGGCACCTTAATGTCAGTGATACATTAAGACAGCCAGTCACACGGATGAAATGAAAATCATCATAAGATGTGACCCATCAATAACTCATCATCCCATAAAATGCATAAAGACTTTATCTCCTTTTGACATACAGAATTACATGAGCGACCATCGTGGTAAAATTTATCTCATACTCGACGACCTGTTCCCTGAGATAAAGGCCACAAATCAAACCTTACATATCAAACCAAACCCGGTTGAAGCCATCACATCATAAACCAAGACGAGCTCTTAGATCTAATTCAATGGAATCTAATGGCATCCCAGCATCAATCAATAAAGTTGAAGCAATAACATAGCGGTATATCAAACATGATCATCAGTGAGTATAGATACAACTCAAGGCAATAATAACAAATATTGGTTCAGCAATGAAAAGTAACTATCTAATGACCCCTCTCATAACTCTTAAAAAGCTGACACCCCCAGTCACAAGTCGTCATCAAATCAGAAGAAAGGGGTCATCAAAGCTAAGTGCACCTACAAGTTTGAAATGAGGATTAGGGTACCCCGTGTGATAACCCAAAAATTCATAAAATCTTGAATGATTAGAATAAAGGTTAAATAATAAAACCTAGATGAGAATTGAGGATTTATTTAAAATTTTCAAGTGAAACCTATATGGTTTGCTATTCGAATGAGAATATAGAAAATATGGCTTACAAAATTCCAAAAGCCTAGAAATGAATTAATATGTAATTGAAGGAATATCAAGAATACTGTCTATCTTGACTAATTTCAACATTTCGGACTCAAATACGCAGTCCACGTCTCTAAATTCTAATCTAAAATCAATCTCATGTTTTAATCCCCTCCCACGCAATTAATCAATTTAATTACATAACTAACTTAAATTGTTAAATTCATCTAAACCAACCATTTACACATACCTTATCACATAACCTAAAATTAAACATGTATGTATAACACATATACATCTAATAATAGAAATCACACAAGAGTTTCACATAAATTTATTTATTGATAATTAGTAAATTATATAATAATCTCGGATATTACAAATATCTCCACCCTACCAGTCAGAAGTACTCTCTTTTTAAGGTAAGGATATTATTTTTGTTCAATATTCGTATGAAATAATATTTTCTTCCGTACTCTGTAGTATGTAAGTAATATTATTTCGTTTCAGATTCCGAATTCTACACTCATTTTGTTAAAGTATTGCTTCTATACTCCGTGAAATTAATAGAATATCCTTGAAATTTGTGCTTCATCTAGTAACTTTTCATGAAAATATTATTCTGAGCATTCTTGATAATTTTTAATCTTTTCATGTAGGGGTACTATTCACGGGGTATTATTCACTCAGATACTATTCACCTGGGGTGCTATTCATAACAAAAATTGATTTTTTTTTTCTGTCCAAATTATTTTTGATACAATATTATTCTTGAATTTTACTCTACAAAGCAGTTTCATATTAACAATTTGGACATTATTAAATTCTCGATAAATTAAATTATAAATCTTTAAAATTTATCATTGTTCTCATTTAATTGCATTCTTATATCATTGTCATCATTCACATGCTTATATTATAATGAAAGTCATCTTTGGCCCGTAGTGCATAGATGGACTACTGATTGGTATGATTATGACTAGGGATTATTCGGTATAATCATAACCTGTAATGTTATAAATAATGTGGTAAAAGTCCTCATTGGCCCGTAGTGTATTGATGGACAATTGTTGGCATGATCATGACCATTGGTGATAACACGATTATCCTTGGCCCGTAGTACATGGATAATTCGTGAATGTGATACTAATGAATATCCTTGGCCCATAGTGCATGGATAATTCAATAATGTGAATTATTTATTAAGCTGAGTCTCAGTGATAAAATTAATGATAAACTTTTAAAACATAGAAGATAGTAGATATCATGCTCTACTTGACTCTTCTAATAGATTATTTGTTCCAATGCAGTTAAACTTGTTGTCTATTGTATTTTATCAGTTTAACACTGTTGAAGGCTAATGATAATTTATTATGCAATATCTTAGTCATAATATTTCTTACTGGGCTAGTTGAGCTCACCCTTTGCTTTCATTGTTCTCTTTAGAAAATGAGAACATAGTCGGGACTAGTCGGGGAACGGAGTGATGGTCCGAGATGGCGGATATAGTTGTCCTCACTATTTTATGAAATAGTGTAATAATAATTGTAATGAGGACTTTATTTGAGTTTGGATACTGTCTACGAGACAATATCCGTGTTAAAACTCTCAGCTACGTTCTGTCATATTGTATAAATGAAGTTTGTATTTAAGTTATGTACCATGTATTTGGCGACTCAGACTGGGTGATATATACCTGTTTTGGGGGTGTCACAGTTGGTATCAAAGCTTAGGGATATGATCCCTAGCTAAGATGTGATACTAGAACTAGGAGGGGAGAGATGGGTAAATCCTTCACTAGTATGACCTACCTAAGCTTATTTGTTATTTAATTGGTCAGTCAGAATATAGGGGTATTATGTGGCATGTAAATTAACCCTTGTTTTATAGCAGTGTTTGAAAATGACATCTGAAAATGTTTAGATAAGCAATGGAGCACATGAGACCGTTGAGTCACCAATGATCAATAACCAGGATAATGTGCATCAGGAAGGCAATAATCCTTAGGTAAACAACAACACCAACCAAATGATGAACAATGAGATGTTCAGAGGCTTTCTATAATTCATGCAACATCAGGCGAGAGAGACTCATGTTCAAAATACAGGTGGAAACACTGGCAACTCACGGATGGTCACTGCTAAGCAATTTAAGGTGCTGGGACCACCGGAGTCTTTGGGAAAGCCAGAACCACTTAAGGTAGAGACGTGGATAAAGCAGATCACCAAAATTTTTGATGTCTTGGGATGCTCCGAGGAGCAAAAGGTTCCCTTTGCCACCTTCATGTTGGGAGGAGAGGCAGATTACTGGTGGAAATCTGTAAAACATACTCAGCCTGCCACACTCAAGATGTATTGGGAAAAGTTCCAAGAATTGTTCAACGACAAGTACTTTCCCGAAAGTATTCGTCACATGAAGGAGGTAGAATTCATCAAGCTGGAGCAAAACAATATGATCGTGTCGCAATATGAGGCTAAGTTTGCGGAGTTATCCCAGTTTATATCCCATGTGGTTGATAATGAGGAGAGAATGACACGAATGTTTCTATGAGGTTTGAAGCCTGAAATACGTCAATACCTCATTTCTCAAAAACTTTACTTGTATTCAGATGCTGTGAATAAGGCTCAATTATTAGAGTGCGATAATGAGTCAACCCAACCAAAAGAGAGCAGCCGCAAATCGATAAAACCAGTGGTAGCAGTCATCGAAGCGGTGACAACAAACGTGGAGGGAATCAACATGTCAGAAATGGTAACCACTTCGGTGGTAATCATGGCCAAGACAATAGAAGTGGACATTTCAAGAAGAGAAGGTTCAACAATGATGGAAAGACGTCAACACCAGCAACCGTTGTTAAGGAAGGAGAACGACCACCGATCGTATGCTACAAATGTAGAGGGGAGGGACACATCAATCTAAACTGTACGCAGCCGTCCAAAGCATATTATAATTACGGAAGAGAAGGTCACCTAGCTCAATTTTATCGTGCAGTGAAGTCAAGTCCAGTTGGGATGGTGACACCAAATGCCGTCCCAGACAAGTCAAAGCCGGTAGTTCAAGGGGGAGCATTTGTTGTGACCTCCCAAAAAGCAAGGAACCCAAATAAATTGTTATCACGAGTAAGCTAATCATAAACTATTGTGAAGTCTATACCTTATTTGATATCGGTTCTACCCATTCTTTTATTTCTCCTACTTGCGTTCAACGTTTAAATTTAACTCCGAAGAAATTAGATTTTGACTTATTTGTTGAAAATCGGTTGGGAGAAACCTTCATTATATCCACTGTTTATAAGTTTTGTTTGATTCAAATCGACAACTGCATGTTACCTGTCCATCTTATCTCTTTGAAAATACTTGTATTCGATGTGATTTTAGGAATTGATTGGTTAACTAGTCATCATGCTAAAATTGATTTTTTTTCGTAAGGTTGTTAGCTTTCATATTCTTAACCAACCTATTATGTGAATTCAAGCAACCAAACCGCTAAAGTCAATCACTGTCATATCAAGCCATAAAGCTATTCGTTTATTGAAAAACGGATGTCAAGCTTTTTTAGCCCATGTCACATATTTAAACAAAAATACGTTAGATTTGAATGATATTTTTATTGTTAATAAATTTCCTGACATATTCCCTAAAGAACTTCCTGGCCTACCCCTAGAGCATGAAATCGAATTTTGTATCGACCTTGAACCTAGTATAAAACCCATTTCCAAAACCCTATATCGAATGGCTCCTATTGAACTTCAAGAGTTAAAAACTCAAATACAGGAATTGTTAGACATCGATTTCATTCGTCCTAGTACATCTCTTTGGGGTGCTCCTATTCTATTTGTTAAGAAGAAAGATGGAAGCATGCGACTTTGTATTGATTATCGGGAGTTAAATCATGTCACCATCAAAAAAAGGTACCCGTTACCTCGTATTAATGATCTATTTGACTAGTTGCAAGGCGCTAAATTCTTTTCAAAGATCGATCTTCGTTCAGGATATCATCGGTTAAATATTAAAACTGATAACATTCCAAAGACTACTTTTAGAACTCGGTATGGGCATTATAAATTTCTAGTCATGTCTTTTGGATTGACTAATGCTCCTGCTACCTTCATAGATATGATGAATCGAGTATTCAAGGAATATTTGGATCATTTTGTGGTGGTCTTTATTGATGACATCCTCATATACTCTAAAAATCGTGAAGATCATGAGCAACACTTGAGACTGATACTCCAAAAGCTTCGTGAAAACAAGCTATATGCCAAGTTGAAGAAATGCGAGTTCTGGCATGAGAAAGTAGCATTCCTCGGGCACGTGATATCAAATCACAGGATATCTGTTTACCCAATAAAGATTGAAGCAATACAAAGCTGGGAGCAACCTAAGTCAGTGACCGAAGTGCGTAGCTTTCTCGGCTTAGCTGGTTATTATCAGAGATTCGTAGAAGGGTTTTCTCGAATCGCTACTCTATTAACTCAGCTGACTCGAAAAGATACAAAATTTAGTTTGAGCTAGGAATGTGAGAAGAGTTTTTAAGAACTCAAGAGGAGACTCATTTTCGCACTTGTTCTGACAATACTATCTGGTTCAGAGGGATTTGTCATCTACAACAATGCTTCAGACATAGGGTTAGGATGTGTTCTCATGTAACATAGAAAAGTCATAGCCTATGCCTCACGGCAACTCAAAGAATATGAGAGGAATTATCCTACTCATGATCTAGAGTTGGCAGCAGTCGTTTTTGCGTTAAAAGGCATTACCTGTATGGTGAGAAGGTGGAGATCTAAACAGATCATAAAAGCCTCAAGTATTTCTTCACCCAAAAGAAACTCAACATGCGGCAATAATGTTGGCTCGAGTTGTTGAAAGATTACGATCATACCATTCAATACCATCCTAGAAAAGCAAACGTAGTAGCTGACACATTGAGTAGAAGATCATATGCGGGTATGAGTACAATATTGTCAATGCAAAGGCCCATTTTGTATGACTTACAAAGGATGGAGATAGAGTCAAAGACTCCAGGGACCCACGTGATGATGTCAAAAATACGAGTAGAACCAACTTTAATCGATAAAGTTAAAGATGCTCAAGCTACAGACCTGGAACTGATGCGTATAAAGAAGAAAGTGCAAGAAGGTGCTATTCCGAAAGTAAGAATCGATGAAGAAGGAATACTTCGAGTCAACTCCAGAATTTGTGTTCCTAACGACTCTGACTTGAAGTATAAAATCATGATGGAGGCACACAACATACCATTTGCAATCCATCCTAGTAGTACCAAAATGTATCGTGATCTTTGACATACATTTTGGTGGAGCAATATGAAAAGAGAGATCGCGGAGTTTATCTCAAGGTGTCTAACTTGTCAACATGTCATGGCAGAGCATCAAGGGCCAAAAAGTTTATTGCAATCACTTGAAATTCAGGAATGGAAGTGGGAGCACATTACCATGAATTTCGTTACTGGTCTTCCTAAGGTTTCTCAAGGCATAGATGCAATTTGGGTCATTGCCGATAGATTGACCAAATCTGCTCATTTCTTGCCTATACGAGAAACTTATTCACTTGATCGTCTTGCTCGTATATACATAAATGAGAGTGTAAGACTGCATGATATATCAGTATCTATATTTTCTGATCGAGACCCAAGATTCACTTTACGATTTTGGGTTAGTTTATAAAAAGCTATGGGCACAGATTTATAATTCAGTTCGATATATCATCCTCAGACGGAAGGACAGTCGGAGAGGACTATTCAAACTCTTGAAGATCTATTAAGACTCTGTGTCCTTGACTTCAAAGGAAGTTGGCATAAGTTCTTGCCATTAGTGGAATTCTCCTACAACAACAGTTATCAAGAAAGTATCGACATGGCTCCATTTGAGGCGTTGTATGGACGCAACTGTCGTTCTCCAGTATACTGGGATAAGGTGGATAAAACAACGTTGTTGGGACCGAAATGAGTACGCATGACAACAGAAAAGATTCAAATGATTCGACAATATATTAAAACCTCACAAGATCGACAAAAGAGTTATACTGATCTTCATCGAAAGGACGTGGAATTCAATATTAGAGATCATGTGTTGTTATGTGTTGCTCCATGGAAAGGAGTTACAAGATTTGAAAAGAGAGGAAATCTCAATCCTCGATTCAGTGGCCCATTTGAAATCCTCGATCGAGTAGGAACTGTGGCTTATAGACTTGCCTTACCGCCAAGTATGTCTCGTGTTCATAATTTTTTTCACATATCTATGTTGCGTAAATATGTGGAAGACTCGAACCACATTATTGAATTAGAACCAGACGAGATAGCAAAAGATTTAACGTATGAAGAGGAACATGTTAAAATCTTGGATAAAATCTTGGATATTCTATGCTTCAAGGTTATAACTCAAGTCAAAGTTTTGTGGAGAAACCACAATGTTGAGGAAATAACTTGGGAGTTAGAATCTGAAATGAAATCAAGGTATCCTCACATCTTCAACATACCAGGTACGTATCCCAATTTTGAGGACGAAATTTTATAAGAATGGGAGGTTGTAAGACCCCAACTTTTATGAATAAATATTAATTTTTATAAATATCATTTTGAGTATTATCGTGTAGATTTGATATAATATTATAGTTGTGGGTAATATTTACAAATTTTGCAAAGTAAGCAAGTTGTCATAAAATATTCGATTGGTCGGGAATATTCGTTTTATCATTGAATTTTCGTACGACGGCTCAATCATTGGTAGACCCCACAACGGAATTACTGTCGGAGTGAGAAAACGACATAAATAACTTTTATAAAAATAACGGCGAAAGTTTTACCATTAACTGTTGAAATACCTGGTGATAAAATCACAGTAATACACATGGTTACATAGTAGCACACGGTATTGATTATTGATACTTACGTGAGAAGTCACTCAGTTATACTCAATTATTGCTACAGTAATTGTTGCATAGTATCTCACGTTATTGATTCAATTATTGTCACAATATTTTATATTATTAAATCAATAATTGAAACGATAAATTTATTCATATTATTATTTGCATTATTGACAATGTGTAGAAAGTTCTGTCGAGGAAAGGGGTTTGGTCACCTAATTACGCGCCAATAGGGAGAAATCTTTATCGAAAAGCCCCCTCTTTCTTGGGAATGATCTGGTTGTTAATATTGCAAGTTATATTATTGATGAATAAATATTGTTAAAAATATTGAGGAAATTTTTATTAAGTATTTGTTGTAAATTTGGCTTGTTATTTGGACCTCCACTTACCCATTTTTTAAAACTGTCGGTAGAAGTTATCTCAATTTTGTTTTATATATATATATATATATAAGTATTATATATATATATATATATATATATATATATATATATATATATATATATTATAATAAGTCTTGTTTTTTATGAAAAATAGAATACATTATATTTTATTATGCATAATATTTGCATAGTGTCTGCATAGTATTTGCATAGTAAATCAGAAAATCAAAAAGTTGCGCTCGTGAAAAATCCTTATGTGCATCCATGATTTTCAATTCAAATAGTATCCTTCCATTCTCCTATAAAATAGGATGCTTAGTTTAGAATTGAAAATCACACCAGATTAAGAGAATTCTTCTTCTATAATATTGAGCGCATTTCTTTAGAGTTTAAGGAAGCTTTGAGCGTGGAAAACAGTATAAGTTTTCTTCAAGAATATCCCCGCCCTACCAGTCAGAAGTACTCTCTTTTTAAGGTAAGAGATATTATTTTTGTTCAATATTCGTATGAAATAATATTTTCTTCCATACTCTGTAGTATGTAAGTAATATTATTTCATTTCAGATTCTGAATTCTACACTCATTTTGTTAAAGTATTGCTTCTATACTCCGTGAAATTAGTAGAATATCCTTGAAATTTGTGCTTCATCTAGTATCTTTTTATGAAAATATTATTCTGAGCATTCTTGATAAATTTTAATCTTTTCATGTTAGGGTACTATTCACAGGGTACTATTCACGAAGTACTATTTATGGGATACTATTTACTTGGGTACTATTCACCAGAGATACTGTTCATGACAAAAATTGATTTCTTTTCTGTCCAAATTATTTTTGATACAATATTATTCTTGAATTTTACTCCACAAAGCAGTATCATGTTGACAATTTGGATATTATTGAATTATAGATAAATTAAATTATAAATCTTTAAAATTTATCATTGCTCTCATTTAACTGAATTCTTATATCATTGTCATCATTCTCATGCTTATATTGTGATGAAAACCATCTTTGGCCCGTAGTGCATAGACAAACATTTCATTGGTATGATTATGACCAGGAATTTTTCGGTATAATCATGACCTGTAATGTTACAAATGATGTGGTAAAAGTCTTCATTGGCCCGTAGTGCATTGATGGACAGTTGTGGGCATGACCATGACCATTGATGATAGCACGATTATCCTTGGCCCGTAGTGTATGGATAATTCAGTGATGTGGATTATTTATTAAGCTGAGTCTCAGCGATAAAATTGATGATAAACTTTTAAATCATAGAAGATAGTAGATATCATACTCTACTTGACTCTTCTAATGGATTGTTTCTTCCGCTGCAGTTAAACTTGTTGTCTATTGTATTCTATCAGTTTCACATTGTTAAAGGCTAACGATAATTTATTCTGCATTATCTTAGTCATAATATTTCTTACTGAGCTGGTTGAGCTCACCCTTTGCTTTCATTGTTCTCTTTAGGAAATGAGAACTTAGCCGGGACTAGTCGGTGAATGGAGTGATGGTCCGAGATGGTGGATATAGTTGTCCTCACTATTTTATGAAATAGTGTAATAATAATTGTAATGAGGACTTTATTTGAGTTTGGATACTATCTACGAGAGAATATTCGTGTTAAAACTCTTAGCTACGTTCTGTCGTATTGTATAAATAAAGTTTGTATTTAACTTTTGTACCATGTATTTGGCGACTCAGAATGGGTGATGTATACCTATTTTGGGGGTGTCACAGTTGGTATCAAAGCTTAAAAATATGATCCCTAACTAAGATGTGATACTAGAACTAGGAGGGGAGATACGGGTAAATCTTTCGCTAGTATGACCTACCTAAGCTTATTTGTTATTTAATTGGTTTTTCATAATATAGGGGTATTGTGTGGCATGCAAATTAACTCTTGTTTTATGGCAGTATTTGAAAATGACATCTGAAAATGTTGAGATAAGCAATGGAGCACATGAGACCGTTGATTCACCGATGATCAATAACCAGTATAATGTGCATCAGGAAGGCAATAATCCTCAGGTAAACAACAACACCGACCAAATGATGAACTATGGGATGTGCAAAGGCTTTTTGCAATTCATGCAACATCAGGCGAGAGAGACTCATGTTCAAAATGCAGGTGGAAACACTGGTAACTCACGGATGGTCACTGCTAAGCAATTTAAGGAGCTGGGACCATCGGAGTCTTTGGGAAAGCCAGAACCACTTAAGGCAGAGACGTGGATAAAGCAGATCACTAAGATATTGGATGTCTTGGGATACTTCGAGGAGAAAAAGGTTCCCTTTGCCACCTTCATGTTGCGAGGAGAGGAAGATTACGGGTTAAAATCTGTAAAATGTACTCAGCCTGCCGCACTCAAGATGTCTTGGGAGAAGTTTCAAGAATTGTTTAATGATAAGTACTTTCTTAAAAGTATTCGTCACATAAAGGATGTAGAATTCAACAAGCTGGAGCAAAATAATATGACCGTGTTGCAATATGAGGCTAAGTCTGCGAAGTTATCTCGGTTTGCATCCCATTTGGTTGATAATGAGGAGAGAATAACGCGAATATTTCTGAGAGGTTTGAAACTTGAAATACGTCAATACCTCATTTCTCAAAAACTTTTCTTGTATTCAGATATTGTGAATAGGGCTCAGTTATTGGAGCGCGATAATGAGTTAACCCAACCAAGAGAGAGCAGCCGACAAATTGATAATACCAGTGGTAGCAGTCATCGAAGCGGTGACAACAACGTGGAGGGAATCAACATGTCAGAAATGGTAACCACTTCGGTGGTAATCATGGCCAAGATAATAGAAGTGAAAATTTTAAGAAGAGAAAGTTCAACAATGATGGAAAGACGTCAGCACCAACAACTATTGTTAAGGAAAGAGACTGACCACCGATCGTATGCTACAAATGCAGAGGGGAAGAACACATCAGTCCAAACTGTATGCGGTAGTCCAAAGCTTATTACAATTATAAAAGAGAAGGTCACCTAGCTCGATTTTATCGTGCAGTGAAGCTAAGTCCAAATGGGATGGTGACACCAAATGCCGTCCCAGACAAGTCAAAGCCAGTAGTTCAAGGGAGAGCGTTTGTTGTGACCTCCTAAAAAGCGAGGAACCCAAATAAAGTTATCACGGGTAAGGTAATCATAAACTCTTGTGAAGCCTATACCTTATTTGATATCGTTTCTACCCATTCTTTTATTTCTCCTACTTGCGCTCAACATTTAAATTTAACTCCAGAGAAATTAAATTTTGAATTATCTGTTGAAACTCCGTTGGGAGAAACTTTCATTACATCCATTGTTTATAAGTCTTGTTAGATTCAAATCGGCAACCGCACGTTACCTGTCGATCTTATCTCTTTGAAAATACTTGCATTCGATGTGATTTTAGGAATTAATTGGTTAACTAGTCATCATGCTAAAATTGATTTTTTTCGTAAGGTTGTTAGCTTTCATATTTCTAACCAACCTATTATGTGAATTCAAGCAACCAAACCACTAAAGTCAATCACTGTCATATCAAGCTATAAAGCTATTCGCTTATTGAAAAATGGATGTCAAGTTTTCTTAGCCCATGTCACAGATTTAAACAAAAATACGTCAGATTTGAATGATATTTCTATTGTTAATAAATATCCTGACGTACTCCCTGAAGAACTTCTTGACCTACCCCCAGAGCGTGAAATCGAATTTTGTATCGACCTTGAACCTGATACAAAATCCATTTCCAAAGCCCTATATCGAATGGCTCCTATTGAACTTCAGGAGTTAAAAACCCAACTACAGGAATTGTTAGACATCAGTTTCATTCGTCGAGTACGTCTCCTTGGGGTGCTCCTATTCTATTCGTTAAGAAGAAAGATGGAAGTATGCGACTTTGTATTGATTATCAGGAGTTGAATCATGTTACCATCAAAAATAGGTAACTGTTACCTCGTATTGATGACCTATTTGTCCAGTTGCAAGGCGCTAAATTCTTTTCAAAGATCGATCTTCGTTCTAGATATCATCAGTTAGAGATTAAAACTGATGACATTCCAAAGATTGCTTTCAGAACTCGGTACGGGCATTACGAATTCCTAGTCATGTCTTTTGGATTAACTAATGCTCCTGCTACCTTCATAGATATGATAAATCGAGTATTCAAGAAATATTTGGATCATTTTGTGGTGGTCTTTATTGATGACATCCTCATATACTCCAAAAGCTGTGAAGATCACGAGCAACACTTGAGGCTGATACTCCAAAAGCTTCGTGAAAACAAGCTATATGCCAAGTTGAAGAAATGCAAATTCTAGCTTGAGGAAGTAGCATTCCTTGGGCACGTGATATCAAATCACGGGATATCTGTTAACCCAGAAAAGATTGAAGCAATACAAAGTTGGGAGCAACCTAAGTCAGTGGCCGAAGTACGTAGCTTTCTCAACTTAGCTGGTTATTATCGGAGATTCGTAGAAGGGTTTTCTCGAATCGCTACTCCATTAACTCAGCTGACTCGAAAAGATACAAAATTTGGTTGGAGCGAGGAATGTGAGAAGAGTTTTCAAGAACTCAAGAGGAGACTCATTTCAGCACCTGTTATGACAATATCATCTGGTTCGAAGGGATTTATCATCTACAACACTGCTTCAGGCAGAGGGTTAGGATGTGTTCTCATGCAACATGGGAAAGTCATAGCCTATGCCTCACGATAACTCAAAGAATATGAGAGGAATTATCCTACTCATGATCTAGAGTTGGCAGTAGTCGTTTTTACGTTAAAAATCTGGAGGCATTGCCTGTATGGTAAGAAGGTGGAGATCTATATAGATCATAAAAGCCTCAAGTATTTCTTCACCTAAAAGGAACTCAACATGCGACAACGACGTTGGCTCGAGCTGTTGAAAGATTACGATCATACAATTTAATACCATCCTAGAAAAGCGAACGTAGTAGCTGACACATTGAGCAGAAGATCATATGCGGGTACGAGTGCAATATTGTCAACGCAAAGGCCCATTTTGTATGAGTTACAAAGGACAGAGATAGAGTTAAAGACTACAGGGACCCACGTGATGATGTCAAATATACGAGTAGAATCGACTTTAATCGATAAAGTTAAAGCTGCTCAAGCTACATACCTGAAATTAATGCGTATGAAGAAGAAAGTGCAGAAGGTGCTATTCCGGAAGCAACAATCGATGAAGAAGGAATACTTCGAGTCAACTCCAGACTTTGTGTTCTTTACGACTCTGACTTGAAGTATAAAATCATGATGGAGGCGCACAACACACCGTTTGCAATCCATCTTGGGAGCACCAAAATGTATTGTGATCTTTGACATACATTTTGGTGGAGCAATATAAAAAGAGAGATCGCGGAGTTTATCTCAAGGTGTCTAACTTGTCAACGTGTCAAGGCGAAGCATTAAGTACCAAAAGGTTTATTGCAACCACTTAAAATTTTAGAATGGAAGTGGGAGCACATTACCATGGATTTCGTTACTGGTTTTCCCAAGGTTTCTCAAGGCATAGATGCAATTTGGGTCATTGTCGATAGATTGACCAAATCTGCTCATTTTTTACCTATACGAGAAACTTATTCACTTGATCGTCTTGCTCGTATATACATAAATGAGAGTGTAAGACTGCATGGTATGCCAGTATCCATAGTTTCTGATCGAGATCCAAGATTCACTTCACGATTTTGGGTTAGTTTGCAAAAAGCTATGGGCACGAATTTACGATTCAATTTGGCATATTATCCTTAGACGAACGGACAGTCGAAGAAGACTATTCAAACTTTTGAAGATCTATTAAGACTCTGTGTCCTTGATTTCCAAGGAAATTGAGACAAGTTCTTGCCATTAGTAGAATTCTCCTACAATAACAGTTATCAAGCAAGTATCGACATGGCTCCATTTGAGGCGTTGCATGGACGCAAGTGTCGTTCTCCAGTATGCTGGGATGAGGTGGGTGAAGCAATGTTGTTGGGACCGGAATTGGTACGCATGACAGTAGAAAAGATTCAAATGATCCGACAACATATAAAATCCTCACAAGATCGACGAAAGAGTTATGCTGATCTTTATTGAAAGGACGTGGAATTCAATGTTAGAGATCATGTGTTGTTACGTGTTGCTCCATTGAAAGGAGTTATAAGATTTGGAAAGAGAGGAAAGCTCAATCCTCGATTCATTGGCCCATTTGAAATTCTCGATCGAGTAGGAACTGTGGCTTATAGACTCGCCTTACCGCTAAGTATTTCTCGTGTTCATAACGTTTTTCACATATCTATTTTACGTAAATATGTGGAAGACCCGAACCACATTATTAAATTATAACCTGACGAGATAGCAAAATATTTAACATATGAAGAGGAACATGTTAAAATCTTGGATAAGAAGGAACATATTCTACGCTCCAATGTTATAACTCAAGTCAAAGTTTTGTGGAGAAACCACGATATTGAGGAAATGACCTGAGAGTTAGAATTTGAAATGAAATCAAGGTATCCTCACCTCTTCGACATACCAGGTACGTACCCCAATTTTGAGGACGAAATTTTATAAGAATGAGAGGTTATAAGACCCTAACATTTATGAATAAAGATTAATTTTTCTAAATATCATTCTGAGTATTATCGTGTGGATTTGATATAATGTTATAGTTGTGGGTAATATTTATAAATTTTGTAAAGTAAGCAAGTTATCATAAAATATTCGATTGGTCGGGAATATTCGTTTTATCAGGAAATATTTGTACGATGGCTCAATCATTGGTGGATCTCACAACGGAATTACTTTCGGAATGAGAAAATGACATAAATAACTTTTATAAAAATAACGGCAAAATTTTTACCGTTAACTGTTGAAGTACCCGATGATAAAGGTATAGTAATACGTGTGGTTGCATAATAGCACACGGTATTGATTATTGATGCTTACGTGAGAAGTCACTCAGTTATACTCAATTATTGCTACAGTAATTGTTGCATAGTATCTCACGTTATTGATTGCCACAATATTTTATATTATTAAATCAATAATTGAAACTACAAAATTATTCATATTATTATTTGCATTATTGACAATGTCTAGAAAGTTATGTCGAGAAAAGGGGTTTAGTCACCTAATTGCGCGCCAATAGGGAGAAATTCTTATCGGAAAGCTCTCTCTTTCTTGGGAATGATCTGGTTGTTAATATTGCAAGTTATATTACTGAAGAATAAATGTTGTTAAAAATATTGAGGAAATTTTTATTAAGTATTTATTATAAATTTGACTTGTTATTTGGACCCCCACTTACCCATTTTTCAAAACTGTCGGAAGAAGTTATCTCAGTTTTGTTATATATATATATAAGTATTATATATATATATATATATATATATATGTATATATTAATAAGTTTTATTTTTTATGAAAAATAGAATATATTATATTTTATTATGCATAGTGTTTGTATAGTAAATTAGAAAATCAAAAAGTTGCGCCCGTGAAAAATCCTTCTGTGCACCCATGATTTTCAATTCAAATAATATCATTCTATTCTCCTATAAATAGGATGCTTAGTTTAGAATTGAAAATTACACCAGAATTAGAAAATTCTTCTTCTATAATATTGAGTGTATTTCTTTAGAGTTTAAGGAAGTTTGAGCGTAGAAAACAGTATAAGTTTTCTTCAAGAATATCCCCACCCTACCAGTCAGAAGTACTTTCTTTTTAAGGTAAGAGATATTATTTTTGTTCAATATTCGTATGAAATAATATTTTCTTCCATACTCCGTAGTATGTAAGTAATATTATTTTCTTTCAGATTTTGAATTCGACACTCATTTTGTTAAAGTATTGCTTCTATACTCCTCCGTAAAATTAGAAGAATATACTTTAAATTTGTGTTTCATCTAGTATCTTTTCATGAAAATATTACTCTGAGCATTCTTGATAATTTTTAATCTTTTCATGCCGGGGTACTATTCACGGGATACTATTCACCCGGGGTACTATTCACCCAGGGTACTATTCATGACAAAAATTAATTTTTTTTTTGTCCAAATTATTTTTGATACAATATTATGTTTGAATTTTACTCCACAAAGCAGTATCATGTTGGCAATTTGAACATTATTGAATTCTGGATAAATTGAATTATAAATCTTTAAAATTTATCCTTGCTCTCATTTAATTGAATTCTTATATCATTGTCATCATCCTCATGCTTATATTGTGATGAAAGTCATCTTTGGCCCGTAGTGCATAGATGGACTATTGATTGGTATGATTATAACCAGGGATTATTCGGTATAATCATGACCTGTAATGTTACAAATGATGTGGTAAAAGTCCTCATAGGCCCGTAGTGCATTGATGGACAGTTGTTGGCATGATCATCACCATTGGTGATAAAACGATTATCCTTGACTCGTAGTGCATAGATAATTCGTGGATGTGATACTAATGAATATCCTTGGCCCGTAATGCATGGATAATTCAGTGATGTGGATTATTTATTAAGCTGAGTCTCAGCGATAAAATTTATGATAAACTTTTAAATCATAGAAGATAGTAGATATCATGCTCTACTTGACTCTTCTAATGGATTGTTTGTTCCGCTGCAGTTAAACTTGTTGTCTATTGTATTCTATCAGTTTAACACTGTTGAAGGCTAACGATAATTTATTTTGCATCATCTTAGTCATAATATTTCTTACTGGGCTAGTTAAGCTCACCCTTTGCTTTCATTGTTCTCTTCAGGAAATGAGAACATAGCCTGGACTAGTAGGGGAACGGAGTGATGGTCTAAGATGGTGGATGTAGTTGTCCTCACTATTTTATGAAATAGTGTAATAATAATTTTAATGAGGACTTTATTTGAGTTTAGATACTGTCTACTAGACAATATCCGTGTTAAAACTCTCAGCTACGTTCTGTCGTATTGTATAAATGAAGTTTGTATTTAAGTTCTGTACCATATATTTGGCGACTCAGAATGGGTGATGTATACTTATTTTGGGGGCATCACAAGGCGTGTAGCAATTATGGAAAGAAACATGTAGGTGTTTGTTTGAAGGGGAAGAGGGTGTGTTTCAATTGTGGCTTGGGGGGCCACATTGCACCAAATTGTCCAAGCCCGAGGAAGGGAGCATGTTTCATGTGTGGGTCGAAGGACCACCTGGCTCAAGATTGTCCAAAGAAAGTGGCTAGAAAAGCAAGCAGAAGCAAGGGGGCAAAAACAGTGGCAAGCTGGTTATTGTGGAATCCGCTCCGCCGAGTCGACCAACCGAACATTCATCCAACATGACGATGCAGGATGCAATACAAAGTATGGTTCTGATCAGTGATCTAAACAGTGGCGTGTTATTTAATTCAAGTGCCACTTGTTAATTTATGTCTGACCAATTTGCTATGAAATTTTATTTGCTTTAAGAGGAGTTAGACCATTCCCTAAATATAGAAATTGCGAATAGTGATTCTTGTTAGGTTTATGCATAGAAAATTGTCGGGTAGATGTAACGAATGAGTGGTTTTAGCTGTGTTTCTAAGGACAGAATCCTTGTAAGGAGGGAATGATGTAACAATCTAGATTTTTATTATAATATTTAAATATTTATTGAATTATATAAATATTTAATGGATGTGTTTATCGTTGAATAAGTATTTGTTTAATTGATTTGATGTGATTTGATTATTTATTTATTTAATAAATAATTAATGAGTTAGTATTCTAATTTAATTTAATAATTAAGTTAGAGAGTTATAATGATTAAATAAATTATTATATTATGCAATGAATTGTAATTAAAATTAATTAAATTAAGTATGAAAACTTAATTAGATAGAAGTGTGACAAATAATTATATTATAAGTGGTTATTAAAATAAATTAAAGTAGTTTTAATTTATTTTGCCAAACAAGGCTTAAATATATTAAGTCTTTAGTTTTAAATTATTTTGCCAAACAAAGCCCTATGGCTTTTGGTTTTTAAATTTTGAATTTTTATAAATAATATATAATAAAATATATTTATAATGGATATACGCTTATTATTTTGGTAACTGATAATAGTTATGGTGATTATTAAGGCCATATCAGTTTTTAGTTTACGCATAATTGTTATCAGTTTAGTTTTACGTACAGTGTGTTTTGGCTTAAGACTAAGAAAGGAAAAAGAAAAGAAAAAGAAAAGAAAAGTGAGAGACCAAAGAGTTTTGAGAGAAATTGTCAGAGGTCTCAGATAGAGAAACAAGAGAAAATTATGTATTCTTCGAACTATTATCAGTGATTAAGCAAATATTGTCTGAGCAATAAAAAGGTATGTTTATACTCTTAACAAATATGTTTTATAGTATAATTATTTAGCCTCTGTGTTTCATGAAACTCAACTTCATTGTATATAAGTTTTACAAAGGTTGTCTATAAACTATGTTTTACTAAATGATTATGAAATCATGTGTTATGGTAATAACTAACATGTATCTATGCATATATGTGTGGTATGTTAAATTACGTTCATAGAGAAAGAGAAATTAGTTTTTATAGTAAACATTCATGTATGAAAGTAGTTTGTAGAAATATTAAAATTAGTATATGTTAATTGTGAAGTTATGAAATTGAAGTGTGATTATGTAAATTGGGTATGAAATTTAGAGAATCATAGTCTCAAGGAATCAAATTAGTGTATAAATTTTGGCTACCATGTTCACTGTGTAAACAAACATCGATAATTGAGTTTTGGTTTTTAAAACAGTGCGTACAATGATTTAAGTTTCTAAAATTATTGTTTAGTAGTTTAAATTAGTATATACATGTTGGGTAATGTGTATATGTGTAATTGGCTTAGGTTATACATGTTAATTAGTGTTAGAAATCTAGTTATTGACAGAAATTTAAATGTTCTGTTCTTCGTGGGTTGCGTTTTGCAAGTTTTGGCGCCCCAGCGCCAAAAATAGCGCCCCATCGCCAAAAATGGAGCTCTAGCGCCAGAAATTCGCGCCGCGGCGCTGAAATTCACGCCCCAGCGCCAATTTCGCTCCCCAGCGCCACTAGTTAGCTTAGTCCTCGCGCCCCAGCGCCGGATTTGTAGTCTGACTCGGACAGTTTTGACCTCCTGTAGTAAAATGGCCATAACTTTCTCATACGAACTCCGATTGAGTTGATTCAAGATGATCCGGAACGAGGACGAGTAGACCTACAACTTTTGTTCCAAAAGGTTTTCAAATTGAGGTCTGTAACAGTAGTCAAAATGGTCATCTTTAGGACTGTTATGTTTTCGGGGGCAATCGGAGGGCATCGGGCATGCACATATGCATGTGTAGTGCTCTTGACCATAAAAGATGATGTCCTAAGTTATAATACATGAATATTAGTAATTATAATGATGCTTAACATTAATACATGATGTATTAGATGAGGTATAGAAGCATAGTAAGCATACACAAGAGAGGCAAATCGGGCGTGTGACGAATGAACGTCGAAATGCCGTGCCAAGTGTTAACGAACTTAAAAAGTGTTTTAATTCAATTGGAATGAATATTATAGGATATGAAATGGGTTTAATATAAAACCAATAAGTAGTCTTAGCAAGACTTAAGCACTTGAATAAACTTCGAGTTTGACTAAGAAGAAATATAGTGAGTTATAAGTCTAAAGTTTACACAATCTAATTGAACATTGTGTGTTAATTAATAGGAAAGATTATGAGATGTGGAGTAGAGTTTACATTATAATTACTATGTGTTATTATGTAACTAATAGTTGATGTGTAGGATTATATAATTGTGTAGGGCACGTGAAGTACAGATAACTGTAAGCTGTTAAACTGTTATTGGTAAACAACGATCAAGACAAGTGTTTCGGTTCCTATTTTCTACGTGGACTTGATGAACTGTTTTAATTTACATGATATATTATACATGTTGAAATCTTGAAATGTTAAAGTCAATTTATGACTGTATTGTTTTGGTTAAATAAGGAGGATTGAGTAAGGAATTCAATCTTTATATTTGCTATGTGAATTAAAAGTATGTATGTCATGTTACTTTAATTATTATGATATGTATGTTTAGCATGTTATTATGTGCTATGTGATACATAAAAACTGTTAGACTTTGCTGGGCTGTCGAGCTCACTCTTGCAAATAACCATTTTTGCAGGTCAAGATTTTAAGGTAAAGATATGTGCTAAGTGAGTTATAGAGATCTATATTCACGAAGATTACTTATGTTTTATGAGAAATGTATTTCATATTTTGAATGTAAAATATTGTTGAATTGTAAGTTGAGTTATCCAATGTATATGAATATTTAGTTATGATGTAAGACTTTGTATAGTCATTTTGTTGTAACGATTCATGATATAAGATTGAATCAAAGAGATGTAATGTAAAGGTTACGATTTAGGGCAAGAAAGAAGGAAATGTATAAACGTTTTAAATATTCCGCAAATTTTAGTGTTTTTAATATCGAATAATGATGTAAAATTAGAGATTTAATGTATGGTTAACGACCAAAGTTGAGATTTAACTTGTATGGATTTTGGGGTCGTTACAGTTGGTATCAAAGCTATAGGTTTTAAACCTTAAGTAGGAGTACCGTAGGCTATAACCTTAGAGAAGAGAGGTGAAGATAATGAAAGAATAAGCTCAAATAGAGTTTGAACAATAAGAAGTAATTTAAGCAATTTATAAAGAGGGGATTTAAACTTGCGTGAAAGGATTCAAAGAAGAATCTCGTAGAGTTATCAGGAATATGAATGTGGAGTTACCTAACTCCAATAATAAGGATGTAAGGTGATAATAAATAGACAATGTCTATAAAAAGAGAATGATAAAGAAGTTAAGAAAATAGAGTTATATCTAAGTATGGTGCAATTGTACTCTTTAGTAGTTGATGTATGATATCTGGGCTAAACGATTCCTTCATAGAGCGGAGGTATATACGAACTAGCAACTCGGAACCTAGTTTGTTGGTTGTTTGTGGAAAACCACTCAGCGTACCATATTGAAACTGTTAGAGACTTGAGGTGTACCAAGTATAGAAATGGATACGTATGATGAAAGTGTAGAACTCGAATGAAATTTTGAGCGATGTAACTGAAGTTAGGAATTCTTAAAGTAAGAATTGTTATATAAACAAGAAGATTCAAAGAAGAATCTTGAAGAGATATAAAGATAAGAAATGGGAGTTTCCTAACTCCAAAAGCCAAGATAACGAATAATGTCGTAAATGATGAAAAAGAGAAAGAATGAGGATCGTAAAACAAAACGATCGCGAGTTAAGAAAAGAATTTTAAGGGAGATGATTATAGAATAAGATCACGACGTGGTCTGTTTAAGTGATCTGAAAGATGGTATGTAATGTTTGAATAATTATAGCTTGATGCTATGAATATATTGTACTATGATATAGTACGAGATAAACTCGCAAGGAGTTAGAGATAATGTGATACGAGGAATTCGTATCGAGCAAAGAGCAAGTTAAGAGTAAGATAGAGTTAGGTGGGATTTCAATTGAGGACTCAGGTGGTGGCTGAGTTGTACAAACCTTTGTATGGGTGAGGGTTTTGTGCTTGTACTCAATTTATCACATTGATAATCATTGGAATGTTTGTGTCGCGCTATTTGCTACATGCCTGTTGAGAAGGTGATTCTTTTCTCATGTGTATAACAGATAGGTAGGGTATAGTTAGAGAATATTATAAGGTTATGTGCGAGTTCTTAAAACCCATACTTATGGTAAGTTCGTGACTCATAATTATATGGTATGTTTTTGAACCCCTCAGCGAATGGACGCCTATGGTTTGACTAGGATAGGTTCTTAAACTCATATGATTGTGGCAAGTTCCTGAACTCATAACATGTGGTAAGTTTGACGAACTGGGTATAGATAAGTGTGAATGGAGTATTGAAGATGATAGGAATAGATAGACCTATTAAGCAATGGATCATTATAGAAAGTGGAGTTGATGGTGGAAACATAGGTATTCTAAATCTACTAGCTATGCTAGACTTTCGAAATTTATTGACTTCGTGCAGATGTTTACACTTTTATTTTCTTGAAAAACATTGGATCAAATGATGGAACTAATGAGTTTTAACAACAATACTATTATTCGTATATCTATCCTAATTGCTTCGGCTAGACAAAAATAATTTCTAGTATATCAAAATGTATTTTATATCATTAATGCATCATGTAACCTGGTGCAAAGATGATAAAAATGATAGAGTCATCAATGCAGTATTACCTAGTGTTGGATGTGATCTAAGGATCGTCAGCCCACTATGGTATGATGTAGTATGATAAAATCACCAAATGATGGAATCCTCAACGGACTGTAAATACAGTGCGGTATCATGACGTCATAAAAAGATTTTTGAGATTTCTTTAAGATATGAGAATACATATGTATGTATGTATATGTATATTTCGATTGATGTTCGAATTGTTGTAGAGGTCTATGCTATTTGATTTAACTAGACAAATATTGAAAGATGTTCATGAAATGCATGTGTTTCTTGAGAAGTTATGCCAAACCAAATTATTTTGGTGCAGATTCAGATGTTGAAAAGCTGAGAAGAACAACCCTTTTATAGGGGATTACGCGGAGGTATTGAGATGTTTGTGCACAATACATTGTACGAAGGGCTGATCACCCTAAGTACGAGGAGTCCCTATAGTCTTATGACTGTTAAAGTTTAAGTTGAAAGATTACTTATAACTATGGACATACGCATAACGTTTAAATATTTGTTCACAATACATCGTACGAAGGGCTTAACACCCTAAGTACGGGGGTCCTTATAGTCTTATGACTGTTAAAGTTGAAGTTGAAAGATTACTTGCAACTGTGGACATAGTTCGTGGTTTTATGACCCTCAGCATGATTTGGAATCTTTTAAATTCCTGAGTTATTCAAACTACTTCCCAATTATTGAACAATTGTGGAAGATTCTTGTTATTCTGCAAGATGGAAGTGAAAAAGGAAAATATTTGTAAGACCCCAACTTATTAATAAATGAAATTAAATTTCCTCTATTTATTATTTTGAAATAGAAAGGGTTGATTTGATTAATGTGGTTAGTTATGGCTAAAATGCGTAAATATTTCAAATAAGCAAGTGGTTATAAAATATTCATTTTTGGTCAGTGAATATTCATTTGGTCGTGGAATATTCTTGCTGTCGGGGAATATTCGTACGACAACGCAGCCTTGTGTGGGCCCCATAACGGAAAGCGATTGGATGAAGAAAACGACAAGTATAAGTTGTTTATAATTAACGGCGTAGTTGTTACCGTTAATGTGACGAACGAGATTTTTGTAAATTAATTTTAATATTTATTGAATTAAATAAATATTTTTTAATGATTTAATTATTGGATTAAATAATTAATTGATGCAATTGTGGTATATTAATTTAATTATATGTGTTACATTTATTAAATTAATGTAGAGAAATTTTATTATTCAAGTATGTGATTATGTGAGCTTATTGAATTAAATGAAATATTTAATTAAGCATGATGTTATTTAATTAATATAATTATTAATTAGAGATTTAATAAATTATCATTATTTATTAATGAGATATTTAGTTATGTGACTATGTGAAATTATGAGAAATTATTATATTATATTTATATTAAATTAAATAAGATATATGAATTATTGTACTAGTGGGTGTGACATGAATTAAACTATATGATAAAATATTTTATTAAAATAAAGGGTTTTTAACTTAGTTGCTAGCCAAACATGGCACTAAGAGGGGTTAGGGTCAGTTTACCCATGATTGGGTAACTGACCACCAGCGCGCGTCTGTTTCTTCCTATTTGAATACGACGTATTTTTCTTTTCTTTCATTATCTTTCTAAGTCTGATAAAAATACCAGAGAGAGTTTGAGAAGAATTATGAGAAAGTTTGCTTGGTGTTTGAGAAAAGTCTGAGGAAGAGTTTCAATTCATCTCCTATATATACCTTATACTCTAGGTAATCTCTCCTTCCCAAATTTATAATTTACGTCTTTTAGTTTTCATAGAAATATGGCTTTCAAAATCTCTGTTATGCCTCTGTAATTGAGAAATTATGTTGTTATATGATATATGTAATAAAACGAGTAGCATAACATGTTTTATATATATATTGCATGATTCCATATCATCAATTCATAATTTTACGTCGTATATGATTGCTGCAAAATTACAGAGTTTGGGTTTTGGCCATATGGCCTTATACGTGATATTTTATGTATTAATCATATAGTATCCCTAAATTTTGCACTTGTATGTTGTTATGCATGTTAATACGAAGAGACCAAGCTTTAAATGAACGGATTTGGCTTTATAACGAATCCGTGGTGTTGAATTTTAGGAATTTATGTTCAATACTTCAAAAACATCAAGAACAGTGGAAATTTTTATGTTTTAATTATGTGATTATGTGTTTTAATGGGTTAAAATCACTTTACAAAGGTTGGGTTATGTTTATGTATAAATTATAACATGTGGGTATGTGTAATTTGGTGAAATTAGTGTTAAAAATGTGTTGATTTCGCTGAACTCTGTGTTCTTCGCGAACTGGAAAACATATTCTGGGGTCTCGCGCCGCGGCGCCAACTCCAGAACTGAAGTCCCGCGCCGCAGCGCCACTGCACCACAGCGTCAGGTGTCAGGCCGTAGCGCCACGGCGCTGCAGCGCCAAGAGCCAGTACAAACGTGGCGCCGCAGCGCCACTCCCCAGAAAATTTAGAAAGGAGATATTAAAAATGTTTAAGTCTAACGATGTGTTAGTGGATTAATGTAATGAACATGTAAACATGTTAGAGGTATAATGTGATGATAAAAATAGTTGTTTAAACATGTAAATAACATAATTACATGTGGATTAAATTATTGAACACATAATTAAATTATTATTTGTGAAGTGATATTATGTGGCAGTAAATGTGATAATTTGACTAAGTATAATCAATAATTAAAGTAGACAAAGAGAATGAGTTTATGATGATTAGTTAAGTTATAATTAACTGGTATTGTGTATATGTATGGTATGTATGATTTAGTTCAAAGAACGTGCTTAGTTAAAGTATAATCTACGCGCGAGGCAAGTTTCCTAAACTTAAACTTTTAAATTTGAGCAAGTTTCCTAACCCTACTTGTCATTATTATTCAAGTTTATTATTTATCTCGAGTAAATTATCATTGCCATTACTCAAGTTCAAATGTTATATTAAAGATTGATTATCTTTTCAAAGTGTGATTTAGTTATACAATAATTGTTCTATTGTATACTTTTTGAGATTATTATTCAAATTGAATATCATTGTTGTTGAACCTTATTAGACTAGTGAACCCTTAATGATTCAACTAGTCCATAGTTGATGAGCGTTCTAAATTTCAGAACCCTTGATGAATTATCCAAACCAAACTTCCATTGGTGCGGATTCGAATGTTAAGCTGAGATGAACAACCCTGTATAGGGGATTATTTACGCTTTAGCGTTAAGATATTGTGCACAGTATGGTACTAAGGGCTGATCCCCCTAAGTACGAGAAGAAGGTCCATAGTTTTATGATTGTTAAAGGTTTCAAGTATAACCCTTGTTAACCTAGGACATAGTTCAAGGTCTTATGACCCTCAGAATTCTTTTGATTCTTATTATTCATTCTTGATTCAAAAGTTGAGCTTTTATTCAGATGTCTTTGATTTATTCGCATGTTATTATACTGTTATTTCATTATTATATTTGTGGGCATTTATGCTCACTCTTGCTTAATAATAACATTGCAGTTAAGAACGAAAGAGCTGACGAACCTTCCACTAGTAAGGGCAAGGGCAAAGTTAGCAAATGATGGAGACTTGTTAGTTGATATGACTTGTTATTTTATATGATGTATTTGTTTAAGACTTTAGTTAAAGATATTGTTTAAGACTTATTTATTTATAATTCCGCACAGATGTTTAAGGTTAGTTTAACCTGGGATTGTATTATTATTCAGATGTTGTAACCCTTAAGGGAAAGATTTTATTTCTATTTAATGCATGGTTGCATTTATTCTGGGTAGATAGATGATATTTGTATCGTGAACACCAAATCCTGTGGAAATGGAAGTATCAGATTTGGGGGTGTCACAGGTTGGTATCAAAGCTGTAGGTTATGAACCTTAGGTGGGGGATCAACCTTAGGTAGTAACCTTATAGAAAGAAGATAGTAAAGGAAAACACTTATCGAGTCTTAAGAAATGAATTTTTGGGTAATTCATTGAAGATAATAAAATACATTATGTGTTTATGTGTTGATTTATGTGCTCGTTAGTACGACTTAGTAACTAAAACTTAAAATTTTATTGTCAGGATGACGAATGTTGGAGAAGCTAGTCAAGCTGGGGAGGAAGAACCCCGATTACCTATAGTACCTACAGAGGAGGAGCCCCGAGACATACATGTTGTTAGGGAACAGTTAGTTCAGAGGGAGTCATCTCCATTGATCACCATTGTTGGTCAGGAGCATGAGCCTGAGACTGATCCCGAGGAGGAGTTTCATGATGAAGAGGAAGAAGAGGAGTTACCACAGTACACCGTTGATGCTGAGATGTATGACACGTTATACGACCGTAACATTGAGTTACTGGACGAGGTTCAGGAATTGACTGAGCGAGCGACTATTCAGCAGTCTACTTTAGAAGAGAAGGAGAGGGAGATTTCGACTCTTCACACACGACTGGGAAATGTAGAATGGGATTTTGTCCATGAGAAGGGTTAAACCGAAGATAAGACTGAGGAGATAGAGAAGCTGAAGAAGGAACTGAAAGAAACCTCCAAAAGACTGAAAATAGCAGAGGAAGGATGGGTAAGAGAATCACGTCGAGCTGATCGTGCAGAAGATGAAAGTCGTGCAAAGAAGGCAAAGCTTGAAGAGACATACTCCACACTTAATCATGCAATAGATGAGGCTCAGGAACGAGTTTTGAGATACCCCATCCAGTTCGAAGGACTTCCGTCGTATATGCTGGATCGCAGGACGATGTCTCGTATCATGGATGAGGAGCGTGGCAAGGCTATTCAGCACCTTGATAGACAGGATTAGAATCTGTTTAATTATGTGAAAGACTTAATTAGTTTTTATATATAAATTCCGATGTGTTTATGAACGAAGGAATATGTTAATATTTTAAATCATGTGGATTCTTTATTCCAGGATAGTTGATGTAAACAGCAGTTATGCTATAGTTTGATGTTAAAACTTTGAGTTGAATTAAATATATTAAGTTGTTTGAGATGATGTGATAAATAAGTATGTCAAATTGTTGAGTAATGCCACAACTATTTAGAGAAATAAATAAAGTCCTAATAAGCGTTTATTTTAACAGAAAATGCCGCCAAGGAGAAGACAACAACGTCAACCGGCTCAGGAAGAGTCAACAAGTAATAACAATAACGCCAATGTTAATCCTGTTCAGCAATTGGTGAACTTACTGACGGGAGCAATGAACAATCAACCTCAAGCTCCACCAAACACAACGTTTAAAGACTTCAAGGCGGTGGGACTGCCAGAGTTCAAAGGTTCCAGGAACCCAATCGAGGCTCAAACGTGGGTCATGGAAATGGAGAAAGTATTCGACATTGCTAGGGTTAGAGAAGACCAGAAGACCGCTTTCGCAACATTTATGCTGAAGTCTGAGGCTAGCTAATGGTCGCAAGCAAACAAAGTGCGAGGAGGTGAAGGTGTAATTATGTGGGAGAGATTTAAAGAAATATTTTTCGAAATGTACTTCCCAATTAGTTCGCAGAATCAGATGGAAATTCAATTTCTGGAACTGAAGCAAGGAAACATGAGCGTACCTGAATACGCAGCTAAATTCGATGAGTTGGCAAGGTTTGCCCCGTACCAAGTACACACTGACGAAAGAAAGGCCAGAAGATTCGAACAAGGACTAAAGCCTTGGGTTTACAGTAAGGTGTCAATGTTTTAGATAAACACATTTGCCGGGGTATTGGAAAAGGCCATCCTCGCTGAAGGTGGGAGCGATGTGGTGACCAAGTACAATCAAGAGCAGAAGAAGAAGAAGAGTGAAGGTGAAGGAAATAACAAGACTGGTGGGAGTAACACTTGGGGTAGTCATAATCAGAAGAGAAAGTGGACGGATAACTCGTCTGCGGGAAGTCAACAAGGAGGGCAGAAGAAGAAAATTAAAGCGTGCTCAGACTGTGGAAAAGCTCATCTGGGAGTTTGCATGAAAGGGAAGCGAGTGTGCTACAATTGTGGTCAGGAAGGCCACATAGCACCAAACTGTCCAAACCCAAAGAAGGGTGCTTGTTTTAACTGTGGTTCTAAGGATCATCTAGCAAGAGGCTGCCCTAAGAAGGGATCAGAAGGAGCAGTACCAGGAGGTAACCGTGGAAATAACAGTGGAAATGCCTTAACCATCACCGGACCAGCCGCAACAAATCGACCGATCGCCAGAACTTTCAATATAACAGTACAGGACGCAATCCAGTCTGTTGAGGTGGTGTCAGGTATCATTCCGATCAATAAAATTAATGCTTATGTTTTATTTGATTCGGGTGCTACTTGTTCCTTTATATTCGAAGACTTTGCTAATAGTTTAGATTTGCTTATGGATGAGTTGGAATATCCCATGAATATAGAAATTACGAATAAAGAGATAATTCCTGTTAAGTACGTGTTTAAGAACTGTAGGGTGGATATTAAGGGTAATATCATGAATGTAGATTAACCTTATGACTCCGTCAAAGGTTGTGTTTTATGGTAGCAAGTCGCCTAGACAAGCGAGTTGTCTGACGATGATGCAGGTCAGGAGGTTGTTAAGACAAGGCTGTGTAGGATACTTAGCTTACATAGTCGACAGTCGAAAAGAGAATCCGAAGGTAGAAGAAATACCGATTGTGAGGGACTTCGTCAATGTATTTCCAGACGATTTGCCAGGACTTCCACCAGATAGAGAGGTAGATTTCGTGATCGATTTGGCGCCCGGAATCGCTCCAATATCGAAGGCACCATACCGAATGGCACCAGTAGAGATGAAAGAACTGATGGTCCAACTACAAGAATTGCTGGACAAAAAGTACGAAGGAAGGCACTACTCAATAATTGTTACAGTAGTTACTGTTCAATATTTTATTTTATTGATTCAATAATTGCTGCATTGATATTTTATATTATTGTTGTTTCAATAATTGTCACTGCACAGTATTTCCCATTATCAGATCAATAATTCATATTATTTGAATAATATTATTAGATAACATTATTGGCAATATCTAGAAAGTTCTGTCTAAGGAGAGGTTTGGTCATCTAATTACGCGCCAGTAAGAAGAAATTCTTATTGGAATGCCCCTTCTTTCTTGGGTTCGGTCTGGTTGTCATAAATGTGATTCTGTAATATTATCTGTGAATAATTAATTATTGATTCATATGATAAGGAAATATTTATTTTATGTGGATATAAATGAGAGATATATTTTTGTGATTAAAAATGAAGGAGTTAATGTTGAGGTTTTTATCAGTATTTTTGTCGGAATGAAGGTATTAAAAATCAGGGATTTTGAGATATTTTGCGGGGGTTATAATTTTTCATCCGACCGTTGGATCGTGGTAATTTTTGGATATGTTATACATATATAAGTTGAGTATATGTCCACAAATTTTGAACCGTTAAAAATGAACGCATGATTTATTATGAATTTTACGAGATGACTGGTTCAGAAATTATTGAATTTTCGGAGTTAATCATTTTAGTGAAAAATTCTAGAAATGGTGGTCCCCACTCTTGGTTGGTGAAGAAATGTGCTGAGATTTTTATTCAAATGTGGTAGGCTTGAATAGTAGCAGGTAAAGCCATCAGGTTGCAGGTTAAGTCTGCTTTGGCGTGATAACATTTTCCTATAAATAGAGGGCTAAGTTAGAATTGAAAATCACACCAGAAACAAGTTTTCTCTCTTTCTCTCTCTAGATTATTGAGTGTATTTTGTGAGTATTTAGATATTTTGAGAGTTTCTATTGATCAGAGTAAGTTTCTTTCAGCCTTATACCGGTATTCTGACCAGAAGTACTGATATTTTGAGGTAATGGATATTATTTCCTTCTTAAATGATATTTTCTTCAATATCATTATGCCGAAATATTGATATGAACTTTTTATCAAATTTAAAACTTTTTGTGTCGGGGTTACTATTCACATATACATTACTATTCACGTATACGGCACTATTCACGAATACGACACTATTCACCGAAAAATAAAATTTTTCTCTTTTTGTCCAAGATATCTATTATGGTTACTATCTTTGATTGTATCCATGTTTTGATCTTTATTTTTGAATTCTGCTTCACAATTGATTATTATGAAGTATTATTGATCTTGGATAAACTGTTATACGAATCCCTACTATATGTCCTCTTGTCTCACTGGATTCGTTTTCTTTAAGATATTTTTCATCATCCTCAGTCCTAAATGATGATATTACTGAATATCTTTGGCCTGTATTGCAAAGATGTATGATTACCTGATTAATATCTTTGGCCTGTAGTGCAAAGATGAATAGGTGTTGAGATGAACATGACCGACTGGTGATACAAATGAATATCTTTGGCCTGTAGTGCAAAGATGAATATTTGGTTAAAGATGATTATTAATTGATGTTACATGGATAAAATATTGATGATGGATGTGACGCCCCCAAAATTAGGTATACATCACCCATCTTGGGTCGTCAGTTACGAAGTACAGAATACAAATACAACTTACTAATACAACTGTCGTGTACAATACGACAAAACAGAAACTGTGAGTTTGAATACAAATATTATCTTCTAGAGAGTATTCATACTCAAAAGGAGTCCTCATTACATTTATTAACACACCATTACATAGAATAGTGAGGACTACTAACTAATACTATCATTCGGACCATCACTCCGTTCCCCGACTTGCCCCAGCTACGTTCTCATTTCCTGAAGAGAACAGTGAAAGAAAGGGTGAGCTCAACTAGCCCAGTAAGAAATATTATGACTAAGATAATGCAGAATAAATTATCATTAGCCTTCAACAATGTTAAACTGATAAAATATAATAGACATCAAGTTTAACTGCAGCGGAACAAGCAATCCATTAAAAGAGTCAAGTAGAAAATAAACTCTACTATCTTTTATGATTTAAAAGGTTTTTCAACACTGCTATCGCTGAGACTCAGCTTAATAAAATAATCCACATCATCGAATCACCCCTGCACTACGGCCAAGGATATTCGTGTATTCATTAATGGTCATGATCATGCCAACAACTGTCCATCAATGCACTACGGGCCAATGATGACTTTTACCACATCATTTGTAACATTACGGTCATGATTATACCGAATAATCCCTGGTCATAATCATACCAAGTCCATCTATGCACTACATGCCACAGATGACTTTCAACATTTTATAAACATGAGGATGATGACAATGATATAAGAATTCAATAAAACAAGTTCAAGAATTAATTTATCCAAGAATTAACAACGTCCAAATTGTCAACATGATACTGCTTTGTGGAGTAAAATTCAAGAATACTTAGAAGAATATTTTTATGAAAAGATACTGGATGAACCGCAATTATCAAGGATATTCCACAAATTTCATGGAGTATAGAAGTCAAAACTTAACCAACTGAGTATAATAAAGAATGGAATAACAAAAGAAATCACCATGCATGCGATAGACCGCACAGACAGGTTATTCCAACAGAATAATAAATAATGGAACCAGGTCCGGCGTAAACGCACAGACAGGATATTCCGACAGAATAATAAATAATGGAACCAGGTCCGGTGTAAAACACACAGACAGGATGTTCCAACAGAATAATAACAAGACGGAACCAGGTCCGGTGTAAAACACACAGACAAGATGTTCCAACAGAATAATAGAAGAATGTCACCAAGTATAGGGTAGACCGCGTATACAGGTTATTCCAACAGAATAATAAGAAATGGAATAACAACAGTTCTCTTCATGAATAAGAAAGAATAACACCCCTTACCGTTTTAAAGAAGAGCTGAAATAAGGAAGTAGTTAAGTAGCAGAATACTCTTCTTCTCTCTCTCTATAGTTTCTCTCTATAGTTTCTCTCTCTAGAGTTCAGTGAATTCGTAAGAAATAATGAAGGAATGAGCTGCTATTTATAGAAAAATAGAATGCATAGTAACTAATCCATGAACGGTCCAGATTGATTACTTTAATCTGACGGTCCATATTTAAAGAAAAATCTTTTAAATAAAATATAATATATTCTATTTATAGAATAACTTTAATAAAGTATTCTGTTTTATATAAAAAGATGTTTCTGTTTTATTACGTTAATAATACGAATAAAACAAAACGTCATTATCGCTAAATAATTCATATTATTAACTGACAATAATTGAATCAAACTGAGTGACTTCTCACATAAGCATTAATAATCAATACCGTGTGCTACTATGCAACCACACGTATTACTGTACTTTTACTACCGAGTAGTTCAACAGTAACAATGGTAAAACTTCCGCCGTTATTTTTAATAAAATATTTTTGTCGTTTTCTCAATCCGACAATAATTCCGTTGTGGGGTCCACCAATGATTGTGCCGTTGTACGAATATTCCCTGTTAAAACGAATATTCCCCGACCAATCGAATATTATATAACAACTTGCGTACTTTGCAAAATTTATAAATATTACCCACAACTATAACATTATATCAAATTAACTCCATAATATTCAAAAATGATATTTATAGAAAATTCATCTTTATTTATAAAAGTTGGGGTCTTACAACCTCCCCTTCTTATGAAATTTCGCCCTCGAAATTAGGGTACGTACCTGGTATGTCGAAGAGGTAAGGATACCTTGATTTCATTTCAGATTCTAACTCCCAAGTCATTTCCTCAACATCGTGGTTTCTCCACAAAACTTTGACTTGAGGTATAACCTTGGAGCGTAGAATATGTTCCTTCTTATCCAAGATTTGAACAGGAACTTCTTCATACGTCAAATCCTCCGCTATTTCGTCCGGTTCTAACTCAATAATGTGGTTCGGGTCTTCCACATATTTGCGTAACATGGATATGTGAAAAACGTTATGAACACGAGACATACTTGGCGGTAAAGCGAGTCTATAAGCCACAGTTCCTACTCGATCGAGGATTAAAAATGGACCGATGAATCGAGGATTGAGCTTTCCTCTCTTTTCAAATCTCGTAACTCCTTTCCATGGAGCAACACGTAAGAACACATGATCTCCTACATCAAATTCCACGTCCTTTCGATGAAGATCAGCATAACTCTTTTGTCGATCTTGTGAGGTTTTTATACGTTGTCGGATCGTTTGAATCTTTTCTGTAGTCATACGTACCAACTCCGGTCCCAACAACGTTGCTTCACCCACCTCATCCCAGCATACTGGAGAACGACATTTTCTTCCATACAATGCTTCGAATGGAGCCATGCCAATACTTGCTTGATAACTGTTGTTGTAGGAAAACTCCACCAATGGTAAGAACTTGTCCCAACTTCCCTTGAAGTCAAAGACACAGAGTCTTAATAGATCTTCAAGAGTTTGAATAGTCCTCTCTGATTGTCCGTCCGTCTGAGGATGATATGCTGAACTAAATCGTAACTCCGTGCCCATAGCTTTTTGTAAACTAACCCAAAATCGTGAAGTGAATCTTGGGTCTCGGTCAGAAACTATGGATACTGGCATACCATGCAGTCTTACAATCTCGTTTATGTACATACGAGCAAGACGTTCAAGTGTATAAGTTTCTCGTATCGGTAAGAAATGAGCAGACTTGGTCAATCTATCAACAATGACCCAAATCGCATCAATACCTTGAGAAACCCTAGGAAGACCGGTAACGAAATCCATGGTAATGTGCTCCCACTTCCATTCTGGAATTTCAAGTGGTTGCAATGGACCTTTTGGTACTTGATGCTCCGCTTTGACTCGTTGACAAGTTAGACACCTTGAGATAAACAACGCTATCTCTCTCTTCATATTGCTCCACCAAAATGTATGACGAAGATCATGATACATTTTGGTACTTCCAGGATGGATTGCAAACGGTGTGTTGTGCGCCTCCATCATGATTTCATACTTTAAATCAGGGTTGTTAGGAACACAAAGTCTGGAGTTGACTCGAAGTATTCCTTCTTCATCGATTCTTGCTTCCGGCATAGCACCTTCTTGCACTTTCTTCCTCATACGCATCAGCTCCAGGTCTGTAGCTTGAGCAGCTTTAACTTTATCGATTAAAGTCGGTTCTACTCGTATATTCGCCATCATCACATGGGTCCCTGGAGTCTTTAACTCTATCTCCATCCTTTGCAAGTCACACAAAATGGGCCTTTGTGTTGACAATATCGCACTCGTACTTGCATATGATCTTCTACTCAATGCGTCAGCTACCACGTTCGCTTTTCCAGGATGGTATTGAATGGTATGATCATAATCTTTCAACAGTTCAAGCCAACGTCGTTGTCGCATGTTGAGTTCCTTTTGAGTGAAGAAATATTTGAGGCTTTTATGATCCGTAAAGATCTCCACCTTCTCCCCATACAAGTAATGCCTCCAAATTTTAAGTGCAAAGACAACAGCTGCCAACTCTAGATCATGAGTAGGATAATTCCTCTCATATTCCTTGAGTTGTCTTGATGCATAGGCTATGACTTTTCCATGTTGCATGAGAACGCATCCCAACCCTTTGCTCGAAGCATCACTGTAGATGAAAAATCCCTCCGAGCCAGATGGTATTGTTAGAACAGGTGCTGAAATGAGTCTCCTCTTGAGTTCTTGAAAACTCTTCTCACATTCTTCGCTCCAACCGAACTTTGTATCTTTCCGAGTCAGCTGAGTTAATGGAGTAGCGATTCGAGAAAATCCTTCCACGAATCTCCGATAATAACCAGCTAAACCAAGAAAGCTACGTACTTCGGTCACTGATTTAGGTTGCTCCCAGCTTTGAATAGCTTCAATCTTTGCCGGGTCAACCGATATTCCACGACTTGATACTACGTGCCCAAGGAATGCTACCTCCTCCAGCCAGAACTCGCATTTCTTCAACTTGGCATAAAGCTTGTATTCACGAAGCTTTTGGAGTACCAGCCTCAAGTGTTGCTCATGATCTTCACGACTTTTGGAATAAATAAGGATGTCATCAATAAAGACGACCACAAAGTGATCCAAATATTCCTTGAATACCCGGTTCATCATATCCATGAAGGCAGCAGGAGCATTAGTCAATCCAAAGGACATGACTAGGAATTCATAATGCCCGTACCGAGTTCTAAAAGCCGTCTTTGGAATATCCTCAGTTCTAACCTTCAGCTGATGATATCCAGAACGAAGATCGATCTTTGAAAAGAATTGTGCTCCTTGCAACTGGTCAAACAGGTCATCAATACGTGGCAATGGGTACCTGTTTTTGATGGTGACATGATTCAACTCCCGATAATCAATACAAAGTCGCATACTTCCATCTTTCTTCTTCACGAATAGAACAGGAGCACCCCAAGGAGAAGTACTAGGACGAATAAAGCCAATGTCTAACAATTCCTGCAGTTGGATCTTTAACTCCTGAAGTTCAATAGGAGCCATTCGATATGGGGCTTTGGAAATGGGTTTTGTACCGGGTTCAAGGTCGATACAAAATTCAATTTCACGCTCTGGGGGTAGGCCAGGAAGTTCTTCAGGGAATACGTCAGGGAATTTATTAACAATAGAAATATCATTCAAAACTGACGTATTTTTGTTTAGATCCGTGACATGAGCTAAGAAAGCTTGACATCCATTTTTCAATAAACGAATAGCTTTATGGCTTGAGATGACAGCGATTGATTTTAATGGTTTGGTTGCTTGAATTCGCATAATAGGTCGATTAGGAATATGAAAGCTAACAACCTTACGAAAATAATCAATTTTTGCATGATGAGTAGTTAACCAATCAATCCCTAGAATCACGTCAAATGCAAGTATTTTTAATGAAATAAGATCGACAGGTAATGTGTGGGTACCAACTTGAACCAAACAAGACTTATAAATCGTGGATGTAATGAAGGTTTCTCCCAATGGAGTTTCAACAGATAAGTCAAAGTCTAATTTCTCCGGAATCAAATTTAATCGATGAGCGCAAGTAGGAGAAATAAAAGAATGGGTAGAACCGGTATCAAATAAAGTATAGACTTCGTTAGAGTTTATGATAAGCATACCCGTGATGACCTCATTCGGGTTCCTTGCTTTCTGGGAGGTCACAACAAACGCTCTCCCTTGTACTACCGGTTTTGATTTTTCTGGGACGGCCTTTGGTGTCTCCATCTTGGCTGAACTTATTTTTAGTAAACGACAAAATCGAGCTAAATGACCTTCTCTTCCACAATTATAACATGCTTTAGACGGCATCGCACAGTTTGGACTGATGTGCCCCTCCCCTCCACATTTAAAACATATGATAGGTGGTCGTTCTCCTTCCTTAACAACGGGTGCTGGTGCTGACGTCTTTCCATCATTGTTGAATCTCCTCTTCTTGAAATGACCATTCTTATTGTTTTGGCCCTGATTACCACCGAAGTGGTTACCATTTCTGGCCTGTTGATTCCCTCCTCGCTTGTTGTCACCGCTTCGATGACTGCTCTCACTGGTATTATCATTTTGTCGACTGCTCTCTTTTGGTTGCGTTGACTCGTTATCGCGCTCCACTAACTGAGCCCTATTCACAACATCTGAATACAAACACAGTTTATGAGAAATAAGATGTTGACGTATCTCAGGTTTCAAACCTCGCAAAAACATTCGCGTCATTCGCTCTTCATTATCCACCAAGTGGGACGCAAACCGGGACAACTCAACAAATTTAGCCTCATACTGCGACACGGTCATATTATTCTGCTCCAATTTGATGAACTCCACCTCCTTCATGTGACGAACACTTTCGGTAAAGTATTTGTCATTGAACAGCTCTTGAAACTTCTCCGAAGACATCTTCAGTGCGGCAGGTTGAGTACGCTTAATCGATTCCCACCAGTAATCTGCCTCTCCTCGCAACGTAAAGGCGGCAATTTGCTCTTCGGAGCATCCCAAGACATCAAATATCTTGGTAATCTGCTTTATCCATGTTTCCGCTATAAGTGGTTTTGGCTCTCCCTTAAACTCTGGTGGTCCCAGCTCCTTGAACTGTTTAGCGGTAACCGTCCGAGAGTTTTCAGTGTTTCCACCTATATTTTGGACAGGAGCCGCTCTCGCCTGCTGTTGCATGAACTGCATAAAGTTTCTGAACATTCCATCATTCATCATGTGGTCAGTGTTATTGTTTGCATGAGGATTGCCACCTTCCTGATGCACATTATCCTTATTATTGATATGTGGTGAATCAACAGTCGCCTGTGCTCCATTGCTATTCTCAACATTCTCAGATGCCATTTTCAGATACTGCCACAAAATAAAAGTTAATTGATATGTCATATATTATCCTTATATTATGACCGACCAATTAAATACCATGCAAATAAACTTAGATAGGTCATACTAGCGAAGAAATTTCCCGTCTCTCCCCTCCTAGTTCTATTCTCACATCTTAGTCAGGGATCATATCCCTAAGCTCTGATACCAACAGTGACGCCCCCAAAATTAGGTATACATCACCCATCTTGGGTCGTCAGATACGAAGTACAGAATACAAATACAACTTACTAATACAACTGTCGTGTACAAGATGACAAAACATAAACTGTGAGTTTGAATACAAATATTATCTTCTAGAGAGTATTCATACTCAAAAGGAGTCCTCATTACATTTATTAACACACTATTACATAGAATAGTGAGGACTACTAACTAATACTATCATTCGAACCATCACTCCGTTCCCCGACTTGCCCCAGCTACGTTCTCATTTCCTGAAGAGAACAGTGAAAGAAAGGGTGAGCTCAACTAGCCCAGTAAGAAATATTATGACTAAGATAATGCAGAATAAATTATCATTAGCCTTCAACAATGTTAAACTGATAAAATATAATAGACATCAAGTTTAACTGCAGCGGAACAAGCAATCCATTAAAAGAGTCAAGTAGAAAATAAACTCTACTATCTTTTATGATTTAAAAGGTTTTTCAACACTGCTATCGCTGAGACTCAGCTTAATAAAATAATCCACATCATCGAATCACCCCTGCACTACGGCCAAGGATATTCGTGTATTCATTAATGGTCATGATCATGCCAACAACTGTCCATCAATGCACTACGGGCCAATGATGACTTTTACCACATCATTTATAACATTACGGTCATGATTATACCGAATAATCCCTGGTCATAATCATACCAAGTTCATCTATGCACTACATGCCACAGATGACTTTCAACATTTTATAAACATGAGGATGATGACAATGATATAAGAATTCAATAAAACAAGTTCAAGAATTAATTTATCCAAGAATTAACAACGTCCAAATTGTCAACATGATACTGCTTTGTGGAGTAAAATTCAAGAATACTTAGAAGAATATTTTCATGAAAAGATACTGGATGAACCGCAATTATCAAGGATATTCCACAAATTTCATGGAGTATAGAAGTCAAAACTTAACCAACTGAGTATAATAAAGAATGGAATAACAAAAGAAATCACCATGCATGCGATAGACCGCACAGACAGGTTATTCCAACAGAATAATAAATAATGGAACCAGGTCCGGCGTAAACGCACAGACAAGATATTCCGACAGAATAATAAATAATAGAACCAGGTCCGGCGTAAACGCACAGACAGGATATTCAGACAGAATAATAAATAATGGAACCAGGTCCGGTGTAAAATACACAGACAGGATGTTCCAACAGAATAATTACAAGACGGAACCAGGTCAAGTGTAAACACACAGACAGGATGTTCCAACAGAATAATAGAATAATGTCACCAAGTATAGGGTAGACCGCGTATACAGGTTATTCTAACAGAATAATAAGAAATGGAATAACAACAGTTCTCTTCATGAATAAGAAAGAATAACACCCCTTACCGTTTTAAAGAAGAGCTGAAATAAGGAAGTAGTTAAGTAGCAGAATATTCTTCTTCTCTCTCTCTATAGTTTCTCTCTATAGTTTCTCTCTCTAGAGTTCAGTGAATTCGTAAGAAATAATGAAGGAATGAGCTGCTATTTATAGAAAAATAGAATGCATAGTAACTAATCCATGAACGGTCCAGATTGATTACTTTAATCTGACGGTCCATATTTAAAGAAAAATCTTTTAAATAAAATATAATATATTCTATTTATAGAATAACTTTAATAAAGTATTCTGTTTTATATAAAAAGATGTTTCTGTTTTATTACGTTAATAATACGAATAAAACAAAACGTCATTATCGCTAAATAATTCATATTATTAACTGACAACAATTGAATCAAACTGAGTGACTTCTCACATAAGCATTAATAATCAATACCGTGTGCTACTATGCAACCACACGTATTACTGTACTTTTACTACCGAGTAGTTCAACAATAACAATGGTAAAACTTCTGCCGTTATTTTTAATAAAATATTTTTGTCGTTTTCTCAATCCGATAATAATTCCGTTGTGGGGTCCACCAATAATTGTGCCGTTGTACGAATATTCCCTGTTAAAACGAATATTCCCCGACCAATCGAATATTATATAACAACTTGCATACTTTGCAAAATTTATAAATATTCCCACAACTAAAACATTATATCAAATTAACTCCATAATATTCAAAAATGATATTTATAGAAAATTCATCTTTATTTATAAAAGTTGGGGTCTTACAATGGACTTTTAAATCTTAGAAGATAGTAGAATTCATTTTCTACTTGACTCTTCTAATGGTTTGCTGTTTCTGCTACAGTTGTTGATCTAAAACTTGTTGTCGATTATATTCTATCAAATTTTCCCTGCTGAATACTAATGATAATTTGTTGTATATTATCTTAGTCATAATATTCTTTACTGGGCTAGTTGAGCTCACCCTTTTTCTTTTTGTTCCATTTTTCTTCTTAGGAGGTGAGAACATAGCAGAATCTAGTCGGGATATGGAGTGATGGTTCTAGAAAGATGTATTAGCAGTCCTCACTATTTCTGTAAAATAGTGTTTGAATAATTGTAATGAGGACTTATGTGAGTGTGGATATTGTCTAGAAGACAATATTTGTATTTAAACTCACAGTATGTGTTGTCGTATTTTGCACGACAATTGTATTATTGAAGTTGTAGTTTGCTTTTTGTACCATGTATTTGGCGACTCAGAATGGGTGTTGTATACCTATTTTGGAAGCGTCACAGTTGGTATCAGAGCTTAGGGATATGATCCCTGGCTGAGATGTGAGACAAGAACTAGGAGGGGAGAGATGGAGAATTCCTTCGCTAGTATGACTTAACTAAGTTTATTTGGTGTTTATTTGGTCGGTCAGAGTATATGAATAATATATGACATGACTATTAACCCTTGTTTTATGGCAGTATTTAAGAATGGCAGCTGAGAAAGTTAATAATGTAGTAAATCAGACCGTGGAGACATCTTTGATCACCACTCAGGGGAACGTGCAACAGGAATGCAATATTCCTCCTATAAACAACGTTACCGAGCAAACTATGAATGATGGAATGTTTAGGAGCTTTTTGCAGTTCATGCAAAATCAGATGAGGGAGACTCGTGTTCAGAATACGGGTGGAAATGATAACAACGCGCGGTTTGTCACAGCCAAGCAGTTCAAAGAATTGGGACCACCAGAATTTAAGGGAAAGACGGATTCGATCATGGCGAAAACTTGGGTTAAGCAAATTATCAAGATATTCGATGTCTTGGGATGCACAGAGGAATAGAAGGTTCCATTCGCCACCTTTATGTTCCGCGGTGAGGCAGACTACTGGTGGGAGTCTGTGAAGCGTACCCAGCCTGACGCACTCAACATGTCCTGAGAAACATTTCAAAAACTATTTAATGACAAGTACTTTCCTGAAAGTATTCGTCATATGAAGGAGGTAGAGTTTATTAGACTGGAACAACATAACATGACGGTGTCCTAGTACGAGGCGAGGTTTGCAGAGTTATCCAGGTTTGCACCTAATTTACTCGAAAATGAGGAACGAATGACAAGGATATTTCTAAGAGGTCTAAAACCCGAGATTCGGCAATATCTTATCTCTCATAAATTTTCTTTATATTCAGATGTTGTAAACAGGGCTCAATTATTAAAGCGAGATAATGAGTATGTGCAACCGAGGGACCACAACCAGGGTCATACTGGTGACAGCAGTCATCAGAGCGATGATAACCAACGAGGAGGGAAAAATACGAACAAAGGCAGTAACCACTTGGGTGGTCATCGTGGCCATGAAAATAGGAGAGGTGAGTCAAGTGGAAATTTCAGAAAGAGGAGATTCAACAATGACAGGAAGACATCAGCAGCTGCACCAGCACCAACAACAAATTCTAGGGGAGGAGAACGACCGCCAGTTAGATGTTACAAATGCGGGAAAGAGGGACATATCAGCCCAAACTTTTCACAACAATCCAAGGTATGTTACAACTGTGGAAAGGAAGGCCACATAGCTCGGGATTGTTCTGTAGCAAAACCAAGTTCAACGGGGATGGTGACTCCAAGGGCTGTCCCGGATAAGTCGAAATCAGCGATTCCTGGAAGAGCGTTTGTCGTGACTGGCCAAAACGTGAGGAACCCGAACGAGGTAATCACGGGTAAGCTAATCATAAACTCTTGTGAAGTTTATACCTTATTAGATACCGGTTCTACCCATTCTTTTATCTCTCCTGCTTGTGCTCAACGTTTAAACTTGACTCCGGAGAAATTGGACTTTGACTTATCCGTTGAAACTCCGTTGGGTGAAACCTTCGTTACATCTACAGTTTATAAATCTTGCATGATCCAAGTTGGCACTATCACATTACCTATTGATCTTATCTCTTTAAAAATATTTGCTTTTGATGTGATTTTAGGAATTGATTGGTTAACCACTCATCATGCTAAAATTGATTATTTTCGTAAGGTTGTTAGTTTTCATATTCCTAACCAACATGTCATACGAATTCAAACTACTAAACCACTAAAATCAGTCACTGTCATATCAAGCCACAAAGCTATTCGTTTATTAAAAAACGGATGTCAAGCTTTCTTAGCCCATGTTATGGATTTGAACAAAGACAAGTCAGATTTGAATAATATTTCTATTGTTAGAGAATTTCCTGATGTATTTCCTGAAGAACTTCCTGGTCTACCCCTAGAACGTGAAGTTGAATTCTTTATTGACCTTGAACCCGGTACAAAGCCCATTTCTAAAACTCCATATCGAATGGCTCCTATTGAACTTCAGGAGTTAAAAGTCCAACTACAGGAGTTGTTGGACATCGGTTTTATTCGTCCTAGTACGTCTCCTTGGGGTGCTCCTGTTTTATTCGTAAAGAAGAAAGACGGGAGTATGCGACTTTGTATTGACTATCGAGAATTGAACCATGTCACCATCAAGAATAGGTATCCGCGACCTCGCATTGATGACCTGTTTGACCAGTTACAAGGAGCACAATTCTTTTCAAAGATCGATCTTCGTTCTGGATATCATCAGCTGAAGATTAAAACTGAGGATATTCCAAAGACTGCCTTCAGAACTCGGTACGGGCATTATGAATTCTTAGTCATGTCTTTTAGATTGACTAATGCTCCTGCTGCTTTCATGGATATGATGAACCGTGTATTCAAAGAATATTTAGATAAGTTCGTTGTTGTCTTTATTGATGACATCCTCATCTATTTCAAAAGTCGTGAAGATCATGAGCGCCATTCGAAGCTGGTACTGCAAAGGCTTCGTGAAAATAAGATATATGCCAAATTAAAGAAATGCGAGTTCTGGCTTGAGGAAGTAGCATTCCTTGGGCACGTGGTGTCAAAACATGGAGTATCTGTCGACCCGGCGAAGATTGAAGCCATACAAAGTTGGGAGCAACCGAAGTCGGTGACCGAAATACGTAGGTTTCTGGGCTTAGCTGGGTATTACCGGAGATTCGTGGAAGGATTTTCTAGAATTGCTACTCCGTTAACTCAGCTGACTCGGAAGGATACAAAATTCGGTTGGAGCGAGGATTGTGAGAAGAGTTTTCAAGAACTCAAGAGGAGACTCATTTTGGCACCTGTTCTGACAATACCATCTGGTTCGGATGGATTTGTTATCTACAGCGATGCTTCAGGCAAAGGGTTAGGATGTGTTCTCATGCAACATGAGAAAGTCATAGCCTATGCCTCGCGACAACTCAAAGAATATGAGAGGAATTATCCTACTCATGATTTGGAGTTGGCAGCAGTCGTTTTTGCGTTGAAGATTTGGAGACACTATCTGTATTGGGAGAAAGTGGAGATATATACAGATTATAAAAGCCTCAAATATTTCTTCACCCAAAAGGAACTCAACATGCGGCAACGATGTTGGCTTGAGCTATTGAAAGATTACGATCATACCATCCAATATCATCCTGGAAAAGCGAACGTAGTAGCTGACGCATTGAGTAGAAGATCATACGCGGGTACGAGTGCAATGGTGTTAACACAAAGGCCCATTTTGTATGATTTGCAAAGGATGGAGATAGAGATGAAGGCTCCAAGTACCCACATGATGATATTAAATATACGAGTAGAACCGACTTTAATTGATAAAGTTAAAGCCGCTCAAGCTACGGACATGGAGCTGATGCGTATGAAGAAAAAAGTGCAAGAATGTGCTATTCCAGAAGCAAGAATCGATGAAGAAGGAATACTTCGAGTCAACTCCAGACTTTGTGTTCCTAACGATATTGACTTGAAGCATAGAATAATGATGGAGGCACACAACACACCGTTTGCAATCCAGAGTACCAAAATGTATCACGATCTTCGACATACATTTTGGTGGAGCAATATGAAAAGAGAGATCGCGGAGTTTATCTCGAGGTGTTTAACTTGTCAACGTGTAAAGGCGGAGCATCAAGTGCCAAAGGGTCCATTACAACCACTTGAGATCTCAAAATGGAAGTGGGAACACATTACCATGGATTTCGTTACAGGTCTTCCCAAGGTTTCTCAAGGCATAGATGCGATTTGGGTTATTGTTGATAGATTAACCAAGTCTGCCCATTTCTTGCCTATACGTGAGACTTATTCCCTTGAACGTCTTGCTAGTATGTACGTGAATGAGATTGTGAGATTGCATGGCATGCCAGTATCCATAGTTTCGGATCGTGACCCAAGATTCACTTCACGATTTTGGGTTAGCTTGCAGAAAGCTATGGGCACGGATTTACGATTTAGTTCAGCATACCATCCTCAAACGGACGGGCAATCAGAGAGGACTATTCAAACCCTTGAAGATCTATTAAGACTCTGTGTTCTAGATTTCAAAGGAAGTTGGGATAAGTACTTGTCACTGGTGAAATTCTCCTACAACAACAGTTATCAGGCAAGTATAGGTATGGCTCCATTTGAAGCCTTATATGGACGAAAGTGTCGTTCTCCAGTATGCTGGGACGAGGTGGGTGAAGCAACATTATTGAGACCAGAATTGGTACGCATAACTACCAAGAAGATCCAAACAATTCGACAACGTATATAAACGACACAGGATCAACAAAAGAGTTATGCGGATCTTCATCGAAAGGATGTAGAATTTAATATTGGGGATCATGTATTGTTACGTGTTGCACCATTGAAGGGAGTTACAAGATTTGGAAAGAGAGGAAAGCTCAATCCATGATTTGTCGGTCCATTTGAGATTCTTGACCGAATAGGAAATGTGGCCTATAGACTCGCATTACCTCCAAGCATGTCTCGTGTTCATAATGTTTTTCACATATCTGTGCTTCGTAAATATGTGAAAGACCCGAACCACATAATTGAGTTAGAACCAGACGAGATAGCCAAAGATTTAACGTACGAGGAGGTACCTGTTAAGATCTTGGATAGGAAAGAGCATGTTCTACGCATGAAGGTTATACCACAAGTTAAGGCTTTGTGGAGAAACCATACTATTGAAGAAATGACCTGGGAGTTGGAATCAGAAATGAAAGCGAGTTATCCTCACCTTTTCGAAACACTAGGTACGTACGTCAATTTCGAGGACGAAATTTCATAAGGAGGGGAGGTTGTAAGACCCCAACTTATTAATAAATGAAATTAAATTTCCTCTATTTATTATTTTGAAATAGAAAGGGTTGATTTGATTAATGTGGTTAGTTATGGGTAAAATGCGCAAATATTTCAAATAAGCAAGTGGTTATAAAATATTCATTTTTGGTCGGTGAATATTCGTTTGGTCGTGGAATATTCTTGCTGTCGGGAAATATTCGTACGACAGCATAGCCTTATGTGGGCCCCATAACGGAAAGCGATTGGATGAAGAAAACGACAAGTATAAGTTGTTTATAATTAACGGCGTAGTTGTTACCGTTAATACTGTTGGAATACCTGGTGGTTAAAATACAGTAGCACACGGTATTGCACCAATTATTGATTCTTACGAAGGAAGGCACTACTCAATAATTGTTACAGTAGTTACTGTTCAATATTTTATTTTATTGATTCAATAATTGCTGCATTGATATTTTATATTATTGTTGTTTCAATAATTGTCACTGTACAGTATTTTCCATTATTAGATCAACAATTCATATTATTTGAATAATATTATTAGATAATATTATTGGCAATGTCTAGAAAGTTCTGTCTAAGGAGAGGTTTGGTCATCTAATTGCGCGCCAATAAGGAGAAATTCTTATTGGAAATCCCCCTCTTTCCTGGGAACGGCCTGGTTATCATAAATGTGATTCTGTAATATTATTTATGAATAATTAATTATTGATTCATATGATAAGAAAATATTTATTTTATGTGAATATAAATGAGGGATATATTTTTGTGGTTAAAAATGAAGGAGTTAATGTTGAGATTTTTATCAGTATTTTTGTTGGAATAGAGGTATTAAAAATCAGGATTTTTGAGATATTTTGCGGGGGTTATAATTTTTAATCCAACTGTTGGATCGTGGTAATTTTTGGATATGTTATACATATATAAGTTGAGTATATGTCCACAAATTTTGAACCGTTAAAAATGAACGTATGATTTATTATGAATTTTACGAGATGACTGGTTCAGAAATTACTGAATTTTCAGAGTTTATCATTTTGGTGAAAAATTCTAGAATTGGTGGGCCCCACTCTTGGTTGGTGAAGAAATGTGCTGAGATTTTTATTCAAATGTGGTAGGCTTGAATAGTAGCATGCAAAGCCATCAGGTTGCAGGTTAAGTCTGCTTCGGCTTGCTAACATTTTCCTATAAATAGAGGGCTAAGTTAGAATTGAAAATCACACCAGAAACAAGTTTTCTCTCTCTAGATTATTGAGTATATTTTGTGAGTATTTAGATACTATGAGAGTTTCTATTCATCAGAGCAAGTTTCTTTCAGCCTTATACCGGTATTCTGACCAGAAGTACTGATATTTTGAGGTAAAGGATATTATTTCCTTCTTAAATGATATTTTCTTCAATATCATTATGCCGAAATATTGATATGAACTTTTTATCAAATTTAAAACTTTTTGTGTCGGGGTTACTATTCACATATACATTACTATTCACGTATACGGCACTATTCACGAATACGACACTATTCACCGAAAAATAAATTTTTTCTCTTTTTGTCTAAGATATCTATTATGGTTACTATCTTTGATTGTATCCATGTTTTGATCTTTATTTTTGAATTCTGCTTCACAATTGATTATTATGAAGTATTATTGATCTTGGATAAACTGTTATACGAATCCTTACTATTTGTCCTCCTGTCTCACTAGATTCGTTTTTTTTAAGATATTTTTCATCATCCTCAGTCCTAAATGATGATATTACTGAATATCTTTGGCCCGTATTGCAAAGATGTATGATTACCTGATGAATATCTTTGGCCTGTAGTGCAAAGATGAACATGTGTTGAGATGAACATGACCGACTGGTGATACAAATGAATATCTTTGGCCTGTAGTGCAAAGATGAATATTTGGTTAAAGATGATTACTAATTGATGTTACAGGGAAAAAATATTGATGATGGACTTTTAAATCTTAGAAGATAGTAGAATTCATTCTCTACTTGACTCTTCTAATGGTTTACTATTTCTGCTGCAGTTGTTGATCTAAAACTTGTTGTCGATTATATTCTATCAGATTTTTTCCTGTTGAATACTAATGATAATTTGTTGTATATTATCTTAGTCATAATATTCTTTACTGGGCTAGTTGAGCTCACCCTTTTTCTTTTTATTCTATTTTTCTTCTTAGGAGGTGAGAACATAGCAGGATCTAGTCGGGGTATGGAGTGATGGTTCTAGAAAGATGTATTAGTGGTCCTCACTATTTCTATAAAATAGTGTTTGAATAATTGTAACGAGGACTTATTTGAGTGTGGATATTGTCTAGAAGACAATATTTGTATTTAAACTCACAGTATGTGTTGTCGTATTTTGCACGACAATTGTATTATTGAAGTTGTAGTTTACTTTTTGTACCATATATTTGAAAAACTCAGAATGGGTGTTGTATACCTATTTTGGGGGCGTCACAATATTCCTTAGAAAGAAGTAAGTCGTAGAATGCAACACTAAATGATGAGTATGTTGAATAAGTGAGAAAAGAGATTTTGAAGTGAGAATGATATGAATTATCAAAGAATAATGTGAAACTTTTAATAGAAAAGTTAATAATTGTAGAATGATCTTTGTGGAAAGAAAGTGGTTATAGAAACCAATGAATGAATGAAGTAGTGACGTAAAATCTACTTTGATAGAATGAATGAATAAAAATTAATAAATAAAATTTCGAGGACGAAATTCTTAGAAGAAAGGGTGAATATAATATCCCGAGTGTTGATGTTAACGATCCTTAGAAAAGGAAATGAATGAGTTAAAAGATTTATAATACTCAGAATATAATTGAGTTCAAGTTAAAGTTATGAAATGAAATCTAGAATTTGTTGAAGTAATGAATGCAGTAGGAAATATAAAACCTATATTTAGATAAAATGATGAAAGATTACTCTGAGTTATTTGTTTAATTTGTCTTCGATTCTGGGGACAGAATCTTTGTAAGTAGGGAAGATTGTAACGAATGAGTGGTTTTAGTTGTGATTCTAAGGACATAATCCTTGTAAGGAGGGAATGATGTAACAATCTAATTTTTTATTATAATATTTAAATATTTATTGAATTATATAAATATTTAATGGATGTGTTTATCGTTGAATAATTATTTGTTTAATTGATTTGATGTGATTTAATTATTTATTTGTTTAATAAATAATTAATGAGTTAGTATTCTAATTTAATTTAATAATTAAGTTAGAGAGTTATAATGATTAAATAAATTATTATATTATGCAATGAATTGTTATTAGAATTAATTAAATTAAGTATGAAAATTTAATTAGATAGAAGTGTGACAAATAATTATATTATAAGTGGTTATTAAAATAAATTAAAGTAGTTTTAATTTATTTTGCAAATAAAGCTTAAATATATTAAGTCTTTAGTTTTAAATTATTTTGCCAAACAAAGCCCTATGGCTTTTGGTTTTTAAATTTTGAATTTTTATAAATAATATATAATAAAATATATTTATAATGGATATACGCTTATTATTTTGGTAGCTGATAATAGTTGTGGTGATTATTAATGCCATATCAGTTTTTAGTTTACGCATAATTGTTATCAATTTAGTTTTACATACAGTGTGTTTTGGCTTAAGACTAAGATAGGAAAAAGAAAAGAAAAGTAAGAGACCAAATAGTTTTGAAAGAAATTGTCAGAGGTCTTAGAGAGAGAAACAAGAGAAAATTATGTATTCTTCGAACTATTATCAGTGATTAAGCAAAGATTGTCTGAGCAATAAAAAGGTATGTTTATACTCTTAACAAATATGTTTTATAGTATAATTATTTAGCCTCTGTGTTTCATGAAACTCAACTTCATTGTATATAAGTTTTACAAAGGTTGTCTGTAAACTATGTTTTACTAAATGATTATGAAATCATGTGTTCTGGTAATAACTAACATTTATATATGCATATATGTGTGGTATGCTAAATTACGTTCATAGAGAAAGAGAAATTAGTTTTTACAGTAAACATTCATGTATGAAAGTGGTTTGTAGAAATATCAAAATTAGTATATGTTAATTGTGAAGTTATGAAATTGAAGTGTGATTATGTTAATTGGGTATGAAATTCAGAGAATCATAGTCTCAAGGAATCAAATTAGTGTATAAATTTTGATTACCATGTTCACTGTGTAAACAAACATCGATAATGGAGTTTTGGTTTTTAAAACAGTGCGTACAATGATTTAAGTTTCTAAAATTATTGTTTCAGTAGTTTAAATTAGTATATACATGTTGGGTAATGTGTATATGTATAATTGGCTTAGGTTATACATGTTAATTAGTGTTAGAAATCAAGTTATTGACAGAAATTTAGATGTTCTATTCTTCGTGGGTTGCGTTCTGCAAGTTTCGGCGCCCCAGAACCAAAAATAGCGCCCCAACGCCAAAAATGGCGCCCCAGCGCCAAAAATGGAGCCCCAGCGCCAGAAATATGCACCGCGACGCTGAAATTCGCGCCCCAGCGCCAATTTCGCGCTCCAGCGCCACTAGTTAGCTTAGTCCTCACTCCCCAGCGCCAGATTTGTAGTCTGACTCGGTCAATTTTGACCTCCTGTAGTAAAATGGCCATAACTTTCTCATACGAACTCCGATTGAGTTGATTCAAGATGATCCGGAACGAGGACGAGTAGGCCTACAACTTTCGTTCCAAAAGTTTTTTAATTTGAGGTTTGTAACAGTAGTCAAAATGGTCATCTTTAGGACTGTTATGTTTTCTAGGGCAATCGGAGGGCGTCGGGCATGCACATATGCATGTGTAGTCCTCCTGACCATAAAAGATGATGTCCTAAGTTTTAATACATGAATATTTGTAATTATAATGATGCTTAACATTAATACATGATGTATTAGATGAGTTATAGAAGCATAGTAAGCATACACAAGAGAGGCAAATCGGGCGTGTGACGAATGAACGTCGAAACGCCGTGCCAAGTGTTAACGAACTTAAAAAGTGTTTCAATTCAATTGAAATGAATATTATAGGATATGAAATGAGTTTAATATAAAACCAATAAGTAGTCTTAGCAAAACTTAAACACTTGAATGAACTTCGAGTTTGACTAAGAAGAAATATAGTGAGTTATAAGTCTAAAGTTTACACAATCTAATTGAACATTGTGTGCTAATTAATAGGAAAGATTATGAGATGTGGAGTAGAGTTTACATTACAATTACTATGTGTTATTATGTGACTAATAGTTGATGTGTATGATTATATAATTGTGAAGGGCACGTGAAGTGCAGATAACTGTAAGCTGTTAAACTGTTATTGGTAAACAACGATCAAGGCAAGTCTTTCGGTTCCTATTTTCTACGTGGACTTGATGAACTGTTTTAAATTACATGATATGCTATACATGTTGAAATCTTGAAATGTTAAAGTCAATTTATGACTGTATTGTTTTGGTTAAATAAGGAGGATTGAGTAAGGAACTCAATCTTTATATTTGCTATGTGAATTAAAAGCATGTATGCCATGTTACTTTAATTATTATGATATGTATGTTTAGCATGTTATTATGTGCTATGTGATGCATGAAAACTGTTAGACTTTGCTGGGCTGTCGAGCTCACCCTTGCAAATAACCATTTTTGCAGGTCAAGATTTTAAGGTAAAGATATGTGCTAAGTGAGTTATAGAGATCTATATTCACGAAGATTACTTATGTTTTATGAGAAATGTATTTCATATTTTGAATGTAAAATGTTGTTGAATTGTAAGTTGAGTTATCCAATGTATATGGATATTTAGTTATGATGTAAGACTTTGTATAGTCATTTTGTTGTAACGATTCATGATATAAGATTGAATCAAAGAGATGTAATGTAAAGGTTGCGATTCAGGGCAAGAAAGAAGGAACTGTATAAGCGTTTTAAATATTCCGCAAATTTTAGTGTTTTTAATATCGAATAATGATGTAAAATTAGATATTTAATGTATGGTTAACGACCAAAGTTGAGATTTAACTTGTATGGATTTTGGGGTTGTTACAGTAGATATTAAAGGTCACATGCTGTCGGTGGATTTAATTACAATTTGACTTGGAAAAAATCTGAGATTATCCTAAGATCGGTTTAGTTGTTGTACCATGGGTCAAGAATTGATTGTCAATGGAAGTGTGTAAACCTTTTGACTTCGAGGAAGTCAAAGGTAGTATTTTATTTTTCGATAGCAGGTTGGTTAGACGATCGAGTTGTCTAGCGATGATGCAAGCTAAGAGGTTGTTAAGAAAAGTGTGTGGGAAACGCAAAGTTTTCAAAATAGGAATTTGGATAAAGTGTGAGCAATTTCTAAGTTACGTAATTAAAAAAAAATTAGTACAAAGAAGGATATCAAATTCAAGATTGATACCGAAGGGTTGTTGAAATTTGAATAAAGGAACTAGGTCCCGCCAGTATCGGGAGTTGAAGATGTAGGTTTTAATTAAACTCATAGTTATAGATATTTGATTCAAGTAGGGAGCACGAAAATGAATCAAGACCTTCGATGATACTTTTGATGGTAAAATATAAAGTGAGAGGTTGATAAGTGTGCTACAAAGAACTTAACATGTCAAAAATCAAAGCAGAATATCAGAAGCCAATTAGTTTGTTACAACTATTGAAGTGGACATGGCGATAGATTTCGTGGTAGTTCAAAAGCAGCATATTCTTTCCGATCAAAATTAGATTTTATTTGGGTTAGTTGGCAAAGTTATATGCCAAAGGAATTGTTTCAAGGCACAGTGTTTCAATATCAATCATGTCGAATCGAGATTCACGATTCACATCGAATTTTCAGAAAAGTTTGCAAGAGCGTGTGGAACCGTAGTTAGAAATGAGTACGTTATGTCATCTACAAATCGATTGGCAAACTAAAAGGACAATCCAGACATCGGAAGGCATGCTAAGCGCTTGTGTTATGGATTTCAAGAAGAATTAGAACGACCATTTACTTTTAGTTGAGTTCATCACGAAAAACATTAGTGTACCATATAGTAGATTGCAGAAATCGTCAAGTAATAAAAGCAAGATTATTAGTTACTCAAGACAAACAGATGAAATATGTGGACCAACATTATCAAAAGTGAGAATTTATAGTAGATAGCTTAGTTTTTTTAGAACATCTCACTTGAAGAGAAAGATAAATTTAGTAGAAAGGAAAAGCTGAGTCTGAGGTTCTTATTTTTACATGTTGCGAGCATGGAATAGATGGTGTATGAGGTAGCCTTTCCTCTACTGTGACACCCCCAAAATAAGTATACATCACCCATTCTGAGTCGCCAAATACATGGTACATAATACAAATACAACTTAAATATACAGCATGAGCTGTGAGTTTTAATACAAATATTGTCTTCTAGACAGTATTCAAACTCAAAATAAGTCCTCAGTACATTTATTATCACACTATTTCACAGAATAGTGAGGACTACTAATGCAAACATCTGGACCGTCACTCTGTTCCCTGACTAGTCCAAGCTATATTCTTATATCCTGAAGAGAACAATGTAAGCAAAGAGTGAGCTCAACTACCCCAGTAAGAAATATTATGACTAAGATAATGCAGAATAAATTATCGTTAGCCTTCAACAGTGTTAAACTGATAAAATACAATAGACATCAAGTTTAACTGCAGCAGAACAAACAATCCATTAGAAGAGTCAAGTAGAGCATGATATCTACTATTTTCTATGATTTAAAAGAATTTATCATCAATTTTATCACTGAGACTCAGATTAATAAATAATCCGCATCATCGAATCACCCTTGCACTATGGCCAATGATATTTACTAGTATTACGACCACAAATTATTCATGCACTACGGGCCAAGGATATTCGTGTTTTCATTAATGGTCATGATCATGCCAACAGCTGTCCATCAATGCACTACGGGCCAATGATGACTTTTACCACATCATTTGTAATATTACGGTCATGATTATACCAAATAATCCATGGTTATAATCATACCAAGTCCATCTATGCACTACAGGTCAAAGATGACTTTCATAACAGTATAAGCATGAGGATAATGACAATGATATAAGAATTCAATTAAATGAAAGTAAAGGATAAATTTTTAAATATTTATAATTTAATTTATCCAGAATTCAATAATGTCCAAATTGTCAACATAATACTGCTTTGTGGAGTAAAATTCAAGAATAATATTGTATCAAAAATGATTTGGACCGAAAAAAAATCAATTTTTGTCATGAATAGTACCCTAGGTGAATAGTAACCAAGTGAATAGTACCCCGTGAATAGTATTTCGGCATGAAAAAAATTAAAACTTATCAATAATGCTCAGAATAATATTTCCATAAAAAGATACTCGATGAAGCGCAAATATCAAGGATATTCTACTAATTTCATGGAGTATAGAAGCCAAAACTTTAATAAAATGAGTGTAGAATTCAAAATCTGAAACGAAATAATATTACTTACATACAACAGAGTATGGAAGAAAACACTAGTGCTACAAAGTTTACTAGTGCTTAAACTCAATCCTTCACACTGCAAACCAGAGTGTTTGTCAATCACAAAGACTGAAAACACCCTCCTTACGTACACTAAGTGGCCAGCCTATTGTACCACTACGTTGGGCCGTAACGTAGTGTTTTGTAACGACTATATGCGTTACGCTCGGAACCATTGTCCCCGAAAATAAGTCCCCTTATTCACCTCAGCTTTTCAACATCTGAATCCACACCAAAATAATTTGGTTTGGCATAATTTTTCAATAAACGCTTGAATTTTATGAACATCTTTCAATAATCGTCTAGCTAAATCAAATAAGGTAGACTTCTACAACAATTCGAATATCAATCGAAATATATATATATATATATATATATATATATATATATATATATATATCTCATATCTTAAAGAAGCCTCAAAAATCTTTTTATGGCGTCACGATTATGACGTTGTCATACTACATCTCACCATAGTGGGCTGATGATCATATGATCACATCCAACACCAGGTTCCACTGAATTGATGACTCCACCGTTTATCATATCACCTGATATATATAATTAAAATATATTTTAAAAATTTAAAAATCATTTTTTTTCTAGCCGAAACAAACATCACAGATACATGAAAAATAGCACTGTTTTAAAAATTCTTTGGTTCACTAGTGTGATCCAACATTTTTCAAAAATTAAAAGTACAACCATCGGCATGAAGTTAATAAATTTCAAAAATCTAGCAAAGCTAGAAGATTTGAAAAACCTATGCCTCCACTTTCTATACTGATCCATTGCTTAATAGGTCTATCTAATCCTATCATCCTCAATACTCCATTCACACTTAATTATACCCCAGTTCATCAAACTTACTGCACATTGGAAGTTCAAAAACTTGCCACAATAATATGAGTTTAAGAACTTATCCTAGTCAGACAATAGGCGTCCATTCGCTGAGGGGTTCCAAACATGCCATATTATTATGTGTAACGAACATACCATATGCATTAGTTTTAAGAACCACGCCTAATCCTAATAATATCTGACTAATCTTAATAGTTTCTAACTATCAAATATACATATGAGAAAAGAATCACCTTTTCGCCACATATACATTGATAGATCGATACCAACATTCCAATGATTATCAATGTGATAAACTGAGTGCAAGCACAAAACCCTCGCTCATACAAAGATTTGTTCAACTTAGCCATCACATGAATCCTCAATTGAAATCCCACCTAACTCTATCTTGCTTATAACTTGCTCTTTGCTCGATACGAAATCCTCGTATCACATCATCTATAACTCCTCATGAGTTATCTCGTACTATTTCATAACACATCATCTTCATAGCATCAAGCTATAATTATTCAAACATTACAGACCATCTTTTCTTTATAACTTAAACAGATCACGTCGTGATCTTATTCTATAATCATCTCTCTCAAAATTCTTTTCTTAACTAATGATCGTTTTGTTTTACGATCCTCTTTCTTTCCCTTTTATTTATGACATTATTCATTATCTTGGCTATTGGAGTTAGGTAACTCCCATTTCTTATCTACATATCTTTTCAAGATCCTTCTTTGAATTTTCTTATCTATAGAACAATTCTTCTATTAAGAATTTCTAACTTCATTTACATTGTTCAACATTTCATTCGAGTTCCACATTTTCATCATGTGTATCCATTTTCTATAATTGGTACACATCGAGTCTCTAACAGTTTCAATATGGTACACTTGGTGGTTTCCCACAAACAACCAACAAATTAGGTTTGGAGTTACTAGTTCGTATATACCTCCGCTCTATTAAGGAATCGTTTAGCCCAGATACCATACATTAACTACTAAAGAGTACAACTGTGCCATACTTAACTATGACTTTTTTTATTGTTAACTTCCTTACCAATCTCTTCTTATAGACATTGTCTATTTATTATCACCTTATATTCTTATTATTGGAGTTGGGTAACCCCATAACTCTGCGAGATTCTTCTTTGAATCCTCTCACGCATGTTTTAATCTCTTCTTTATAAATTTTCTTAAATTGTTTCTTTTGTTCAAACTCTATCTGAGCTTATTCTTTCATTATCCTCATATCTCTCTTCTCTAAGGTTATAGCATACGGTACTCTTACCTAAGGTTTATAACCTACAGCTTTGATACCAACTGTAACGACCCCAAAATTCAAACCATTTAATTCTCGACTTCGGTCGTTAACAATACATTCAACCTCTAATTTTACATCATTAATTGATAATACAACCATTGAAATTTGCGAAATAATTAAAATTTTCTATTGCAAACTATCCTCGTTCCCAAAACCTTCAACCTTTACATCTAAATATCTTAGAATCAATTTAATATTACAATAGTTTACATCACTAAACGATATTATAATTCAACATTAATACATCATTCGGAACCTTAAACATGGCTCCAATAATACTAACACAACCAAAGTGTATAAATTTTAAAGTATCACATTTGATTCATGTCTTTCAAGTAACACATAACTTTACCTCGAAATCTTGACCTGTAAAAATGGTTATTTGCAGGGTTGAGCTCGGCAACCCAGCCAAATCTAACATTTTTCATGCAACACGTAGCATATAATAACATGCTCAACATATATCTCTTAAATATTGGACTATCATAACATACAGGCTATAGTTCACATAATAAGTATAAAGGCTGAGTTCCTTACTCAATCAACATACTTTACTAAATCAACGTAGTCATAAGTTGACTTTAACATTTCATGCTTTCAACATAAATATAACACATCATATTATTTGCAATAAAGACTTAAAACAATCAAATTAATATAGCAAATAGGAACTGAAAGACTTGCCTTGATCGTAGATTACCAATTACCGAAAATAGCTTAAATGCTTTGCGTACATCCTACAACAGTTCAAAGTTCATATTCACATGCATTAGTTATACATATAACGACACCACAATGATTCTTAGTCTTAATATTTTATAACTTGCGTCTTCTTGAAATTTAATACATATTTTCAGGTGTTTACTCCTTTTCGTATGACACTTATCATTACATAATCCCATTTTGTGTTTCTTTATACTTCTTTTGAAACCGACACTTAACGTTCATTAAAGTCGTCATAGATTCTATTACCATATATTAGATGTCTTACACTTGTTAGCAACAACTAGGTTATTTAACCTCCGCCTTATATCTCGTTACACTTCTCCTACTATTGACAATTAAGTTTTCTATCATATATTAAATTAACTAATCAAGTTATCATTCAAATCGTTCTTTCAACTTATATCTCTATATAAACCAACATAAACCTTATCACTAATCTTTAACTTTTGAAAACATCACATTTGGTTTCATTACATAACTTACTCAAGTGACAACTAAAATCTCCATATTTTGATATTATATCATACTACAATCTGTTATTATAGTCCACATTATGTCTTAAAACATCATTATCATGCTTGCCAAACTAGATTAAGTCCATTAGTCATGTCCTACAAATACTCAGACTTCATTGTCTCACACCAGGGTATGGCGCAGCTGCGCCATACTTAAGCCTGGGACCGGCGCAGCTGCGCCGTTTCTGGACTTGGCACCGGCGCAACTGAGCCAATGCACAGACAGAACCAGAAAGGTTGTGAATAGTAGCTGGCTTTAGCCCAACTAACACAAATTTCACCCACCAAACAGTGATATTAACACATACAATTGGTATAAAACTATTACAAACATGTTTGCCAACATATTCAACCAATTAGAACAATTTAGCAACAACTTAAGCTAGTTTAATTTCTTAAATTCCATGTTTTCATACAAAAACACCATTTTTGACATCCTTTACGAAAATCATCACTGTAATCTCAATTTTATACCAAATTTCTTCGTTCAAACTACGTTCTCTTCGTTTCTTAACGAACTAGCATAAACAAGACTAAATTTACAGTTTAGCATACGAATTGACCATCAAAATTGGTACTTACATAAACCATTTGAGAAAATATTCATAAAACATACGTTGTCATTACTTTTCTACTTTTAACTGTAATGAACATACAAATTCCTTGTTTACATACAACTCTAGCATTACAATTATATACAAATGCGATAATACAGTCATATAGTAATAATTCAAAAAATATGGAATTCACAGAGTTTGAAGCTTCATATCATAAACTCATCTATATATATATAATATGGAGAATTACCTTCAATTAGCTTGCACAACGTTGCTAAACATAGAATTTTGCTTTGGAAAACTCAAGAATTCTCTCTCAATTTTCTCTCAATTCTCTGTAAATCTTCTTCTCAGACTCTTCTTAGCTTAAGCCAAATACCAAGTCACGTAGACTAACTAACACTTAAGCGCAAAGATAAAAATTGATAAACCCTTAATACGTCTACTAATTGTAATATCAGTTACAAACAAACGTATATAATATAAATATATTATATTTATTAATTTAATTTATTTTATTTAGATTATTTAAATTAAAAAAATTAAAAATCCAAAAGTCATAAGGCTTTGTTTGGCAAAACCCTTTAAAATTTAAAGGCTTAATATATTTAAGCCTTGTTTGGCAAAAGTAAATTAAACTCTATTAATTTATTTTAATAAACAATTTAGTTTATAATTTATAATCAAATATTATTTATTTGGATTTCCATATCTAACATTAATCAAATAAATTAATTACACATACTATATTTAAAATAAATATTTCACTTAAACAAATATCACAAAATTATAATCTCATTATAATTTTTATATTTAATAACTTATCATACCATCTTGAATTATTAAATTAAAACAACAATATAACATCTCATATTATATTACAACTCTCTAAATTATAAATTAATTTAATTTATAATATTATCTAATCATAAATATTTACTAATAATAACCACATCAATAAAATATTTATTTCATTTAATAAATATTTTAAATTATAATTACTAAAATCTTGGATTGTCACATTCTTCCCTCCTTACAAAGATTCTGTCCCTCCTTACAAAGATTCTGTCCCAAGAATCGAAAGTACAGATTAAATAAATAACTAAGGGTACTATTAAACCTCACTTTTCCAATATATGAATATATATTTCTCTTCACACCAGATCACATATTTCAAAATATACAGCACATACATATACATACTCAAACTCAAAACATCTCGTAATAAGAATTTTAAATTATTAAATTTCTATTTTAATAACTTATAAAAATTCAGGTTGTCACATCCTTCCCTCCTTATAAGGATTCCGTTCTCGGAATCACCGAAACCCTACCTTACTCAGGTTTTCACCAAATGTAAGACCCCAAATTATTAATAAATGAAATTTAATTTCCTCTATTTATCATTTTGAAATAGTAAGGGTTGATTTGATTAATGTGGTTAGTTATGGGTGAAATGCGCAAATATTTTAAATAAGCAAGTGGTTATAAAATATTCATTGTTGTCGGAGAATATTCGTACGACGGCACAGTCTTTTGTGGGCCCCATAACGGAAAGCGATTGGATGAAGAAAACGACAAAAATAAGTTGTTTATAAATAACGACGTAGTTATTACCGTTAATACTGTTGGAATACCCCGGTGGTTAAAACGCAGTAATACGCGTTGTTGCACAGTAGCACATGGTATTGCACCAATTATTGATTCTTACGCAAGAAGGCAGTACTCAATAATTATTACAGTAATTACTGTTCAATATTGTATTTTATTGATTCAATAATTGCTGCGTTGATATTTTATATTACTGTTGTTTTAATAATTGTCACTACACAGTATTTTCTATTATCGGAACAATAATTCATATTATCTGAATAATATTATTAGATAACATTATTGGCAATGTCTAGAAAGTTCTGTCTAAGGAGAGGTTTGGTCATCTAATTTCGCGCCAGTAAGGAGATATCCTTATTGGAAAGCCCCCTCTTTCCTAGGAACGACCTGGTTGCCAGTACTGTGGTTCTGTAATATTATTTATGTATAATTAATTATTAATTTATATGATGAGGAAAATATTGATTTTATGTGGATATAGATGGAAAAATTTTTAATGTGACAATTGTTGAAAATTAATATTTTATCTTTTTTTGATAAAATAATTCATTTAAATATATTATTTTAATAATATATTGATGATGATATTTTTACAATGAATGTTGGATATATGAGTATATGAGGAGGAAGAGTATTTTTGTGGCATTAAATGATTAACACATGTTTTGTGTGTTGATGGACACAATTCTTGACCGAAAATTTATTATTGACTGTAAAATCGCCGTTTGTGGATTTCGGTCAATTTCTGTTTGGAATTTGGAAAAACTTTCTTCTGCAAAGTTGTAGAGAATTGAATTTCCTATAAAAACTTGCAAGATTCGAATTTTCTGATAAAAGGACTATTTATTATGAATTATTGAAGTTTTGAAGTTCTGAAATAATTTATTTTTGGAGTTTAAAATGTTTTTTTTAAGAAAAACATTTTTTGTTGCAATTGAGTGGCTCACATATGTTATACATGATCTGAAATCAGATTTCTTAGGTGGGCTTGACAATTTTGTAAATATAATATTATTATATTCAATTTTCTGCTTTGGTGTTCTAAGTATTTTCCTATAAATAGGGTGCTTAGGTTAGAATTGAAAATCACACCAGAAACACAAGTTTCTCTCTCTTTCTCTCTCTGTATCGAGCGTATTCTTGTGAGTATTTGAAACTTTGAGTGTTGCTATACGGTGCAAGTTTCCTTCAGCACTATATCTAGTATTCCAGTCAGAAGTACCGTATTTCCGAGGTAAGGGATGTTATTTCTTCTTAAATGATATTATTTTCTTCAATATCATTATGCCGAAGTATTGTTCCAAACTTTTTATCAAATTTGGAACTTTTCATGTCGGGATTACTATTCATGAGTTACTATTCATGAGTTACTATTCACGAGTTACTATTCACCGAAAAATAAAATTTTCTTCTTTTCGTCCAAAATATCTATTCTGGATACTAGCTTTGATTGTATCCATGTTTTGATCATTCTTGAATTTCACTCCACTATGATTATTTATGAGGTATTTTTGGACATGGAATAGCTGAAATACGAATCCTTAATATTTATTATTTTGTTTCACTGGATTCGTTTCCTTTAAAATATTTTTCATCATCCTCAGTCCTAAATGATGATGTTACTGAATATCTTTGGCCTGTAGTGCAAAGATTGATGATTTTATGATGAATATCTTTGGCCCGTAGTGCAAAGATGAACAGGTGTTGAGGTGAACATGACCAACTGATGAATATCTTTGGCCTGTAGTGCAAAGATGACTATTTGATTCAAGATATTTATTGATTGATGTTACAGGGATAAAATGTTGATGATGGGCTTTTAAATTCATAGATAATCGTAGATTTCATTCTCTACGTAACTTCTCTATGAATTATTATTTTCCGCTGCGAATATTGATTGAAAACTTGTTGTCTATTGTATTCTATTAAATTTTTCCCTGTTGAAGACTAACGATAATTTGTTGTATATTATCTTAGTCATAATATTCTTTACTGGGCTAGTTGAGCTCACCCTTTTCCTTGTTGTTCCATTTTTCTTCTCAGGAGGCGAGAATGTAGCGAGTACTAGTCGGGGTGTGGAATGATGGTTCAAGACAGTTGTTTTAGTAGTCCTCACTATTTTGTAAAATAGTGTATCAATAAGTATAGTGAGTTCTTAATTGAGTATGAATACTGTCTAGATGACAATATTTGTATTTAAACTCACAGTATATGTGTTTTCGTATTTTGCACGACAATTGTAATAATAAAGTTGTAGTTATTTTCTGTACCATGTATTTGGCGACTCAGAATGGGTTGGGTGGAATGGACCTATTTTAGGGGCGTCACAGTTGGTATCAGACCTTAGGGATATGATCTCTAGAGGAGATCGGGGAATAGAACTAGGAGGGGAGAGACGAGTAAATCCTTCGCTAGTGTGTCCTACCTAAGCTTATTTGTTGGTCGGTCATTATATAGGGTATTATGTGATTTGTTAATTTGTTTAATTAACCCTTGTTTTATGGCAGTATTTGAGAATGTCGACTGAGAATGTTAACAGTGGAGTAAATGAGATCGTGGAAACACCTCTAATCACCAACCAGGATAATGTGATGTCAGGCGAAGAAGGAATTAGAGATATCCACGTGGTGAGTGAAGAATTGATAGTTGCACCCGAGATAGTCGCAAAAATAATAGCCGAGAGTGAGGAAGAAGAGGAAGAAGAGGTACCTGAGGAGAGTTTATTAGAGGTATTATATGATCAAAATGTAGAATTAAAAAATCGTATTCATGAGTTAGAAGAGCAGGCTGAAGAACGACAGGCGGTCGTGGAGCAAAAGGATGCAACAATTCAAGCTTGTGTTACCCGATATGTGATGCTTGAACAGAAGCACTCTTTGGCAGAGTATAAGATGATAAAGCTAGAATCTAAGCTGAAAGAAGCAATAACGGAACGAGTGAGAATGAGTGATGCATGGGAAAAAACCGCACGACGCGTTGATATTGTGGAAAGAGATGCCCGATCTAATAAGAGAAGATTTAACGATAACGGGAAGACATCGGCAACATCACCAACACCAACAACAAATTCTAGGGGGGAGAACGACCACCAGTTAGATGCTACAGATGCAGAGATGAGGGACATATAAGATCAAATTGTTCAAAGCCTTCCAAGGTATGTTTTAGTTGTGGAAAAGACGGTCACATAGCTCGATTTTGTCCTGTAGCGAAATAAAGTCCAGCTGGGACGGCGGCACCAAAGGTGGATACAGACAAAATAAAATCGATGGTTCCTGGAAGAGCGTTTTTCGTGACTGGTCAGAATGCGAGGAACCCGAACGAAGTTAGCACGGGTTAGTTAATTATAAATTCTTGCGAAGTTTATACCTTATTAGATACCGGTTCTACCCATTCTTTTATCTCTCTTGCTTGCGTTCAACGTTTAAAATTGACTCCGGAGAAAATTAGACTTTGACTTATCTGTTGAAACTCCGTTAGGATAAACTTTCGTTACATCCACTGTTTATAAATCTTGTTTGATTCAAGTTGGCACCATCACATTACATGTTGATCTTATCTCTTTAAAGATACTTGCTTTTGATGTAATTTTAGGAATTGATTGGTTAACTACTCATCATGCCAAAATTGATTGCTTTCGTAAGGTTGTTAGTTTTCATATTCCTAAGCAACCTGTTATTCAAATTCAAGCAACCAAACTATTGAAGTCAAACTCTTTCATATCAAACCGTAAAGTCATTCGTTTATTGAAAAACGGATGTCAAGCTTTCTTAGCCCATGTCATGGACTTGAACAAAAATACGTCATATTTGAGTGATATTTCTGTTGTTTGTTTCCTGACGTATTTCCTGAAGAATTTCTTGGCTTACTCCCAAAGCGTGATATTGAATTTTGTATCGACTTTGAACCCGGTACAAAACCCATTTCTAAAATCTCATATTGAATGGCTCCTATTGAACTTCAGGAGTTAAAAACATAACTGTAGAAGTTTGTACCCGAGCCTCTATCTGGTGACTTCTTTTGTGGAATGCACTGAAGCCAAACTCTCCGTAGGGGACGCCATATTCGTGCGGTAGTAAACTGATAGGTGTCATTGTGACGTGCTATCCAAGATTGGGATATGAGTCACAGTTGAGAGCAACCTAAGTCAGTAATCGAAATACATAGCTTTCTAGGCTTAGCTGGTTATTATCGGAGATTTGTAAAAGGATTTTCTCGAATCGCTACTCCGTTAACTCAGCTGACTCGAAAAGATACAAACTTCGAATGGACCGAGAAATGCGAGAAGAGCTTCCAAGAATTCAACATGCGACACCGACGTTGGCTCGAGTTGTTGAAAGATTTCGATCACACCATCCAATACTATCCTAGAAAAGTAAACGTGGTAGCTGACGCATTGATTGTATGCGAGTACGAGTGCGATATTGTTGAACACAAAGACCTATTTTGTATAATTTATAAATGATAGAGATAGAGTTAATGACTCTAGGGATCCACGTGATGATATACGAGTAAAATCGACTTTACTCGATAACGTTAAAGCCACTCAAGCTACAGACCTGGAGCTGATGAATATAAAGAAGAAGGTGCAAGAATGTGTTATTCTAGAAGTAAGAGTCGATGAAGAGAAGAAAGCTCAAGCCTTCGATTTATTTAAAATCCTCGATCGAGTAGGAACTGTGGCCTATAGACTCGCCTTAACGCTAAGTATGTCATGTGTTCATAACGTTATTTACGTATCGATGTTACGTAAATATGTGGACGACCCGAACCACGTTATTGAGTTAGAACCAAACGAGATAGCTGAAGACTTAACGTACGAAGAGGTACCTGTCAAGATCTTGGATAGGAAGGAGCATGTCCTACGCACGAAGGTCTTACCACAAGTTAAAGTTTTGTGGAGAAACCATGCTATTGAGGAAATGACCTGAGAGTTGGAAACGGAAATGAAAGCGAGGTATCCCATCTTTTCGAAACACCAGGTACGTATGTCAATTTCGAGGATGAAATTTCATAAGGAGGGGAGGTTGTAAGACCCCAAATTATTAATAAATGAAATTAAATTTCCTCTATTTATTATTTTGAAATAGTAAGGGTTGATTTGATTAATGTGATTAGTTATGGGTGAAATGCGCAAATATTTTAAATAAGCAAGTGGTTATAAAATATTCATTGTTGTCGGAGAATATTCGTACGACGGCGCAGTCTTTTGTGGGCCCCATAACGGAAAGCGATTGGATGAAGAAAACGACAAAAATAAGTTGTTTATAAATAGCGACGTAGTTATTACCGTTAATACTGTTGGAATACCCGGTGGTTAAAACGCAGTAATACGCGTTGTTGCACAGTAGCACACGGTATTGCACTAATTATTGATTCTTACGCAAGAAGGCAGTACTCAATAATTGTTACAGTAATTACTGTTCAATATTGTATTTTATTGATTCAATAATTGCTGCGTTGATATTTTATATTACTGTTGTTTTAATAATTGTCACTACACAGTATTTTCTTTTATCGGAACAATAATTCATATTATCTGAATAATATTATTAGATAACATTATTGGCAATGTCTAGAAAGTTCTGTCTAAGGAGAGGTTTGGTCATCTAATTTCGCGCCAGTAAGGAGATATCCTTATTGGAAAGCCACCTCTTTCCTGGGAACGACCTGGTTGCCAGTACTGTGGTTCTGTAATATTATTTATGTATAATTAATTATTAATTTATATGATGAGAAAAATATTGATTTTATGTGGATATAGATGGAGAAAATTTTTAATGTGACAATTGTTGAAAATTAATATTTTATCTTTTTCTGATAAAATAATTCATTTAAATATATTATTTTAATAATATATTGATGATGATATTTTTACAATGAATGTGGGATATATAAGTATATGAGGAGGAAGAGTATTTTTGTGGCATTAAATGATTAACACATGTTTTGTGTGTTGATGGACACAATTCTTGACCGAAAATTTATTATTGACTGTAAAATCGCCCGTTTGTGGATTTCGGTCAATTTCTGTTTGGAATTTGGAAAAACTTTCTTCTGCAAAGTTGTAGAGAATTGAATTTCCTATAAAAACTCGAAGATTCGAATTTTCTGATAAAAGACTATTTATTATGAATTATTGAAGTTTTGAAGTTCTGAAATAATTGATTTTTGGAGTTTAAAATGTTTTTTTTAAGAAAAACATTTTTTGTTGCAATTGAGTGGCTCACATGTGTTATACATGATCTGAAATCAGATTTCTTAGGTGGGCTTGACAATTTTGTAAATATAATATTATTATATTCAATTTTCTGCTTTGGTGTTCTAAGTATTTTCCTATAAATAGGGTGCTTAGGTTAGAATTGAAAATCACACCAGAAACACAAGTTTCTCTCTCTTTCTCTCTCTGTATCGAGCGTATTCTTGTGAGTATTTAATACTTTGAGTGCTGCTATACGGTGCAAGTTTCCTTCAGCACTATATCTAGTATTCCAGTCAGAAGTACAGTATTTCCGAGGTAAGGGATGTTATTTCTTCTTAAATGATATTATTTTCTTCAATATCATTATGCCGAAGTATTGATCCGAACTTTTTATCAAATTTGGAACTTTTCATGTCGGAGTTACTATTCATGAGTTACTATTCATGAGTTACTATTCACGAGTTACTATTCATCGAAAAATGAAATTTTCTTCTTTTCGTCCAAAATATCTATTCTGGATACTAGCTTTGATTGTATCCATGTTTTGATCATTCTTGAATTTCACTCCACTATGATTATTTATGAGGTATTTTTGGACATGGAATAGCTGAAATACGAATCCTTAATATTTATTATTTTGTTTCACTGGATTCGTTTCCTTTAAAATATTTTTCATCATCCTCAGTCCTAAATGATGATGTTACTGAATATCTTTGGCCTGTAGTGCAAAGATTGATGATTTTATGATGAATATCTTTGGCCCGTAGTGCAAAGATGAACAGGTGTTGAGGTGAACATGACCAACTGATGAATATCTTTGGCCTGTAGTGCAAAGATGACTATTTGATTCAAGATATTTATTGATTGATGTTACAGGGATAAAATGTTGATGATGGGCTTTTAAATTCATAGATAATCATAGATTTCATTCTCTACGTAACTTCTCTATGAATTATTATTTTCCGCTGCGAATATTGATTGAAAACTTGTTGTCTATTGTATTCTATTAAATTTTTCCCTGTTGAAGACTAACGATAATTTGTTGTATATTATCTTAGTCATAATATTCTTTACTGGGCTAGTTGAGCTCACCCTTTTCCTTGTTGTTCCATTTTTCTTCTCAGGAGGCGAGAATGTAGCGAGTACTAGTCGGGGTGTGGAATGATGGCTCAAGACAGTTGTTTTAGTAGTCCTCACTATTTTGTAAAATAGTGTATCAATAAGTATAATGAGTTCTTAATTGAGTATGAATACTGTCTAGATGACAATATTTGTATTTAAACTCACAGTATATGTGTTGTCGTATTTTGCACGACAATTGTAATAATAAAGTTGTAGTTATTTTTTGTACCATGTATTTGGCGACTCAAAATGGGTTGGGTGGAATGGACCTATTTTGGGGGCGTCACACCAAATCTCTTTTTAAAATTTATCGTTGAATATTTTCAACATATTACCTTAATATAGGTTTTATATTTCCTAACCCCACCATTCTTGATAAAAAATCTAGTGATTTTTATTTCATAACCTTTTACTTAGACTCAATTTTATTTTGAGTATTATATATTCTTTAACCCATTCATTTCCTTCTCTAAGGATCGTTATCCTAAACACTCGGGATATTACATTCACCCATTCTTCTACGAATTTCGTCCTCGAAATTTTATTTATTAATCCTCATTTATTCAATCTATCAAAATAAATTTTACGTTAATACTTTATTCATTCATTGATTTCTATAACCACTTCTTCCCATAAAGATCTTTCTACAATTATTAAACTTTTCTATTAAATGTTTTACAAATTTCTTTGATATCTCATCCCCTTCTCATTTCAAAATTTCTTTTCTCACTTATTCAATAAATTCATCATTAAGTGTCGCATTCTACGACCTACTTCTTTCTAAGGAATACTTTCCTTTTTCATTTCCATCTCGCAGAATAACAAGAATCTTCCACAATTGTTCAATAATTGGGAAGTAGTATGAATAACTCAGAAATTTAAAAGATTCCAAATCATGCTGAGGGGTCACAAGATCGTGAACTCTATTCTCGGTTTACTAGTACTTCAACTCAATCCTTCACACTGCAAACCAGAGTATTTGTCAATCACAAAGACTGAAAACACCCTCCTTACGTACACTAGGTGGCTAGCTTATTGTACCACTACGTTAGGCCGCAACGTAGTGTTTTGTAACGACTATATGCGTAACGCTCGGAACCATTATCCCAAAAAAAATGTCCCCTTATAGGGTTGTTCACCTCATCTTTTCAACATCTGAATCTGCACCAAAACAATTTGGTTTGGCATAATTTTTCAATAAACGCTTGAATTTCATGAACATCTTTCAATAATCGTCTAGCTGAATTAAATAGCGTAGACTTCTACAACAATTCGAACATCAATCGAAATATACATATACATATATATATATATATATATATATATATATATATATATATATATATATATTCTCATATCTTAAAGAAGCCTCAAAAATCTTTTTATGGCGTCATGATTATGACGTTGTCATACTATATCTCACCATAGTGGACTGACGATCATATGATCACATCCAACACCATGTTTCACTGCATTGATGACTCCATTGTTTATCATATCACCTAATATATATAATTAAAATATATTTTGAAAATTTAAAAATTATTTTTTTTTCTAGCCGAAACAAACAACATAGATACGCGAATAATAGCACTATTTTAAAAATTCTTTGGTTCACTAATGTGATCCAATATTTTTCAAAAATTAAAAGTATAACCATCGGCACGAAGTCAATAAATTTCGAAAATCTAGCAAAACTAGAAGATTTGAAAAACCTATGCCTCCACTTTCTATACTGATCCATTGCTTAATAGGTCTGTCTATTCTTATCATCCTCAATACTCCATTCACACTTAATTATACCCCAGTTCATCAAACTTACCACACATTGGAAGTTCAAGAACTTGCCACAATAATATAAGTTTAAGAACTTAACCTAGTCAGACCATAGGCGTCCATTCGCTGAGGGGTTCCAAACATACCACATTATTATGAGTCACGAACATACCATATACATTAGTTTTAAGAACCGCTCCTAATCCTAATAATATCAGACTAATCTTAATAGTTTCTAAATATCAAATATACATATGAGAAAAGAATCACCTTTTCGCCACATATACATTGATAGCGCGCCACCAACATTCCAATGATTATAAATGTGATAAACTGAGTGCAAGCAAAAACCCTGGCCCATACAAAGATTTGTATAACTCAACCATCACATGAGTCCTCAATTGAAATTCCACCTAACTCTATCTTTCTTATAACTTGCTCTTTGCTCGATATGAATTCCTCGTATCACATCATCTATAACTCCTCGTGAGTTATCTCGTACTATTTCATAGTACATCATCTTCATAGCATCAAGCTATAATTATTCAAACATTACATACCATCTTTCCTTTATAACTTAAACAGATCACGTCATGATCTTATTCTATAATCATCTCTCTCAAAATTCTTTTCTTAACTAATGGTCGTTTTGTTTTATGATCTTCTTTCTTTCCCTTTTATTTACGACATTATTCATTATCTTGGCTATTGGAGTTAGGTAACTCCCATTTCTTATCTACATATCTTTTCAAGATCCTTCTTTGAATTTTCTTATTTATAGAACAATTCTTCTATTAAGAATTTCTAACTTCATTTACATTGCTCAACATTTCATTTGAGTTCCACATTTTCATCATGTGTATCCATTTTCTATACTTGGTACACATCGAGTCTCTAACATTTTTAATATGGTACGCTGAGTGGTTTCCCATAAACAACCAACAAATTAGGTTCCGAGTTGCTAGTTCGTATATACCTCCGCTCTATGAAGTAATCGTTTAGCCCAGATACCATACATCAACTACTAAAGAGTACAACTGTACCATACTTAACTATAACTTTTTTTATTCTTAACTTCCTTACCAATCTCTTCTTATAGACATTGTCTATTTATTATAACCTTACATTCTTATTATTGGAGTTGGGTAACCCCATAACTCTGCGAGATTCTTCTTTGAATCCTCTCACGCATGTTTTAATCACTTCTTTATAAATTTTCTTAAATTGCTTCTTATGTTCAAACTCTATCTGAGCTTATTCTTTCATTAGCCTCACATCTCTCTTCTCTAAGGTTATAGCATACGGTACTCCTACCTAAGGTTTATAACCTACAGCTTTGATACCAACTGTAATGACCCCAAAATTCAAACCATTTAATTCTCGACTTCGGTCGTTAACAATACATTCAACCTCTAATTTTACATCATTAATTGATAATACAACCTTTGAAATTTGCAGAATAATTAAAATTTTCTATTACAAACTATCCTTGTCCCCAAAACCTTCAACCTTTGCATCTAAATATCTCATAATCAATTTAATACTACAATAGTTTACATCGCGAAACGATATTTCAATTCAACATTAATACATCCTTAAACATGGATCAAATAATACTAACACAACAAAGTGTATAAATCTTCAAGTATCACATCTGATTCATGTCTTTCAAGTAACACATAACTTTACCTCAAAATCTTGACCTGCAAAAATGGTTATTTGCAAGGTTGAGCTCGACAGCCCAGCAAAATCTAACAATTTTCATGCAACGCGTAGCATATAATAACATGCTCAACATATATCTCTTAAATATTGGACTATTATAACATACAGGCTGCAGTTCACATAACAAGTATAAAGATTGAGTTCCTTACTCAATCAGCATGCTTTACTCAATCAACGTAGTCATAAGTTGACTTTAACGTTTCATGCTTTCAACATAAATATAACACATCATATTATTTGCAATAAAGACTTAAAATAATCAAATCCATATAGCACATAGGAACTGAAAGACTTGCCTTGATCGTAGATTACCAATTATCAAAAACAGCTTAAATGCTTTGTGTACATCCTACAACAGTTCAAAGGTTCATATTCACATGCATTAGTTATACATATAACGACACCACAACGACTCTTAGTCTTAATCTTTTATAACTTGCGTCTTCTTGAAACTAAACACATATTTTCAGGTGTTTACTCCGCTTCGTATGACACTTATGATTACATAATCCCATTTTGTGTTTCTTTATACTTCTTTCGAAACCGACACTTAACGTTCATTAAAGTCGTCATAGATTCCATTACCATATATTAGATGTATTACACTTGTTAACAACAACTAGGTTATTTAACCTCCGCCTTATATCTTGTTACACTTCTCTTACCATTGACAATTAAGTCTTCTATCATATATTAAATTAACTAATCAAGTTATCATTCAAATCGTTCTTTCAACTTATATCTCTATATAAACCAACATAAACCTTATCACTAATCTTTAACTTTTGAAAACATCACATTTGGTTTCATTACATAACTTACTCAAGTGATAACTAAAATCTCTATATTTTGATAGTATATCATACTACAATCTGTTATTATAGTCCACATTATGTCTTAAAACACCATTAACATGCTTGCCAAACTAGATTAAGTCCATTAGTCATGTCCTACAAATACGCAGACTTCACAGTCTCACACTAGGGTATGGCGCAGCTGCGCTATACTTAAGCCTGGGACCGGCGCAGCTGCGCCATTTCTGGCCTTGGCACCGGCGCAACTGAGCCAATGCACAGACAGAACCAGAAAGGTTGTGAATAGTAGACGACTTTAGCCCAACTAACACGAATTTCACCCACCAAACAGTGATATTAACACATACAATTGGTATAAAACTATTACAAACATGTTTGCCAACATATTCAACCAATTAGAACAATTTAGCAACAACTTAAGCTAGTTTAATTTCTTAAATTCCATGTTTTCATACAAAAACACCATTTTTGACATCCTTTACGAAAATCATCACTGTAATCTCAATTTTATACCAAATTTCTTCGTTCAAACTACGTTCTCTTCGTTTCTTAGCGAACTAGCATAAACAAGACTAAATTTATAGTTTAGCATACGAATTGACCATCAAAATTGGTACTTACATAAACCATTTGAGAAAATATTCATAAAACATACGCTGTCATTACTTTTCTACTTTTAACTGTAATGAACATACAAATTCCTTGTTTACATACAACTCTAGCATTACAATTATATACAAATGCGATAATACAATCATATAGAAATAATTCAAAAAATATGGAATTCACAGAGTTTGAAGCTTCATGTCATAAACTCATCTATATATATATAATATGGAGAATTACCTTCAATTAGCTTGCACAACGTTGCTAAACATAGAATTTTGCTTTGGAAAACTCAAGAATTCTCTCTCAATTTTCTCTCAATTCTCTGTAAATCTTCTTCTCAGACTCTTCTTAGCTTAAGCCAAATACCAAGTCACGTAGACTAACTAACACTTAAGCACAAAGATAAAAATTGATAAACCCTTAATACGTCTACTAATTGTAATATCAGTTACAAACAAACGTATATAATATAAATATATTATATTTATTAATTTAATTTATTTTATTTAGATTATTTAAATTAAAAAAATTAAAATTCCAAAAGTCATAAGGCTTTGTTTGGCAAAACCCTTTAAAATTTAAAGGCTTAATATATTTAAGCCTTGTTTGGCAAAACTAAATTAAACTCTATTAATTTATTTTAATAAACAATTTAGTTTATAATTTATAATCAAATATTATTTATTTGGATTTCCATATCTAACATTAATCAAATAAATTAATTACACATACTATATTTAAAATAAATATTCCACTTAAACAAATATCACAAAATTATAATCTCATTATAATTTTTATATTTAATAACTTATCATACCATCTTGAATTATTAAATTAAAACAACAATATAACATATCAAGTTACATTACAACTCTGTAAATTATAAATTAATCTACTTTATAATATTATCTAGTCATAAATATTTACTAATAATAACCACATCAATAAAATATTTATTTCATTTAATAAATTTTTTAAATTACAATTACTAAAATTTTGGATTGTCACAGAACTTGAACTATTTTCTACGCTCAAAGTTTTCTTAAACTCTAAAGAAATACGCTCAATATTATAGAAGAAGAATTCTCTGATTCTGGTGTGATTTTCAATTCCAACTAAGCATCCTATTTATAGGAGAACGGAAAAGATACTATTTGAATTTTAGAAATCACGGATGCACAGTAGTATCACGGGCGAAAATTTTCTGATTCACAAGATTTACTGTGCACTGCATAGTAAAATATTATGAAAATAAAATATAATATATTCTATTTATAATGTAAAAAAACAAAACGTATATAATATATATAAATATATAAAAATTCACCCAGCCGCCCACGTCACTTCACATACCCACAAAAATCACATAAGTCAATCAAATTTTTTAAAAGGGTTTCATTTTGGGATGCCATAACAGCCATTAAGTCCTTTGTTACTAGTTAGCAAAAAGAGAATTATACATCACTTATCTTATTCCCACATTTCCCACCCGTGAAAATCCTTTTCTTTCCCCATTTGACAACTTCAAATGCACACACACATGCTTATATATATATATATATATATATATATATATATATATATATATATATTGAATAACTTTCTATCGATTATTTTGAAAAATAGATAAATGGGGGCCCATATAATAAGCAAAATTTACAACAAATACTTCATAAAAATCCCTCAATATTTTTAACAACCTTTATTCATATTATTATAAGTCGCAATATTAACAACCAGATCATTCCCAGGAAAGAGGGGGCTTTCCAATAAGGATTTCTCCCTATTGGCGCGCAATTAGGTGACCAAACCTCTCCTCGACAGAACTTTCTAGACATCGTCAATATTGCAAATAATAATATATATAACTGTATCGTCTCCATTATTGATTTAATAATATAAAATATTGACAATAATTAAATCAAATAACGTGAGATACTATGCAGGAATTACTGTAGCAATAATTGAACAAAACTGAGTGATTTCTCACGTAAGCATCAATAATCAATACCGTGTGCTACTATGCAACCACGCGTATTACTGTACTTTTAACACCGGGTATTTCAACAGTTAACAGTAAAACTTCTGCCGTTATTTTTATAAAAAGATATTTCTGTCGTTTTCTAATTCTGACAATAATTCCGTTGTGGGGTCCACCAATGATTGTGTCGTCGTATGAATATTCCCTGTTAAAATGAATATTTCCCGACCAATTGAATATTATATAACCACTTGCATACTTTGCAAATTTATAAATATTACCCACAACTATAACATTATATTAAATCCACACCATAATATTCAAAAATGATATTTATAGAAAAATTCTTCTTTATTCATAAAAGTTGGGGTCTTACAACCTCCCCTTATAAAATTTTGCCCTCAAAATTAGGGTACATACCTGGTATGTCGAAGAGGTGAGGATACCTTATTTTCATTTCAGATTCTAACTCCCAGGTCATTTCCTCAACATCGTGGTTTCTCCACGAAATTTTGACTTGAGGTATAAACTTGGAGCGTAGAATATGTTCCTTCTTATCCAAAATTTTAACAGGTACCTCTTCATACGTTAAATCTTCCGCTATTTCATTCGGTTCTAACTCAATAATGTGTTTTGGGTCTTTCACATATTTACGTAACATGGATATATGAAAAAAGTTATGAACACGTGACATACTTGGCAGTAAAACGAGTCTATAAGCCACAGTTCCTACTCGTCAAGGATTTCAAATGGGTCAATTAATCGAGGATTGAGTTTTCCTCCCTTTTCAAATCTCGTAACTCCCTTCCACGGAGCAACACGTAACAACACATGTTCTCCAATATTGAATTCCACGTCTTTCGGATGAAGATCATCATAACTCTTTTGTTGATCTTGTGAGGTTTTTAAACGTTGCCGAATCATTTGAATATTTTTTGTAGTCATGCGTACCAATTCAGGTCCCAACAATGTTGCTTCACCCACCTCGTCCCAGCATACTAGAGAACAACACTTTCTTCCATACAACGCCTCAAATGGAGCTATGCCGATACTTGCTTGATAACTATTGTTGTAGGAAAATTCCACTAATGGTAAGAACTTGTCCCAACTTCCTTTGAAGTCAAGGACACTGAGTCTTAATAGATCCTAAAGAGTTTGAATAGTCCTCTCCGACTGTCTTTCCGTTTGAGGATGATACGCCGAACTAAATCGTAAATCCATGCCCATAGATTTTTGCAAACTAACCCAAAATCGTGAAGTGAATATTGGGTCTCGATCAGAAACTATGGATACTGGCATACCATGCAGTCTTCGAATCTCATTTATATATATACGAGCCAGACGTTCAAGTGAATAAGTTTCTCGTATAGGTAAGAAATGAGCTGACTTGGTCAATCTATCAACAATGACCCAAATTGCATCTATGCCTTGAGAAATCTTGGGAAGACCAGTAACGAAATCTATGGTAATGTGCTCCGACTTCCATTCTGGAATTTCAAGTGGTTACAACGGACCTTTTAGCACTTGATGCTCCGCCTTGACACGTTGACAAGTTAAACACATTGAGATAAACTCTGCGATCTCTCTTTTCATATTGCTCCACCAAAATGTATGTCAAAGATCATGATGCATCTTGGTACTTTAGGGATGGATTGCAAACGGTGTGTTGTGCGCCTCCATCATGATTTTATACTTTAAATCAGGGTTGTTAGGAACACAAAGTCTAGAGTTGACTCGTAGTATTCCTTCTTCATCAATTCTTACTTCTGGAATAACACCTTCTTGCACTTTCTTCCTCATACATATTGGCTCCGGGTCTATAGCTTGAGCAGTTTCAACTTTATCGATTAAAGTCAGTTCTACTCGTATATTTTCCATCATCACGTGGGTCCTTGGAGTATTTAACTCTATCTCCATCCTTTGCAAGTCATATAAAATGGGCCTTTGCGTTGACAATATACCACTCGTACCCGCATATGATCTTCTACTCAATGCGTCAGCTACTACGTTTGCTTTTCTAGGATGGTATTGAATAGTATGATTATAATCTTTCAACAGTTGAAGCCAACGTCGTTGCCACATATTGAGTTCCTTTTGGGTGAAGAAATATTTGAGGCTTTTATGATCCGTATAAATCTCCACTTTCTCCCCATACAAGTAATGCCTCCAAATTTTAAGTGCGAAGACAACAACTGCCAACTCTAGATCATGAGTAGGATAATGCCTCTCATATTCTTTGAGTTGTCGAGAGACATATGCTATGACTTTCTCATGTTGCATGAGAACACATCCTAACCCTTTGCCCGAAGCATCACTGTAGATGACAAATCCCTTTAAGCCAGATGGTATTGTTAGAACAGGTGCTGAAATGAGTCGTCTCATGAGTTCTTGAAAACTCTTCTCACATTTCTCGCTCCAACCGAATTTTGTATCTTTCCGAGTTAGCTGAGTTAATGGAGTAGCGATTCGAGAAAACCCTTTTACGAATCTTCGATAATAACCAGCTAAGCCGAGAAAGCTATGTACTTCGATCACTGACATTGGTTGCTCCTAGCTTTGAATTGCTTCAATCTTTATCGGTTCAACAGATATTCCATGATTTGATATCACGTGCCTAATGAATGCTACTTTATCAAGCCAGAACTCGCATTTCTTTAACTTGGCATAAAGCTTGTTTTCATGAAGCTTTTGCAGTATCAGCCTCAAGTGTTGTGCTTGATCTTTATGGCTTTTGGAATATATGAGAATGTCATCAATAAAGACAACCACAAATTGATCCAAATATTCCATGAATACTTGGTTCATTATGTCCATGAAGACAGCAGGAGCATTAGTCAATCCAAAAGACATGACTAGAAATTCACAATGCCCGTACTGAGTTCTGAAAGCCATCTTTGGAATGTCATCGGTTTTAATCTTTAATTAGTGATATCCGGAACGAAGATCGATCTTTGAAATGAATTTGGCGCCTTACAACTGGTCAAACAGGTCATCAATGCGAGGTAACGGATACCTATTTTTGATAGTGACATGGTTCAACTCCCGATAATCAATACAAAGTCGCATACTCCCATCTTTCTTCTTCACGAATAGAACAGGAGCACCCCAAGGAGACGTACTAGGACGAATGAAACTGATGTCTAACAATTCTTGCAGTTGGGTCTTTAACTCCTGAAGTTCAATAGGAGCCATTCGATATGGGGCTTTGGAAATGGGTTTTGTACTGGGTTCAAGGTTGATACAAAATTCAATTTCACGCTCTGGGGGTAGGCCAGGAAGTTCTTCAAGGAATAAGTCAGGAAATTTATTAACAATAGAAATATCATTCAAATTTGACGTATTTTTGTTTAAATTCGTGACATGGGCTAAGAAAGCTTGACATCCGTTTTTTAATAAACGAATAGCTTTATAGCTTGAGATGATAGCGATTGATTTTAATGGTTTGGTCGCTTGAATTTGCATAATAGGTTGGTTAGGAATATGAAAGCTAATAACCTTACGAAAATAATCAATTTTAGCATGATGAGTAGTTAACCAATCAATCCCTAGAATCACGTCAAATGTAAGTATTTTCAAAGAAATAAGATCGACAAGTAACGTGCGGGTGCCGATTTGAACTAAATAAGACTTATAAACAGTGGATGTAATGAAGGTTTCTCCCAACGGAGTTTCAACAGATAAGTTAAAGTCTAATTTCTCCAGAGTCAAATTTAAACGTCGAGCGCAAGTAGGAGAAATAAAAGAATGGGTAGAACCAATATCAAATAAGGTATAGACTTCGCTAGAGTTTATGATTAGCTTACCCGTGATAACTTCGTTCGGATTCCTTACTTTTTGGGAGGTTACGACAAACGCTCTCCCTTAGACTACCAGCTTTACCTTTTCTGAGACGACCTTTAGTGCCTCCATCCCAACTGGACTTGGCTTTACTGCACGACAAAATCGAGCCAGGTGACCTTTTCTTCCACAATTATAACATATTTTGGACTGCTGCATATAATTTGAACTGATATGTCCCTCCCCTCCGCATTTGTAGCATACGATCGATGACCGTTCTCCTTATTTAACAACGGGTGCTGGTGCTGACGTCTTTCCATCATTATTAAATCTCCTCTTCTTGAAATTTACAATCTTATTATCTTGGCTATGATTACCACCGAAGTGGCTACCATTTCTGGTATGTTGATTCCCTTCACGTTTGTTGTCACTGCTTTGATGACTGCTACCACTGGTATTATAATTTTGCTGGCTACTTTCTCTTGGTTGGGTTGACTTGTTATCGCGCTGCAATAACTGAGCCCTATTTACAATATTTGAATACAAACACAGTTTGTGAGAAATTAGGTATTGACGTATCTCGAGTTTTAAACCTCTTAGAAACATCCGCGTCATTCTCTCCTCATTATCAACCAAGTGGGACGCAAATCGGGACAACTCGACAAACTTGGCTTTGTACTGCGACATGGTCATATTATTTTGCTCCAGTTTGATGAACTCTGCCTCTTTCATATGACGAATACTTTCGGAAAAGTACTTGTCGTTGAACAATTCTTAGAACTTCTCTCAAGACATTTTGAGTGCGGTAGGTTGAGTATGCTTTACAGATTCCCACCAGTAATCTGCATCTCCTCGCAATATGAAGGTGGCAAAGGGAACCTTTTGCTCCTCGGAGCATCCCAAGACATCAAATATCTTGGTGATCTACTTTATCCACGCCTCCGCCTTAAGTGGTTTTGGCTCTCCCAAAAATTCTGGTGGTCCCAGCTCCTTGAACTGCTTAGCGGTGACCATCCGAGAGTTGCCAGTATTTCCACCTGCATTTTGAACATGAGTCGTTCTCGTTTGATGTTGTATGAATTGCATAAAGCCTCTGAACATGCCACCGTTCATCATCTGGTCGGCGTTGTTGTTTACCTGAGGATTATTACCTTCCTGATACACATTATCCTGGGTATTAATCATCGGTGACTCAACGGTCTCATGTGCTCCATTGATTATCTCAACATTCTCGGATGTCATTTTCAAATACTGCCACAAAACAAGGGTTAATTGACATGCCACATATTATCCCTATATTCTGATTGACCAATTAAATAATAAATAAACTTAGGTAGGTCATACTAGCGAAGAAATTACCCGCCTCTCCCCTCCTAGTTCTAGTCTCACATCTTAGCCAGGGATCATATCCCTAAGCTTTTATACCAACTGTGATGCCCCCAAATAGGTATACATCACCCATTCTGAGTCGCCAAATACATGGTACAGAATATAAATACAACTTAAATATATAGCATGAGATTTGAGTTTTAATATAAATATTATCTTCTAGACAATATTTAAACTAAAAATAAGTCCTCAGTACTGCTATCCGATGTGTCCAGTTTAGGAATTTTATCCTGCAAAACGGATGTTAGCTGTTTATAGCATTTATGTGTACACAATTCTTCATATTTCTCATTCCATGGAGATAGATATGAAAGATAATTACAAGTAATTGTACTTTACAAGTAATTTGAAATGAGAGCATGAAGAGACTTTCCTCCGTTTTGGGTTTATCAGAGGCTGACCTATCTTAGGTTACTCTCGCGGCTTTTTGGCATGAAGGTTCCCAAATCATCGCAATCTACTTGACGGGAAGTTAATTCGGTCTTTCAACTGTAGCGAATTTGGGTGGTGCCTTTCCTGAGCCTCGGAGAATTAGTCTTCTCACGAGTCCAGTAATCAAACACCGATGGGATAGCGTCCTGGTGGAGGGACCACACAACATACATTCACATACATTGCGTCTCACCGTATGAAAATGATGACATGTGCGAAGCACTAATATCACAAGCAGTTTATAGTGCGAAGCACTAATATCAAAGGCAGTTTATAGTGCGAAGCACTAAGTAAGGAAATGCATTTGTACACATTTATCATAAAATGTAAATGCAACATCCACACACAAGCAGATAACAATTTTGAAAAAAATTGTAATAGCGGCTTAAGTCCTCTTACTGGAGTCCCCAGCAGAGTCGCCACCTGTCAACGTCGGGATTTTTAATTGTCCCTTTCCGTTACTTGTTATTTGGTGTTCTCATTTTATGTGATATTTGTTTGAAAAAATAAGTGAAAAAGGTCCGACATGTATAATATCGACGATGGACTGTTAAGAGTCACCAGTTGGTTTTTTAAATGGTTGTATCAACACAACCGAGAAAAGGTTTGCACATTGACCCAGTGATGTGACACTGCTAAATGGGTCGGTGAAACCGAGATTCATTAGGGTCCGGGGACTTGGTTATGCGGAGGGAAGGTGTTAGGCACCCCCCCGACATCCGTGTTACCACGGTGACCGCCTCTTTTCAAGAAAATGTTATCTAAATGTGTGTGTGTGTGTGGGTCAATGTGCTGTTATTTGGAAGTAGTACGAGGCCTCGTTCGCACCTATATACACAGGGTTTGAATTTTATGTAAAAATTCAATTTTAAGCAAGATATGGCAGTGATATTTTATAAAAGAGGTTTTTCAAACCCTGATGCTCAATAGTAATTGAGACCTTTTACACTCCCATTTTATTCCGTATTCGGCTGGATTAATTTTATTTGACAGATGCGAGGCATCCATACGAAAATAATGTACAAAAAGGTGCTGAATTCCTCGTGGGTATGTAAACCATCTGAGGAAATTCAGACACCGCAGAATAATTTACAAGCTGCTCACAGCTGAAAATGTCCATTACGGGAACCGAATCTTGATCCAATGGGATGAATCTGTGATTACATGATTCCTAGGCTCACATGGTACTGCAATTTGTATGAAAGCAGTAAGCAGGTATATATATATATAAAAGCTGTAAATATATATATACAGACATGATCACCAACCACAAAGTACCTCCATGGGGGATCAAAAATGTAAATGATGCTGTAAAAGCTATCAGCCGCCAAGGAGGAAACTCCAAGCGGGACGAAATGTACAGAAAGCTGTAAAAATAATCAACCACCACGAAGTAAACTCCAGGTGGGACGAAATGTGTATATATATATATGTATGTATATATATAAGCATGTAAACGCACCGGATATAAAATCCAGGCTCATCGGACAATGTCCAACAACAGTTAATATATATAAGTATATATATATTAAAATAGTAAACGCACCGGATGTGAAATCCAGGCTCACCAAATAAAGTTTGATAGCAGTTCATATATATAATTATATATATAAGAAAGCCATTAAACGCACCAGACATAAGTCTAGGCTCATCGAACAGAGTTCAACACGCAGTTCAGATATATAAATGTATATATATACAAAAGCAATTAAACGCTCCAAACCGAAGTCTAGGCTTAATCGAGGCATAACTCGATAATGTTAGTCCATATATCTAAATATATATATATATATATATATATATATAAATATATATGTATATACAAACTAAAAATAAACCACGGACCGAAGTCCGGGAAAAAATGTGCAACACGACTCTCAATGTGTAGAAGGGTGTGTGAAAAGATGAAGAGAAAAACTTTAGAGTATGAAAAGAGGCTTACAGTGGGCTGCCAAAGAAGGCTTCAATATCTTTAAAGTGGGTAAATACTGGCTTTTGTAGGTACAAAATAAGCTATATATGAGCTCATAAGTGTTTAAAATGAGAAAGCACTCAGTCTGGGTGAGTACAGAGCAAATTGGGCAGGGCTTCCTCGCCGTTTTTTCTTACAAAATGGCCACCCCAAGCCCTCTATTTATAGAGAGTGGAGCCGCAGGTGTACCTGCGGTTGGGCCGCAGGTGTACCAGAGGTAACCCGGGTGGGCCAGGGTTTTTCGGCTCCAGGCACTGTAATGTCCACTCGAACTTTCAGAAGTGCAATCCGTGCATCCGTTTGAGGTATATAGGACCTATTTCGAACCGCCATTATTGAGAGTTGTACGATGGCATGGGATTGGAGTTTGTGCGAAGTCATTGAAAATGGGACGGTGCCCTCCGGTGTTCAAGCTTCAACTTTCATCCGTTACCCAGCACAATAGTCACTAGGGATTGATTAGTCTTGTAGGACATTGTTGCGTAGATATGTTGAGGCGACGTGGCGTGACATCGTGTTGGTCAGATGATGATGTTGCTCCTCACCGGTGTTATTGCCGGATTGGGCTAATAAAGCAGACGTTGCTCAGCTTCGCTGAGATTGGACTGCTGCAATTTGTTGAAGGTCCTCATTGTCATCCTTGAGGTGTGTCTGTCTTCCCGATGTTATCGCCGGGCTGGTACAGTGGATCTCATTGTGAGCACCGAGATTGAAGCTGGTTGCATTTGTAACAAGCATTTTCGGGGTTGTCGCCGAAATTGCATTCCTTGGGGTTATCACCAAGGTTGGTGGCTATTCCCATGGTTGGGACTGAGATTGGATACCTCAGGGTTATCTCTGAGATTAATCGGTCTTCTCTGGTGTGTGTTCCGGTATTGTATCTGCATGTCTCGGGGTTATCTCCGAGATTGGAATTGTTACTCCCAGATTGCGATCTGGGGTTGGTGCTGAACTTCCGGTAGTATCTGGCATAGATATGGATCGTCTTTCAGGGTTCCCTCTTAAAAGACGAATCTGCTCTCCTGCATTGTTAGTGACAGGCGTATAGAAAATTTCGAGTGTCTACAGTGACCATATGATCATCAATATATGCGTTCATCTCTGCGATCATGCCAGTGGTAAGGGACCTCACTGCAGTACTATCTGTAACGGCCCAATCTCGGGCAGATATGGCAATATCCCGCTCAAATATCACTGCATCTCTGGCTGATATAGCCTCATCCCGCTCAACGACGGCGGCATCTCTACGAGCCAAGGCCTCGTCTCTCTCCAATAGAGCGGCCTCCCTCCCATCAAGAGCAGTCGACATCATAGATCGAATCTGATCTCTCTCAAAGGTAATCAGATGAAGACTTTGCTCTAAGTATTGTGCCGAGTGCTGAATCACAACAGTACTGGTACTAGGAGAATCCGGAAGAAATGCTAGCAACCCAGCAGTAGGCTCTTCCTCGATGTAGGTATCAATGTCCTCCATGGGCTCTACATCATCTAACTCGCTCTCCGGTACTGCAAATACTGCTGCAGTCGATAAAATCTCTGTCTCCATCCACGCGGAATACTCTGCGGAATAACCAGGATGACTAACAGAAAAAGCCACTATCTCACGCCATCCCAGCAGGCGTATACCAGAGATCGGTCCTCTACTGAGAGGTACTGAGAAGCTAAACGCTGACCTGTCGCCCCCTCAAAAGGATGAAAATTCTGGAACTGGTAGAACTGCAACATTATGACTAATTGGTGATAAGTGGTCACTCCCCTCAAACCAGCCAGAGGGAGATAGTCCATGCCCGGAGCATGAGTAATGAAGCTGTATGGTGAGCTAAGCCCCGAACACGGCAATATGCTTAATGGATCTCTGATATCTGCCAAGAACGTGGACTAGGACAGAGCATCTATACACTCTGATGGCTGAAAAGAGTATGACATAGCTACATCATGGGTGAAGCAGTACCCATGTCGTCTAAAAGTGCCAATCGGTCTCAAGTGTGACATGAACCACACATATAGCATGATTGAGCTACCTGTGAACACTCCTGTAGGATACGTGCAACAATATGATGCCGACCACAGGGTCTCTGCTACAATCATAGGTACAATGGTATGACCCTCCCTAAGAGCTCTCACGACCATGATAACGCCTATATCTATCTCATCCATATACCGCGACATATACACACATGACAATACACATAGCATCAGTACATCAACTCTAGCTAAGCGCCAATGAGCCTCCAGTGTGGTGAAATCCCCGGAATGTCATGAATAGCTATCCTCCCAGCAAAATCTGTCGTACAGAAAATGCTGGGATATCACGTGGCCAGATGTCAACTCATCATGTACCACTCCGCGCCTCAATCCTGTGAGAGTCATGAATCGTCTGCTCATGTCTCCCAAAGCTAGATGAATGCAAGGTCTGTCTAGAGGCAGCATTGTCAAACGTGCATACTCCTCCAGAGTAGGAGTCAACTCATTGGTATCGAATCGGAATACCTGCCTATCCGGTAGCCAATGCTCTATCATCCCGTCCACAAATCCTGCGGGAACCTAAAAAGTCAAAAAGTTCATGGTATACTGTAATAAATGATCTACAGTCACCCTGTCTAGTGGTGACATGCTATCATACCACGATCTCATACCCGATGCCACCACTGGCGGTGGGGTATGATCTATGCAGCTAACTGTCGAAGAAGACATTTGTGCGGGCCGTGTCATAAGACCATCCAGTGGTCAATACCAAATATCTCTAGACATACATACATATGCATAACACGATACATGCATAACATATAATAGATGACAATATGATATAGGGAATAAAAAAAATAGTGCATACATTCCTAAGTATATCATCATCTAATACATCATCTCTGTACAGCTACAAATACAGGGAAATGGGGCACAACCACCCAATATCTAACAAAGGCCTATCAAAAGATATAGCGAGAATGGGGCACGACCACCCAATATCTAATAGAGGCCTATCAAAAGATATAACGAGAATATACATCAGAAGAAGACAATGGTGTCGATGTCCATATCATCAATCCTGTCCACCTGATGTAACTCCTCCTGAGTCATTGGATCTCTATCAACAGGGATGTTAGGCCTATATAGAGGAGGATCTGCGCCAGCAAAACCGAATGGGTCACCTGAGGGGCCAGCGCCTGAGCTGGAAGGATCAAATGAAGCCGCCTCTGTCGGGTCTCTGCCCAAATGCTGGATAAAATTATGTGCCTGGTCCAACTGCCGGGTCAAACTATCATTCTGGGTCATATGAGTCAGATCTCGGACACAAGCTATCTAATCCGTCATCATCAAAGATCCTGCAACCATATCCCCCATAAACTGTGTGGCGCGGGACTGAGCTCCAATAGTGCGAGGGGACCACCACCGATGGAACGTCTCTTGAGTATATAGACCCTCTGACAATGCAGAACCGTCAACCCCCAACAATGGGATATCAATGGCAGGTGACTGCGATACAGGCCAATAACGCCTGGTAGGAGGCAAGATCGGTATACGAATCTCCCATGTGGTGCTCCTAATAGCACGCTCTCCTAAATAGAGCTCCCAGCCTCCATCTGTGAAGAGAGGGACTCTCCTGGTAGAAATCCAATACTCGACTCCAGTCGGGTATCCATCCTCAAAACCCACGGTCAGGTGTTCCCTGGAATAGGGAAGCCATGTAATGGTGTCGGCCGTCAGTAACTCCAGCTGCATACGGCAATGAGTGAATCCCTTAGCTACAGGGACCTCTGGCAGAATCGAATGATGTCATCGTAGTCCTCGTGGATAGGTGTCTAAACCTAACACACTCACGGGACGTAAGCATGGAAGCCTCTCATAGGCCCAAAACTGCCAACACAAAGGCAAACATCTGCTATCAGTTAACACTCTTAACCTATACATGGTAAATGATAAGAGAAATACTCACCAGCAGAAATGGGTAAAATCCTAGCCAAGCCTCGGTCAAACCCTGTGAGCGTATACGTATGCCCCGGAGGAAATAGGCAAAGGTGTAGGAGCCCCAATCATACTCTCCAATACGGTCCACATCACGTGTAGCGCTGATCAAAGCAAAAGATACCGTGGAAGAGTTATCTGCTATGAAGCAGCCTAGAATTATCATCAGGAACAGTCGTCGCAGAACGCGATCCCTGATTCTGATATCATCAGGCATAAGCTCACTCAATAGCCCACTCATAGCATCTACGTTCAAAGGACCTGAACGGACAGTCCTGCCTTTGTGCGCCGCCGTCGGAACTCCTAATAAGGATCTAACAGCAGTAGGGGTAATATTTGCCATGCAAGGCACTGGCTCCCCTCCAAACTGCATACCTGCAATAAATCGTCAATCCATAGGCGTCATCATCACGTCGCAATCTAGTAGATGGAGTGACTGAGTCTGATGAAACCATCGCTTAGACAATGCCCTGAGGTAACCCCAGGCACAACGATGGGGAAGGATGGAGAAAAATGCCCCAAATCCCCACTCATGCACTACCGCTCTATAGTCAGGATGAAGTGCCTGATACATGGAGTGAATGCTGAACCAGTTCCCTCGAGGCTGTGTAAAACCAGGAACCTGCATGAAATGCATATCAACATCAAAACCTTTTAATCCTCATCAATAGGAAAGAAGGAAGATCAAAGTCTAACGCCATACCTTATTAGCATGCAAATACATCGATGGATGTTTGCCCAAGTCACCCAGCAACTCTAGGTTCACCACCTGAATGCTCGGAAGTTCCCTGCGAGGGACATGTGCAGCAGGAGCGGGATCCTCTATCGGAATATCTGCCTCCTCGTCCTCAACGTCTGGAACATCTACCTGGATAGGACGTATCACGGCCTCCACCAACCGACGAGACTGTCTGACAGAACAGGGACGAGGTACTTTAGAAGCCTTCCTCTATATACCAGAAGTGGTCCTATAGGAACTGCTCGACTGATCTGGATCCATAGTATCTGGACAACAATTCTCCAAATCACCTCAGAAAGGGTGTGGTATTTCCTTACCTGGAGCTTTCTCGAATGCATTTTATGAATATATGCATGCATGCATTTACTTTAACATATATAGTAGAGTTAAAATGCATGACTACCCAATGCCTACATTTGGAAATTTTTTGCCATTGTCCTCTCTGAAAATAGGACTATCCACATGCATACAGGCATGTCTAGGTAGCCATTCAGTAGAACACCTGCCCCAAAGTCATATACATAATATATGCATTAAAAATTAAAATCATCACGCATCAGGCCAACCTCAATATCAGGAGTATTTTGCCTTGCTACCTTATGCTCATTAGACCTCAAATAGGACAAAAAATAGCAAAAAAGGTGCCAATTTGACTGTCTCAAAAGTCAAACTTTTTCACATCATTATGTTTAGCATGGTTTAATACTAACCTTTACTATGTTGAATATTTTTTATCTAGTCATTTGTGCATACATAATCACTACTATGTGTTTAGATGCATTTCATGCGATAACTCAAAATCTAACGGACATAAATGAGAGAAAATATAGGCATATGTTACCAGGATAGTGTAGAATACTCGTACGGTGACAAAATTTATAGAAAGCAGCCCGAACTCAGCAAATCTGAAAGAGGCTCACGTATTTTCATTCGCGCAACAAGTTGAAAGTGACTTGTGAGACCAACCAGCTGTAATTTATCATCCATGGTTGGCCGTAGGCCCATCTGTGGCTGCAGCAGGTGCACATGCGGCACTCCCATGCGGTCCCATCACTCTGGCTTGGTCCAGTTCGAGTTGCAAAGGAGTTCTTACAAGCTGAAAAGACCAAACTCGGGATAAAAACGCTATGCGATTGAGCAGAGTAGCCTAAAACCTTGGTTTTTCTAGATCCAACTGTGGCTTTCTTTTCATCCATTAGTATTCGCCCGAACATAGGGTTTACTATATCGATGATTCAAGTCTTTACATACCACATTCGGCAATACCGTACAGAGGTCCGATGCCGCCACCGTAAGGTTGTCACCCCAATCTTTTCACACAAGCAATCCCCAACGGGGGTTACAACGTGAAATCCCCGACCGAGGTTACAACGTGAAATCCCCGGCGGGGGTTACAATGCATGCTCATCCGTTGACACACAAATCAATGAAGGTCAAGAAGCCTTGACATTATTATAGCTGATAACGATTTAAACCTATCAGAGCTCTGGAGCTATTCGAGGTTTTCATACCCGACCGCTCAGATCCCCGGCGGGGGTCACAACGCAATGTTCTGTTGATTCACACGTAAGCGGAGGTCAAGCAGCCTTGACAGTATATCCTACAGGATTTTTCAACCGTTGATTCACATGTTGGTTAAGTACACGTCAACGAAGGTCAGGCATCCCTGACAACATTTGCTATTGGCAGTAAACCCAACAGAATCTTGGCATATTCTGGCGATACTAACCAGGAGAGGTCAATGTCATCAAAGAGGATAGATGATGTAATATGTTATACACATCCTCAAACAGATTGAGCTTTGTCCCCAGAGATCTCTTACACAAAAGAGGTACATCTGCAGGATCAAGTCATTATGCAGGAAGTTGGTGATAACTCCAACATCAACGTCCTAACAGATTCGGATTACACATCAAATCTGATCATCATTGCCAACCCCCAGTTGAAGTAATAGGGAGCCAGCAATCATCCCCAGCGTGTTGGGCTACAACCCCGTACACATGCATCATACATTTGCATCATGTTGCTATCCATAGTATCATGTTTATCTTGTTGCATTTCAAGTGTCTAGGATTCTTTATCCTACCCATGCATCGCCATGCATGAGTATGATAAAGAGGGGCATCTATAGACACTCGAAATTTTCTGTACACCTGTCACTAACATTGCAGGAGAGCAGATTCGTCTTTTAAGAGGAAACCCTAAAAGACGATCCATATCCGTACCGGATACTACCGAAAGTTCAGCATCAACCCTAGATCGCAAACTGGGAGTAACAATTCCAATCTCGGATATAACCCCGAGGCATGCATATACAATACCGAAACACACACTGGAGAAGACTGATTAATCTCAGAGATAACCCCGAGGTATCCAGTCTCAGTCCCAACCATGGGAATAGCCACTAACCTTGGTGATAACCCCAAGGAATGCAATTTTGGCGATAACCCCAGAAATACTTGTTACAAATACAACCAGCTTCAATCTCGGTTCTCACAACGAGATCCACTGTACCAGCCTGGCGATAATATCGGGAAGACAGACACACCTCAAGGATGACAATGAGGACCTTCAACAAATTACAACAGTCCAATCTCAGCGAAGCTGAGCAACGTCTGCTTTATCAGCCCAATCCTTCGATAACACCGGTGAGGGGCAACATCGTCATCTGACCAACACGATGTCACGCCACGTCGCCTCAACATATCTATGCAACAATGTCCCACAAGACTAATCAATCCCGAGTGACTATTGTGCGGGGTAACGGATGAAAGTTGAAGCTTGAAGACCGGAGGGCACCGTCCCATCTTCAATGACTTTGCACAAACTCTATTCCCATGCCATTGTACAACTCTCAACAATGGCGGTCCAAAATAGGTCATGTATACCTCAAACGGATACCCAGATTGTACTTCTGAAAGTTCGAGTGGATATTACACTGCCTGAGTGCACGTACTTCGAGGCGACCCGAGCTAAAAAATCCAGGCCCACCCGGGTTGCCTCTGGTACACATGCGGCTCAGCCGCAGGTACACCTGCGGCTCCACCCTCTATAAATAGAGGGCTTGGGGTGGCTATTTTGGAAGAGAAAACGGCGAGCAAGCCCTGCCCAATTTGCTCTGTACTCACCCCAGACTGAGTGCTTTCTCATTTTAAACACTTGTGAGCTCACATATAGCTTATTTTTTACCTACAAAAGTCAGTGTTTACCCACTTTAAAGATATTGAAGTCTTCTTTGGCAGCCCACTATAAGCCTTCTTTCACACTTTAAAGTTTTTCTCTTCATCTTTGCACACACCCTTCTACACGTTGAGAGTCGTGTTGCACATTTTGCCCGAACTTTGGTCCGTGGTTTATTTTTAGTTTGTATATACATATATATATATATATATATATATTTATATATATGGACTAACATTATCAAGTTATGCCTCGATTGAGCCTAGACTTCGGTCTGGAGCGTTTAAATGCTTTTGTATATATATACATTCATATATATGAACTGCGTGTCGAACTCTGTTCGACGAGCCTAGACTTATGTCTGGTGCATTTAATGGCTTTCTTATATATATAATTATATATATAAACTGCTATCGAACTTTGTTCGGTGAGCCTAGATTTCACATCCAGTGCGTTTACTGCTTTAATATATATATATACTTATATATATTAACTATTGTTGGACTTTATCCGATGAGCCTGGATTTTATATCCGGTGCGTTTACATGCTTATATATATATATATATATATATATATATATATATATATATTTACATTTCGTCCCACCTGGAGTTTACTTCATGGTGGTTGACCGTTTTTACAGCTTTCTATACATTTCGTCCCGCCTGGAGTTTCCTTCGTGGCGGTTGATAGCTTTTACAGATTTATTTATATTTCTGATCCCCCATAGAGGTACTTCATGGTTGGTGATCATGTATGTATATATATATTTATAGCTTTTATATATATACATGCTTACTGTGTTTATATCTATTGCGGCATCATGTGAGCCTAGGAATCATGTGATCACAGATTCAGTCCTCAGAATCTAGATTCGGTTCCCGTGATGGACCTTTTCAGCTATAAGTAGCTTGTAAATATATCTGTGATGTTTGAATTTCCTCAGATGGTTTACATACCCACGAGGAATTTAACCCCTTTTTGTACATTATTTTCGTACGGATGGCTCGCATCTGTCAAATAAAATCAATCCAGTTGAATGCAAAATAAAATGGGAGTGTAAAAGGTCTCAATTACTATTGAGCATCAGGGTTTGAAAAACCTCTTTTATAAAACATCACTGTCATATCTTGCTTAAAATTAAATTTTTACATAAAATTCAAGCACTGTGTATATAGGTGCAAATGAGGTCTCGCACTACTTCCAAATAATAGCACATTGACCCAAACACACACATTCAGATTGTAGTTTCTTGAAAAGAGGTTGTCACCGTGGTAACACGGATGTCGGGGGGTGCCTAACACCTTTTCTCCGCATAACCAAGTCCCCGGACCCTAATGAATCTCGGTTTCACCAACCCATTTAGCAGCGTCACATCACTGGGTCAATGTGCAAACCTTTTCTCAGTTGTGTTGGTACAACTATTTAAAAAACCAACTGGCGACTCTTAACAGTCCATCGTCGACATTATAGATGTCGGACCTTTTTCACTTGTTTTTTTAAACAAATCTCACCTAAAATGAGAACACCAAAGGACAAGTAACGGAAAGGGACAATTAAAAATTTCGACGTCGACAGTTAGCATAAATAAGAGCATAGATTTTATGGTTGTAGATTTAGCATACTTAACTCACTTATCAGTTTATTAAATCTGGATTCATATAGAGGCTTTATAAAGACATCAACAAGTTGGTTTTTCGTATGGATATATTGTAAAGATATGGTTCCATTTTGCATATGATCCCTAATAAAATGATATCCTATTTCTATATGCTTAGTCCTAAAATGCATGACAGGATTGTGTGTTATTGCTATGGCACTTGTGTTATACCAGTGAACATGTATAGATTTGAAATCAAACCCATAGTCTGCTAGCTGATTTTTCATCCATAAGTTTTGAGCACAACAGCTGCCAGCAGCAATGTATTCAGCTTCTGCAGTTAAAGGAGATACTGAGTTTTGCTTCTTGCTAAACTAGGACACAATTCTGTTTCCTAGCAACTGGCAGGTGCCATTGGTACTTTTTCTATCTATTTGGCAACCTGTAAAGTCAGCATCTGTATATCCTGTTATCTCAAAGGAGGACTCCTTGGGATATCAAAGTCCCAAGTGAGGTGTACCCTTAAGATACCTGAAAATCCTTTTTACTACAATTAAGTGTGACTCCTTAGGATTAGCTTGAAATCTAGCACATATGCATTTTGCAAATATTATGTCTGGTATACTGGCAGTTAGATATAGAAGAAAGGCAATCATACCTCTATATTGAGTTATATCAATACTTTTACCTTTTTTCTCTTTGTCAAGCTTGGTTGCTGTAGCTATTGGAGTTTTCGTGGGAGAGACTGATTCCATGCCATACTTTTTAAGTAAGTCTTTAATATACTTGGCTTGGTTTATGAAGATTCCTTCATCAGTCTGCTTTACTTGCAGTCCAAGGAAGAAGTTCAGCTCACCCATCATGCTCATTTCAAACTTGCTCTGCATAAGCTTGGCAAATCTCTTACAAAATTTTTCATCAGTTGAGCCAAAGATAATGTCATCAACATATATTTGAACTAATAGGACTTTGTCTTTATGTTTTCTAAGAAATAATGTGGTATCTACTCTACCTCTAGTGAACCCAGTTTTAATAAGAAAGTTAGTTAGTGTTTCATACCATGCTCTAGATGCTTGTTTAAGACCATATAAGATTTTGTCTAATCTATAGACATAATTAGATAGAGTTGGATTGATGAAACTTAGAGGTTTCTCTTCGTATACTTCTTCTTAAAGTTCACCATTCAAGAATGTACTTTTGACATCCATCTGAAATACTTTAAATTTCATGTGAGTAGCAAAGGCAACGAATATTCTGATGGCTTCTAGTCTGGCAACATGTGCAAAGGTTTCGTCGTAGTCAGTGCCTTCTTCTTTAGAGTAGCCTTTGGCTACTAGTCTTGCTTTATTCCTTGTTATTACTCCATCTTTATCCATTTTATTTCTGAAGACCCACTTGGTGCCAATAACTGGATGGCTACTTGGTCTTGGAACTAATCTCCATACTTTGCTTCTTTCAAACTGATTTAGTTTTTCTTGCATGACTTCTATCCAACTTGAGTCTTCCATAGCATCTTCTATTTTCTTAGGTTCCATTTGTGACATAAAACTCAAATAGAAACACTCATTCTAGGTGGTAGCTCTTGTTTTGACTCTTGCATTTGGATCTCCAATGATTAAATCTTGACTGTGTTTTTTTGTCCATCTGTTTTCGGTTGGAACATCTATCTTGATTCCTTCTTGTTTGAGACCTTTAAGATCAATTTCTACTTCTTGATGTGGAGGTTTGTTGTCTTGAGTAGTCCTCTCTACGATCTCAATTTCTTGCTCGACAATTTCAGTGTCTAGAACTACGATCGTGGTGTCGAGCTCAACGACCCCGTTCGTAGTGTCTGAACTGTCGTTCATAATGTCTTGAGACACTATTTTGTCCAAGTCTGTTTCTTCAAAGATGATGTGAATCGAGACTTCAACACTCAACGCTTTCTTGTTAAACACTCTACAGGCCTTGCTGTTTGTGGCATATCCAAGAAAGATTCCTTCGTCTGACTTGGGTTAGAATTTTGTCAGATACTGTTTCCCGTTGTTGAGAATGTAGCATGCACAACTAAATACATGAAAGTAGCTGACACTTGGCTTCCTTCCTTTCTATAGTTCGTAGGGAGTCTTCTTTATCGTAGAGTGTATGAGCGATCTGTTCTGAGTGTGGCATGCAGTGTTAACAGCTTCTGGCTAGAAGTATTTAGGCAGATGGGTTGCTGCTAGTAGAGTTCTTCTAGCCTCTATCAACATTCTATTCTTTCTCTCAACTACTCCATTTTGTTGGGGAGTTCGTGGAGCTGAGAAGTTGTGACTGATGCCATTGTCTGTGCAGAACTGGTCCATCTTAGAGAAGTCGAATTCTCTACTATGATCACTCCTTATAGCATGGATTTTCTCTCCTTTCTCGTTCATCACGAGTCTGAACATATTGATTAGTTGGGAGCTCATTTCATCTTTTGAGTTAAGAAAGAACACCCATTTAAATCTGGTGTAGTCATCCACCACGACCAAAGAGTATGTCTTCCCTCCAAGGCTTGTTTTTGGAATTGGCCCAAATAGATCCATGTGAAGCAGCTACAGAGGCTTGCCAATTGAGTTGACAGTTTTACTCTTGAATGAGCTTCTAGTATGCTTTCCAAGTTAACAGGCATTACATGGCCTTTCTTTGACGAAGCTGAACTTGGGTAAGCCTGCAACTAGATCATTGGAGGCAAGTTTAGACATGCTTTTGAAGTTGAGATGAGACAATCTTCTATGCCATAACTAACTCATTTCTTCATATGCTTTAGCCAGGAAGCATATCGTCTCGTCCGAGCTTAGTTGGCCAAGATTAACAGTGTAGACATTTCCTTCTCTTGTTCTGGCCAGCTTTATAGAGGATGTCTTCAGATCTCTAACTTGACATTGATTGTTGAGGAAGGTGGCTTGATGACCCTTATCGCAGAGTTGGCTTATGCTCAGAAGATTGTGTTTTAAACCTTCCACGTAGGCTACTTTACTAAAGGTCACTGCACCATTCCCAGCTGAGCCATATCCTCTTGTCTTGCCAGAGCCATTGTCTCCGAAGATGACTGAGTGACCCTCCTTCTCTATGTAGTTAGACAGAAGAGCTTTGTTCCCAGTCATATGCCTTGGGCATCCACTGTACAGATGCCAGGTTGTGATCATGGAGCTCTGTTCCTGTGGTAATGTTAAATTTTCATTTTGGTACCCATACTTGCATGGGTCCTACTTTGTTAGTACCCTTGAGAACCCAAATCTGCTTAATTTTGGGTCTCACATACATAGGATTATGATAGCATATTGCAGCCTTATGACCAACCTTATTGCACATAAAACATCTACTATGATATATTCTTGTATGTGTATGTGAATTCTTCCTCCATTTGGACTTATGTGGATTCTCAACATTCCTTCCTTTATAATGATTCTCCTTTTTCCATGTGTCCTTGTGTTTCATGATTTGAGAGGAACTTACCTATACTGTTCCTTTCAAGTTGGTTCGTAGAGTTGATTTTACTCGACTCTACGATCCTTTGAGGTTGGAAAGTAGTGACTAAGTTACTCTTCTCTTTTATGAAACCCAGGCCATCATGGGATCCTTTATTCCTTGGAATATAGATTGGATCAGAAGAGCAGGGTTGGACTAGTTCTTCCTTCTGTGAGGATTTCATAAATGTAATGCTTCTACTAAAACTTGAAGCATTACTAGTGTTAGTTTCATTTAACTTTTCAACACATGGCTTTGAGGTGGATTCCCCAAAACCTAAACCTGTTATGTCAGATGCACTTCTCTGACTGTAGATCAGGGAGTCCATGGATGAAGAGGATTTATTCCATGTAGAGATTGTCCTTTCTAGTTCCTCAATTTTAGAGGTTAGACTTGACTCTCTTTGTGCATTGGGCTCATTGGTCTGTTTTAAGAGCTTATTCTCAACTTCAAACTTGGAGAGAGAGAGTCAGTACTTAGAAGGGCTGTTTTCAGTTCTTCCTGAACTTTCTCTTTCTCCTTTTGAAAGAGTGAATAATCTTTTGACAGAACTCTGAACCATTTCATGTATTAATGCAGATCAGATGTTATGCCATGTAGTGTAGTTCTTAAATCATCAATGTCTACATCATGAGAGTTAAAGTCAAATACCTCATCTATACTTACTTCATGAATGTCAGAGCTCTTCTTATCCTTAGCATGTTTGGCCATCAGGAAAAGATTTGTCATTTGAGGATCTTAAACATCTCCAGATTCGGGAGTTGAGTCGTTGTCTGAGTCACTCCACGATCCTCCAGCTACAAGACTTTTGTATTTCTTTTGAGGCCTTTTGTTGCCTTTGAATTCTTTCTTTGAATTTGATTTATTATTCAGTTATTCTCTAAGAGATTTGTTGCAGTTTGCAATGAAATGGCCATGCTTCTTGTAATTGTAGCATAGGTCATTTATCTGCTCCTGGCTGCTGTAGTTGTTGACTTTTTTCGGTTTACTTATTCTGCCTTGACGCATGAACCTTCTAAGTCTTCTTACCAATATTGCAAAGTCCTCATCATCATCTTCATCACAGTCAGAGTCATTTTCAGTATTGGATTTGGAGATGTTGTCAGTTGCTTTGAGAGCAACCCCTTTATCCTTCTTTCTTCCTTCAGATAGAGTTTCTGCTCGTTGAGTCAGCTCCAGTTCATATGTAAGAAGGTTGCCGTATAACTATTGAACAGTCATTTCATGGAGATTCTTTAATTCTCTGATGGCAGTGGTTTTGGCATCCCACTTGCAAGGTAAAGCTCTTATGAACTTTGTGATTAGATCTTTATTTGGATAAATCTTTCCATAGGCTCGAAGAGAGTTGAGCAGTACATTGAATCTTTCGTAGGTGGAAGTGACATTTTCTACTTGAACATGTGCAAACATTTCACATTGCTGAGTCATGAACTTTGTCGAGTTAGACAGCTTTCTTTTTGTTGTCAGTCCATTCTTCTTTAACCTTAATCTGGATTCTGTTTGGGTCGTCTGAAGTTGGTGCAAGCTTTGTAGGAACGTAGGGCCCATTTTCAACAGTTTTAATTAGATCGTCATCTATTGAATCCATGTAGGCTTGCATACGAACTTTCCAGTTTGCGAATTTGTCTTTGTTACACATAGGTGGCTTGCTGCCTCCTCTTGTCTTTGATTTGCTTATTAGATGTGCCATTGGATCTACTTAAGCTTTGTAGGCTATTTGATAGAACATGCTCTGATACCAATTGTTAATTCCCATAGGCACAATAGTTATATAGAATGGGGGTTGAATAGATATTTTTATTTTCTTTTTCGAAGTACTTGTTGGTTTTGATAATAACTTAAACACAGTGAAATTATGAGTTGTTTGTTTCCCCTTTAAGATATAGCGAGTGTTAAGCAGTTATAGCAAGAATATAAAAGACACAGTGTTTTTAAGTGGTTCAAAGCACTTAAAGCTCCTAGTCCACTCTTATACTCCTCGAGTAGGAAATCCACTAAGGATATCTTTACACTTTCTGAATCTCACAGATTCTTAGTTCACTTTTGAACTCTTCAAGTCCAGCAGACTTGGTACTTCACAGTTCACTTAGAACTCTTCAAGTCCTTCTGACTCGGAACCTCTTACTTCACTTGATAGTAGTTAAGTTTTCGTATGGTGCTACTCAGTTGCTGTTAAGATTATGTTCGAAAGAACTGAGTAGCTGAGCAAGCTTTCTCTTTTAGATTGTAGAGTTGAGCGTTGAGTTGTCTTCAGCGTTTATGTTCAATGCTTACTTCGTTCTATCATCTACTGATGTTTTGCATATATGAGGTCTTTGAAATGTATTTGTCGATATGGACAACCAGAGGTAATTGTATCAGACAATGCTAAGAACCTCAACAACAAAATGATGGAGGAATTATGCAGCAAATTCCACATCAAGCACCTTAACTCCATCATCTACCGTCCAAAGATGAATGGTGATGTTGAAGCGGCTAACAAAAACATCAAGAAGATCATGCAAACGATGTCTACCAATCACAAAGGATGGCTTGACTTATTGCCTCTTACTTTGTGTGACCATGGAGGTAATGCTGTAACCTCATGGAAGCCCATGCTAAAGCAAAAGTCTTCTCAACTAGAGTGTACTTGTGTTCACTACTGCTGAATCATTTCCTGAGGTAATAGGTAGATCGCTCTTGGCCTCTACCATCTTTCTGACCCAGCATGCAGCCCATAGCATTGTCACTTATGGATATGTTCATGAACAGGGGAACATCATCCTTGGGTGGTACCAAAATGGGAGCTTTGACTAGTTGCTCTTTGATTGTAACGAAGGCCTTCTGGCATTCACCATTCCATTTCATAGAGGAGTTCTTCCTTAACAATTTGAAGATAGGCTCACAGGTTGCTGTGAGTTGAGATATGAACCTGCTAATTAAGTTGATTCTTCCCAAAAATCCTCGTATTTCCTTCTCTGTGAATGGGCATTTCTGTGATGGGCTAGATTTTGGTGGGATCCAGCTCAATCCCATTGTGGCTGACTAAAAATCCTAGCAACTTGCCTGATTTAATGCCAAAGGTGCACTTAGTTAGATTCAACTTCAAGTTGTACTTATGCAACCTGTTGAAAAGCTTTCTGAGATGGTCTAAGAGATCTTCCTCTCTTCGGGACTTGACAATGGTCTCATCCACGTAAATCTCTATCTATTTGTACATTTAGTCGTGGAAAAGAGCCATCATAGCTCGCTGATACGTGGCTCTGGCATTGATGAGGTCGAACGACAACCGTCTATAACAAAAAGATCCCAAAGGTGTGATGAAAGCAGTTTTCTCACGATCTTCCTCAGCTACCATGATCTGATGGTACCCCATAAAGCAATCAGCAAAGGAGTATATGTCGTATTGAGCAGTATTGCTAATGAGAATATGGATAAATGGCACAGGAAAGCTATCTTTAAGGAAAGCTTTATTCAAATCCCGATAATCCACGCAAATTCACACCTTTCCTCCAGGCTTAGGCACAGGAACGATGTTGGGTATCCATTCAAGATATGTGGACACCATGATAATACCAACTTGAAATTGTTTCACAATTTCTTCTTTCACCTTTAAACTCCACTCAGGTTTCAATCGCCTGAGCTTCTGCTTGACTGGCTTGAATCCCTCTTTAATGGGGAGGCGATGAAGGACAATGTTAATGGACAAACCCACCATGTCTTAATGAGACCGTGCAAACATATCCTGGAATTGGGTTAGTAGTGTAACCATGTCATTCCTCTAGTTTAGAGTAAGGTCTGAACCAATCTGGATTAACTTAGGGCTTTCTAAGGTTCCGAAATTGAAGGAGGTTGTTTGATCAAGGTTGGGTTTAGTTTTGTCTTTGACCCATTCTTTTATCTCCTAAGACACCTCAATGTCCTCTTGTATTTTCATCAAGTATGAGTCCAACTTTTCATAAAAGTTACAATCCTTGTGGAGAAGAGGCATCTTATCAGCAAGTACATGCACATCTAAGTTCAGAGTCCTGAAACAAAATATGCTTTCACTCAATATATATGAAACTGTTTAATCATACAAAGTGTTAGCATGTACTGATAAAATAACTACTAATACTGTACAGAAAAGTTAGCAGTTATGATACATACAGGGCAGAAAGAGGTCCTGACCGTTTTACCCATGTCGACCAATGAAAGGAGTGTTTCTCCAATTGGCAAGGGCAAAATCCTGGTGGACTGCAGTGATGGAGGGGCTTTCATCGTCCTCCTTCTCCCGAATGATGACCATTATGTCTGGGCAATCATCGTCTGGGGTGTATCTGTTTGTATGTTCATCATGGACAATGATGCGTATGCCTGACATCATTCTAACGATGTCTTGTTTAATTCTTCATTCCTCTTCTTTCACCTTGGGATCTAGAACAAAGACTTCCGTCTCCTTTACCAGTATCAGTTTGGGAAATAACATAGCAATTATGTTGGCTGGCACCTTTACTAGAGGTTGTGCGAACTCTGGATTTACAGGTGGAGATAATCGTCGTGTAACTGAAGCTGGAGGAATTTGCTTATGCTTATGTGGATGCATGTGATTGGAACTGACAGAATAACCTAGTCCGGCTATCCCAGTTTAACTGATCATTTGAATCGAATGCTTAATACCCTGATTATTTTTACCCAGCCCTTGTCCCAGCTTGTGTCCCAATGACATCATTTCTTGAGTAGCTGCCATCACTTCGACAGAAATCTTAGGTACGGGAAATGGCATCCTAATGGAATGGTATTGAGTGTTGCTCACTTCCAAGGTATGAAAACTGACCGGCTCAACATCTAAATTAAAGTTGATCAGTGGTATGTCACCATGTTTAGGACATTTTGGTTCAGCATTGACCGTGACTAGGCTATTGTTGATAATGTATTTAAGTTGATGATGAAGAGTGAAGGGGACATCCCCAGCCATATGTATCCACGGTCTTCCCAACAGCAGGTTGTATCCCGAATCTATTTTGAGCACGTGAAAAGATACACATAAGGTATGGGGACCAATCTCAATTGGCAGCTCAATCTCTCCGACTGAATTCCAGTGGGATCCATCAAAAGCTTTAATAACCGTATGGATGCTTCGGATGCAGTTGCGATTGACATTCATCTTCACCAACATAGCGTAAGGACATATATTCAGAGACGAACCTCCATCTATCAAGACTCCAGCTAACATGTATCCGGATGACAAAACCGTAATGTGTAACGGCTTGCAATGACTGGTCCCTTTGGGCGAGATGTCATCATCAGTGAAAGATATCACATTGTTGTTAAAAATGTGATCAACCAATTGTTGAAATTTCTCCCCATCCACTGATTTCGGCAAGTAGGCTTCTTCCAAAACCTTTAGTAAGATCTTCCTGTGATCTTCAGAAGTTAAAACCAGTCCAGTATTGAAATATGATACGGAGCTTCTCTTAAGCTTAAACCCACCTTGGCTTCAATATGACCCATAGTACGGGTCCATGGGAATTTTCCCCTTTAATTTGATGGTAGGCTTCATCACCTGTTGGGAAAGATACAGTGGATTTTCCTTTGATACTACAGAAGTTGTATTAGAGGTGGATCCTTCAGCTTCTCCATAATTCTATGGGACTTTTTGTAAGTTGATAACATGATATGTTGATTGGCTCTAGAGCAGCCACTTTCAAAGGATTGTCAACTCCTTTGAGTTGAATTACTTGTATTGTGAATGGTTTGACAGTCCCATCAGCCTAAGCGAATATAACTGCTACCAGTCCCATCCATTTAGTAGGACAAGTATTTTCACTCTCAAATAGCACAGTATCGTCTTCTGCCAGTTTAGGACACTACTATCAATTAGATTCTGAATAAGGCGGCGGAGTGCCCAGTATTCTTCTGTGCTGTGACTGCGAGAATGGGAGTGATACTGAAATACTCCATCAAAATTAAACCGTCCTGAACGGGGATTAATTGGAGGTAGAAGGGAAGTGATCCTTCCTTCATTGATCAACATCTGAAGTATCTCCTCCATAGGTTGGCCAGGTATGTAAATTCCCTTCTATTAGTAAAATCTTGACGGGCTTTGGCATTTACTCTCTTCGTCACTTTGTCTTCCAATGTTTCATTTTCTGAAGGCGACGAGGGAGTATTCATAACAAAAGGGAGGAGATTAGCATGCTCCTAGCTGACTAATTGGCGTGTGACTTGATGCTGATAGGTCACTAGTTCTGCTAATTGCTCAATCTGCTTACATAGAGCTTTCATCTTTCGTTCCATCATAAACTGGAACTTTGCATAATCCCATTTGTCAACACTGTCTTTGATGGTTTGGATAATTCACCGTTAAAATTGGAACTCTGTCCTCTACTCCAATTAATCATATTGACCTCTTCCTCTTTATGTTGAGGAAGAGGGTTATCTTGCACGTGAGGTTGATCTGGTTTGGTGACCACAATCTCACCGTTGTCTATTAAATATTGGATCTTGTGTTTTAAGGCCCAATAATCTTGAGTATCATGTCCAGGTGCCCCGGCATGATAAACAAATTTCTGAGCAGCATTGAAACCCTCGAATTAGGGTTGGCTGGTGGAAGAAGATGCGTAATTTTCTTCTGAGTGGTCAGAAGATTGAGAATGTTCTCGAGTGAGTCCCCTAGGGGTATGAACACTCGAGGGCATTTAACTTCTCCACCTTTAGGCAATGGAGGGTTTGAAGGTTGAGCTTGAAAAGGAGTGCCATTTCTCCTCTGAATAGGCATATTCTGATTGTCCTTTTGACCTTGTAGTATCAAGAAAACATCCTCCTCTTTCTTTTTATGGATCCTCCAGGGGTTGTTTCCATAACTTCCAGACTAGATGTGTTCAGCAACTGCTTTAAGAACGGCTAGGTCTTGAATCTTTCCTGACTACAACCCCATCTCAGCCATCTCTCCATATTTGACCATTTCAAAAAATGGTTTACCAATGCCAGCTAAAACTGTCTCATAGAAAGGAGCTTCTTGTATGTCGATGAAGGTCATAACCGTTTCTGACTCTGTCATAGAAGGAATAACTTGAGCAGCAAGGCGCCTCCACCTTTGAGCATACTCTCTGAAAGACTCATTGGACTGTTTCTTGACCTTGGTAATCTGGTACCGGTCAGGAGCCATCTGAAACTGGAAGCTGTATTGTGTAAAGAAGGCAAGAGCTAGTTCTTTCCAGCTATGAATCTTTGAGTTGTCTAGTCTGGTATACCACGAACGGACTTCTCCAGTCAGACTCTTTTGAAACAGCTGCATTCTGAGCCTCTCGTCCTCTACAAAAGATCCAAGTTCTCCAATGAACACCTTCAAATATGTGTAAGGATCTCCTAACCCATCGTACTTTTCGAAGTCAGGAGTTTTGAACTTCTCTGGATAATGAACACCAGGGAATATACGAAGGTCAGCATATGAGACACTCCTGTGTGCTCCAATTCCTTTGAGAGAACGGAAGTTTCTTCCATATGAAGAACCTTCTTTCTGACATTACCGGTGTCTAGATCTTCTTTGAGATGGGTGGTATCATGAATTTTGTTATTTGTATCCAACTGCAACTTAGGTACTGTAATGGCTTTATCTGAACCTTAGGTTCCTACTTGTGCGGAGGATTCAGCATGTACGGGTATCCTTGTACCCTGAGTAGACTGGTGTAGTTCTTTAAGAAGAACAACCAAATCTGTGATTTGTTTACTTAATCCTTCAAATTCTTTGCGAGAAACTGGATTAAGGTCAATCTGGTCTGATGACGACATGATTGACCGTAGGCTCGTGGCCTTTTTGGATTTTGAATGGGTAATATGTCCGATTATTTTCCTGTGAAAGACTTGCATAGTTTAGTCTTAGGGAATGTGTAAATGTTTACATGCTATGTGATGTATCTATTTTAGGAATTTTATCCTGCAAAATGGATGTTAGTTATTTGTAATACAGGATAGCATGTTAATTTAAGTATGCACATTTTTCTTCATATTTCTCATTACATGGAGATGAATATGGAATGAAATTACAAGTAATTGACTTTACGAGTAACTTGAAATGAGAAAGCATAAAGAGACTTTCGTCTTCGTTTGGTTTATCAGAGGATGACCTATCTTAGGTTACTCTCGCGGCTTTTTGGCATGAAGGTTCCCAAATCATCGCAGTTTACTCAACGGTAAGTTAATCCGGTCTTTTAACTGGAGCGAATTTGGGTGGTGCCTTTCCTGAGCCTCATTGGAATTAGTCTTCCTATGAGTCCAGTAATCAAACGCCGACAGGATAGCCTCTTGGTGGAGGAACCACACAACATACATTCACATACAACGTATCTCACCATTTATGAAAATGATGACATGTGCGAAGCACTAATATCACAAGCAGATATAGTGTAAAGCATTAAGTGTAGTAAATATATGCATTCGTACACATTCATTATAAATGTAAATGCAACATCCACACACAAGCATATAATAGTTTTGAAAAACTTATAATAGCGGCTTAAGTCCTCTTACTGGAGTCCCCAACAGAGTTGCCACCTGTCGACGTCGGGATTTTTATTTGTCCCTTTCTGTTCTTTTTTTTGGTGTTCTCATGTTAGGTGAGATTTATTTAAAAAAATAAGTTGTGAAAAGGTCTGACATTTATATGTCGATAATTTGACTGTAAGAGTCGCTAGTTGATTTTTTAACTGGTTGTACCAACACAACCGAGAAAAGGTTTGCACATTGACCCAGTGATGTGACACTACTAAATGGGTCTGTGAAACCGAGATTCATTAGTGTTCGGGGACTTGCTTATGCGGAGGGAAGGTGTTAGGCACCCCCTGACATCTGTGTTACCACGGTGATCGCCACTTTTTAAGAAACTGTTATATGAATGTGTGTGTGTATGGGTCAATGTGCAGTTCTTTGAAAGTAGTTATATTCCTCGTTTGCACCTATATACAAAGGGTTTGAATTTGTGTAAAAATTCAGATTTAAACAAGATATAGAAGTGGTGTTTTATAAAATAGGTTATTTCAAACCCTTGTGCTCAATAGTAATTGAGGCCTTTGATACTTCTAGTTTATTAAATGTTTGGTTTGAATGCTTTTATTTTCGAGATACGAAGCATCTTCGAGAAAAAAAATGTACAAAGCAGTGCCAAACTCCTCGTGGACATGAAAACCATCTGAGGAAATCCAAACACCGTGAATAAATTTACAGGCTGCTTACAGCTGAAAATGTCCATCACGGGAACCGAATCTAGATTCATTATAGTGAATCTATGATCACATGATTCCTAGGCTCACATGATGCCGCAATTTTTAGGAAAGCGGTAAGCAGTTATATATATATAAGTTGTAAATATACATATATAAACATGATCACCAACCACAAAGCACCTCCATGGGGATTAGAAATGGAAATAAAGTTGTGAAAGCAATCAACCGCCACGAAGTAAACTCTAGGCGAGACGAAATGTAAATAAAGTTGTAAAAGCAATCAACCACCACGAAGTAAACTCCAGGCGGGACGAAACGTTTATATATATATATATATATATATATATATATATATATATATATATATATATATATATATATAAGCAGGTAAATGCACCAGATATAAAATTCAGGCTCATCGAATAAATTCTAACAACAGTTCATATATATAAATATATATATATATTAAAGTAGTAAATGCACCGAATGTAATATTCAGGCTCATCAAATATAGTTTGACACACAGTTCATATATATATATATATATATATATATATATATATATACAAAAATAATTAAACGCTCCAGACATAAGTCTAGGCTCATCGAATAGAGTTCAACACACAATTCATATATATATAAGTATATATACGAATGCAATTAAACGCTCCAAACATAAGTTTGAGCTCAATCGAGGTATAACTCGATAATGTTAGTCTATATATAAAAAAATATATATAAGTCTACATATATATATATATATATATATATATATATATATATATATATATATACAAACTGAAATGAAACCACGGACTGAAGTCTGGACATACACACGCAACATGACTCTCAACGTGAAGAATGTAGTCTGCTAAGATGAAGAGAAAGGCTTTAAAGTGTGTAAGAAGACTTACAGTGGACTGCCAAAGAAGACTTCTATAGCTTTAAGTGGATGAACACTCGGCTCCCGCCAGTACAATAGTAGCTATATGTGAGCTCACAAGTGTTTAAAATGAGAAAGCACTCAGTTTAGGGTGTGTATAGAGTAAATTTGACAAGGCTTCCTCGCCTTTTTTTCTCTATATAAATGACCACCCCAAGCCCTCTATTTATAGAGAAGGCTAGCCGCATACGTACCTGCGACTGCCCGGGTTGCCATGGGCTCTGCGGGTCCCGTCGTCTCGAAGTACGTTCACGCATGCAATGTGATGTCCGCTCAAACTTTTAGAACTTCAATTCGCGCATCCGATTGAGGTGTATAAGTCCTATTTCAGACCGCCGTTGTCGAGAGTTATGCAATGACATGGGATTAGAGGTTGTACGATGTCAAGAAGACGGGATCATGCCCTCCAGTCTTCGAGCTTCAAATTCTATCCGTTGCCCTGGGCAATAGTCACTCGGGATTGGACTTCCTTGGTTCTCGTGGGACATTGCTGTGTAGAAATGTATGTATAAAATGTTGAGACGGTGCGATGTGGAGTTAAGGTGGAAGATGATGATTCTGCCCCTCACCGGGGTTATCTCCGATTTGGGCTGATAAAGTAGACGTTGCTCAGGGTTGTATTCGATGTTGGACTGCCGCAAGTGTTGAAGGTCCTTAGTGTCATCTCTAAGGTGTGCCTGTCTTCCCGGTGCTATCTTCGGGTCTTGTACTGAGTGCCTCGGGATGAGTGCCGAGGTTAAAGCTGATTGCATGCATTTGAACTAATCATTTCTAGGGCTATCTCCGAAACTGCAACTACAATCCTCGGGGTTATCTCCGAGGTTAGCACTGTTATTCCTGCTGTTGGGACTGAGACTAAATATCTCGGGGTTATCTCCGAGATGAATCATCCTTCTCCAGTGGAATTTTCGGTATTTAAACTACATGCCTCGGGGTTATCTCCGAGGTTGGAACTGATACTCTCGGTATGTGTTCCGGGGTTGAGATTGAACTTCCGATTGTATCCGGACTGGATATGAGTTGTCTTCCATGGTAATCTCTGAAAGACGAATCTGCCCTCCTACAATGTCAGTGATAGGTGTGCAGAAAATTTTGAGTGTCTACAACGAGGTACGCAGACCCCATTTAATAAAACACATGCATTCATGCATCCAACTAAAATAAAATCCAATCATATTGGTTAATAGTCCATAATTAATCCCATTTATTATCATACATATCACCATATATATTAATAAATAACATTCATCTCATGAATAATAAATCCATTCCATATATGCATCGATATAAATTTAATGGGAAATTTCAAATTTATTAAAAATCTAATTTTGAAATGAAAATAAACTCATTTATTTTAATCAAAATTTAAATCATAATAAACTTCTTTATGTTTTTTATCCAATTTTGAATAAAGATAAACTCCTTTATTTTTAATCAAAATTCAAATCAAAATAAACTCCTTTATTTTAATTAACAAGGAATCCAATTTCAAGTACAAAATAAACTCCTTTATTTTAACTTAAAATTGCTGGAAAAATAAAATATGTTGAATCATATTCCTTATAATAATTAAACATCTTTAATTTTAGGAAACATGGAATCTTATTCCATATGTGAATAAACTTCTTTATTCTAGGAAATATGGAATCATATTCCATATGTGAATAAACTATTTTATTCAAGCGAACGTAGAATCTAATTCCAAGTTAATATAAAACTTTTATTTTAAAAATATATTCCAAATAAAAACAAACCTTTTATCTTAACTGAACTAAATAAAAAAAATAAAATTAAAAAATTTCAAATTCTGGTGTTGGGCGCGGCCGCGCCCATAATGAAGTGGGACACAGTGCGGTCGCGTCGCGTAGCAGAATCAGAAAAAAAATTGCCTAGAAAATCCGATCCAATCACATACCATATATACATGGAATCATCAAGATCGATAATTAGCACAAAGTTAGGCTTTAATACCACTGTTAGGTATGTATATAGCGCGATCATGCAATAAAATTACATAAAAGGTGCGGAAGCGTGATAAAACAGATTTTAAATTTTTTTCATACAAACCATCACCATGATCATACTGTGACGAACGAGACTTTTGTATTTAATATTAAATAATTATTGAATTAAATACATATTTTTGTTGATTTATTTATTGAGGTAAATAAATTTTTGATAAAATTGTTGTAAATTATTATTGTAGATTAATTTAATTAAGTGTGTCACATTAATTAAATTAATGAAAAATATTTTTATAGTTCGAAGTTATAATTTATTTGGAAGTATTAAATTAATCGAGTTGTTAATAATTATAATGTTGTTCTAATTAATTAAATGTTTAACGATTTGTCATAATTTGATTTAATGAATAATGTTACCTTTAATTTAATTAAATTTAAATAATATTTTTTGACTAATTAAAGTGTGACAAATAAACTATATAATAAACAAGTTATTTAAAATAAACTAAAAGGAGTTCTTAAAAGACAAACCAAACATGACCTTAAGAACATGGGATCAGTTAAAGCCATGACGCGCTTAACTGATACACATGTTGTGCCAATTACCAAGTCTACGCACTATACTATCATTCTTATTTTTCTTTTCACGTATTTTCCTAAGACCCAAGCCTGAGAAAACAGAGAGAAAAAGTGAGTTTTGAGAGAATTGAGTTTGAGGAAGAAGATTTGAAGAATCATAGGAGGGTTTCCTATCATCTAAACAAGAATCAAAGGGTGAGAATTCAAATTACAATCTTTGTTTATTATGTTCTTCAGTTTTTCCATGAAAACATATGTTAGTTCTTTATAATTGAATTTTCGTGAGTAATTACTGAAAAGTTATTTATAAATTGTTAGTATGCATGAATAATCTAATATGTGACATTATAAAAAATTTTGGGCAAATCAATCCATGAAATTTTGGTTAAAAAGGAAGCTTTGAGTTTACAGTGACATATATATGATTTTGAAGTCAAAATTAGAGTTTTGGTTTATGATTTATTAGAATAATGATTGTTTATGTTGTTAGATGGATATAATCTATTATATGTGGGTTGAAAATGATTTTTGGTATTAATTGATTCATGAAATCATGTTTTAAAATAAAGTTTAAGTTTTGTTATAAAATGTACAAAAAGGATGATTTTAGAACCAAAATTAGTATTCAATCCATGTTGTAATATGTAAATTGACGATTGATTGTGTTAATATGTTTAAATACAAAAACAGTGCATGTTATACAAACTGATTTGGTCAAGAAACGAATATGTGGTGAGATGATTCGCTAAGGATGTCTAAAATGAGGTTTTTAGCAAGAACATGAATTTAAAAGGGTTAAATCCGATGAATATTGTTGTTTTATTGTTTAAAATCGATGTACGCGTTCTTGGTAGCAATTATGTGATGTTTATGTCTTATGGATTTCTTAAATCTACTAATTATATGTGAAATTCACAAATTTTTATCTGATGAACAGTGCAGTCGCGAACTACAGAAACAGAATCTGGGTAAGCCCTCCCCGACGGGTGTTACCAATCAAAACTGCCCCACCCCCGGCGGGCATGCCACCTCGGTGAGGATTTCTTTAGTGTAAAACCCCACCCCGGCGGGGGTATGAGAGTTGAGTTGTTTGGTTTCTTTATGTGCAGTCCATTACATGTTAGTCTAACCTAGTCTAATGAACATGATAATGTATTGGACATGTAATAAGATGTTATATCAGAATTGTTAACATGCATGTGGTGAAATTTCATGATGATTTGATACGTTGTATAAAGGCTAAAACGTGATGTCCATGAGAGGATGCAATGTTGTTTAAACTTAAGATTTGATACTTCAGTCTTATATGTGTGATTGATGGTAATGAGTAGAACTTAAACTAAGTTAACAAGTTGTACTAAAAGAGGTAACTAAATCTATAAGGTTAATATTAATATAACTAATAAATGTTGTGAATATATATGGTATATGTGTAGGACTTGTGGTGAATGTGAGTAGTAATCATTTAGCCTACGCAAGAGGCAAGTTTCTGAACTCTACTATTATGTTAAGCAAGTTTCCTTACCCTGTCTAGATTACAATTACGCAAGTTCTATGACTCTAAGCTTTCATTGAGCACGTTCTTAAGCCTTATTATTGTTAAGCAAGTTTCATTTCAGTCTGTTCAAAGCTTAATTATTCAAGTTCCTGATTCCAAATGAAATGTTCTAACTCTTTTGAAGTATTACTTCTGTTATACATTGTTCATTCAATTGTATAGAATTGAGATTCAATCTTTGATTTTAACATCGAATTACACTATTGTATTAAAAGTCTTGAAGGGTAGTGAATCCTGATTGATTCGACTAATCCTTAGTTGATGACTATTGAACTCTAAATTACACTTGAAGTTAATCCAAACAAAACTTCCTTTAGTGCGGACTCTAATGTCAAATCTGAGATGAATAACCTTGTTACAGGGGATTATATTACGCGATAGTGTTAAGATGTTCTGCACATACATGGTACTAAAGGCTAATCCCCTTAAGTACGAGAAGTAAGGTCCATATAGTCTTATGACTGTTAAATGTTTAAAGTAGAAATACTTGATAACCTAGGACATAGTTCATGGTCTTGTGACCCTCAGATGTACTTTTGATTCATGCTCTAATATTGATTCAAAAGTTGACCTTTCTATTATTCAGTATCCCTTGTTTATTCGCATGTTATTATTTCTATTATTATTGTTATACTTGTGGGCAATTGTTGCTCACTCTTGCATAATAACATTGCAGCTAAGGTTGAAAGAGTTGATGAGCCATCTACTAGTAAAGGCAAAGGCAAAGCAAACAAGTGATGAAGAGTTGTTTATTATTTGAGAATGTTGATGTTAAGACTCATTTTGTTATGTTTAAGACTTATTTAAAATATGTTATGTTTCCGCATTGATGTATTAAGGTTAGATTACCTGGGATTGTATTGTTAAGCATTTGTAACCCTTAATTGGGAGGATTTCTATTTTAGTTTTATTGTATCATTATTATGGGTAGTTAAATGTTATTTATTTTGGGGGCAAAGGTGCAAAAATGCTCCCAATGTTTACACGGATGTCCCACTTACACCTTAAACTAATTTTTTTCTTCCAAAATTACCCTTAACGTTACAAATTTAAGCTCAGTTGTGCCCCTCCCGTTAACGGAGATACCACATAGACTAACTCTTTTAATTCGTGGACAATTTTTGCTGACGAAGCATGAAGAGAAAACAAAAAGGGCAAAAAAACCCTAATTTCATAATTAAACTCTAATAAAAAAAACTTTCATATTTTCAAATTTATTCTTTAATAAAATACAACAAAAAAAAAATCCAATTTTTCTCTTATAAACTCGCCCAGATCTGGATCGTCGTTTCCAACCCATTCGATCTAACTCCAAACCCAGATCTGAAGTTTGTCTCTTTCTCTCTCCATTTCTTCCAAACTACATTTATCCCCATTTTCTCTCTCTCGATTTCAGTCTCTATTTCTCTCTCGATCATAATTTCGTCCTCCAAACTTTTCCAAAGTGCGTCTCAAGTACATAATCAAAACATAATTCGGGTAGGCGGTGAGCAAAGAGCTTAGGAGAGAGAAAGGCGAGGAAGAGCTGAGGAGAGAGAAAGGCGAGGAAGAGCTGAAGGATGTAGATACCAAGGCCAATGGAGTTTGAAAACCCAGAACAAAGTTCCACCGCCTCCATCATCCATGGTCAAAGAAGTAATTTTCTATTTCTCTGTTTTCTCCAAATCAAATATGGGTTACTCTTTAAAAAAAATCAATTCAATTCCTTCTAGTAATCTTTGAAGATGAAGGGGGTAATATTATTTATTTTAATCCTTTTTGTGAACTGATTTGGAAATTGATTGGATTTATGGATTTGAGATATATTTTGAAACTGTTTGATTTGTGATTAAATAAGAAAGTGAGATAATGGAGTGATTAAAAAATAAAGTTAAGATTTGGGTTTCATATGTGATATGTGATTTGGATTTTTTTTTCATCGTGATGCATATTGAGGGTTTTAAGAATGGTTGTTTTGGTCTGTTATATTGAAGCTTTTTCAGCATATGATCTGTTGATGCCCCTGTTTAGTTTGATATGTGATATGTGCTTGGATGGTTACTTTTTTTCATTTTCAACTTTGCTTTGATTTGATTTTCATCTGATGGTATTTTTTTTTCAATGGATAAGGTATTATTATTATTATTATTATTATTTGAGGTATTTTAAGAATAAAATTTGACTAATTTTATATAGTAAATTATAATAATTATAAATTATATAAAAGGTATCATTAATTACAATATATTTTGTAAACAAATATTTAAATTGAATTTAAAATTACAACACTAAATATGTTATACTTTTTTTTTTTTTGAATTTTAGTATTTTTTGTTTTGATTAATTTAAGTATTTTGATTAAATGATTAAATGATGTAAATATAGGTTTCTATTTTGCACACGTCAGCAAAAATTGTCCACGTATTAACAGAGTTAGTCTATGTGGCATGTCCGTTAAGGGCAGGGGCACGATTGACCTAAATTTTGTAACGTTAATGATACTTTTGAGAAAAAAAATTAGTTTAGGGTGTAAGTGGGACATCCGTTTAAACATTGGGGGTATTTTTGCACCTTTGCCCTTTATTTTGGTGAGTGAACACCAAATCTGTGGGAAATTTGAGTACATGGATTTGGGGGTGTCACAGGTTGGTATCAAAGTGGGGGAAAACCATAGGTAGTAGCCTTATAAGAGAATGAAAACATAGTAGTATCAACTATTATCAAGTTCTAAGAAATTAATTAAGGAATTCATTGAAGATTATAAAAGACTTTATGTGCTTATGTGCTCACGAGTATCGATTAGTAACTAAAACTTAAAACTTTGTTGTCAGGATGTCTGATGTTGGAGGATCTAGTAGGGCTAGGGAGGAGGAACCCCGAGTGCCAAGAGAGGAGGAGCGCCAAGACATTCATGTCGTCAAGGAGTAGTTGATACAAAGAGAGCCACCTCCGTTTATCATTGTCGAGGGTCAAGAGCATGAGCCTGAGTTTGATCAGGAGAATAAGGAGGATCCTGTGGAGCTAGCATAGACAAATGACGAGGAGGAGGAAAAGCTTACACCGAACTCTATTGCAGCTCAGATGTATAACGAGGTGTACGACCGTAATATAGAGCTATAGGATAGAGTCAGAGAGTTGGAGGAGTTGACAGATGAACACCAGACCACTATAGATCAGAAAGATGATGAAATTCAGGATCTTAATGGACATCTTGGGAATATGGAGTGGAAGTTAGTTCACATAGAGGGTTACAAGGAGCAGCTGATGGCAGAGATTACAAAGCTGAAGGATGATCTGAGAGAAGAGTCCGTCAAGAGAGCAAGGGTTGAAGATGCTTATGAGGAGGCTTCCCAGCATGCAGATGTAGCCGAGGAAGAGATGCAAGTAAAAAGGCCAAGATGGGAGAGATGGATTGTGCTTTCCACACTGCGATGAACATAGCTCAGGATCGAGTAATTTACTATCCAGACCTGTTCGAGAACTTACCGTGGTACATGCTGGATCGTAGGACGATGTTCCGTATCATTGAAGAAGAGCGCAGAAAAGCTGTTCAACGTCTTAGTATGACGTGATAAGAACAGTATGAGTTATGTTAATATCTATAGTTGTTAAATAATGTAAATTCCTGTGTGGATATAAGAAATGGAATATGATGATTTAATCCTGAAGATTCTTTATCTCGGGATAGTTGATGTAAATAGCAGTGATGCTATCTTTCTATGTTTTTAACGTTATTAATGAATAAAATATCAATGCTTATTCAAGATGTTATGTGTTAAGTCATAATCTTAAAATGTTTAAGTGAAGTCTTAAATACTTAAGAATTGAGTAATGATCTAATAAACGTATATCTTAAATAGAAAATGCCGTCAATAAGACGCCTAACATGTCAACAAGCTCCAGAAAGATCCACGAACAACAACAACGACAATGCCAACGCTAATCCTATTCAGCAGTTGGTAAACTTGTTAGCTGAAGCACTTGCAAATCAACCGCAATCTCAAGCTACCCCATTTAAGGATTTCAAGGCGGTAGGATCGCCAGAGTTTAGGGGATCCATGAATCCGGTCGAAGCTCAGACCTGGATTATGGAAATGGAGAAGGTATTAGATGTTACAAGGGTCAAAGATGATTAAAAGACCGCCTTTGCAACATTTATGTTGAAGTCAAAGGCCAGCTACTGGTGGCAGGTGAACAAGGTTAGAGGAGGATAAGGTGTGATCACATGGGATAGGTTCAAGGAGATGTTCTTTGAGATGTATTACCCAACGAGCTCTCAGAACCAGATGAAGGTTGGAGTTGAAGCAGGGTAACATGACGGTGCCCGAATATGCTGCGAAGTTAAACGAGTTGGCTAGGTTCATAACTTATTAGGTGAATACATATTAGAGGAAAGCTAGGAGGTTTTAACAAGGGTTAAAGCCATGGTTGTACAATAAGGTGTCAATGTTCCAAGTGAAAACTTTTGTGGGAGTATTAGAAAAGGCAATCATTGCAGAAGCTGGAAGCGATGCTCTGACTAGGTATAATCCAGAACAGAAGAAGAAAAAGAATGAAGGTGATAATAACAAAGCTAGTGACAACAATACTGGTGGTGGTCATAGTCAGAAGAGGAAGTGGAATGATAATATGTATACTAGGAATCAGCAAGGAAGTCAGAAGAAGAAGGTGGAGGCATATCCTACCTGCGGGAAGAATCACCTGGGGGTACGCATAAAAGGAAAGAGGGTTTGCTAAAATTATGGTAAGGAAGGCCACATAGCGCCAAATTGCGCTAACCATAAGAAAGGCGCTTGCTTCACTTGCGAGTCGAAGGATCATCTGGCTAGGAATTGTCCTAAGAAGGCAGCGGGAGGTGTAGGAGCAAGTGGAAGTAAGGGAAACAAAGGTGGTAGCACTCTGACTATCACTGGACCGACGCCGCCAAACTGACCCACCGTAAGAACATTCAACATGATCGTACAAGATGTTGTGCAGTCTCGAGATGACGTGTCTAGTATTATTCCAATCAATAATATTAATGCTTACGTATTATTTGAATCGGGTGTTACTCTTTCATTTATATCCGACGATTTTGTTAAGAATTTGAATTTGCCTAGAGAGGAATTTAAAATACCTTTTGAACATACAGATTGTAAATAGGGAAGTAATTCCTGTTAGGTTTGAACACAAGAACTGTAGGGTGGACATTAAGGGCCACGAAATGATGGTAAATCTAATCCCGATTAAACTTGGGGAATTTGATAACTCTGATAATAAAGGTGAATAGTACTGATGAATAGTTAGAGTCTAAAAGACTAAAAGTACAGGGGCAGGAGATCGAAAAACAAAACGATCATAGAACATAGAAATAAATCGTAATATATACGATGAGATCACCTCGTGATCTGATAAGGTGATAGTAGGTAGAAGAATTAATCAAATGATTTAAAAGTTTACAGCAAGAATGTTGTGTGTCAGTTGTACTATGAATTTGTACAGATTCAGGAAAGGACTACGAATACGGATTAAATAAAATTCGTATTGAGAATAGAGTTAAGATATGGTGGGAATTTCAATTGAGGACTCATGTCAGCAGCGGAGTTGTATGATTCCTTGTTATGGGCGGGGAATTGTATTTGGTGTAAAAAACACTTAGTTTCTGGTACTGATAATCATTGAAATGTATGTGTCGCGCTATTTGCTATATACCTGTTGAGAAGGTAATTCTTTTCTCAGGTGTATAACAGATAGGTAGGGTATAGGTAGAGAATATAAGGTTAAGTACGAGTTCTTAAAACTCATACTTATGGTACGTTCATGACTCATAATGATATGAAATGTTTTTGAACCCCTCAGCTAATGGACACCAAAGGTCTGACTAGAACAAGTTCTTAAACTCATCTGATTGTGGAAAGTTCCTGAACTCATAAGTGTGGTAAGTTTGATGATTTGGGTAGAACTAAGTGTGAAAGGAGTATTGAGGATAATAGGAATAGATAGATTGATTAAGCAATGAATTATTAGTGGAGACAAAGGTTTTCCAAATCTGCTAGCTATGCTAGACTTCAAAAATTTTGGCGTCAAGGTAAATACGCACTATGTGCCTTTTTGAAATGAATTTTTATTCTCAACTTCTGGTGACCATTGTGTATGTATGGACTTCGGGCCACCGACACATCGTTACCTGTTGAGATGATAATACTGAATTGCAATGGTTTTTGAATGGTTTAAAGTATAGTTTATGCTACATGTTTCGACTAGACGATAATGATTTGAAATATCAAAATATATTATTATTTATCACTTATGTACCATGTAACCTGGTGCAGAGATGATAAAAAGTTGATGGAGTTGTAACTACAGGAATAATTAGTGTTGAATTTGATCTAAAATAGTTGCTCCACTATTGTATGATGTGTAATGACAAAGTCACTCGATGACGGCATCCTCAAACGGGCTGTTAATACAGTACGGCATCATGACGTCATTTTTAAACTAATTTTAAAATTTTAATTTACCAACGGGGTTTGGCTATACCTAAATATTTTGATTGAATTAAATTATTGGTATGAGTCTATGCTATTTGATTCAGCTAGACCAATGTTTATAAAATTCTAAGCGTTCTTCGAAAATTTTCCCGAACCGAATTGTTTTGGTGCGAAATCCGATAAAACTGAGGTACAATTTTTATGCTTATGGCAGTGACGAGAAACATATCCAACTAGCAGTACATGGCCAGTACAGGGCATACCGGGCTAATCACCCTCTGTGTTTGTAAGTTATGACGGTTTGCAGATGAATTTCCGTATAACCTTTTCGAAAATGAATGTTCGTAGTCTATATGACTCCAAGCATGATTCGAATAATTTAACTCTTGTGAGTGATGTGTTGGGTAGCATGTGGTGATGAGTATGAAAGGTGTAAGGTACTATAAGGTAAATTTTAGGGATGAAATTTTTAGAAAAAGGGGTGAATGTCACAACCCGAGAATTTAGATATTTATTAAAATATTAAAATATTGAATTAAGGTTAAATAATAAACCTAGACAGAAAATAAGTGAATGGATTTGATATTTTCTGGAAGGGATTTTGTGGATTTAAAAAAAATCTTTCTAGAGAATTATTCATGATTAAGGATATAAGTGTATATGTTATGTGTATATAGTCATATATATGTACAGTATGTGGTTTGTGACGCCTCCAAATTTGGGTATCTTCCAACCCGACAAATGGTGCTCCACGGTGCAATAGTTCACACAAACATTCAATTGAAATGGCTCAAAAGAACGAATATGTCTTATATATATTCAAAATAATATTTACATTCCTCAGGTTCTTTATAACTATTTCATTTGTTATTGTCATAATATAAAATATTATGATTACAAAACCTACACTATTACATAAGTAATCTACGGGTTCGCCTTAGCCTTCCCTTTATCCTTTCCGGATCCATCGGTCCGTTCGGTCTTAGCTACATTCATATGGTTCAAGCAAGAGTGAGCCTAACTAGCTCAGCAAATACAACAATTCTAATAAACTAGCATGCTTGAAACATAGGAATATAATATCTTCAATAACTGAACAATAGTTACGAAGTACTATTGATAATTCAAAATAGCACTTCTTTTCATTCAAAATGTTTTACAGCAACAATATTCAGTAAAACATCAATTCTGGTCCAAGACCATGAGCATTTCATAAGTACTTTGAAAAGGACATCCTGGCACTAAGTTCGTAAGTCCGGAATAGCTTACGAGCACTTCTAGGTGTTCAGCCTATAATACTCTATGTTGATCAACACTACATTCATTAAACATGTATACGTTTAAGTTGTGGCAACCTCACGTGCCTGTCGTTTGACGACAAAACATTTTAGCATACTCAGTCTTCGTTTGAAAACAACACCAATATTAGTTTGGTAAAACGTTAACCATACTTTGATAGATTATAATAAATCCACATATCGTAAGTCTAGCCAAAAGAATTGGCGTTGACTTCTATAGATTTTAACTCATGCGTAAGAATACATGAATCACAAAGACTTGTCTAGATCGAACTGGAACAAGGGTTAGAGTACTTGCCTTTAACGTCTGCTTACAAATATAATACGTGCACTTTAGGTCTTTAAGGTCTCTACAGTAGATGATAACATCACATAGCACATTAGGTCATGAATAATCATACATAGTTCTTAAAGAATCTTACCCTTCTTCTCAATCTAATTATAACTTATATTTGTTATTATTGGTTCCGGCTTTTCGTTACATCGATCTTACCTTCACATTATGTTCATGCTTGATTACTTATCTTCATCCTTTAGGCAACATAATTAAGGTTTAACAATACCTTACAATGCTTTATTAAGTTCCTTAATTAATTATTAATGAGTTACCCTTCATGTTATACTTGTAAACTTTCTTCTCTGTCGAAACCCTAGGGTTGGCACTGTGGCGCCGGCTATTACTCTCTGTGCCGCGCGGCGGCATCACATGATAATGCCTAGAAACCGAGCTTGGCGCTGCGGTGTGAGTCTATGTGCTAATCTTCGCGTTATGACACTGTGCCTGGCGCTGCAGCGCCATCAATTAGCCTTGGGTCGGCGCCGCGGCGCCAACTCTGTGCCTTAGATAGCTTTGACAGATTTTCAACTTTGCGAAATTCCCGGACACATAACTTCTTCGTTATAAGTCTGATTTGCCTCGTTCAAGAGCCTACGGTTCACAAATCACATACTCTATGTGTTCATGTAATAATTTTATCTATTCGACTTCGTTTGCTAAAAATTCACCTATTAGTCCATTTTTAATGAAAACTATAAACGTTCGTGAACGTTCAACACTCGTTTCTTCGTTCTAAGTCAGAATCCGGCCATTTTCGAGTCCTCAACTCTATAATGCCAAATACGACTTGTCTCCATCGAAAACCAACATTTTCGAGTTGAATCACAAAATACAACTTCAATTCAGAGAATTTCACGAGTTCGACGATTCTCGTCTAATCGTGTGATTCTGGCCAAACTTCCTTACTAACGATTTTTTCATCATTCCAAATACATTCATTTCATTAACTAGACGTCGCAACCTATATATTACAATAACTTATATTCAAATTATGCTATGATTTATTTCTTATAAGTGCATAACTTAATTAGTTCTTCATTATAAGCTTTCATTTTCTTATGGCTTATTATCGAATTAAGTCTTTTATCCCACATTCTTGTATTATAGGAATCATACCAACTTTCTAAAGTAATCATATGACAACTCATCAATGTTCTTCATAAGTTTATGACTTGTTTTGGTTCAAGTTACTTATTCATAACTTATTCGGCTTAAGTCCATTGCTTATCCACTTCTCATATGTTCTTAGCATATAAGTTCATTAGGTTACACTTCTCTTATCACCCTACTATGATAGAGATGGAAGATAAATATATGAGAAGAGCCTTACCCTTGATGAACTAGTCCTTCTTCTTCTTGGAAAATCTAATAATGGAAGGTTGGGCTTACAAGTGCTTATTCTCTCTAGAAAATAAGTTACTTATCTTGGATGAAATAACAACCAAATAATGAGCCATATCCTCCTCTATTTATAGGATTTCTAAAGTGAGGGTAAAATGGTCATTAAGGCATCCCACCTCCTTAAGTCACATCCTTACTATTCATTACTTGTTAACCACAACTCTTATCCCTTACTTGGTCATTACTCAAAGTTCTTGCCCATCAAGTTCACCCATGGGTTGCACCATGGATCTTGCTTTACCCATTGGATCATCCTTTGGGCTTAGACTTAATTAATTAGATTATGTCCTGTAGCTCACATTAACTTAGTTTGGGCTTCCTATTAATCCACTTGGTTTAACCTTAATAAACCCTTGGGCTTAAACATTATTTCGTCTTGGGCTTGCCCCTTAATGATTATTGGATTTGTACTTCCTACACAATCCACAATTTCATTCCATTAGAATTAATACTTACCATTCTCAATTTAAGTCCACATGCGAAATTTTACATTTTTCATACTTAGATTATTATTACATAATCTATCTCACCTCGATATTATAACATTACATATTTTTGGGAAGTTCAAAAATAATTTTCGAGCGATAAACGATGAATAGTGTTTCTTCGTAAACATTCTCGAAAAACTTTTATTTTTGTCTTAGAAATTCAAACACTTTAATTTCTTCACACAGTTCAAATACTACGATATTCCGACGTTTCTAGGTTATAGAACGACATTTATCTTACTAACACATAATAATAACAAATAATATTATTTTATTCATTATTAAAGTATTTATAATAGTTTCAATTTTCTGGGGCATTACATTCTATCCCCCTTATAGGGATTCTGTCCCAAAAATCTCGCTAAAAAAAATTAAACAAACAAATGAGGGTAATTCTTTTTCATCTTTTCTTCTAATTCCCACGTTGCTTCTTCGACATCGTGGTTCTTCCATAACACTTTTACAAACGGTATAACCTTGTTCCGTAGAACTTGCTCTTTTCGATCGATGATTTGAATCGACATCTCTTCGTACGTTAAGTCCTTCTCAATCTAAATCGGCTCATACTCTATTACGTGTTTATAATCCGGTTTGTAAGGGTGTAACACAGATACGTGAAATACGTTATGTATTCATTCTAAGTCTAGAGGTAACGCTACCATATAAGCTAGCTCACCTACCCGTTTTAACACTTTCAAAAGGTCCTATAAACCTTGGGCTTAGTTTCCCCTTCTTTCCAAAGCGTGTCATTCCTTTCCAGGGAGATACCTTCAAAAATAAATACGAGCCTACCTCGAACTCTCTATTCTCTCGATGCATATCTATAAACTTCCTTTGTCTGTCTTGAGCTGCTACCAATCGCATTCGTATTAGCTTCACAATATCCGCTGTTTGCTACACCAATTCTGGTCCTAGCATTCGGCGTTCTCCCACTTCATCCCAATACACTGGTGTTCTGCATTTTCTCCCATACAAAGCATCGTAAGGCGGCATACATATGCTTGCATGATAACTGTTGTTATGCGCAAACTCTACTAATGGTAGATGATCATCCCAACTACCCTTGAAATCCATGAAGCAAGATCTCAACATATCTTCTAACGTATGAATTGTTCTCTCGGTCTGCAATCGGCTTATGGATGATATGTCGTACTCAACTTTAACTGCATCCTCAACTGTTCTTGAAGACTTCTCTGAAAGTTCGACGTGAATCGTGGGTCACGATCTGACACGGTCGAAACTGGCACTCCATGTCTGGAAATAATTTCCTTAACATAGAGTTTAGATAATTGGTCTAAGTTATACTTAACCTGAATTGGAAAAAAGTGAGCCGACTTCGTCAACCGGTCCACTATTACCCAAATCGCATCATACCCCTTCGGAGTAGTTGGAAGTCCCACCACAAAGTCCATCATGATATGCTCCCACTTCCATTCTGGAATTTTCAATGATTTTAGCAAGCCACTTGGTCATTGATGTTCGGCCTTAACTTTCTGACAAGTCAAACATCTACTCACATACTCAGCTATTCCTCTCTTCATGTTCGGCCACCAAAAACTCTGTCGAAGGTCTTGATACATCGTAGTGCTACCAGGATGAATCGAGTACCTTGAACTGTGAGTGTAACAACCCCAAAATAGGTCCATTCCATCCAACCTATTCTGAGTCGCCAAATACATGGTACAGAAAACAAATACAACTTTATTACAACAATTGTCGTGCAAAATACAACAACACATATGCTGTGAGTTTGGATACAAATATATACCAAATGTGACTCATGCTCCAACCGTAGACATCACCTCACAATGACACCTTACATAAAGGTATAGTTAAAAACTGTTTTAGAAATTAGAATATTTGGGAAGTGCTCAAGGAAACCTTCGTACATGGGAGGCTATGCGTCTAGGTTATGATAGATATCATATAGCCACAAAATTATCCTTGGTTGACCCAATAGACCCCAAAGAAAAACGAGAAGATTACTATCATATTCTTCCCAATGGTGAGTCTTCTCTTGACATATCATTATCTCTACTGTCTCTAATTGAGAATTATACTTCAAACAAACACCAAAATTATATAGGTAGTGCTCGTATATATACTCAGCAAGTGTATGAGCACATCCCTGTCTTATGATGACACGAGGTTGTATGTCGTTAGACATCTTGTATGATAGTGGCAAAACACCCTTCCAACGTTGGGTACACCTTACCCAATTGGATTCACCAAATAAAACTACTAAATGAACTTTTTTATACTGCTTCGGGAGAACATCCACAACTAGAGACCACCGTTCTATTTCTCCGTTACCCTCGCTCGACCCAGCTACACTCTTATTACCTGAAAGGAATTGTGAAGGAAAAGGGTGAGCAGAACTAGCTCAGTAAATAATATCATGACTAAAGATAATTAAATTATCAATAGCCTTCATCAATAATAAATTAGAGATTTAGAACATATGGTAAATGATAAAAATTTCAACCATAGTTGCAGCGGAACGAGCAATCCATTAGAAGAGTCAAATAGACCATAAAGTCTATTATCTTTTTCATGATAAAAATTCACCAACAATGTTTTATCCCTGTAACATCAATCAACAATTATGGTCCACAATCATATGAATAACTCATAATCATAACTGTAGTTCTAAATTCCTCTTCTCATTCAGGACGAAGATAATTTTCATCACCTATCTTTACCTGAAACATCAAATATCATGGTTACACCAAATCACATTTCCTGTTCATAATCATACTAATAACTTCATCTTTGCACTACGGCCAAAGATATTCATTTGTATCACCAGTTGGTCATGTTCATCTCAACATTTGTTCATCTTTGCACTACTGGCCAAATATATTCAACAACATGTCATCTTTGCACTACGGGCCAAAGATATTCATCAACAATTCATCTTTGCACTACAGGCCAAAGATATTCATCAATAATTCATCTTTGCACTACAGGCCAAAGATATTTCTCAACAGTTCATATTTGCACTACGGCCAAATATATTCATCAACAGTTCATATTTGCACTACATGCCAAATATATTAATATCTCAAAGAAATATATAATCATTTCATAATTTATATAAACAATAATTATAACCATGTTGATCAATTCACCTTTGCACTTAAGCTAAAGATATTCACTTATAAATTCAATGGTCATGATCATACCAATCAACAATTTAACTTTGCACTACTGGCCAAAGAGAACCCATAGTCATGATCATACCAAAAATCTACCCATCTTTACACTCAAGTCAAAGAGAAATATCATCATTAGGGTTATAAAAATATTATATATAATAATAAAAATAATATGATCAACATATAGTTTTAATCTCAAGAGTAATATTCGTAAATCAACTATAATTTGGTTAGAAAAAGAAACCAATTTTGTCGTGAATAGTAACTCGTGAATAGTAACTCATGAATAGTAACTCGTAAATAGTAACTCGACACAAAAAGGTAGAAATTCTACAATAAAATACATACCAATATTTCGGTATAATGATATTGAAAGAATAATATTTCTTAAGCTTATAAACAATTTATTTTAATTGTTTACACTTTACTAAATAATGCATTTAATCATCCTAAAATGCCAAACTCATAAGATTTCATCACCAATAACCAAAAACCCTCATCAAAAATCTGCATATACCTCATATAGGATTCTCAAGCCATAAAATCCTATTTTCTAATTTTCTTACTTCACAAAACATATTTAATTTATTTACTCATAACTAGACCATTTTCATGAAAAATACCAAATCAGTTCCAAAAATATTTCTTTTCTGAGATTTAGCATAATATAGTCCCATAGTGAACATATATTTTTCTCAAAATTTTTAAAAGTCATTTACTATTTTTCATATGGCCAAAACAACCGAATATTTAGACAATTATCAAAAATTGTACTTCTATCTAAAAATTCTGAAATTCACAAAGAATACTCCTATCATATACATGTACTCCCAATAAAAATTTCATCAATTTTAGAGTTAACCACAAGGATGTATAAGCGGTTATTTTTAAAATAGTTTTTTCTCATAAAATTCATAACTCTTAATCTATATATCCAAAAATCACTATTTTTGGACACAATCAAGAAAACTCATCAAAATATCATTTCAAATTTTTCCAAAATTTTCTGAAGGTCAGAAGAATTACAAACTGAAAAACATAACAACCCTTAAAATCCCTTACTATCCCTCACCTCAAAAGAGCAGTACTTCTGATCCGTATAAGGCTGAAGGAAACTTGCACTGATGAATAGAAACTCACATAGTATCTAAATACTCACAAAATACACTCAATAATCTAGAGAGAGAAAGAGAGAAAACTTATAAATTTTGGTGTGTTTTTCAATTTTAACTTAGCCCTCTATTTATAGGAAAATGTAGCACGCCAAATCAGACTTAACCTGTAACCTGATGGCTTTACCTGCTACTATTCCCACCCACCACATTTGAATAAAAATCTCAGCACATTTCTTCACCAACCAAGAGTGGGGCCCACCAATTCTAGAATTTTCCACCAAAATGATTAACTCCGAAAATTCAACAATTTCTGAACCAGTCATCTCGTAAAATTCATAACAAATCATACGTTCATTTTTAACGGTTCAAAATTTGTGGACATATACTCAACTTATATATGTATAATATATCCAAATATTACCACGATCCAACGGTCGGATTAAAAATTATAACCCTCACAAAATATCTTAAAAACCCTAATTTGATTTTTAATACCTCCGTTCCGACAAAAATACAGATAAAACACCTCAACATTAACTCCTTCATTTTTAACCACAAAAATATATCTCTCATTTATATCCACATAAAATAAATATTTCCTTATCATATGAATCAATAATTAATTATTCACAATTAATATTACAGAATCACATTTATGACAACCAGACCGTTCCCAGGAAAGAGGGGGCTTTCCAATAAGAATTTCTCCTTACTGGCGCAATTAGGTGACCAAACCTCTCCTTAGACAGAACTTTCTAGACATTGCCAATAATGTTATCTAATAATATTATTCAAATAATATGAATTATTGATCTGATAATGGGAAATACTGTGCAGTGACAATTATTGAACAACAATAATATAAATTTTCAACGTAGCAATTATTGAATCAATAAAATAAAATATTGAACAGTAATTACTGTAACAATTATTGAGTAGTGTCTTCTTACGTAAGAATTAATAATTTCAAAAATACTATGCAATACCGTGTGCTACTGTGCAATAACGCATATTACTGTATTTTAACCACCGGGTATTCCAACATTGTTAACAGTTACAACTACGCCGTTATTTGTAAAAACTCAAATTTGTCGTTTTCTTAATCCGACAGTTATTCTGTTATGGGGCCCACAAATGGCTGCGCCGTCGTACGAATATTCCCCGACAGAAAGAATATTCCACGACCAAACGAATATTCCCCGACAACAATGAATATTTTATAACCACTAGTGTATTTTGAAAAAAAAAATCATATATCACCCTTAACTTTAACATTTATCAATTTAACCATTTACTGAATAGTAATTATAAGAAAAATTGAATATTTTTATTTCATAAAATTCGGGGTCTTACAATCTCCCCTCCTTATGAAATTTCGTCCTCGAAATTTACGTACCTGGTATTTCGAAGAGTTGAGAATACCTTGCTTCCATTTCAGATTCTATCTCTCAGATCATCATGATTTCTCCATTGTTCATCTCCCATGATAACTTCATTTGGGTTCCTCATTTGTTGGGAAGTCATGACAACCGCCATCCCTCGAACTACTCGACTTTGACTTGTCTGGAGCAGCATTTAGCGTCATCATTACCGTTGAAATATACTTTTTTATAGAACATATTCCTCCCTCAATTGCCTCTTCGTACTCCTCATTCATGATCTGAATCATCAATCTTCGATCCATATCGGATTCAGGTTGACCGCTATGTACAGGGTAATTCAAAACTCGATGTTGGGTTCTCCCAATTGCTTTCAAAAAAGAGAAATTCATATCATCTATTTTAGCCTTCTTAGATCGAACATCTCTTTCCACAATATCCACGTGTCATGCGGCTTTTGCCCATGCATCACTTATTCTCACTCGTTCAGTTTTTTCTTCTTTCAGCTCAGATTCCATTTTTATCATCTTATACTCTGCCAAAGAATGCTTCTGTTCAAGCATCACATATCGGGTAACACAAGCTTGAATTGTTGCATCCTTTTGTTCTACGACCACCTGTCGTTCTTCAGCCTGCTCTTCTACCTCATGAATACGATTTTGAAATTTCACATTTTGATCATATAATACCTCCAATAAACTCTCCTCAGGTACTTCTTCCTCTTCTTCCTCAGTCTTAGCTATTACCTCTGCGACTATCTCGGGTGCAACTATCAATTCTCCACTCACCATATGGATATCTGTAATTTCTTATTCGCCTGACATCATATTATCACGGTTAGTGATTAGAGGTATCCCCACAGTCTCATTCACTCCATTGTTAGCATTCTCAGCTGCCATTCTCAAATACTGCCATAAAACAGGGGTTAATTAAACAAATTAACATATCACATAATATCCCGATATTATGACTGACCAACAAATAAGCTTAGGTAGGACACACTAGCGAAGGATTTACTCATCTCTCTCCTCCTAGTTGTATTCCCCGATCTCTGCCAGAGATCACATCCCTAAGCTCTGATACCAAATGTGACAACCCCAAAATAGGACCATTCCATCCAACCTATTCTGAGTCGCCAAATACATGGTACAGAAAACAACTACAACTTTATTACAACAATTGTCGTGCAAAATACAACAACACATATGCTGTGAGTTTGGATACAAATATATACCAAATGTGACTCACGTTCCAACCGTGGACATCACCTCACAATGACACCTTACATAAAGGTATAGTCAAAAACTGTTTTAGAAATTAGAATCTTTGGGAAGTGCTCAAGGAAACCTTCGTACATGGGAGGCCATGCGTCTAGGTTATGATAGATATCATATTGCCACAAAATTATCCTTGGTTGACCCAATAGACCCCAAAGAAAAACGAGAAGATTACTATCATATTCTTCCCAATGGTGAGTCTTCTCTTGACATATCATTATCTCTACTGTCTCTAATTGAGAATTATACTTCAAACAAACACCAAGATTATATAGGTAGTGCTCGTATATATACTCAGCAAGTGGATGAGCACATCCCTGTCTTATGATGACACGAGGTTGTATGTCGTTAGACATCTTGTATGATAGTGGCAAAACACCCTTCCAACGTTGGGTACACCTTACCCTATTGGATTCACCAAATAAAACTACTAAATGAACTTTTTATACTGCTTCGGGAGAACATCCACAACTAGAGACCACCGTTCTATTTCTCCGTTACCCTCGCTCGACCCAGCTACACTCTTATTACCTGAAAGGAATTGTGAAGCAAAAGGGTGAGCACAACTAGCTCAGTAAAGAATATCATGACTAAGGATAATTAAATTATCAATAGCATTCATCAATAATAAATCAGAGATTTAGAACATATGGTAAATGATAAAAATTTTAACCATAGTTGCAGCGGAACGAGCAATCCATTAGAAGAGTCAAATAGACCATAAAGTCTATTATCTTCTCCATGTTAAAAATCCACCAACAATGTTTTATCCCTGTAACATCAATCAACAATTCTGGTCCACAATCATATGAATAACTCATAATCATAACTGTAGTTCTAAATTCCTCTTCTCATTCAGGACGAAGATAATTTTCATCACCTATCTTTACCTGAAACATCAAAGATCATGGTTACACCAAATCACATTTCCTGTTCATAATCATACTAATAACTTCATCTTTGCACTACGGCCAAAGATATTCATTTGTATCACCAGTTGGTCATATTCATCTCAATATCTGTTCATCTTTGCACTACTGGCCAAAGATATTCAACAACATGTCATCTTTGCACTACGGGCCAAAGATATTCATCAACAATTCATTTTTGCACTACAGGCCAAAGATATTCCTCAACAGTTCATATTTGCACTACGGCCAAATATATTCATCAACAGTTCATATTTGCACTACATGCCAAATATATTAATATCTCAAATAAATATATAATCATTTCAGAATTTATATAAACAATAATTATAACCATGTTGATCAATTCACCTTTGCACTTAAGCTAAAGATATTCACTTTATAAATTCAATGGTCATGATCATACCAATCAACAATTCAACTTTGCACTACTGGCCAAAGAGAACCCATAGTCATGATCATACCAAAAATCTACCCATCTTTACACTCAAGTCAAAGAGAAATATCATCAAAATATTATATATAATAATAAAAATAATATGATCAACATATAGTTTTAATCTCAAGAGTAATATTCGTAAATCAACTATAATTTGGTTAGAAAAAGAAACTAATTTTTTCGTGAATTGTAACTCGTGAATACTAACTCATGAATAATAACTCGTGAATAGTAACTCGACACAAAAAGGTAGAAATTCTACAATAAAATACATACCAATATTTCGGTATACTGATATTGAAAGAATAATATTTCTTAAGCTTATAAACAATTTATTTTAATTGTTTACACTTTACTAAATAATGCATTTAATCATCCTAAAATGCCAAACTCGTAAGATTTCATCACCAATAACCAAAAACCCTCATCAAAAATCTGCATATACCTCATATAGGATTCTCAAGCCATAAAATCCTATTTTCTAATTTTTTTACTTCACAAAACATATTTAATTCATTTACTCATAACTAGATTATTTTCATGAAAAATACCAAATCAGTTCCAAAAATATTTCTTTTCTGGGATTTAGCATAATATAGTCCCATAGTGAACATATATTTTTCTCAGAATTTTTAAAAGTCATTTACTATTTTTCATATGGCCAAAATAGCCGAATATTTAGACATTTATCAAAAATTGTACTTTTGTCTAAAAATTCTGAAATTCACAGAGTATACTCCTATCATATACATGTACTCCCAATAAAAATTTCATCAATTTTGGAGTTAACCACAAGGATTTATAAGCGGTTACTTTTAAAATAGTCTTTTCTTATAAAATTCATAACTCTTAATCTATACATCCAAAAATCACCATTTTTGGACACAATCAAGAAAACTCATTAAAATATCATTTCAAATTTTTCCAGAATTTTTTGAAGGTCAAAAGAATTACAAACTGAAAAACATAATAACCCTTAAAATCCCTTACTATCCCTTACCTCAAAAGAGCAGTACTTCTGATCGGTATAAGGCTGAAGGAAATTTGCATTGCTGAATAGAAACTCACAGAGTATCTAAATACTCACAAAATACACTCAATAATCTAGAGAGAGAAAGAGAGAAAACTTATGAATTCTGGTGTGTTTTTCAATTCTAACTTAGCCCTCTATTTATAGGAAAATGTTAGCACGCCGAATCAGACTTAACCTGTAACCTGATGGCTTTACCTGCTACTATTCCCACCCACCACATTTGAATAAAAATCTCAGCACATTTCTTCACCAACCAAGAGTGGGGCCCACCAATTCTAGAATTTTCCACCAAAATGATTAACTCCGAAAATTTAACAATTTCTGAACCAGTCATCTCGTAAAATTCATAACAAATCATACGTTCATTTTTAACGGTTCAAAATTTGTGGACATATACTCAACTTATATATGTATAACATATGCAAATATTACCACGATCCAACGGTCGGATTAAAAATTATAACCCTCGTAAAATATCTTTAAAACCCTAATTTGATTTTCAATACATCCGTTCCGACAAAAATACAGATAAAACACCTCAACATTAACTCCTTCATTTTTAACCACAAAAATATATCCCTCATTTATATCCACATAAAATAAATATTTCCTTATCATATGAATCAATAATTAATTATTCACAATTAATATTACAGAATCACATTTATGACAACCAGGCCGTTCCCAGGAAAGAGGGGGCTTTCCAATAAGAATTTCTCCTTACTGGCGCACAATTAGGTGACCAAACCTCTCCTTAGACGGAACTTTCTAGACATTGCCAATAATGTTATCTAATAATATTATTCAAATAATATGAATTATTGATCTGATAATGGGAAATACTGTGCAGTGACAATTATTGAACAACAATAATATAAATTTTCAACGTAGCAATTATTGAATCAATAAAATAAAATATTGAACAGTAATTACTGTAACAATTATTGAGTAGTGACTTCTTACGTAAGAATCAATAATTTCAAAAAATACTATGCAATACCGTGTGCTACTGTGCAATAACGCGTATTACTGTATTTTAACCACCGGGTATTCCAACATTGTTAACAGTTACAACTACGCCGTTATTTGTAAAAACTCAAATTTGTCATTTTCTTCATCCGACAGTTATTCTGTTATGGGGCCCACAAATGGCTACGCCGTCGTACGAATATTCCCCGACAGAAAGAATATTCCACGACCAAACGAATATTCCCCGACAACAATGAATATTTTATAACCACTTGTGTATTTTGAAAAAAAAATTCATATATCACCCTTAACTTTAACATTTATCAATTTAACCATTTACTGAATAGTAATTATAAGAAAAATTGAATACTTTTATTTCATAAAATTCGGGGTCTTACAGTGAGCCTCTTATAAAATTTGCTCCTTTAATTCTATCTCATTTGGATCCCAAATTCTTCCCTCAAATCTTAATAATCCCTCATTATCAAGACTGTACTTAATATCTTTCTTATTGGTTAACCGCTTCTTCATGTGGTCGCACTCATCAGTTTTGAGTTGTACCTCCTTAACTCTCTCTACGATGGTAGATTGGATCTCCATCGTAAATAGTCTCTGTCCCGCTTCACTTGGCAATTTCACTTCTATCGCAATCCTAGCCTTCTCTGTTATTAACTCAGTTTGAGCCGTTAACATAGACAACTTCTCCTGACCCTTCCTAGTTAAGGCGTCGGCCACTATATTGGCTTTTCCAAGGTGATACATGATTTCACAGTCGTAATCCTTTATCAACTCCAGTCATCTCCTCTGTCTCATATTCAACTCCTTCTGTGTGAAGATATATTTAAGACTCTTGTGGTCTGTGTATATCTCACATTTTCCTCGTAAAGATAATGTCGCCATATCTTTAAGGCAAAAACTACAGCGGCCAGTTCCAGATCATGAGTAGGGTAAACTTTCTCATAATCCTTCAACTGCCGTGATGCATACGCATTGACCTTGTCATGCTGTATGAGCAAGCAACCAAGTCCTCTATGCGAAGCATCACTATAAACTACGAAATTTCATGTGTCATCGGGTAATGACAAAATAGGTGCTTCACTCAATCTCTTCTTCAGTTCTTAAAAATAGTCCTCGCATTTCTCCGTCCATGCGTATTTCACCATCTTCCTTGTTATGTTAGTCAACGGAGTAGTAATCTTTGAAAAAATCCTAAATGAATCTCCGATAGTATCCCGCTAACCCTATGAAACTCCGCACCTCTGTCGGCATTTTTGGTTGTTCCCAATTCATCACGGCTTCCACCTTCGTTGGATCCACTGAAATCCCCTCCTGGCCAATGACATGTCCTCAAAACTGTACCCTCTCTAACTAAAATTCACACTTTGTGAATTTCACATACAACTTCTCCTTCCTTAGTGTTTCCAACACTATTCTTAGGTGTTCAGCATGATCTTCAGACGTCTTAGAATATACTAGAATATTATCGATAAACACCACGACGAACTTGACAAATATTATTTGAACACTCTGTTTATCATATCCATAAATATAGCTGGCGCATTAGTCAACCCAAATGACATCACCAGAAACTCGTAATGACCATAACGAGTCTTGAATGCCATCTTTGGTACGTCTTCATTCCTAACCTTCAACTGATGATACCCCGTCCTTAAATCTATTTTACAAAAATACTTTACCCCTTTCAACTGATCAAAAAGATCATCAATCCTGGGCAATGGGTACTTATTCTTTATCGTCAACTTGTTCAACTCTTGGTAGTCGATACAAAGTCTTAATGATCCATCCTTCTTCTTGACAAAAAGTACTGGTGCTCCCCACGGTAAAACACTCGGTTGAATGTACTTCCTGTCCAACAGTTCTTGCAACTGCACCATTAACTCCTTCATCTCCACTGGCACCATATGATACGGTGCCCTGGAAACTGGTGCCACTCCTGACACAATGTCTATTACGCACTTGATCTCCCTATTCGGCGGAAGGCCCGACAACTCACTTGGAAATACATCCATGAATTAACTTACTATAGGTATTTATTCCATGGTCGCTCCCACTCTCTGGATATCAACAACATGGCATAGGTAACCTACACACCCCTTCCTCAATAATTTCCTAGTTTGTGTCATGGTAAGACAACACGAACGTCCCGGTGATTTATTATCATAAAATATTACATGAGGTTGTCTTAATGTTTTAATATTTACGCATTTCTTTTGACAATCTATAATTACCCCATGGTTAACCAACCAATCCATTCCTTAATATCTTCAACAGGAATTATCTCTTCGTTTGCTACCTTAATATTTAAAGGTATAGGCAACTTTTCAGGAAGTAATCCTAATCGTCTAGCAAAATCACATGCGATAAACGAACAAGTAGCATCCGAGTCAAACAACACGTATGCATTTAGGTCGTTGATTGAAATAATACCTGCGACTACGTCTCCTGATGCCATCGTATCTAGGATGGTCATGTTAAAGGTACGGGCCATCGGCCTACCCGGCTGTGCTGTACCCCTAATAGTTAACTTACCACTATTGGGGCCCTAATTCACGTTCGTCCCCTTCTTTGGGCAGTTCTTTGCCATGTGGTCAGTTGACCCACACACAAATCATACATGATTCTTCTTTGCACTTGGACAGTTAGGTGCAATGTGCCTCTCCTGTCCACAATTGTAACACACGGCCTTACCCTTGAGACAGACTCCTAAGTGAGTCTTCCCACAGGTCTTGCAGGCCTCCATCCTCCTCTTCGGGTCTTCTTGTTTCACTCTGGTAATCCCAGAGTTAAATACCTTTCGCTTCTGTCCCTCGCCACTCCCGCTGGCTCCTTCGATCTTCACTCCCCCATCCACTTTCCCCTTATTCTTCTTATCTCTGTGGTACTGGCTTAATGCCTCGCTACAACCTTCGGCAATTTTCGCCTTCTCTAAAATTGTTCCAAAGGAAGTACTTTGGAACATAAAAATACGGTTATAGAGCCAGGGTTTCAAGCCCTGCTCGAACCGTCGTGCCTTCCTAACCTCGGTGTCCACTTGGTGGGGAGCGAACCTCACCAGTTCATTAAATTTGGCGGCGTATTGGGGAACCGTCATGTCCCCTTGTTTCAATTCCAAAAACCGCATCTCCATCCTTCCCTGCATGCTCGTGGGAAAGTAGTTCTCAAAAAATATCTCTTTGAACCTCACCCACGTTAGAACTTCTATCCCGGCCCTAGCCTGATTGGCCTCCCACCAAAAGTTGGCCTCTCCCTTCATCATGTAGGTTACAAAGGCAACCTTTTGGGCCTCGTCGACATTTGCTGTGACAACCGAGATTTTGTAATTAATTTTAATATTTATTGGATTGAATAAATATTTTTCGATGAATTAATTATTAGATTAAATAATTAATTGATGAAATTGAGGTAGATTAATTTAATTATATGTGTTATATTTATTAGATTAATATGAAGAATTTTTGTTATTCGAAGTATGTCATTATGTGAGCTTATTGTATTAAAAGAAATATTTAATAAGCCTAATGTTATTTTAATTAATTTATTTATTAATTAGAGATTTAATAATTTGACATTATTATTAAAGGAAAAATTTCAGTATGTGACTATGTGAATTAATGAGAAATTATTATATTTTATTTAAGTTAAATTAAATAAGATATTTGAAATGGGTGTGACATTATTTTAACTATATGATAAAAGATTTTATTAAAATAAAGAGTTTTGAACCTAGTTTGCTAGCCAAATGAGGCCTTAGGAGGAGTTGGGGGCAGTTAAACCACGAAAAGAATAACTAACCTCAACTCTGCGCATAAAGGCTCAGTTGAGTTTAACTTACGTATTCTTCATTTGAATTAATTGAGAGCCAGAGAGATTTCAGAGAGAGTTTGAGAAATCTTTGAGAAAGATTAGAGGGTAATTGTCATCCTTTTTCGTCTACTCTTAGGTAATTCTCTTTAACCCAAATTTTTATTTTACGTCTTTTAAAGTTTTTATGAATATGACTTTCATTCTTTCTGTGAATCTCGGTAAATTAGGAAATTGTGTTAGGGATATATGTAATAATTCGAGTAGTATAGCATGTTTTAATATGTATTTTATATGATTCCATATCATAAGTTTCATAATATTATGACTTGTTGTTTCAAAAATTTGCAGAGTATGGAATATGTCCATATGGCCTTATACATGATTTTAATATGTCTAACATGAATTTTTTGACTAAATTTCTACTTATATGTGATTATGCATGATAAAACGAACAAAAAGAAATTTGAATGGTTGGATTTGGTTTTATAACGAATCTGTGGCGTTGAATTTTAGGAATTTATGTTCAACACTTCAAGAACATCAAGAACAATACAATTTGCATAATTTAATTCTGTGATTATGTGTTTTAATGGGTTAAAATCACTATATAAATGTTGGGTATTGATTATATACGTATTCTAAGATGTGGGTATGTTTAATTTGGGGAATTAATGATTATGTATTGTTTATTTTCGCTGAATTCTGTGTTCTTCGCGAACTGGGAATTCAGAGTCTGGGGTGTCGCACCGCGGTGCGAACTCCTACTTCATTTCCCACGCCGCAGCGCCAAGTACCAAGCCGCAGCGCCAAGACCCAGTACAAAAGTGGCGCCGCAGCGCAACTTAGCAGAATGTCCAGAAAATATATTTTTTCAATGTTCAAGTATAGAAATGTGTTAGTAACCTAGTCTAATGAATATAAAAACTTGTTAGATATATAATGAGATATTAAACTGAGTTTTTACCAAGTCAAGAAGACAATTACATGTTGATTGAATTGTTGATTATATACTTAGCTTGTTGTTCGTATAGTGTAATATTATGTGAAAACAAGTATGGTAATATGACTAAGTATAGTCCTGAATTCGAGTTAGACAAAGAATAAATGTGTGATGTTTAGTAAGTTATAATTGACTGGAATTGTAAACGTAATTGATATGTAGGAGTTAAATCAAAAAACGAGTTTAGTTAAAGTGTAATCTACGCACGAGGCAAGTTTCCTAACCCTACTCGTTATCATTATATGAATTATAAGTTGTCTCTTTTCATCGAGCAATTTCTCATTATTTTGACTAAGCCCATGTTGTTATATCAATAGTATATTAATCTTTCAAAGCATGATCATGTTATACAATAATTATTCTATTGTATATCTCTTGGAATTGTTATTCGATTTATATATCAGTTATTGTGAATCTTGTTAGACTAGAGAACCCTTTATGATTCGACTAGTCCATAGTTGATGAGCGTTCTAAATTTCAGAACCCTTGATGAATTATCCAAACCAAACTTCCTTTGGTGCGGACTCAAATGTCAAACTGAGATGAACAACCCTGTATAGGGGATTACTTATGCGTTAGCGTTAAGATATTGTGCACAATATGGTACTAAGGGTTGATCCCCCTAAGTACGAGAAGAAGAGTCCATAGTCTTATGACCATTAAAGGTTTCAAGTATAAACACTTGACAACCCAGGACATAGTTCAAGGTCTTATGACCCTCAGAAGTTCTTTTGTCTCTTGTTATTCATTCTTGATTCAAAAGTTAAGTTTCCTATTTTAGAAGTCCTTAATTTATTTGCATGTTATTATTCATTGCTATATTGTTACTTGTGGGCAATCGTGCTCACTCTTTCATAATAATAACATTGCAGTTAAGAACGAAAGAGCAGACGAACCTTCCACTAGTAAAGGCAAGGGCAAGCTTAGCAAGTAATGAAGACTGATTATTTATGTCATGTAATTAGAATTGATGTTATTAAGACTTATTGGTTTATGCTTCCGCACAGATGATTTAAGGTTAGAGTAACTTGGGATTTATTTGTTATGTAGTTGATGTAACCCCATAAGGGGAGATTTATTATTTATTTCTATCTATTGCATGGTTTGCATTTATTTATGGGTAGATAAATAGATGATGTTTATACAGTGAACACCAAATCCTGTGGAAATGGAAGTACATAATTTGGGGGTGTCACATTTGCTATGACAAATGCCTTCTCGATTTCCTTCACCAACGTTTGGGCTTCGATAGGGTCCGTAGTTCCTTTGAACTCTGGCAGACCCACGCTCTTGAAATCCTTAAACGTAGTAGCTCGTACTACACCATGATTTACGGGGATGTTAGCCCTAGTTCTATTAAATATTGATGTTAAAAGTTTTACAAACTCCTGCATGGGGTTAACCAGACCTCCCTCCGGTTGATTTATGTTAGCGCCTTGATTACGTGGTACTCTTCATGGCGACATTTTGCTGTTACAACAAACAACACATTTCGTTATTATTTGTTTCCTGTTAGTTAGTTATTATTCAAGTTCAAACAATAACTTAAACATTCATTACTCAACATGTTCCGAAAAAGACTTATATTGATTCATAATAGTATAACACTACATCGGTTACATTACATAACCTAAGCTGATTACAATACTTTCCCGCAATTACTTTCCAAAAATTGGGATTTACAAAAGACAACCCTTTGCTATACAAAAGAGGGATTTTACGTCACTACTAGATACAAAATATTTACATATCTAAACTACTCTAGCCACTACTATATCACATCTGCCTTAAGGAATTCTCAAAATCCACTTTGGCAAGACCGGTAATAATATCACAGCTGATAGTATGTCGCATCTTCCCTGCCTCTACGAGATAACCAGCTACCTGCAACTGGAAGTCCGTATGAGAACTCCTATGGATATAGGACATTCTCCCTATCTTCTGTTTTTTGGTCTTTAGTTACGCCGCAGCGCCAGAAAGGGCTGTACGCTACTGAAGTTAGGCACCGCAGCGAGGTAAATAGTGAAGGGACTCACGCCGCAGCGCCGAGTCTAGTGTCCAAGCCCTAATGGGCGACGCCGCAGCGCGGCATAACAAAGGAACACTGGCGCTGCAGCGCCAGCCTTAAAAGCTAGACAGAAAAAGAATGGGGTTCAAGTAGAAGATGAAGGGAAATTGTTTAGTAACGAACTAAGGGACTTAATGAAACATTGTTAGGTCATAATTAAAACTCAAGTGCGATCACTTAGAGTTAAAGAAAGTTAATTGAATGTAAACAAGAACGGTGTACAATAAGTGTACATAACCAATGCCGATTAAGTGTCAAATTAAAAAAGTAAGGACGTTAGTAAGCCATGAGGAAGGATAATTAACTCGAACCGAGTTGTAATAATGTAATAATTTCAATTAAATTATAGAAAGGAAAGAAGTTGGTAAGAACGATGGAAAGCCGGAACCAATAATAACAAATCTAATATATGATTAGATTTAGAAGAAGGGTAAGATTATTTAGGAGCTATGTATGTTCATTCATGACCTAATATGGTATGTTATGTGATTATGTGTTGTAGAGACTGTAAAGACTCAAAGGGAAATGTAATTATACTGTAGCAGACGCTGAAGGCAAGTTTTTCTTAAACCCTTGTCTAACCTTCGTGTTAACCAAGTTTTCAAATAATTCAAGTTATGAGATGCATGTATGATTTTCAAGAAAGGGTCGAAGCCAGTTTTAACTCGGCTAGACTAATTATGATAGATTGATTGATTTATTTACAAGTCTTTCAATATAGAATTGTTAAAGCTGTCCTACACCAATTGTTTGGTACGGATTCAAGGTAAGCCTGAACATGAATAAACAAATGTATTTTCATCGAGTATTTGATGGGCACATGAGTTTGCCACAACTTAAACGTACACACGTTTAATGGATGTAGTGTTGATCAACATAGAGTACTATAGGCTGATCACCTAGAAGTGATAGTAAGACATGCCAGACTTACAGACTTCGTGCCGGGTTGTCCTTTTCAAAGGAACTATAAGACGTTCACGTCTTGAACCAGAATTGATGTATTACTGAATCTTGTTATTGTAAAATGTTTTGAAGGAAAAGAAACGTTATTTTAAGTTATTGATAGTAATTAGTAATTATCATCCAGTTATTGAAGATATACAATTCCTATGTTTCAAGCATGCTTTTAAAATGAAATTTCTGTACTTACTGAGCTTGTTATGCTCACTCTTGCTTGAACCATATGAATGCAGCTTAGACCAAATGGACTAAAGGATTCGACAAGAACAAAGAGAAGGCTAAAGTGAAGTTGTAGATTACCTATGTAATAGTATAGGTTTGAAATGATAATATTTGATATTATTACAAGAACAAATGTAACGGTTATAAAGAACCTAGGAAATGGTATTATTATTTTGGAATATATATAAGACATATTCGTTCTTTTGAGGTATTTCAATTGAATGTTTGTGTGAACTGTAGCACCGTGGAGCACCATATGCCGGGTTGAAAGAGACCCAGATTTGGGGGCGTCACAAGATGTGGATCCTTCAGCTTCTCCATAATTCCAGGGAACTTTTTGTAAGCTGATAACATGATATTGTGGTCAGAATGGTAGGTTGATTGGCTTTGGAGGAGCCACTTTCAAAGGATTGTTAATTCCCTTAAGTTGAATTGTGAGTGGTTTAACAGTCCTATCAGCCTCAATGGATATAACTGCTACCAGTCCTTTCCATTTGGTAGGATAGGTATTTTTCACTCTCAAATAGCACGGTATCGTTGTCTGCCAGTTGTAGAACACCACTATCTATTAGATTCTGAACAAGGTGGCAGAGTGCCCAACATTCTTCTATGTTGTGACCGCGAGAATAGGAGTGATACTGACATACTCCATCAGGATTGAACTGTCTTGAATTGGGATTAATTGGAGGTAGAAGGGATGTGATTCTTCCGTCATTGATTAGCATATGAAGTATCTCCTCCATAGGTTGGCCTAGGTATATAAATTCCCTTTTATTGGCAAAATCCCGACGGTCTTTGGCAGTCACTCTCTTCATCACTTTGTCCTCTGATGTTTCATATTTTGAATGTGACGAGGGAGTATTCATAACCAAGGGAAGGAGAATAGCATGCTCCTGGCTAATTAATTGGTGTGTGACTTGATGCTGATAGGTCACCAGTTCGGCTAATTGCTCAATTTGCTTACACAGAGCTTTAATCTTCCGTTCCATTGTAAACTGGAACTTTGCATAATCCCACTTGTCAACACCGTCTTTGATGATCTGAGATGCTTCATAGTTGAAATTGGAACTCTGTCCATTGCTCCAATTAATCATGTTGACCTCTTCCTCTTTGTGTGGAGGAAGAGGGTTGTCTTGCACATGAGGTTGATCTGGTTTGGTAACCACTATCTCACCATTGTCTATCAAATGTTGGATCTTGTGTTTCAAGGCCCAACAATCTTGAGTATCATGTCAAGGTGCCCCGACATGATAAGTACATTTCCGAGCAGCATTGAAACCCCTCCCATTAGGGCTGGCTGGTGGAAGAAGATGCGTGATTTTCTTCTGAGTTGTCAGAAGACTAAGAATGTTCTCGAGTGAATCCCCTAGGGGTGTGAACACTCGAGGGCATTTGACTTCTCCACCTTTTGGCATTGGAGGGTTTGAAGACTGCGCTTAAAAAGGAGCGTAATTTCTCCGTTAGATAGGCATATTCTGATTACCTTTCTGATCTTGGAGTATCAAGGAAACAGTTTCCTCCTTCTTTTTATGGACCCTCTAGGGGTTGTTTCCATAATTTCTGGATTGGATGTGCTCAGCAACAGCTTTGAAAGCGGCTAGGTCTTGAATCTTTCCTGACTTCATTCCCATCTCAGCCATTTTTCCATGTTTGATCATTTCAAAAATTAGTTTACCAATGCCAGCTAGGACTCTTTCATAGAAAGGATCTTTTTGTATGTCGATAAAGGTCATAACCATCTCTGACTCTGTCATAGAAAGAATAACTTGAGCAGCAAGGCACCTTCACCTTTGAGCATATTCTTTGAAAAGACTCATTGGACTATTTCTTGACCTTGGTTATTTGGTACCTGTCAGGAGCCATCTGAGACTGTAAACTGTATTGTGTGAGGAAGGCGTGAGCTAGCTCTTCCCAGCTATGGATCTTTGAGTTGTCTAATCTGGTATACCATGAACGGGCTTCTCCAGTCAGACTCTTTTGGAACAGCTGCATTCTGAGCTTCTCATCCTCTGTATAAGATCCAAGTTCTCCAATGAACACCTTCAAATGGATGTAAGGGTCTCCTAGCCCATCATACTTTCCAAAGTTAAGAGTTTTGAACTTCTCTAGATAATGAACACCATGGAATATACAAGGATCGGCATAGTAGACACTTCCGTGTGCTCCAATTCCTTTGATAGAATGAAGGGTTTCTTCCATTTGAAGAACTTTCTTTTGATGTCACTGGTATCTGGATCTCCTGTGAGATGGGCGGCATCATGGCTTTTGTTGGTCATACCCAACTACAGTTTAGATACTGTAATGGCTTTATCAGAACCTTGGGTTCCTCTTTGTGCAGGGAATTCAGCATGTACGGGTATCTTCGTACCCTGAGTAGATTGATGTAGTTCTTTAAGCAGAACAACTAAATCTATAATTTGTTTACTTAATCCATCAAATTCTTCGCGAGAAACTGGATTAGACTGGTCAGATGAAAATATAGTTGGCTGTAGGCCTGCGGCCTTTTGGACTTTGACCGGGTAATAGGTTCGAATGCTTCCCTGCAACAAAACTTGCATAGTTTAGTTTTAGGGATTGTGTAAATGTTTACATGCTATGTGATGTGTCCGTTTTAGGATTATGATCCTGTAAAACGGATGTTAGCTACTTGTAATACAGGATAGCATGTTAATTTAAATATGTATATGCACATATTTCTTAATATTTCTCATTACATGGAGATGAATATGAAATGTAAATTACAAGTAATTGACTTTACGAGTATTTTGAAATGAGAAAGGATGAAGAGACTTTCCTCCGCGTTTGGTTTATCAGAGGCTGACCTATCTTAGTTTTCTCTCGCGGCTTTTTGGCATGAAGGTTCCCAAATTATCGCAATTTACTCAACGGGAAGTTAATCCGGTCTTTCAACTGGAGCGAATTTGGGTGGTGCCTTTCCTGAGCCTCGTTGGAATTAGTCTTCCTACGAGTCCAGTAATCAAACACCGACAGGATAGCCTCCTAGTGGAGGAACCACACAACATACATTCATATACAGCGTGTCTCACCGTTTATGAAAATGATGACATGTGTGAAGCACTAGTATCACAGATAGATATATTGCAGTGTAGTAAAAAAATGCATTTGTACACATTCATCATAGATGTAAATGCAACATTCACACACAAGCATATAGCAGTTTTAAAAAATTTTATAATAGCGGCTTAAGTCCTCCTACTGGTGTCCCCAGCAGAGTCGCCACCTGTCGACGTCGGGATTTTTATTTGTCCCTTTTCGTTACCTATTTTTTTGTGTTCTCATGTTATGTGAGATTTGTTTAAAAAAACAAGTGAAAAAGGTCCGACATGTATAATGTCAACGATGGACTATTGAGAGTCGCCCGTTGGTTTTTTATATGGTTGTACCAGCACAACTGAGAAAAGGTTTGTACATTGACCCAGTGATGTGACACTGCTAAACGAGTCTATGCGAAGTGAAGGTGTTAGGCACCCCCCGACATCCGTGTTGCCACGATGACTGCCACTTTTCAAGAAACAGTTATATGAATGTGTGTGTGTGTGTGTGTGTGTGTGGGTCAATGTGTTGTTATTTGGAAGTAGTGCAAGGCCTTGTTTGCACCTATACACACACGGTTTGAATTTTTGTAAAAATTCAGTTTTAAACAAGATATAGCAGTGATATTTTGTAAAAGAGGTTTTTCAAACCCTTATGCTCAATAGTAATTGTGACGCCCCCAAAATAGCTATATATCACCTATTCTGAGTCGCCAAATACATGGTACAAAATTTAAATACAACTTAATTATACAACAGTCGTGTAAAATACGACTAAACATATGTTGTGAGTTTTAATACAAATATTGTCAGATAGACAATATACAAACTCAATGGGGTCCTCAGTACATTTATTATCACACTATTACATAAAATAGTGAGGACTACTAATGCTATCATCTAGTCCATCACTCCGTTCCCCGACTCGTCCCAACTATATTCTCATTTCCTGAAGAGAACAGTGAAAGAAAGGGTGAGCTCAACAAGCCCATTAAGAAATATTATGACTAAGATAATGCAAAATAAATTATCATTAGTCTTCAACAATGTTAAACTGATAAAATATAATAGACATCAAGTTTAACTGCAGCAGATCAAGAAATCCATTAAAAGAGTCAAGTAGAGAATAAAATCTACTATCTTTTATGATTTAAAAGGTTTTTCATGACTTTTATCGGTGAGACTCAGCTTAATAAATAATCCACATCATCGAATCACCCATGCACTACGGCCAAGGATATTCTTTAGTATCACGACCACGAATTATCCATGCACTACGGCCAAGGATATTCTTTAGTATCACGACCACGAATTATCCATGCACTACGGCTAAAGATAATCATGTTTTCATCAACGGTCCTGATCATGCCATAAAACAATTCATATCTGCACTACGGCCAAAGAGAATCCATAGCCATAATCATACCAAAAACTGTCCATCAATGCACTACGGGCCAATGAGGACTTTTTCCACATCATTTATAACATTACGGTTATGATTATACCGAATAATCCCTAGTCATAATCATACCAAGTCCATCTATGCACTAAAGGCCACATATGACTTTCAACATAATATAAGCATGAGGATGATGACAATGATATAAGAATTCAATAAAACAAGTTCAAGAATTAATTTGTCTAGGAACTGATAACGTCCAAATTGTCAACATGATACTGCTTTGTAGAGTAAAATTCAAGAATGCTCAGAAGAATATTTCCATGAAAAGATACTGGATGAAGCGCAAAAATCAAGGATATTCCACTAATTTCATGGAGTATAGAAGTCAAAGTTTTAACCAACTGAGTATAATAAAGAATGGAATAACAAAAGAAATCACCATGCATGCGATAGACCGCATAGATAGGTTATTCCAACAGAATAATAAATAATGGAACCAGGTCCGGCGTAAAACGCACAGACAGGATATTCCAACAGAATAATAAAGAATGGAACCAGGTCCGACGTAGAACGCACAGACAGGATATTCCGATAGAATAATAAAAAATGAAATAACAAAAGAATTTCACCATGTATAGGGTAGCCCGCGTATACAAGTTATTCCAACAGAATAATAAATAATGGAATAACAGAAGTTCTCTTCATGAATACAAAAGAAATAATACCCCTTACGAGTACAACAAATAATATCCCTTACCCGTAAAAGAAACTTGATATCGGAGTAGTGAAGTAGCAGAATACTTTTCTTCTTTCTCTCTATAGTTTCTCTCTCTAGAGTTTCAGTGAATTCGTAAGAAAATAATAAAGGAATGAACTTCTATTTATAGAAAAATGGACTGCATAGTAACTAACTTATGAACGGTCTAGATTGATTTACTTTAATCTGAGGGTCCATATTTAAAGCAAAATCTTTTAAATAAAATATAATATATTCTATTTATAATCTAATAAAACGAATAACTTTATAAAAGATTTTACTATGCAAATACTATGCAGACACTATGCAAATACTGTGCATAATAAAATATAATATAGTCTAATTATTGTCTAATAAAACAGATAACTTTATAAAAGTATTCTGTTTTATATAAAAAGATTTTACTATTAGCCTAATAAAACGAATAACTTTATAAAAGTATTTTGTTTTATATAAAAAGCATTTCTGTTTTATTACATTAATAATACTAATAAAACAAAACTGAGTGACTTATCACGTAATCATCAATAATCAATACCGTGTGCTATTATGCAACCATGCGTATTACTATACTTTTACTACCGAGTAGTTCAACAGTATTAATGGTAAAACTCCCGCCGTTATTTTCATAAAGTATTTTTATCGTTTTCTCAATCCGACAATAATTTTGTTGTGGGGTCCACCAATGATTGTGTCGTCGTACGAATATTTTTTGACAAAAAGAATATTCCCCAACTAATCGAATATTCCCCGACACTACAAATATTTTATATCAACTTGCTTACTTTGAAAAAAAATTCACATATTACCCTTAACTTTATACTTTTATCAATTTAACTATTTACCAAAATATAAAAATTAAATACTTTTATTTCATAAAATTTGGGGTCTCATAATCACCCCTCCTTATGAAATTTTGCCTTCGAAATTTACGTACGTACCTGATATTCGAATAGGTGAGAATACCTTGCTTTCTTTTCAGATTGTACCTTCCCGGTAATTTCCTCGCTATCATGATTTTCCCATTTTTCATCTTCTGTAATTCAGATATCATTTTAGAATATAGCTTCAAAATAAAGGTTAATTGACATATCATAATTTGTCAACTTATCAAGTAAACAATTTCAGCTTAGGTAAGTCACACACTAGCGAAGTATATAACTCGTCACTCCCCTCATAGTTCTAGACTCTTATCTCCGCCAGCGATCATATCCCTAAGCTCTGATACCAACTGTGTCGCCCCCAAAATAGGTATACATCACATATTCTAAGTCGCCAAATTCATGGTACAAAATTTAAATACAACTTAATTATAAAACAGTCGTGTAAAATACGACTAAACATATACTGTGATTTTTAATACAAATATTGTCAAAAAGACAATATACAAACTCAATGGGGTCCTCATTACATTTATTATCACACTATTACATAAAATAGTGAGGACTACTAATACTATCATCTGGTCCATCACTCCGTTCCCCGACTCGTCCCAACTATATTCTCATTTCCTGAAGAGAACAGTGAAAGAAAGGGTGAGCTTAACTAGCCCATTAAGAAATATTATGACTAAGATAATGCAAAATAAATTATCATTAGTCTTCAACAATGTTAAACTGATAAAATACAATAGACATCAAGTTTAACTACAGCGGATCAAGCAATCCATTAAACGAGTCAAGTAGAGAATAAAATCTACTATCTTTTATGATTTAAAAGATTTTTCATGACTTTTATCGGTGAGACTCAGCTTAATAAATAATCCACATCGTCGAATCACCCCTGCACTACGGCCAAGGATATTCTTTAGTATCACGACCACGAATTATCCATGCACTACGGCCAAGGATATTCTTTAGTATCACGACCACAAATTATCCATGCACTACGGCTAAAGATAATCATGTTTTCATCAACGGTCCTGATCATGCCATAAAATAATTCATCTCTGCACTACGGCCAAAGAGAATCCATAGCCATAATCACACCAAAAACTGTCAATCAATGCACTACGGGCCAATGAGGACTTTTTTCACATCATTTGTAACATTACGGTTATGATTATACCGAATAATCCCTGGTCATAATCATACCAAGTCCATCTATGCACTACAGGCCACAGATGACTTTCAACATAATATAAGCATGAGGATGATGACAATGATATAAAAATTCAATAAAACAAGTTCAAGAATTAATTTATCTAGGAACTGATAACGTCCAAATTGTCAACATGATACTGCTTTGTAGAGTAAAATTCAAGAATGCTCAGAAGAATATTTCCATGAAAAGATACTAGATGAAGCGCAAATATCAAGGATATTCCACTAATTTCATGGAGTATAAAAGTTAAAGTTTTAACCAACTGAGTATAATAAAGAATGGAATAACAAAAGAAATCACCATGCATGCGATAAATTGCACAGGCAGGTTATTCCAACAAAATAATAAATAACGGAACCAGGTCCGGCGTAAAACGCACAGACAGGATATTCCAACAGAATAATAAAGAATGGAACTAGGTCCGGCATAAAACGCACAGACAGGATATTCTGACAGAATAATAAAGAAAGAAAGAACAGAAGAATTTTACCATATATAGGATAGCCCGCGTATACAGGTTATTCCAATAGAATAATAAGTAATGGAATAACAGAAGTTCTCTTCATGAATACAAAATAAATAATACCCCTTACGAGTACAACAAATAATATCTCTTACCATAAAAGAAACTTGATATCGGAGTAGTGAAGTAGCAGAATACTTTTCTTCTTTCTCTCTATAGTTTTTCTCTCTAGAGTTTTAGTGAATTCGTAAGAAAATAATAAAGGAATGAACTTCTATTTATAGAAACATGGACTGCATAGTAACAAACTCATGAACGGTTTAGATTGATTTACTTTAATCTGAGGGTCCATATTTAAAGCAAAATCTTTTAAATAAAATATAATATATTCTATTTATAATCTAATAAAATGAATAACTTTATAAAAGATTTTACTATGCAGGCACTATGCAGGCACTATGCAAATACTATGTATAATAAAATATAATATATTATAATTATTATCTAATAAAATAGATAACTTTATAAAAGTATTCTATTTTATATAAAAAGATTTTACTATTAGCCTAATAAAACGAATAACTTTATAAAAGTATTTTATTTTATATAAAAAGATTTTTTGTTTTATTACATTAATAATACTAATAAAACAAAACTGAGTGACTTATCACGTAAGCATCAATAATCAATACCGTGTGCTACTATGCAACCATGCGTATTACTGTACTTTTACTACCGAGTAGTTCAACAGTATTAATGTTAAAACTTCCGCTGTTATTTTCATAAAGTATTTTTGTCGTTTTCTCAATCAGACAATAATTTTGTTGTGGGGTTCACCAATGATTGTGTCGTCGTACGAATATTCTCCGACAAAAAGAATATTCCCCGACTAATCGAATATTCTCTGACACAACGAATGTTTTATATCAACTTGTTTACTTTGGAAAAAAAAATTCACATATTTCCCTTAACTTTAAACTTTTATCAATTTAACTATTTACCAAAATAGAAAAATTAAATATTTTTATTTCATAAAATTCGGGGTCTCATAGTAATTGAGACTTTTTTACACTTCTATTTTATTATTAAATGTTCGGCTTGATTGCTTTTATTTTCAAGATGTGAAGCATCTTTTAAAAAAATAATATACAAAGCAGTGCCAAATTCTTCATGGGTATGAAAACCATCGGAGGACATCCGAACACCGTGAATAAATTTACAAGTTGCTTACAGCTGAAAAAGGTCCATCACGAGAACCGAATCTAGATTCAGTAGACTGAACCTGTGATCACATGATTCCTAGGCTCACATGATGCCGCAACTGATATAAAACCTGTAAGCAGGTATATATATAAAAGCTGTAAATATATATATATATATATATATATATATATATATATATATATATATATATATACAGACATTATCGACCACCACGAAGCACCTCCATGGGGGATCAGAAATGCAAATAAAGATGTAAAAGAGATCAACCACCACGGAGGAAACTCCAGGCGGGACGAAATGTGCAGAAAGCTGAATAAAGGTCAACCGCCACGAAGTAAACTCTAGGCGGGACGAAATGTATATATATATATATATATATATATATATATATATATATATATACGAAAGTAATTAAACACACCAGACGTAAGTCTAGGCTCATCGAACAGAGTTCGACACACGCAACACGACTCTTAACGTGAAGAATAGTGTGTGCAAAGATGAAGAGAAAGGCTTTAAAGTGTGTAAGAAGGCTTACAATGGGCTACCAAAGAAGACTTCAATAACTTAAAATGGATCAACACTCGGCTCCCGCCGGTAAAAAGTAGCTATATATGAGCTTACAAGTGTTTAAAATGAGAAAGCATTCAATTTGGGGTGTGTACAGAGCAAATTGGACAAGGCTTCCTCGCCTTTTTCTCTTTCAAAATGGCCACCCCAAGCCTTCTATTTATAAAGGGGGGAGCCGCAGGTGTACCTGTAACTAGGCCGCTGGTGTACCTGCGGCTGTCCGGGGTGCCCCGGGCTTCGCGGGTCCGGCCGTCTCAAAGTGCTTGCACGCGTGCAACGTGATGTATGCTCAAATTTTCAGAATTACAATCCGGGCATCCGATTGAGGTTTGTAGGACCTATATCGGACCGCTGTTGTCGAGAGTTACGCAATGACATGGGATTAGAGGTTGTACGAAGTTAGGAAGATGGGACGATGCCCTCCGGTCTTCAAGCTTCAAATTCTATCTGTTACCCTGCGTAATAGTCACTCGGGATTGAACTTCCTTGGTTCTTGTGGGACATTGCTATATAGAAATGTATGTCTAAAATGTTGAGACGGCGTGATGTGGCGTCAAGGTGGCAAGATGATAACTTTGCCCCTCACCGGAGTTATCTCCAATTTGGGCTGATAAAGTAGACGTTGCTCAAGGTTATCTTTGAGATTGGACTGCTGTAAGTGTTGAAGGTCCTCAGTGTCATCTCTGAGGTGTGCCTGTCTTCCTGGTGTTATTGCCAGGTCTTGTACTGAGTGTCTCGGTGTAAGCACCGAGGTTGAAGCCGATTGCATTCATTTGAAACAAGCATTTTTGGGGTTATCTCCGAAACTGCAACTGCCTTCCTTGGGGTTATCTCCAAGGTTGGAATCTTTTATTCCCAGTGTTGGGACTGAGACGGAATATCTCGAGATTATCTCCGGGATAAATCGGTCTTCTCAGGTGGAATTTTCGATATTGGAACTGTAGGCCTCGGCGTTATCGCCGAGGTTGGAACTGTTACTCCCGGTGTGTGTTTTGGGGTTGAGACTGAGCTTCCGATAGTATTCGGACTTGACGTGAACTGTCCTCTAGGGTTATCTCTGCAAGATGAATCTTCCTCCTGCAATGTCAGTAACAGGTGTGCAAAAAATTTTGAGTGTCTACAGTGATGAATAAAATTAGATAAGAATCTAAGTTTGGGAGAAAATTTGGGGTATATAAGCTATAAAAAAATATGAATAAACACCGTTGTTAGTCTAGTTTTGTGGCCTTTGTTACTTGAGTAAGTACACCCGGGGGGATATCTCTACACCTAGCGCCCTAAAGCCTTACGGTTTAGGAGTCATTGGTTGAAAGCTCGCTAAGGGGTAGCACTGAAAAGTTTAAGAGAACTAGACAGTGCACAACCATTAGAAAAAATAATAATAAAATAGGAAAAAGGGCAAAAATCCCTAATATGTGAATAAATAAAGCATAAGTATCCCATTTTGACCCTTGAAATTAGTAGCTGTTTGATTTTTGTCGGATCTTGCCTGTTTTTTATATCTTGAGTTTACACTATATGAAGCCTTTAAAGAGGTTTATTACGTGTTGTATTTAACTGTATATTAGTTAACATGGTTGTTGAGTACACATGCACTATATCAGTGATAACAACCTAAGATTTGATGATTGACTGAGAAGTTATTGATTTGCCTTGATATGATATATTGTTATGTTTATTTGATTTCTCTTAGGCCGGTTGAATAAACTTTATTTTGTTTTACTGCTGGAATTTTAGGCATATAGTTAGCCGCATTTCATTGCATTGCATATGGTGTTGTGCTCGAGGACTAGCATAGTTTAAGTTTGGAAGAGTTTGATGAGTAGGTTTTATACCTACGAATCGGGTTCCAATTTGGACTTAAATGGTGTGTATTTAAGTTATTTCTGTACAGTTTTACTTGTTTTTGTGTTGTTTTATGTGTAAGTTGCATTACGTGTTAGTTGTAGTACATTGGTAGCGTTGCAGTGGAAAGCAGCATGGAAAAGCAAGGATCAATTTCTGCAGTCTTGACCCCCGTCGAGGCGGGCCTTATAAAGAAGAAAACCCCCGCCAGGCGAGTGTAAGACCCCAACTTATTATAAATAAAAGTGAATTTTCCTCTATTAATTATTCTAAATTAATAAGGTATTAATTTGATATAATGCTTTGGATATGGGTGAAATGTGAAATTTTTACAAAATAAGCAATTGGTTATAAAATATTCATTTTGTCGGGGAATATTCGTTTGGTCGTGGAATATTCTTTTTGTTGGAGAATATTCGTACGACGGCGCAGTTATTTGTGGGCCCCGTAACAGATAATGGTCGGATGAAGAAAATGACAAATTTGAGTTTTTATAAATAACGACGTAGTTGTTACCGTTAACACTTTTGGAATACTCGGTGGTTAAAATATAGTAATACGCGTAGTTGCACAGTAACACACGGTATTGCACAGTATAGTTAAATTATTGATTCGTACGTAAGAAGGCACTACTCAATAATTGTTACTGTAATTACTGTTTAATATTTTATTTTATTATTTCAATAATTACTGCGTTGATATTTTATATTATTGTTGTTTAAATAATCATCACTGCACAGTATATTTCTTTATCAGATCAATAATTCATATTATTTGAATAATATTATTAGATAGCATTATTGACAATGTCTAGAAAATTTTGTCAATGAGAGGTTTGGTCACCTAATTGCGCGTCAGTAAGGAGAAATTCTTATTGGAAAGCCCCTCTTTCCTGGGAACGACTTGGTTGTCATAATTGTGATTCTGTAATATTCTTTGTGAATAATTAGTTATTGATTTATATGATAAGGAAATATTTATTTTATGTGGATATAAATGATGGGCATATTTATTTTTATATGGATAAAAATGAAGGAATTAATGATGAGGTGTTTTATCAGTATTTTGTCGGTGTAAAGGTATTAAAAATCATCTGTTTGAGGATTTTGGATATTTAATGTTTGAAATTTCGAAAAACTCAAAGCTACGAAGTTGTAGAGAATTCGATTTCAGGCAGAATGGACATAAAATTCGTATTTTTCTGATAAACGAGATATTTTCTATGAATTACTGAAGTTTCGAAAAATAAAATAATTTTTATTAAATTATGGGTGGGACCCACTCTTGTTTGACAACATGTGGGCTGCTGAAAATTGTTCAAAGATGGCTGGTATTATTTGTCAACAAAGCATGCATAGAGGTTGGTGTAATTAATAATATTATTTTATTATGTTGGTCTCCTATGGCGTTCTAGCATTTTTCTATAAATAGACGCTTAGGTTAGAATTGAAAATTACACCAGAAATAAGTTTTCATTCTCTCTATATTGTCGAGCATATTTTAGTGAGTATTTGTATACTTTGAGAGTTGTTGTTCGGTACAAGTTTTCTTCGGCTTTTTATCCGATATTCCGATCAAAAGTACCGTTATTTTGAGGTAAGGGATGTTATTTTCTTCATAAATGATATTATTTCTTTCGATAACATTATGCCAAAATATTGGTTTGAACTTTTTATCAAATTTGGAATTTTTTTGTGTCGGGGTTACTATTCACGTATACGACACTATTCACGTATACAACACTATTAACGAATACGGCACTATTAACCGAAAAATGAAATTTTCTTCTTTTTGTCCAAGAAGTCTATTATGGTTACTATCTTTGATTGTATCCATGTTTTGGTCTTTATTTTTGAATTATGCTTCAAAATTAGTTATTATGGAGTATTATTGATCTTGGATAAATTGTTATACGAATCCTTAATATTTGTCCTTCTGTCTCACTGGATTCGTTTTCTTTAAAATATTTTTCATCATCCTCAGTCCTAAATGATGATATTACTGAATATCTTTGGCCTATAGTGCAAAGATGAATGATTAACTGAGGAATATCTTTGGCCCGTAGTGCAAAGATGAACAGGTGTTGAGATGAACATGACCAACTGGTGATACAAATGAATATTTTTGGTCTGTAGTGCAAAGATGAATATTGATTAAAGATGTATATTGATTGATGTTACAGGGATAAAATATTGATGATTGACTTTTAAATATTAGAAGATAGTAGAATTCATTCTCTACTTGACTCTTCTACTGGATTGCTGTTTTCGCTTCAGTTGTTGATCTAAAACTTATTGTCTATTATATTTTATTAGATTTTTTTCCTGTTGAAAACTAATGATAATTTGTTGTATATTATCTTAGTCATAATATTCTTTACAGGGCTAGTTGAGCTCACCCTTTTCCTTTTTGTTCCATTTTTCTTCTCAGGAGGTGAGAACATAGCAGGATCTAGTCAGAGTATGGAGTGATGGTTCTAGAAAGATGTTTTAGCAGTCCTCACTATTTCTATAAAATAGTATTTGAATAATTGTATTGAGGACTTATTTGAGTGTGGATATTGTCTAGAAGACAATAAATATATTTAAACTCACAGTATATGTGTTGTCGTATTTTGTACGACAATTGTATTATTGAAGTTGTAGTTTGCTTTCTGTACCATGCATTTGGTGACTCAGAATGGGTGTTGTATACCTATTTTGGGGGCGTCACAGTTGGTATCAGAGCTTAGGGATATGGTCTCTGGCAGAGATCGGGGAATAGAACTAGGAGGGGAGAGATGAGTAAATCCTTCGCTAGTGTGTCCTATCTAAGCTTATTTGTTGGTCAGTCATAATATAGGGATATTATGTGATATGTTAATTTGTTTAATTAACCCTTGTTTTATGGCAGTATTTAAGAATGGCTGCTGAGAACGTTAACAATGGAGTGTATGAGACTGTGGAACAACCTTTAGTTACAAACTAGGAGAACGTGCAACAGGAAGGCAATATTCCTCCTGTAAACAACACTACCGAGCAAACGATGAATGATGGAATGTTTAGGAGTTTTTTGCAGTTCATGCAAAACAAGACGAGGGAAACTCGTGCACAAAATACGGGTGGAAATGTTAGCAATGCGCGGCTTGTCACAGCTAAGCAGTTCAAAGAATTGGGACCACCAGAATTTAAGGGAAAGCCGTATCCGATCATGGCGGAAACGTGGGTCAAGCAAATTACCAAGATATTCGATGACTTGGGATGCACGGAGGAACAAAAGGTTCCATTCACCACCTTTATGTTCCGCGATGAGGCAGACTACTGGTGGGAGTCTGTGAAGCGTACCCAGCCAGCCGCACTCAGCATGTCTTGGGAAACATTTCAGAAACTATTCAATGACAAGTACTTTCCTTAAAGTATTCATCATATGAAGGAGGTGGAGTTTATCAGACTGGAACAAAACAACATGACGGTGTCCTAGTACGAGGTGAAGTTCGCTGAGTTATCCAAGTTTGCACCTCATTTGGTAGAGAATGAGGAATGAATGACAAGGATGTTTCTGAGAGGTCTAAAACCCGAGACTCGTCAATACCTTATCTCTCATAAATTTTCTCAATATTCAGATGTTGTCAACAAGACTCAATTATTAGAGCAAGATAGTGAGTATATTCAACCGATGGACCACAACCAGGGTCATACCGGTGACATCAGTCATCAGAGTGATGATAACCAACGAGGAGGGAAAAATATGAACAAAGGCGGTAACCACTCAGGTGGTCATCATGGCCATGATAATAGGAGAGGTGAGTCAAGTGGAAATTTTAGAAAGAGGAGATTCAACAATGACGGGAAGACATCAGCAGCAGCACTAGCACCAACAACAAATTTTAGGGGAGGAGAACGACTGCCAGATAGATGTTACAAATGCGGAAAAGAGGGACATATTAGCCCAAACTGTCCACAACAATCCAAGGTATGCTACAACTGTGGAAAGGAAGGCCACATAGCTCGGGATTGTTCTATAGCAAAACCAGGTTCAACGGGGATGGTGACTCCAAGGGCTGTCCCGGATAAGTCAAAATCAACGGTTCTTGGAAGAGCGTTTGTCGTGACTGGCCAAAACGTGAGGAACTCGAACGAGGTGATCACGGGTAAGTTAATCTTGAACTCTTGCGAAGTTTATACCTTACTAGATACCAGTTCTACCCATTCTTTTATCTCTCCTGCTTGTGCTCAACGTTTAAACTTGACTCCGGAGAAATTGGACTTTGACTTATCTGTTGAAACTCCATTGGGTGAAACCTTTGTTACATCTATAGTTTATAAATCTTGCATGATCCAAGTTGGTACTATCACATTACCTGTTGATCTTATCTCTTTAAAGATACTTGCTTTTGATATGATTTTAGGAATTGATTGGTTAACCACTCATCATGCTGAAATTGATTGTTTTCGTAAGGTTGTTAGTTTTCATATTACTAACCAACCTGTCATACGAATTCAAACTACTAAACCACTAAAATTAGTCACTGTCATATCAAGCCACAAAGCTATTCGTTTATTAAAAAACGGATGTCAAGCTTTCTTAGCCCATGTTATGGATTTGAACAAAGACAAGTCAGATTTGAATAATATTTCTGTTGTTAGAGAATTTCCCGATGTATTTCCTGAAGAACTTCCCGTTCTACCCCCAGAACGTGATGTTGAATTCTTTATTGACCTTGATCTGGGTACAAAACCCATTTCTAAAACCCCATATCGAATGGCTCCTATTGAACTTCAGGAGTTAAAAGTCCAACGACAGGAGTTATTAGACATCGGTTTCATTCGTCCTAGTACATCTCCTTGGGGTTCTCCTGTTTTATTCACAAAGAAGAAAGACGGGAGTATGCAACTTTGTATTGACTACTGAGAATTGAACCATGTCACCATCAAGAATAGGTATCCGTTACCTCGCATTGATGACCTGTTCGACCAGTTGCAAGGAGCATAATTCTTTTCAAAGATCAACCTTCGTTCTGGATATCATCAGCTGAAGATTAAAACTGGGGATATTCCAAAGACTGCCTTCAGAACTCGGTACGAGCATTATGAATTATTAGTCATGTCTTTTGGATTGACTAATGCTCCAGCTGCTTTCATGGATATGATGAACTATGTATTCAAGGAATATTTGGATCAATTCGTTGTTGTCTTTATTGATGACATCCTCATCTATTCCAAAAGTCGTGAAGATCATGAGCACCATTTGAAGCTGATACTTGAAAGGATTTGTGAAAACAAGCTTTATGCCAAGCTGAAGAAATACGAGTTCTAGCTTGAGGAAGTAGCATTCCTTGGGCACGTGGTGTCAAAACATAGAGTATCTGTTGACCCGGCGAAGATTAAAGCAATACAAAGTTGGGAGCAACCGAAGTCGGTGACCGAAATACGCAGCTTTGTGCGCTTAGTTGGTTATTATCGGAGATTCGTGGAAGGATTTTCTCGAATCGCTACTCCGTTAACTCAGCTGACTCGGAAAGATACAAAATTCGTATGGAACGTGGAATGCGAGAAGAGTTTCCAAGAGCTCAAAAGGAGACTCATTTCGGCACCTGTTCTGGCAATACCATCTGGTGCGGATGGATTTGTTATCTACAGCGATGCTTCAGGCAAAGGGTTAGGATGTGTTCTCATGCAATATGGGAAAGTCATAGCCTATGCCTCACGACAACTCAAAGATTATGAGAGGAATTATCCTACTCATGATCTGGAGTTGGCAGCAGTCGTATTCGCGTTGAAAATTTGGAGACACTACTTGTATGGGGAGAAAGTGGAGATTTATACGGACCATAAAAGCCTCAAATATTTCTTCACCCAAAAAGAACTCAACATGCGTCAACGATGTTAGCTTGAACTATTGAAAGATTACGATCACATTATTCAATATCATATTGGAAAAGCGAACGTAGTAACTGACGCATTGAGTAGAAGATCATATGCGAGTACGAGTGCGATATTATCAATGCAAAGGCCTATTCTGTATGACTTGCAAAGGATGGAGGTAGAATTAAAGACTCTAGGGACCCACATGATGATGGCGAATATACGAGTAGAACTGACTTTAATCGATAAAGTTAAAGCTACTCAAGCTACGGACCTGGGGCTGATACGTATGAAGAAGAAAGTGCAAGAAGGAGCTATTCCAGAAGCGAGAATCGATGAAGAAGGAATACTTAGATTCAACTCCAGACTTTGTATTCCTAACGATTCTGACTTGAAGCATAGAATCATGATGGAGGCACACAACACCCCGTTTGCAATCCATCCTGGGAGTACCAAAATGTATCATGATATTCGACATACATTTTGGTGGAACAATATGAAGAGAGAAATTGTAGAGTTTATCTCGAGGTGCTTAACTTGTCAACGTGTAAAGGCAAAGCATCAAGTGCCAAAAGGTCCATTTCAACCACTTGAGATTCCAGAATGGAAGTGGGAACACATTACTATGGATTTCGTTACAGGTCTACCTAAAGTTTCTCAAGGCGTAGATGCGATTTGGGTTATTGTTGATAGATTAAACAAGTCTGCCCATTTCTTACCGATACGTGAGACTTATTCCCTTGAACGTCTTGCTCGTATGTATGTGAATGAGATTATGAGATTGCATGGCATGCCAGTATCCATAGTTTCGGATCGTGACCCAAGATTCACTTCACGATTTTGGGTTAGCTTGCAGAAAGCTATGGGCACAGATTTACGATTTAGTTCAGCATACCATCCTCAAACGGACGGACAATCAGAGAGGACTATTCAAACTCTTGAAGATCTATTACGACTCTTTATCCTAGATTTCAAATGGAGTTGGGATAAGTACCTACCATTGGTGGAATTCTCCTACAACAACAGTTATCAAGCAAGTATAGGCATGGCTCCATTCGAGGTGTTGTATGGAAGAAAATGTCGCTCTCCAGTATGCTCGGACAAGGTGGGAGAAGCAACGTTGTTGGGACCAGAATTAGTATGCATGACTACAAAAAAGATCCAAATGATTCGACAACGTATTATAACCTCACAAGATCGATAAAAGAATTATGATGATCTTCATAGAAAGGACGTGGAGTTGAATATTTGAGATCATGTACTGTTACGTGTTGCTCTATGGAAGGGAGTTACAAGATTTGGAAAAAGAGGAAAGCTCAATCCAAGATTTGTTGGTCCATTTGAGATTCTTGACCGAATAGAAAATGTGGCCTATAGACTCGCATTACCTCTAAATATGTCTCATGTTCATAATGTTTTTCACATATCCATACTTTGTAAATATGTGAAAGACCCGAACCATATTATTACGTTAGAACCAGACGAGATAGCCGAAGATTTAACGTACGAAGAGGTACATGTTAAGATCTTGGATAGGAAAGAGCATGTCCTACGCACCAAGGTTATACCACAAGTTAAGGTTTTGTGGAGGAACCATGCTATTGAAGAAATGATCTGGGAGTTGGAATCCAAAATGAAAGCAAGGTACCCTCACATGTTAGAAACACCAGGTACGTACGTCAATTTCGAGGACAAAATTTTATAAGGAGGGGAGGTTGTAAGACCCCAACTTATTATAAATAAAAGTGAATTTTCCTCTATTCATTATTCTAAATTAATAAGGTATTAATTTGATATAATGCTTTGGATATGGGTGAAATGTGAAAATTTTACAAAATAAGTAAGTGGTTATAAAATATTCATTTTGTCGGGGAATATTCGTTTGGTCATAGAATATTCTTTCTGTCGGAGAATATTCGTACGACGGCGCAGGCATATGTGGGCCCCATAACGAATAATGGTCGGATGAAGAAAATGATAAATTTGAATTTTTACAAATAACGGCGTAGTTGTTACCGTTAACACTGTTGGAATACCCGGTGGTTAAAATATAGTAATATGCGTAGTTGCACAGTAGCACACGGTATTACACAGTATAGTTGAATTATTGATTCGTACGTAAGAAGGCACTACTCAATAATTATTATAGTAATTACTGTTTAATATTTTATTTTATTGCTTCAATAATTACTGCGTTGATATTTTATATTATTGTTGTTTCAATAATCATCACTGCACAATATTTTCTATTATAAGATCAATAATTCATATTATTTGAATAATATTATGAGATAGCATTATTGGCAATGTTTAGAAAGTTCTGTCAATGAGAGGCTTGGTCACCTAATTGCGCATCAGTAAGGAGAAATTCTTATTGGAAAGCCCCCTCTTTCTTGGGAACGACCTGGTTGTCATAATTGTGATTCTGTAATATTATTTGTGAATAATTAATTATTAATTTATATGATAAGGAAATATTTATTTTATGTGAATATAAATGATGGAAATATTTATTTTTATGTGGATAAAAATGAAGGAATTAATGCTGAGGTGTTTTATTAGTATTTTGTCGGTGTAAAGGTATTAAAAATCATCCGTTTGAGGATTTCAGATATTTTATGTTTGAAATTTCGAAAAACTCAAAGCTACAAAGTTGTAGAGAATTCGATTTCAGGCAGAATGGACATAAAATTCTTATTTTTCTGATAAACGAGCTATTTTCTATGAATTACTGAAGTTTCGGAAAATAAAATAATTTTTATTAAATTATGGGTGGGACCCACTCTTGTTTGACAACATGTGGGCTGCTGAAAATTGTTCAAAGATGGCTGGTATTATTTGTCAACAAAGCATGCGTAGAGGTTGGTGTAATTAATAATATTATTTTATTATGTTGGTCTCATATGGCGTTCTACCATTTTTCTATAAATAGACGCTTAGGTTAGAATTGAAAATCACACCAGAAATAAATTTTCTTTCTCTCTATATTGTCGAGCGTATTTTAGTGAGTATTTATATACTTTGAGAGTTGTTGTTCAGTACAAGTTTCCTTCGACTTTCTATCCGATATTTTGATCAAAAGTACCGTTATTTTGAGGTAAGGGATGTTATTTTCTTCATAAATAATATTATTTCTTTCGATATTATTATGCCAAAATATTGGTTTGAACTTTTTATAAAATTTAGAATTTTTTTGTGTTGGGATTACTATTCACGTATACGACACTATTCACGTATACAACACTATTTACGAATACGGCACTATTCACCGAAAAATGAAATTTTCTTCTTTTTGTCCAAGATGTCTATTATGGTTACTATCTTTTTATTGTATCCATGTTTTGGTCTTTATTTTTGAATTCTGCTTCAAAATTAGTTATTATAGAGTATTATTGATCTTAGATAAACTGTTATACGAATCCTTAATATTTGTCCTTCTGTCTCACTAGATTCGTTTTTTTTTAAATATTTTTCATCATCCTCAGTCCTAAATGATGATATTACTGAATATCTTTGGCCTGTAGTGCAAAGATGAATGATTAACTGAGAAAAATCTTTGGCCCGTAGTGCAAAGATGAACAAGTGTTGAGATGAACATGACCAACTGGTGATACAAATGAATATCTTTGGCCTGTAGTGCAAAGATGAATATTGATTAAAGATGTATATTGATTGATATTACAGGGATAAAATATTGATGATAGACTTTTAAATCTTAGAAGATAGTAGAATTCATTCTCCACTTGACTCTTCTAATGGATTGATGTTTCCGCTGCAGTTGTTGATCTAAACATTGTTGTCTATTATATTTTATCAGATTTTTTTCCTGTTAAAAACTAATAATAATTTGTTGTATATTACCTTAGTCATAATATTCTTTACTAGGCTAGTTGAGCTCACCCTTTTCCTTTTTGTTCCATTTTTCTTCTAAGGAGGTGGGAACATAGCAGGATCTAGTCGGGGTATGGAGTGATGGTTCTAGAAAGATGTTTTAGCAGTCCTTACTATTTCTGTAAAATTATGTTTGAATAATTGTAATGAGGACTTATTTGAGTGTGGATATTGTCTAGAAGACAATAATTGTATTTAAACGCACAGTATATGTGTTGTCGTATTTTGCACGACAATTGTATTATTGAAGTTGTAGTTTGCTTTCTATACCATGCATTTGGCGACTCAAAATTGGTGTTGTATACCTATTTTGGGGGCATCACAGCGAGGGTGTACGTGGCAGCAAGAGTCAATACCCCACCGGGGCAGGCTATTACAAGTAAAAAAACCCTGTAGGGGAAAGGGGTACGCGAACAGGTTGGAGACTTTTGATGCAATTCGAACACTGTGGATTTGTGGATTGAGCAACTTTGACTTGGATTGGGAATGCGTTGGATGTCCTTTATTAGATATTATGTGACTTAAGAAGATATTACATAGACATCAATCATACACTAATCAATTACACTTTTGAACCCTAATTTCACTAAAGATTTGGAGGAGCAGAGCAAGGAAGCAAGATTCACGAAAATTGAATACTTGAGTGAGGATAAGGGTGGTATATTACTGTTCTTAGTCTTTCAATTGAGTTTCTGTAAATTGGGATGATGAATTTCTTTAGCTATTCAGTTTTTAATTTATCTGTTATGAACTAAAGTGCTTTTTAGGCTTACAATGGATCTTTAATGTGAAAAGATGATTATTATGCTTTAATTTCAGTTTAATAAATCTATCTTTTCAGTTCATCTGTTATGATTTATAATTAATTTATGGATTGCTTGATCACCAATTCTGTGTGGATTTGTATAGACTCGAGATATGATGTATGAATCTAGACTTAGTCAAAATAGCATGTGTTCATGATTTCTACATTTAGATGGATTTCTTGATGTATGTTTAGGATAGAGATATACCTAACATGGTATGCAATCGGGTAAGAACTTGGACTTTAAACCTTATTTGATTTTAATTCACATAGAGATATAGTGAATTAGTTAATTAGGGTGTTTGGCTTAATTCTATCAAATTATGGATTTAAGTTAATATGGGGTTAGTGCATTGAGAGATGGCTAATGCTGTCTTAGTGTTCTTGATTAATGGACTGAGATAGTTAATTAAATTGAAAAGAAGTGTGATAATAATAGTGAAATTTAAAGTGAAATTGTGAGCTTAATTCTCCATTATCTGATTGAAATTAGCGGTAGCAAGTTGATTTTGTTTTGATTTCTAGTTTATTAGTTTTTAATTATTTTCAAGCCTTAAATCGATTAGTTTAATAAAATTGAAATAATATAAAATTGGTAATTGCTAGATTAGAATTCATACTTGTCTCTGTGGGAACGATACTATATTCATCACTATATTACTTTTTGATCACGTATACTTGCGTGTAGAGCCAAATTTAAAATATACCAAACAGAAGACGAGGTACGCATACCTCATTTAATAAAACTCATTCATTCATTCATCCAACTAAAATAAAATCTAATTACATTGGTCAATAGTCCATAAGCAATCCCATTTATTATCATACATATTAAATATGTATCAATAAATTAAACATTCAATTTATATATTGATATCGATTTAATGACCAATATTAATTAGCATAAAATCTCATTCAAATTAAAATAAACATCTTTATTTTAATCCAATTCCAAATTAAATAAACTCTTTTATTACTAATTTAGAATTACTGAAAACGTGTAATTTAATTTCAATTAAAATAAACTTTTTATCTTAATTAGAAATCAAAGTTAAAAATTAAATTTTGTTTCCAGAGAGTGGCGCTGCGGCGCTGTAACAATCCAGAATTTTTATATGTAATTTAAAATATTTATTGAATTAAATAAATATTTTAGTTGATGTGTTTATTGTTAAATAAATACTTGATTGATTTGATTATTTATTAGTTAAATAAATAATTCATGAATTTTGCTGGTGGACTAATTTAATTTAGTGTTATTTATTAATGAAATTGATGTTTGGTAATTTTGTGATTTGGAATTTTAATTTAATGAGTTGATTAAATTAAATGAATTGTTAAATTTATCATCATATTACATAATGGTAATATTCTAATTTTATTTATGTTTGGTTACTATGATATAACTGTTCAGTTACTTTTTCAGTATGTTTTTTGGTCTACATATTTTTGTTTTGGTTACCTTCAATTTATGTTTGGTTACTATTATATATGACTATTTGGTTACTACATAAACTGATATGTACTACATCTTGTTAATATTTTGGTCAGCATTAGATTATATAATATAACTGTTTGGTTATTGCTTTATTATGTTATGATTACTATTATATTATGATATGGTAATTATTATTATGCAGTCAATGTGGGATGTTGGATACTTTTTATAGTCTGTTTTGGCTACTTGTAATTGTTATATTATGTTTTGGTTAGTATGATATTATTTGTTGGTTAATATGTAACTATTTATGGTATAAATATTGTTTATATTAGTTACTAATAACTGTGCAAATTTGATTTTGTTTATTTGCAGTTATGAGATCTTTACTATGAGGAATGCAACAGAAAATTCACTAGAAAAGTTATATACTAGTGCGACGTGGAAGTCCCCAGCATTATTGCCAAGAAATTGAACCAAAGTCAATTGGAGAAGTTTAAGGCAATATGTTTTAGAAAATTTTTGGAGTTTGGTGAGCACCAAATGTAACAATCCGGAATTTTAAATGGTAATATTAAATATTTATTGGATTATATAAATATTTATTTGATGTGTTTATTGTTGAAATTTTGAATAAATATTTGTTTAATTTGATTTGATTGGTTAATTATTTGTTAAATAAATAATTAAGGAGCTAAGGAAATTAATTATTATGAGATAACATTCTAATTTAATTTAATAATTAAGTTAGAGAATTATAATGATTAAATGGACTACTATAATGTTCTAATTTAATTTGGTAAATTAAGGGTGGCCATAAACTATATTATAAATGGTTTATTAAAATTAAAGGAGTTTAATTTAGTTTTGCCAAACAGGGCTTAAAATAATAAGTTTTTAAATTTTAAAGGGTTTTGCCAAACGAAGTCTTATGTTTTGGGATTTTTAAATAAATAAAATAAATAAATAAATTAAATAATAAATATAATATATTTAAAATTATACTTTTATATGTTGTAACCGATAATACTTAGTGCGCGAGTTATGGCCATATCAGTTTATTATGTTTTACGCATACTGGGTTAGTAGCTTGGGTATTTGTTACACTTAGATTACAGAGAACTTGAGAGAGATTGAGAGGAAAGCTGAGAATTTTCATAGTGATTATCAGTGGTTTTAGCAAGGATTACGAAGCTAATTGAAAGGTATTTTCTTTAACCTATATATATATATATATATATATATATATATATATATATATACATGTATTTTACGGCATAAACCTTCTAAGTCTGTGAATTCAATTTGTAAAATTGTTGATATGTATAACTGATAATTGTGATTATACATGTTTGTGATGTTAGAGTTTGCATTTACATAAGAATTGGTTATGCTAATTACGGTTAATAAGTAAGAAAAGTGTTTTTACTGAATATTTTCATATGGTTTATGAAAGTACAAAATTTGTTGGTCAATTGGTATGATAATATGTGAATTGAGTCTTGTATATGTTAGTTTGGTAAGAAACGAAGATAACATAATTTGAATGGAGTAATTCGGTGTAGAATTGTAATCACAGTGACAATTTTTGTAAAGGATGTCAAAAATGAAGTTTTTATATAAAAACATGAAATTTAAGGAATTAAATTAGTTAAAGTTATTGTTAAATTGTTCTAAGTGGTTGAATATGATAGCAATCATGTTTGTGATAGTTTTATATCAATTGTAGATGTTGGTTTCACTGTTTTGTGGGTGAAATTCGTGTTAGTTGGCGTAAAAACTGTGTCGAATCATGTTCTGCAAAACTGAAACAGATGCATCGCGCGGGCTCATTGCATCTTGGCGCGGGAGCGCTGTAATCCAGTGTAAAACTGGTGCAGTCGTGCTAGTAGCCAGTCATAGACAGTAAAGTCTGCTATTTCTGCAGACCTTAGACACTCATTATAACTTAGTTAGTGATGTGTTAATGTAATAAACATGTATTAAGGTGCTTAAAATAGAACAGTGTCATGTCATTGATACTTTAAAGTTGTTAAAGGTTAAGTAAATTATGGAAACGACATGTTATGAGTTAATGTACACAATGAATGTTAGATAAGTGTTGTGAGTATAACACTTGGAAATTCTAAAATATAAATGGTAATGTAAGACTTGTACTGAAATAAAAAGTTTAACTAGAAACGTATATGTTATGGTAGGTTAGTATATCTAATAGATATTGTGATTCCACTAAAATGTGTAGGTGAACATGAGTTTTAATATTATATCTTACGCATGAGGCAAGTTTTCTAACCCTAAACTTTCGTTGAGCTAGTTCTATTATTACATTGAGCAAGTTTATTTACCCTATCTCAATCACGCAAGTTTCTAATTCCTACTCTTTACATTGAGCAAGTTTTCAAAACCCTTATCTCTTTATATTGAGCATGTTTTAACCATAATTCATTGGAATTCTAATCATTGTTGATTTACTCTAACTTGTTTATAGTTAAACAAGTTTCCCTAGTTCATTCTTTTGTAGTAAATGCTTTTTGAACTTTAATTCCTAGTATTGAATTGTCGTACTTTAATCACGTTGCATAAGCTATTATCATGTTGAGCAAGCTTTGTTTCTAACTTACTATCAATTAGTGTATATTCAGTAACTAACTTTCTAATTTGACAAGATCATAGACCTAGCTTATTATTGTTCAAGCAAAGGTTTATTATTTTATTCATTTTATTTAATGCTTATGCTCTCTAGTTATTTTAAAGCATGAGTTTGGTATATAGTCAATTCACCTATGACTCTCAATTGTTCTATGTTATGTTGTTATTAAACAACTTTCGTGTAATCAAACCTTATTGATTCAACTAGTCCTCTAGTTGATGATCGTTAAACTTTAAATTACCCTTGAAAGCTTATTCAAACCAAACTTTCTTTGGTGCGGACTTGTACTCTAAATCTGAGTAGAACAACACTATTATAGGGGATATACAATGTGTTAAGATGTTTATGCACAATACATGGTACGAAGGGCTGATCCCCCTAAGTACGTGAAGTCCCTACAGTATAACTGTTAAGGTTAAAGTTGAAAGAATACTTGTAACCGTGGACATAGTTCGTGGTCTTATGACCTTCAGACATATTTCTTATTTTGATTCTCGTTGTTGATTATCGTTGATAGAGTACTATTCAGTATTGATGAGCCTATTCATTGGTAATTATTATTCTATTGTTGTTCATTGTTATATCTAGTGAGCATTTATTTTGCTCACTCTTGCATAAATATAATTATTGCAGCTAAAGTTAAGAAGGTCGATGAGCCTTCAAATATCAAAGAAAAGGGAAAAATGTACAAGTGATAAAGACTTGTAATTTCATTTATGGTTATGATGATAAACTTTTATTTAATGATGTGATGTAATTATTTTTTTTCGCAATTGAATGATGTTTAAGGTTAGACAACCTGAGATATGTTTGGATTTAATGATGTAACCCTTTTATAGGGAGGATTTATAGTTTAAATGTTATTTTATTTGGGTAGATAGTATGAATGTATGGAAAGTGAACACCAAGTCTTAGGGGAAGGAAGTACCCAGATTTGGGGGTGTCACAGGTTGGTATCAAAGCTTTAGGTTATGAACCTTAGGTGGGGAAAAGCCTTAGGAAGTAACATTTGAGAAGATAGTGGTGATAAACTCTTATCGAGTTTTAAGGAAAAGTAATAAAATACTTATGTGCTTATGTGATTACAACTTATGTGCTCGTAAGTGTCGAGTAGTAATGATTAGTAATTTAAAACCTAAAATTTTGTTGTCAGGATGGCTAATATAGGCGAATCCAGTTGGGCTAGGGAGGAAGGATCCCAGATGCATAGAGAGGAGGAGCCTCGAGATATTCAGGTAGTGTGGGAACAACTACTGCCACGGGAGTCAGCTCTGTTGGTCACAGTGGTTGAGCAGGAGGGTTTACATGATGAGGATGATGAGATAAAGATGGATGAGGAGGACCTCGTTGAGTTGCCACAGTCGGATGAGGATGAGGAGGATGAGGAGGAAGAGATTCCACTTAACTCGATAGCTAGCCGTATGTACAATGAAGTATACGACCGCAATGTGGAACTTCAGGATAGTGTCGAGGAGTTGCAAGAGATAGTAGTTGAACAGTATATCGCAATGGCGCAGAAGGACAACGAGATTCAGGATCGAGAGGAACGTCTGAATAATGTCAAAGAGAAGCTGGTTCACACCGAAGAAGAGAATGAACGAATGACAACGGAGATTACAGAGCTGAAGAACAATTTAAGGGAGGAATCGACTAAGAGGGCAAGAGCCGAAGACGCGTACGAGGAAGCTTATCAACGAGCCGGGATATCACGAAGAGATGCACAATCAAAGAGGATGAAGATGGAGGAGATGAATAATGTATTCAACACCGTGATCAATCGAGCTCAAGATCGGGTCATGGGTTATCCTATTCAATTTGAGACGCTGTCATCATATATATTAGATCGCCGAACATTGTTTCGTATTATGGAAGAAGAGCGTCATAAGGCTACGCAGTATCTTAGTAGGACATCGTAGGGAATGTACCTGATATGCGATTATTAATATCATAAATATTATATAAATCCCAAGTGTGATGTAACCTATGCGATATGATGATGATGTTATCCTGGAACTTTAGTAGTTCAGGAAAGTAATGTAAATAGCAGTAATGCTATTATTATGAGGTTTTCAAAAAGATTATGAAGGAATAAAAATTATTATTTTATTTTATTCCAAGTGTTATGTGTTTTGTGATGATAATCTTTTATGATGTGAAACTTAAGTATAAGATACTTAAAGGAATTGAGAAACAATCTAATGGTGTATTTTTAGCAGAAAATGCCTCCAAGACGTCAACCACGACAGGGACCTACCAATAACAACAATGCTGAGGCTAATCTAGTTCAGCAATTCGTAATGCTACTAACGGGAGCATTACAAAATCAGCCACAGAATCAAGCTGCAACATTTAAGGACTTCAAGGCGGTTGGGCCACCAGAGTTCCATGGGCCACGAATCCGATTGAGTCACAGACCTGGATCATGGAGATAGAGAAGGTTTTCGATGTTGCTAGGGTAGGGGATAATCAGAAGACTGCTTTTGCAACATTCATGTTAAAAGGAGAGGCTAGTTATTGGTGGCAAGCTAATAAAACATGAGGAGGTCAAGAGGTAATATCTTGGGAAAGGCTCAAGAAAATTTTCTTTGAGACCTATTTCCCAGAAAGTTCAAAGAATCAAATGGAAGTGCAATTTCTAGAACTAAAATAGGGTGCAATGACGGTGTCGGAGTATGCCGCGAAATTCAATGAGTTAGCAAGGTTTGTGACAAATCAAGTGAATACGGATGAACGCAAGGCAAGAAGATTCGAGCAGGGACTGAAGCCCTAGTTGTACAGTAGGGTTTCCCTATTCTAGTTAAAGACGTTTGCAACAGTGCTTGAGAAAGCAATTCTCGCTGAGAGTGGAGGCGAGGCTGTAACAAAGCACAATCGAGACCAGAGAAAGAAGATGAATGAAGGTGAAGCTAAAAATGGTGGTGGTGGTAGCGGTGGGAATTGTAACAATAATTTGAAGAGGAAGTGGAATGCAAATGTGGGGGCTAGGAATCAGCAAGGTAACCTGTAGAAGAAGAAGATTGACGCATGTGCTACATGCAGAAAGTTTCACTCGGGTATATGTTTAAGGGGAAAGCGTGTGTGCTTTAATTGTGGCCAGGAGGGTCACATTGCCCCAAATTTCAATCAACCCAAGAAGAATGTTTGCTACACCTGCGGGTCGAAGGACCATTTTGCTAGCGAGTGTCCAAAGAAAAATATCTGGTGAGACAGCTGGAACCAAGGGAAATGGCGGTGGAGGTGCACTGACTATTGCTGGACCAACATCATCAAATAAGCCCACAGCCAGAACCTTCAATATGACGGGGCAGGACATGGTGCAATCAAAAGATGTCGTGTCAGGTATTATCCCAATCAATGATATAAATGCATACGTATTATTTGATTCGGGTGCTACTTGCTCGTTTATATATGATGAATTTGCTAAGAGGTTAGAAATACCTAGTGAAGAGTTGAATTTCCCTTTAAACATAGAGATTAAAAATAGCAAAGTGATTCCTGTTAGGTTTGTATACAAGAACTGTAGGGTGAACATTAAGGGGAATGATATAACAGTAGATTTAATTCTGATAAAACTCGGAGAGTTCGATGTTATATTGGGAATGGATTGGCTATTCAATTATGGAGCGATAATTGATTGCCAAAAGAAGTGTGTAAACCTTATGACTTCGGCAAAGGTAGTTTTCTATGGTAGCAAATCGCCTAGACAAATGAGATGTCTGACAATTATGCAGGCTAAGAAATTATTGAGTCAAGGCTGTGTAGGATATTTACCCTACATAGTCGATACTCAAAATAAGAAGGAGATGAAATTGGAGGAGATACTAGTGGTTAAGGATTTTGTAGACGTGTTTCTGGAAGATTTTCCAGGACTTCTGCCTGATAGAGAAATTGAGTTCGTGATCGATTTAGCACCAGGGACTGCTCCAATATCGAAGGCCCCATGCATAATGGCTCCGGTAGAGAAGGAACCAATGGTACAACTGCAAGAGCTTCTAGACAAGAAATATATTCAGCCTAGTGTATCACCGTGGGGAGCGCCGATGTTATTCATGAAGAAGAATGATGGGTCAATGCGTCTTTGCACTGATTATAGTGAATTGAACAAAGTCACTATTAAAAATAAATATTCGTTGCCAAGAATAGATGACTTGTTTGATCAACTAAAAGGTGCTAGATATTTCTCGAAAATAGATTTAAGAAGTGGTATCACCAACTGAAAGTAAGGAAGGAGGATGTATCGAAGACGGCATTCCGAACTTTTGGTGATGTCTTTTGGTTTGACAAACGCCCCTGTAGTGTTCATGGATTTGATGAACAGGGTGTTTAAACCATTTTTAGACAAGTTTGGGGTGGTGTTCATCAATGATATTCTGGTGTACTCTAAATCTCAAGAAGAACACATGGAACATTTACGTTTGACACTGGAGACGCTGAGAAAAAAAAAGTTGTACGCAAAATTCTCTAAATGTGAATTTTGGCTAGAGTGTGTGCAATTTCTTGGGCATGTGATTGACAAGGATGGGATTTCAGTGGATCCATAAAAAGTCGAAGCTGTGATAAATTGAGAACAACCAAGAACTCCATCAGAAGTAAGAAGTTTCTTGCGGTTAACTGGTTATTACAGACTGTTTATTCAGGATTTTTTCAAGATTGCCACACCGTTGACAAATTTTATGAGAAAAACTGTAAAATTTGTTTGGACGGAAAAATGTGAAGTGAGTTTTACCGAATTGAAGAAGAAGCTCAGTATAGCACCTGTGATGTCATTACCAGATAATACAAGAAATTTTGCGCTGTATAGTGATGCTTCACACAAAGGATTTGGTTGTGTCCTTATGCAAAACGGCAAGGTCATTGCGTATGCATCAAGGCAATTGAAAGACTATGAGAAAGGGTATCCGATTCATGATTTAGAGTTAGCGGCGGTTGTGTTTGCTCTGAAGATATGGAGACACTATCTCTATGGAGAAAAATGTGAAATCTACACAAGCCATAAGAGTCTGAAGTATATTTTCACACAGAAGGACCTGAACATGCGTCAAAGGAGATGAATGGAATTAATAAAAGATTATGATTGCGAAATCTTTTATCATCCGGGAAAAGCAAACGTGGTTGCGGATGCCTTAAGTAGAAAGGGTCATGAGAAGTTAATGTTGTTAACCAATAAGGAGGAGCTTATTTCAGCGATGACAAGGTTAGAGCTGGAAATCAAATTTCTAAAAGAATTTGATGAAAAATTGTACCAAATGGAAGCTAGTCCAACTTTAGTGGACAAAGTGAAGAATGCTCAACTATAAGATGAAGAATGCAGAAAAATAAAGGAAAGTGTTGTCGAGGGTAAAGAGGTGAAGTATATGGTTGATACTGAGGGAATGCTAAAATTCGAGGGACGAATTTAGGTTCCAGCAGTACCGGATATTAAAGAAGAAATTTTGACAGAGGCTCATAACTCAAGATATTCGATACATTCGGGAAGTACGAAAATGTATCAAGATTTACGGTGACACTTTTGGTGGCCAAATATGAAGGGAGACATTGCAGAATGCGTTGCAAATTGTTTGACATGTCAAATAGTGAAGGCAGAACATCAAAGGCCAAGCGGGTTACTTCAACCATTGGAAATACCAGAATGGAAGTGGGAGCATATCACAATAGATTTTGTGGTAGGTCTTCCAACAACTCAGAAAGGATACGATGCAATTTGGGTGGTAGTGGATAGATTAACGAAATCAGCTCACTTTTTGCGAATAAAGATTAGGTTTAATCTTGATCAGGTGGTAAAATTGTACGTCAAAGAGATCGTGTCCAGGCATGGAGTTCTAGTGTCAATAGTATCAGATAGAGATCCGAGGTTCACCTCAAAATTTTGGAAGAGGCTACAGGAATGCATGGGAACGCAACTAAAGATGAGTACAACATATTATCCACAAACCGATGGTCAAAGTGAACGAACAATCCAGACGTTAGAAGATATGCTCAGAGCGTGCATCATGGACTTCAAAGGAAACTGGGATGATCATTTATCGTTGGTGGAATTTTCATACAACAATAGTTACCATGCAAGCACTGGTATGTCGCCATACGAGGCGTTATACGGCAGGAAATGCAGAACTCCACTGTGTTGGGATGAAGTTGGTGAACGTCAACTGTTAGGACCAGAACTGGTACAACAGACTGCTAAAGTTATAAAACTTATCCGAGAAAGACTGGTAGCTGTTCAAGATCGACAGAAGAAGTATGTTGATCAACACAGGCAGAATCGCGAATTTGAAGTAGGAAATTTCATGTTCTTCAAAGTTTCTCTTTGGAAGGGGAAAATTCATTTCGGCAAGAAAGGAACGCTAAGCCTAAGGTTTATTGGACCTTTCGAGATACTACGAAGAGTGGGAGAGGTGGCTTACGAGATAGCTTTACCTCCAGAATTAAAACATGTTCACAATATTTTTCATGTGTTGGTATTGCGACCTTATAAACCTGATTACAAGCATGTAATCGAGTATGAACTATTGCAGTTCAGTAAAGATTTATCTTATAAAGAGATTCCTATCCAGATAGTTGACAGGAAAGAGCAAGTGCTAAGGAATAAAGTGATACCTTCTGTGAAGGTAATATGGAGGAACCACAACATCGAAGAGGCTACGTGGGAACTCGAAGCTGAAATGATAAAGAATTACCTGGAGTTATTTGTTTAGTCTGTGTCTTCGATTCTGGGGATAAAATCTTTGTAAGAAGGAAAGAATGTGACGATTTGATTGTTTGTGTTGTGATTCTGGGGACATAATCCTTGTAAGGAGGGAAGGATGTAACAATCCAGAATTTTAAATGATAATATTAAATATTTATTGGAGTATATAAATATTTATCTGATGTGTTTATTGTTGAAATTTTGAATAAATATTTGTTTAATTTGATTTGATTAGTTAATTATTTGTTAAATAAATAATTAAGGAGTTAAGAAAATTAATTATTATGAGATAACATTCTAATTTAATTTAATAATTAAGTTAGAGAATTATAATGATTAAATCGACTATTATAATGTTTTAATTTAATTTGGTAAATTAAGGGTGACCATAAACTATATTATAAATGGTTTACTAAAATTAAAGGAGTTTAATTTAGTTTTGCCAAACAAGGCTCAAAATAATAAGTCTTTAAATTTTAAAGGGTTTTGCCAAAAGGAGTCTTATGACTTTTGGAATTTTTAAATAAATAAAATAAATAAATAAATTAAATAATAAATATAATATATTTAAAACTATACGTTTATATGTTGTAACCGATAATACTTAGTACGCGAGTTATGGCCATATCAATTTATTATGTTTTACGTATACTGGGTTAGTAGCTTGGGTATTTGCTAAACTGAGATTACAGAGAACTTGAGAGAGATTGAGAGGAAACCTGAGAATTTTCATAGTGATTATCAGTGGTTTTAGCAAGGATTACCAAGCTAATTGAAGGTATTTTCTTTAACCTTAATATTATATATATATGTATTTTACGGCATAAACCTTTTAAGTTTGTGAATTCAATTTGTTGAATTTTTGATATGTATAACTGATAATTGTGATTATACATGTTTATGATGTTAGAGTTTGCATTTACATAAGAATTGGTTATGCTAATTACGGTTAATAAGTAAGAAAAGTGTTTTTAGTGAATATTTTCATATGGTTTATGAAAGTACAAAATTTGTTGGTCAATTGGTATGATAATCTGTGAATTGAGTCTTGTATATGTTAGTTTGGTAAGAAATGAAGATAACGTAATTTGAATGGAGTAATTCGGAGTAGAATTGTAATCACAGTGACGATTTTTGTAAAGGATGTCAAAAATAGAGTTTTTTTTTGTAAAAACATGAAATTTAAGGAATTAAATTAGTTAAAGTGATTGTTAAATTGTTCTAAGTTGTTGAATATGATAGCAATCATGTTTGTGATAGTTTTATATCAATTGTAGATGTTGTTTTCACTGTTTTGTGGGTGAAATTCGTGTTAGTTGGCCTAAAAACTGTGTCGAATAACGTTCTACAAAACTAAAACTGATGCATCGCGGGGGCGCGCTGCCTCTTGGCGCGGGTGCGCATCTGCCGCGCGGACGCGCTATAATCCAGTGTAAAACTGGCGCAGCCGCGCCAGTAGCCAGTCACAGACAATAAAGTATGCTATTTCTGCAGACCTTGGACACTCATTATAACTTAGTTAGTGATGTGTTAATGTAATAAACATGTATTAAGGTGGTTAAAACAAAACCGTGTCATGTCATTGATACTTTTAATGTTGTTAAAGGTTTAGTAAATTATGGAAATGACATGTTATGAGTTAATGTACACAATGAATGTTAGATAAGTGTTATGAGGTTAACAATTGGAAATTCTGAAATATAAATGGTAGTGTAAGACTTGTACTGAAATAACAAGTTTAACTAGAAATGTATATGTTATGGTATGTTAGTATATCTAATAGATATTGTGATTCCACTAAAATGTGTAGGTGAACGTGAGTTTTAATATTATAGCTTACGCTTGAGACAAGTTTTCTAACTCTACACTTTCGTTGAGTTAGTTCTATTATTACATTGAGTAAGTTTATTTACCCTATCTCAATCATGCAAGTTTCTAATTCATACTCTTTACATTGAGCAAGTTTCCAAAAACCTTATCTCTTTATATTGAGCATATTTTAACCCTAATTCATTGGAATTCTAATCATTGCTGATTTACTCTAAATTGCTTATAGTTAAACAAGTTTCCTTAGTTCATTCTTTTGTAGTAAATGCTTTTTGAACTTTAATTCCTAGTATTGAATTATCGTACTTCAATCACGTTGCATAAGCTATTATCATGTTGAGCAAGCTTTGTTTCTAACTTGCTATCAATTAGTGTATATTCAGTAACTAACTTTCTAATTTGACAAGATCATAGACCTAGCTTATTATTGTTCAAGCAAAGGTTTATCATTTTATTCATTTTATTTAAAGCGTATGCACTCTAGTTATTTTCAAGCATGAGTTTGGTATATAGTCAATTCACCTATGACTCTCAATTGTTCTATGTTATGTTGATATTAAACAACTATCGTGTAATCAAACCTTATTGATTCAACTAGTCCTCTAGTTGATGATTGTTAAGCTTTAAATTACCCTTGAAAGCTTATCCAAACCAAACTTTTTTTGGTGCGGACTTGTACTCTAAAACTGAGTAGAACAACCCTATTATAGGGGATACATAATGCCTTAAGATATTTATGCACAATACATGGTACGAAGGACTGATCCCCCTAAGTACGTGTAGTCCCTATAGTATAACTGTCAAGGTTAGAGTTGAAAGATTACTTGTAACCGTGGACATAGTTTGTGGTCTTATGACCCTCAGATATGTTTCTTATTTTGATTCTCGTTGTTGATTATCGTTGATAGAGTACTATTCAGTATTGTTGAGCCAATTCATTGGCAGTTATTATTCTATTGTTGTTCATTGTTATATCTAGTGAGCATTTATTTTGGTCACTCTTGCATAAATATAATTATTGCAGCTAAAGTTGAGAAGGTCGATGAGCCTTCAAATAGCAAAGGAAAGGGAAAATGTACAAGTGATGAAGACTTGTAATTTCATTTATGGTTATGATGATAAAAATTTATTTAATGATGCGATGTAATTATTTTATTTTCGCAATTGAATGATGTTTAAGGTTAGACAGCCTAGGATATTTTTTGGATTTAATGATGTAACCCTTTTATAGGGAGGATTTATGGTTTAAATGTTATTTTATTTGGGTAGATAGTATGAATGTATAGAAAGTGATCATCAAGTCTTAGGGAAAGGAAATACCCAGATTTGGGGGTGTCACACCAAATGTATTCCCAGATTATTCACCATGCTCTTGTAAGGGAGGTTCACCAGAGGGATGACGGTGAAATGTTATTTTTGTTCGGGGAGAAAAGGGTCAGGTTTGGTTTGCCTGAGGTCTGTCTGATTTCTGGGTTGAGATGGCAAGGTGAGGATGACATAACTGCATATAAAGGTATGGAGAATCTGCTTATTGGAAAGTTTTTTGGGGATGAAGCTGTAACACGTAGTAGTTTTGGTAGGGTATATCAGAAGGTAGTTTTTGATGACGATGATAAGGCTATTAAGATGTCAATGATTTTGTTGGTGTTTAATTTCATTATATCCACAATTTCTGAAAATTATGTGGATGGAACAATGGTTAATTTTTTATGTTATGGTGATGTTAGTAGTTTTTCTTGGGGGAAAGTCGCGTTTGAGATGACAAAGTACTCTTTGTCCAATGCTTTGAAGGGCGTTTGAAGAAAGGAAAGAATGGTGGTTCAACATATAATTTCTATAAGGATCATTATACCAAATTGTACAAGTTGAATTGGCTTCCTTATATATTCTAAGTGTTTATGTTTGAAACCATTCCGACATTCAAAACTCGGGGTATATGCAATGACGAGCATATGTCGGATGTCCATTTATTTAGATGGAAGGAGCTAGTGAAGCCCCCTACAAATGATAAGTTGAATGATCTAGTATTTTGTTCCGGACAAGTATGCAGTTTACTACTAAGAATGTAATTGGTTACCTTTAGTTAAATAATTGTTTATAGATTATATTATGTGAAGCTTACTATTAACAAAGTAGTTAGTTACCTTTATATACTCATTTGTTTACTGATTATTTTATATGCATGTTAATAATAACAATTTTGTTGGTTACTTGAATATTCACATTTGGTTACTGATTAGATTACATTCAGGTTACTAATAACAATGTTGTTGGTTACCCGAATATACATATTTGGTTACTTTTTATACATTTATTTGGTTACTGATTATTATACATTTGGTTACCTGTATATATGTATTTGGTTACTGATTATTTTTTATGATTCTTTATTTACTGTTTTTTTTACTGTAATTGTATATTGTTTGTTAGATGTTATACTAAAGTGTACTTATTATTTTTCAGCTGAGGATAAAAAGTTTGATTCCCATGGCCGAGGAGAAGGATCGGCTTGATTTGGGCGGGCTTCACTTTTTTAATGGGAAGGATGGTGACAAGAAAGTTGAAAAAAAGTGAAGGTTAACAACATTGGGTTTGATATATCTGATGTTAAAGAGGCAATTAATGCACGGTTTAGGCCGTTGGAGAAGAAAGTTTTTGAAATGAAGAAGAAGTTGGAAAATTGCGGGCTGATATTAGAGATGAAATGCAGATTTTACATGTTCAGTTATGCAGGGACTTTAGGTCCATTATTAGAGATGAGTTACGCAGGATCAAAGACGTTGGGGACAAACAAGTTTATGGTGATTCTGATGATGATTCTGATTCTGATAATGCTGTTGATGATGATGATGATGATGATGATGATGATGATGATAATGATGATGATGATGATGAAGGTGATGAAGCTGATGATGTTGCTGATGAGGATGTTGATGTTGTTAAAGGAAATTATAATGATAATGATGATGGTGAGGATGGTGATGATGGGGATGATGGGTTGAAAGTGGATGAGAAGAATGATGAGGTTGAAAATGAAGTTGTTAAAGAGTGTGAACATGATATTATGGTCGAAGAGCCCCATGTTGATGAGGATGTTGATGATGGTTCAAAACTGAATAAGAATAATGATGGTGATGATGTGTTGAATTTCGTTGAGAAGAAGGATGGGAATGAAATTGAAATTGGTAATGAAGTTGAACGTGATGTTATGGTTGAAGAACCTCGTGAAATAAAAAATAATGATGATGAAGAAAATGTCAAGGTTAGACATATTTATTTTTTTTGTTATGTGTTATTTGTCTTTTGTTTTAATGATTAATTTGTTGTTCTTTATTTTGCACAGATTGACAATAATAATGACATACCATCTTTTGACATATTAAGCCAATCCATTGGGAAAGAGATTGTTGTGTATGTTGCAGATAAGGTTAGTGTTATAATTACATGTCATCCTTTTTTTACATGCTCTCCAGGTTTTGGTTACCATTATATTGTGATTTAATTACTATTATATATGTTATGGTTACTATTATAATGTGGGTTGGTTACTATTTTCAATGTGTGACGCCCCCAAAATTAGGTATACATCACCCATCTTGGGTCGTCAAATACATAGTATAGAATACAAATACAACTTACTAATACAACTGTCGTGTACAATACGACAAAACATAAACTGTGAGTTTGAATACAAATATTATATTCTAGAGAGTATTCATACTCAAAAGGAGTCCTCATTACATTTATTAACACACTATTACATAGAATAGTGAGGACTACTAACTAATACTATCATTCGGACCATCACTCCGTTCCCCGACATGCCCCAGCTACGTTCTCATTTCCTAAAGAGAACAGTGAAAGAAAGGGTGAGCTCAACTAGCCCAGTAAGAAATATTATGACTAAGATAATGCAGAATAAATTATCATTAGCCTTCAACAATGTTAAACTGATAAAATATAATAGACATCAAGTTTAACTACAGCGGAACAAGCAATCCATTAAAAGAGTCAAGTAGAAAATAAACTCTACTATCTTTTATGATTTAAAAGGTTTTTCAACATTGTGATCGCTGGGACTCAGCTTAAAAAAATAATCCACATCGTCGAATCACCCCTGCACTACAACCAAGGATATTCGTGTATTCATTAATGGTCATGATCATGCCAACAACTGTCCATCAATGCACTACGGGCCAATGAGGACTTTTACCACATCATTTGTAACATTACGGTCATGATTATACCGAATAATCCCTGGCCATAATCATACCAAGTCTATCTATGCACTACAGGCCACAGATGACTTTCAACATTTTATAAACATGAGGATGATGACAATGATATAAGAATTCAATAAAACAAGTTCAAGAATTAATTTATCCAAGAATTAACAACGTCTAAATTGTCAACATGATACTGCTTTGTGGAGTAAAATTCAAGAATACTTAAAAGAATATTTTCATGAAAAGATACTGGATGAACCGCAATTATCAAGGATATTCCACTAATTTCATGGAGTATAGAAGTCAAAACTTAACCAACTGAGTATAATAAAGAATGGAATAACAAAAGAAATCACCCGGCATGCGATAGACCGCACAGACAGGTTATTCCAACAGAATAATAAATAATGGAACCAGGTCCGGCGTAAACGCACAGACAGGATATTCCGATAGAATAATAAATAATGGAACCATGTTCGGTGTAAAACACACAGACAGGATGTTCCAATAGAATAATAACAAGACGGAACCAGGTCCGGTGTAAAACACACAGACAGGATGTTCCAACAGAATAATAATAAAAACGGAACCAGGTCCGGTGTAAAACACACAGACAGGATGTTCCAACAGAATAATAATAAAAACGGAACCAGGTCCGGTGTAAAACACACAAACAGGATGTTCCAACAGAATAATAGAAGAATGTCACCAAGTATAGGGTAGACCGCGTATACAGGTTATTCCAACAGAATAATAAGAAATAGAATAACAACAGTTCTCTTCATGAATAAGAAAGAATAACACCCCTTACCGTTTTAAAGAAGAGCTGAAATAAGGAAGTAGTTAAGTAGTAGAATACTCTTCTTCTCTCTCTCTATAGTTTCTCTCTCTAGAGTTCAGTGAATTCGTAAGAAATAATGAAGGAATGAGCTGCTATTTATAGAAAAATAGAATGCATAGTAACTAATCCATGAACGGTCCAGATTGATTACTTTAATCTGACGGTCCATATTTAAAGAAAAATCTTTTAAATAAAATATAATATATTCTATTTATAGAATAACTTTAATAAAGTATTTTATTTTATATAAAAAGATATTTCTGTTTTATTACGTTAATAATACGAATAAAACAAAACGTCATTATCGCTAAATAATTCATATTATTAACTGACAATAATTGAATCAAACTGAGTGACTTCTCACATAAGCATTAATAATCAATATCGTGTGCTACTATGCAACCACACGTATTACTGTACTTTTACTACCGAGTAGTTCAACAGTATCAATGGTAAAACTTTCGCCGTTATTTTTAATAAAATATTTTTGTCGTTTTCTCAATCCGACAATAATTCCATTGTGGGGTCCACCAATGATTGTGCCGTTGTACGAATATTTTCTGTTAAAACGAATATTCCCCGACCAATCGAATTTTATATAACAACTTACGTACTTTGTAAAATTTATAAATATTACCCACAACTATAATATTATATCAAATTAACTCCATAATATTCAAAAATGATATTTATAGAAAATTCATCTTTATTTATAAAAGTTGGGGTCTTACAACCTCCCCTTCTTATGAAATTTCACCCTCGAAATTAGGGTACGTACCTGGTATGTCGAAGAGGTAAGGATACCTTGATTTCATTTCAGATTCTAACTCCCAAGTCATTTCCTCAACATCGTGGTTTCTCCACAAAACTTTGACTTGAGGTATAACCTTGGAGCGTAGAATATGTTCCTTCTTATCCAAGATTTGAACAGGAACTTCTTCATACGTCAAATCTTCTGCTATTTCGTCCGGTTCTAACTCAATAATGTGGTTCGGGTCTTCCACATATTTGCGTAACATGGATATGTGAAAAACGTTATGAACACGAGACATACTTGGCGGTAAAGCGAGTCTATAAGCCACAGTTCCTACTCGATCGAGGATTAAAAATGGACTGATGAATCGAGGATTGAGCTTTCCTCTCTTTCCAAATCTCGTAACTCCTTTCCATGGAGCAACACGTAAGAACACATGATCTCCTACATCAAATTCCACGTCCTTTCGATGAAGATCAGCATAACTCTTTTGTCGATCTTGTGAGGTTTTTATACGTTGTCGGATCATTTGAATCTTTTCTGTAGTCATACGTACCAACTCCGGTCCCAACAACGTTGCTTCACCCACCTCATCCCAGCATACTGGAGAACGACATTTTCTTCCATACAATGCTTCGAATGGAGTCATGCCAATACTTGCTTGATAACTGTTGTTGTAGAAAAACTCCACCAATGGTAAGAACTTGTCCCAACTTCCCTTGAAGTCAAGGACACAGAGTCTTAATAAATCTTCTAGAGTTTGAATAGTCCTCTCTGATTGTCCGTCCGTCTGAGGATGATATGCCGAACTAAATCGTAAATCTGTGCCCATAGCTTTTTGTAAACTAACCCAAAATTATGAAGTGAATCTTGGGTCTCGATCAGAAACTATGGATACTGGCATACCATGCAGTCTCACAATCTCGTTTATGTACATACGAGCAAGACGTTCAAGTGTATAAGTTTTTCGTATCGGTAAGAAATGAGCAGACTTGGTCAATCTATCAACAATGACCCAAATCGCATCTGTACCTTGAGAAACCTTAGGAAGACCGGTAACGAAATCCATGGTAATGTGCTCCCACTTCCATTCTGGAATTTCAAGTGGATGCAATGGACCTTTTGGTACTTGATGCTCCGCTTTGACTCGTTGACAAGTTAAACACCTTGAGATAAACAACGCTATCTCTCTCTTCATATTGCTCCACCAAAATGTATGACAAAGATCATGATACATTTTGGTACTTCCAGGATGGATTGCAAACGGTGTGTTGGGCGCCTCCATCATGATTTCATACTTTAAATCAGGGTTGTTAGGAACACAAAGTCTGGAGTTGACTCGAAGTATTCCTTCTTCATCGATTCTTGCTTCCGGCATAGCACCTTCTTGCACTTTCTTCCTCATACGCATCAGCTCCAGGTCTGTAGCTTGAGCAGCTTTAACTTTATCGATTAAAGTTGGTTCTACTCGTATATTCGTCATCATCACATGGGTCCCTGGAATCTTTAACTCTATCTCCATCCTTTGCAAGTCACACAAAATGGGGCTTTGTGTTGACAATATTGCACTCGTACTTGCATATGATCTTCTACTCAATGCGTCAGCTACCACGTTCGCTTTTCCAGGATGGTATTGACTGGTATGATCATAATCTTTCAACAGTTCAAGCCAACGTCGTTGTTGCATGTTGAGTTCCTTTTGAGTGAAGAAATATTTGAGGCTTTTATGATCCGTAAAGATCTCCACCATCTCCCCATACAAGTAATGCCTCCAAATTTTAAGTGCAAAGACAACAGCTGCCAACTCTAGATCATGAGTAGGATAATTCCTCTCATATTCCTTGAGTTGTCTTGATGCATAGGCTATGACTTTTCCATGTTGCATGAGAACGCATCCCAACCCTTTGCTCGAAGCATCACTGTAGATGACAAATCCCTCCGAGCCAGATGGTATTGTTAGAACAGGTGCTAAAATGAGTCTCCTCTTGAGTTCTTGAAAACTCTGCTCACATTCTTCGCTCCAACCGAACTTTGTATCTTTCCGAGTCAGCTGAGTTAATGGAGTAGCGATTCGAGAAAATCCTTCCACGAATCTCCGATAATAACCAGCTAAACCAAGAAAGCTACGTACTTTGGTCACTGATTTAGGTTGCTCCCAGCTTTGAATAGCTTCAATCTTTGTCGGGTCAACCGATATTCCAAGACTTGATACTACGTGCCCAAGGAATGCTACCTCCTCTAGCCAGAACTCGCATTTCTTCAACTTGGCATAAAGCTTGTATTCACGAAGCTTTTGGAGTACCAGCCTCAAGTGTTGCTCATGATCTTCACGGCTTTTGGAATAAATAAGGATGTCATCAATAAAGACGACCACAAAGTGATCCAAATATTCCTTGAATACCCGGTTCATCATATCCATGAAGGCAGTGGGAGCATTAGTCAATCCAAAGGACATGACTAGGAATTCATAATGCCCGTACCGAGTTCTGAAAGCCGTCTTTGGAATATCCTTAGTTCTAACCTTCAGCTGATGATATCTAGAACGAAGATCGATCTTTGAAAAGAATTGTGCTCCTTGCAACTGGTAAAACAGGTCATCAATACGTGGCAATGGGTACCTGTTTTTGATGGTGACATGATTCAACTCCCGATAATCAATACAAAGTCGCATACTTCCATCTTTCTTCTTCACGAATAGTACAGGAGCACCCCAAGGAGAAGTACTAGGACGAATAAAGCCAATGTCTAACAATTCCTGCAGTTGGATCTTTAACTCCTGAAGTTCAATAGGAGCCATTCGATATGGAGCTTTGGAAATGGGTTTTGTACCGGGTTCAAGGTCGATACAAAATTCAATTTCACGCTCTAGGGGTAGGGCAGGAAGTTCTTCAGGGAATACGTCAAGGAATTTATTAACAATAGAAATATCATTCAAAACTGACGTATTTTTGTTTAGATCCGTGACATGAGCTAAGAAAGCTTGACATCCATTTTTCAATAAACGAATAGCTTTATGGCTTGAGATGACAGCGATTGATTTTAATGGTTTGGTTGCTTGAATTCGCATAATAGGTCGATTAGGAATATGAAAGCTAACAACCTTACGAAAATAATCAATTTTTGCATGATGAGTAGTTAACCAATCAATCCATAGAATCACGTCAAATGCAAGTATTTTTAATGAAATCAGATCGACAGGTAATGTGTGGGTACCAACTTGAACCAAACAAGACTTATAAATCGTGGATGTAATGAAGGTTTCTCCCAATGGAGTTTCGACAGATAAATTAAAGTCTAATTTCTCCGGAGTCAAATTTAATCGATGAGCGCAGGTAGGAGAAATAAAAGAATGGGTAGAACTGGTATCAAATAAAGTATAGACTTCGTTAGAGTTTATGATAAGCTTACCCGTGATGACCTCATTCGGGTTCCTTGCTTTCTGGGAGGTCACAACAAACGCTCTCCCTTGCACTACCGGTTTTGACTTTTCTGGGACGGCCTTTGGTGTCTCCATCTTGGCTGAACTTGTTTTTGGTAAACGATAAAATCGAGCTAAATGACCTTCTCTTCCACAATTATAACATGCTTTAGACGGCATCACGCAGTTTGGACTGATGTGCCCCTCCCCTCCGCATTTGAAACATATGATAGGTGGTCGTTCTCCTTCCTTAACAACGGGTGCTGGTGCTGACGTCTTTCCATCATTGTTGAATCTCCTCTTCTTGAAATGACCATTCTTATTATTTTGGCCCTGATTACCACCGAAGTGGTTACCATTTCTGGCCTGTTGATTCCCTCCACGCTTGTTGTCACCGCTTCGATGACTGCTCTCACTGGTATTATCATTTTGCCGATTGCTCTCTTTTAGTTGCGTTGACTCGTTACCGCGCTCCACTAACTGAGCCCTATTCACAACATCTGAATACAAACACAGTTTATGAGAAATAAGATGTTGACGTATCTCAGGTTTTAAACCTCGCAAAAACATTCGCGTCATTCGCTCTTCATTATCCACCAAGTGGGACGCAAACCGGAACAACTCAGCAAATTTAGCCTCATACTGCGACACAGTCATACTATTCTGCTCCAATTTGATGAACTCCACCTCCTTCATGTGACGAACACTTTCGGGAAAGTATTTGTCATTGAACAGCTCTTGGAACTTCTCCCAAGACATCTTCAGTGCGGCAGATTGAGTACGCTTAATCGATTCCCACCAGTAATCTGCCTCTCCTCGCAACATAAAGGCGGCAAAGGGAACCTTTTGCTCCTCGGAGCATCCCAAGACATCAAATATCTTGGTAATCTGCTTTATCCATGTTTCCGCTATAAGTGGTTTTGGCTCTCCCTTAAACTCTGGTGGTCCCAGCTCCTTGAACTGTTTAGCGGTGACCGTCCGAGAGTTTTCAGTGTTTCCATCTATATTTTGGACAGGAGCCGCTCTCGCCTGCTGTTGCATGAACTGCATAAAGTTTCTGAACATTCCATCATTCATCATCTGGTCAGTGTTGTTGTTTGCATGAGGATTGTCACCTTCCTGATGCACATTATCCTGATTATTGATATGTGGTGAATCAACAATCGCCTGTGCTCCATTGCTATTCTCAACATTCTCAGATGCCATTTTCCGATACTGCCACAAAATAAATGTTAATTGATATGTCATATATTATCCTTATATTATAACCGACCAATTAAATACCATGCAAATAAACGTAGGTAGGTCATACTTGCGAAGGAATTCCCCGTCTCTCCCCTCCTAGTTCTATTCTCACATCTTAGCCAGGGATCATATCCCTAAGCTCTGATACCAACTGTGACGCCCCCAAAATTAGGTATACATCACCCATCTTGGGTCGTCAGATACAAAGTACAGAATACAAATACAACTTACTAATACAACTGTCGTGTACAATACGACAAAACATAAACTGCGAGTTTGAATACAAATATTATCTTCTAGAGAGTATTCATACTCAAAAGGAATCCTCATTACATTTATTAACACACTATTACATAGAATAGTGAGGACTACTAACTAATACTATCATTCGGACCATCACTCCGTTCCCCGACTTGCCCCAGCTACGTTCTCATTTTCTGAAGAGAACAGTGAAAGAAAGGGTGAGCTCAACTAGCCCAGTAAGAAATATTATGACTAAGATAATGCAGAATAAATTATCATTAGCCTTCAACAATGTTAAACTGATAAAATATAATAGACATCAAGTTTAACTGCAGCGGAACAAGCAATCCATTAAAAGAGTCAAGTAGAAAATAAACTCTACTATCTTTTATGATTTAAAAGGTTTTTCAACATTGTGATCACTGGGACTCAGCTTAATAAAATAATCCACATCATCGAATCACCCCTGCACTACGGCCAAGGATATTCGTGTATTCATTAATGGTCATGATCATGCTACCAACTGTCCATCAATGCACTACGGGCCAATGAGGACTTTTACCACATCATTTGTAACATTACGGTCATGATTATACCGAATAATCCCTGGTCATAATCATACCAAATCCATCTATGCACTACAGGCCACAGATGACTTTCAACATTTTATAAACATGAGGATGATGACAATGATATAAGAATTCAATAAAACAAGTTCAAGAATTAATTTATCCAAGAATTAACAACGTCCAAATTGTCAACATGATACTGCTTTGTGGAGTAAAATTCAAGAATACTTAGAAGAATATTTTCATGAAAAGATACTGGATGAACCGCAATTATCAAGGATATTCCACTAATTTCATGGAGTATAGAAGTCAAAACTTAACCAACTGAGTATAATAAAGAATGGAATAACAAAAGAAATCACCCGGCATGTGATAGACCGCACAGACAGGTTATTCCAACAGAATAATAAATAATGAACCAGGTCCGGCGTAAACACACAGACAGGATATTCTGACAGAATAATAAATAATGGAACCATGTCCGGTGTAAAACACACAGACAGGATGTTCTAACAGAATAATAACAAGACGAAACCAGGTCCGGTGTAAAACACACAAACAGGATGTTCCAACATAATAATAATAAAAAAGAAACCAGGTCCGGTGTAAAACACACAGACATGATGTTCCAACAGAATAATAATAAAAACGGAACCAGGTCCGGTGTAAAACACACAGACAGGATGTTCCAACAGAATAATAGAAGAATGTCACCAAGTATAGGGTAGACCGCGTATACAAGTTATTCCAACAGAATAATAAGAAATGGAATAACAACAGTTCTCTTCATGAATAAGAAAGAATAACACCCCTTACCGTTTTAAAGAAGAGCTGAAATAAGGAAGTAGTTAAGTAGTAGAATACTCTTCTTCTCTCTCTCTATAGTTTCTCTCTCTAGAGTTTAGTGAATTCGTAAAAAATAATGAAAGAATGAGCTGCTATTTATAGAAAAATAGAATGCATAGTAACTAATCCATGAACGGTCCATATTGATTACTTTAATCTGACGGTCCATATTTAAAGAAAAATCTTTTAAATAAAATATAATATATTCTATTTATAGAATAACTTTAATAAAGTATTTTATTTTATATAAAAAAATATTTCTGTTTTATTACGTTAATAATACGAATAAAACAAAACGTCATTATCGCTAAATAATTCATATTATTAACTGACAATAATTGAATCAAACTGAGTGACTTCTCACATAAGCATTAATAATCAATACTGTGTTCTACTATGCAACCACACGTATTACTGTACTTTTACTACCGAGTAGTTCAACAGTATCAATGGTAAAACTTCCGCCGTTATTTTTAATAAAATATTTTTGTCATTTTCTCAATCCGACAATAATTCTGTTGTGAGGTCCACCAATGATTGTGCCATTGTACGAATATTCCCTGTTAAAACGAATATTCCCCGACCACTCGAATATTATATAACAACTTGCGTACTTTGCAAAATTTATAAATATTACCCACAACTATAACATTATATCAAATTAACTCCATAATATTCAAAAATGATATTTATAAAAAATTTATATTTATTTATAAAAGTTGGGGTCTTACACAATGTGTGTTGGTTACTATTATATTATGATTTGGTTACTATTTTATGTTATTTTGGTTACTAGTGGAATATGTTCATTTTAGTTTATCGGTTATTGTTCAGTCAGTTTGTTATTGCATGTATTAGTTAATTGCATGTTTTTGGGTACAAAATCTAATCGTATATATTACATTTTCTGTCAATTGAAAGAGGAGCATAAATGTGAGGCAGAAAGCAGGTATGCACTTGATCAGATGGTTCTGACCACACAGGACATAATTAAGTGTGATGAGTTGGAGAAAAGTGTTCATAAAGCCGGTGGTAGACCTGTCTGTGAACATGCAAAGAGTGCTATTTTGCGGTCTCCATATACAGCAACGTTTGGATCGGCTGGTTCATCGCCTACTGCCGTGGGTGCTAGTCAAACACTTACAGGTCTTTCTACATTCCCAAAGTATGCATGCATATGCCGTCAAAATTTGAAGAGGCATTGTTTTAACAATGGTGTAAAATTGGACTAAACAACAGGAAAAGGTTTATTTTTTGTTGTTAACAATGCTATAGTTTTTTATGAAACAAATAAATTTGTTTTACTGTAGAAACATATGGTTAATATTAAATAAATGTTATGGTTATTATTATTTTATGTTCTGGTTACTGCTTGATCATGTTATGGTTACTGTTATATTATGAGTTGGATACCATTTTTGTGCTCTCAAAATGGGATTTTTGGTTACTATCATATTATATGTTGGTTACTATGTAATTGTTAGGTATTTACAAGTTGCTTAAATTGGTATTGATTACATTATTTTTCTGTTTGATTTGCTGCCATATTATATTCTGGTTATTGTCATATCGGGTTTTGGTTACTAATATATTATATTTTGGTTACTATTATGTAATATTTTATTTATGTTAATGTTCCATTGAAGCAAAGTGTTTGTTATATTATATTATATTTGATTACTAGGTATTTGTTTAGTACATTCAGGTTGCTTAAATTATTATTGATTACATAATGTTGTTGTTTTGGTTACTATTAAATTGTTTCATGGTTACTATTATTTTATGTTTTGGTTACCTTTTTGTTATGTATTGGTTACTATTTGATTATGGTTATTATATTAATATTTGTTGGTTACCAGGTTACTGTTTACAATTAAGTTGATGATTAGTATGTTAATTATTGACTGTTCAAGTCTGCTTTTGGGTAGTGTGTATACTAATACAGTAATTGTTAATATTAGCGTGTATACTAATATGCTTTTATACTGAAGGACTGATAAATTTCCTGGAAAGAACGATAAAATTGAACCTGCTTTTTTATTTGGGTCTGTCCCAATATCATCAAAAACGTGGTTCTACAAATTAAAGACTCATGTACAGTGGTTAGACGACGATGTGAGTTTTTTTTAAAAAATATATATTTTTCTAGTTATGGTTACATTATTTAGTTACATTCATTACATACTTATATTTTTCAGCTATTGTTAATATCCTTGGTTTTTTTTGGTTCAGCACATCAATGTTGCATTATATTATTTTCGTAAATTGGCCAGACATTCTAATAATGTTCATATAAGGGCAACGACCACGTATTGTTGGTTTAATGGCAAGATGATTGCTCTTTTCGAGGAGTATACAAGTAAAAATGCAGATAAGAGTGTTCTGTCTGGGAGGGTGATGTTGCTGAATACATCCATGGGTTGTTCATGGATATCAACACACCATGGAGAAATGTTAACTATGTGTTGTTCCCCATTCATATGTCATCAGCTGACCATTGGTTTTTGTTGACATTTGATGTGCATCGTAAGCGTCTAACTGTTTACAATTTTCTGCTGCCAAAAAGAAAATCCATGCAAACAAAAATTATGGATGTTTGTGAGTCATACATCTTTATTTTTCCCACTTTACTGCGCAAGAGTAGTTTTTGGAGGGATAGGTCTGACATTGACTTTAGCAGTGAGCCGTATCGCAACAAGGAGGAAGATGATATAATTGAGTTGGAATTTGTAGAGGCGGTTCCTAAACAAGTTGAGAGGAAAGGGTTACATTGTTTACATTTTTTAATTATTACATATATGTTGATTTTAGTTTTGATTTTTGTTATCTTTTGTCTGTTTGTACAATGACTGTGGGATGTTCACGATTTGTTTCGCTGAGCATGTCATTCATCAGAAGTTTGATGAAATTCCTATTCCATTCCCCATTACGCAGTATCGGAAGAAGTTATGCATAAACTTATATATGCATGCAAGGAACAAACAGTTGGAGGGATATGAGACTGACAGAGAATTTCCTGGAAGATTTGTTCCAGATTTTGTTTAGTTCGGATCTCGTTGTTTTGTCTTTATGAATTGTGTTTTGTATTTTATTTTATTTTTGGGATATACACAACATTTTTGTATGGTTTATGAGTTTGTGATGTTTATTGGATCTTATGTAGATGGGATTACATATTTGATTATATTAGCAGTAATGAAAGTAATATTGTTTGTTGGTTGGTATTTGTTTCTTTTAAGTTGTGTTTATTATATTAATTTGAAATGTATAGTTGATAACCAAACAAAACATGTATAATGGGTAACCAACTAATGTTTTGATAGTAACCAGAGAGTTCCAAGCTTGTATCAAGACATATATCAATTGTTAAATGTACATGTGTAAGTATATATAGGTTACCTAAACAAACAATATCACTTTCATTACAGGTTGTTGGATATACAGGTTGTTTATATTTTGGTTACCATTAAAACCTGTTACGGTTACTGTTATGTAATTTGGTTACTTATTTATTACATTTTATTTGCTGTTATTTAATGGCTTTTGACTATTATTATTGTGCAATCAATGAGAGATTTTTGTTAATTTTATTTTTTAATTTTGGTTAATATGTAATTGTTTATTATACATGTTTGCCTAAGATGGATTATTGTTTTGTTCTGGTTACCATTATTTTTATTATAGAGGTAACCATTTTATTTTTTATAAGTAAACAAATTGACATAAAATTTGTTAAAATCAGTATATATCAGCTATTTAAGTTGAAATGTTAGGTTGGCATCCAAACCTTCATATATGTTAACAATTTTTGTTTTTGTTGGTAACCAAACAGTTATAAGTTTGTATCACGAATGTTATAAAGTGTTAAATGTATGTTTTTTATTTATTGGCTATCACCATGATGGAATAAGGAATTTTAATTAAGAGTTCCCATTAATATATATGATGGTCATTTATAAACTCATATTAAAATAAAGTTATTTTTGAGATGTGCAGTTGGTATCCAAACCTGCATATAAGGGTAACCATTTTAGTTTATGTTAGTAACTAAATAATTTACATAAAAATGTTTTAGAATAGTTAACAATTGTTTAATGTATATATTTGCTTTATATGGACAACTCATAATGAAATCAGAAATCAAAATATTAATCAATAATAATTTTGGTTACTGTATACAATTAAAAATGTTACCAACCATGTGGTTAATGGTTACTCAAAGTAAACAATTATATATTCATGTATTTACACTCTTAATGTAACTGCACTATATTAGACCTTTTTTTGTCTTAAAACCGGTGGATTATTGCATGTTTTCCTGTTGTGTCCTTTTTCTTGGCACCTACTACATTTGTTTTGAATTTTGATTTCAGATCCGTGTTTGTACCTCCCTATTTTTGGTCTTCCCGCTGGTCTTCTTGTGTTCGACGGTTTTATACTTATGTTTCTTACTTCTTCTGGTACATCCCAGTTTTCTTTGTCATCTAACGGCATGATGGAAGCTAAATATGTGTTGACTAAAGTTATTTTATAGTAATTTTTTGATCAAAAATCATAACAGCTCAAATTTCGCTTGCTCATAACAGCAGCAGCGTGCGTACAAGGCATCTCATGGTACTGAAATTTACGGCATGTGCATGTCTTTTGTTCGATGTCCACAATATATTATTTAGCGACATCGTAAGCAGTGAAAATCACTAAGTTTGATGTCTCAACCTACAACACAAATTAAGTGTGCAATGACCCCAAAATTCATACAATTAAATTCTCGATTTCAGTCATTAATAATACATTCAACCTCAACCTTTACATCTAAATAACTCATAATCATTTTAATACTATAATAGTTTACATTGCGAAAAGATATTACAACTCAACATTAATGCATCATTCGGAACCTTAAACATGGTTCAAATACTAATAACACAACTAATGTGGATAAATCCTCAAGTATCACATCTGATTCACATCTTTCAAGTAACACATAACTTTACCTTGAATCTTGAACCTGCAAAAGTGGTTATTTGCAAGGTTGAGCTCGACAGCCCAGCAAAATCTAACAGTTTTCATGCAACACATAGCATATAATAACATGCTCAACATACATATCACAATATTTAAAGTAACATGGCATACATGCCTTAATTCACATAGCAAATATAAAGATTGAGTTCCTTACTCAATCATCATTATTTAACCAAAATAATGTAGTCATAAATTAAATTTAACATTTTAGGATTTCAACGTGTATAACATATCATGCTCGCTTACAACACATATAACATATCATGCAATTTAAAACAGTTCATCAAGTCCACGTAGAAAATAGGAACCGAAAGACTTGCCTTGAGCGTTGTTTACCAATAACAGTTTAACAGCTTACAATTACCTGCACTTCACGTGCCCTACACAATTATATAATCATACACATCAACTATTAGTCACATAAAAATACATAGTAATTGTAATGTAAACTCTACTCCACATCTCATAATCTTTCCTATTAATTAGCACACAATGTTCAATTACATTGTGTTAACTTTTTGACTTATGTAATATTCGAAATTCATATAAGTGTTTAAGTCTTGCTAAAAATAGTTATGAGTTTTATATTAAACTCATTCCATATCTTATAATATTCATTTCATTTGACTTAAAACAGTTTTTACGTTCAATAACACTTATCACGACGTTTTGACGTTTATTCGTCATACGCTCGATTTGCCTCTCTTGTATATGCTTACTATGCTTCTATAACTTATCTAACACATCATTATATTAATATTAAGCATCATTATATATACTAACATTCATTTTTTATAACTTAGAACAACATCTTTTATCGTCAAGAGCACTACACTAGCATACGTGCAAGCCCGATGCCCTCCAATTGCCTCTGAAAACACAACAGTCCTAAAGATGACAATTTGGACCCCTTTTCCCGAACTTAAATTGAACAACTTAAAGAATAAAAGTTGTAGGTCTACTCGTCCTCGTTCCGGATCATCTTGAATCACCTCAATCGGATTTCGTATGAAAAGGTTATGTTCATTTTAGTAAAATATGTTCGGTCAGTTTTTTTCCAAAAATTCGGTTAAGCAACCTACCCCCGCTCCCCCCCCCCACCGGGGCGGGGGTTTTTGTACTAGGGGGGCCTGTCGGGGCGGAGGAACCTTCTGCTAACTCGCGATTTCAGCTCTAGAACACTACGGAAAGCCAAATTAGGCCTCCAAGCTCCTTTCTAACAATCATACCAACCTACCCAAAGTGTAATAGGTTTACAGAAACATAATTTAATATTTTCTAACGCGTTTCTAGCCATCTAAACAACATAAACATCCAAACTATGACCATTAATTTCACTATTTATCTTCGTTATTCTTCTTTTAACATTCATAGCGAAATTCTTCGTTGTGAAATCATTTTTAAACCAATTCAAGTAATTCCAATTGTGATAACTCATATTCTTAACATACTAACATAATACATGATCAATTTTAACAATAAATCATAACCAAACATCAATTTAATAGTTTCAAAAGCCATTTTTCAGAAATTAATTCACAGAAAATCATTATGAACAAAATTCCTCTTGTTTATCAAAATTACATGGATTGAATTGTTAGAACAACCATATAACTCATAATCAAACACTATGAACATGATTTCATCATGTTCATCATACCTTTGTGAATTGAAACCTTTGAACAACTATAAAAATCTCATGTAAGCGTATACATGAAAACATATGAACACCATATATGCATATAAATTCACAATCATGAAAACCTAATTTTACAAAGACTAAATACAAAATATCTTAATTTAGTATAAGGGTTAGTTTGATACATTTCTAGGTTGAATTAAGAGAAAAGATGGAGATGTTATTTGTTTTCTCAAGGTTTCCCTTCTTCTTCTTCGTCTTCTTCCTCTTCCTCTTCTTCTTCTCTTTGAAAACCTTTTTCTCTTAACTTCTTCTTAGGCTTAAGCCATATACAATATACGTAAAGTAAATTAAACTAACGTACGTCTTTTCAAAGGTTTTAAAACTGACGCTCACTAATGATTTTATTAAATTATCAGTTACTAAACTAATATATATATATATATATATATATATATATATATATATATTTATATTATTATAAATTCAAATTTTAAAATGCAAAAGCCATAGGGTTTTGGTTTGCAAAACAATTTAAAACTTAAAGACTTAATATATTTAAGCCTTGTTTGACAAACTAAATTAAAACTACTTTGATTTATTTTAATAACCACTTGTAACATAGTTATTTGTCACATTTCTATTAAATTATTTTTTCATACTTAATTAATTAATTCTAATAACAATTTATCAATTAAATCATTTAATCACAAAACTCAATACAAATAATTACCTATCAAAAATAAAATATCAATATAATAATTCATTTAATCATTATAAACTCTGTAACTTAATTGTTAAATTAAATTAGCACATTATCCCATAATTATTAATTTTCTTAACTCATTAATTATTTATTAAACAAATAATTAACCAAATCAAATCAAATCAATTAAATAAATATTTATTCAACGTTTAAACACATCTATTAAATATTTATATAATTCAATAAATATTTAAAAATTACAATTAAAATTCTGGAAATTCTGGACTGTTACATCTTTCCCTCATTATAAGGATTCTGTCCCCAGAATCACAACTCAAACAATTCATTCATCACATTAATTCTTAAAACTCCGGGATGTCACATCCTTTCCTCCTTATAAACGAAACCTCCTATACTCGATTTTCACCAAATCTCTTTTCAAAATTTGTCGTTGAATATCTTCAACACATTACCTTAATATGGGTTTTATATTTTCTACTACATTCATCACTTCAACAAATTTTAGGTTTTATTTCATAACTTTCACTTGAACTCAATTATATTTTGAGTATTATATACTCTTTAACCCATCCATTTCCTTTTCTAAGGATCGCTATCATAAACACTCGGAATATTACATTCACCCATTCTTCTAAGAATTTCGTCCTCAAAATTTTATCTATTGATCTTTATTCATTCAATCTATAAAAATAGATTTTACGCTAATACTTTATTCATTAATTAGGTTTATAACCACTTCTTTCCACAAAGATCTTTCTACAATTATGAACTTTTCTATTAAAAGTTTTACATTATTCTTTGATAACTCATCTCCTTCTTATTTCATAAATTTTTTTCTCACCTATTCAATATATTCATTATTCAGTGTCGCATTCTACGACTAACTTCTTTCTAAGGAATATCATCCTTATTACATTCGCCTTTTAGAATTGAAAGAATCTTCCACAATTGCTCAATAATTGGGAAACAGTATGAATAACTCAGGAATTTAAAAAAATTCCAAATCATTCTGAAGGGTCACAAGACCTTGAACTACATCCCCAGGTTATCAAGTATATCTCGACTTGAACCTTTAACAGTCATAAGACTTTATGGACCTCCGTACTTAGGGTCTTAAGCCCTTTATACAATGTATTGTACACAAACATTTCAGCACAAAGTGTAATCTAAGCGTATCCTCTAATAAAAGTGTTGTTCATCTCATAATTTAGAGTCCAAGCATTTAACTGAGGGTCTAATGGCCACGAACCATGTCCACGGTTATAAGTAATCTTTCAACTTTAACAGTCATAAGACTATAAGGACTCCACGTACATAGAGGGGTCAATCATTCGTACAATGTATTGTGCACAAACATTTCAACGCAAAGTATAAAGTAAGCGTAACCCCTAATAATAGGGTTGTTCATCTCAGCTTTTCAACATCTGAATCCACACCAAAACAATTTGGTTTGGCATAACTTCTCAAGAAACTCTTGAATTTCTTGAACATTTTTCAATATTCGTCTAGCTAAATTAAATAGCATAGACCTCTACAATAATTCGGACATCAACCGAAATATACATATACATACATACATATGTATTCTCATGTCGTAAAGAAATCTCAAAAATCTTTTTATGACGTCATGATACCGCACTGTATTTACAGTCCGTTGAGGATTCCGTCATTTGGTGATTTTATCATACTACATCATACCATAGTGGGCTGACGATCATTAGATCACATCCAACACTAAGTAATACTGCATTGATGACTCCATCATTTTTTTACCATCCTTGCACCAGGTTCTATGATACATTAATGATATATAAATACATTTTGATATATTTCAAATTATTTTTGTCTAGCCGAAGCAATTAGCATAGACATACGAATAATAGCATTGTTTTAAAAATTCTTTTGTTCACTAGTGTGATCCAACATTTTTCAAAAATTAAAAATACAACCATCGACACAAAGTCAATAAATTTTGAAAATCTAGCAAATCTAGAATATTTGGAAAAACATATGTCTCCACTATCAACTCCACTTTCTATAATGATCCATTGCTTAATCAGTCTATCTATTCTTATCATCCTCAATACTCCATTCACACTTAATTATACTCGAGTTCATCAAACTTACTACACATCGGAAACTCAAGAACTTGCCACAATAATATGAGTTTAAGAACTTATCATAGCCAGACCATAGGCGTCCATTCGCTGAGGGGTTCAAAACATACCATATTATTATAAGTCACGAACTTACCATATGCATTAGTTTTAAGAATCGCACCTAATCCTAATAATATCAGACTAATCTTAATAGTTTCTAACTATCAAATATACATATGAGAAAAGAATCACCTTTTCGCCACATATACATTGATAGCGCGATACCAACATTCCAATGATTATCAATGTGATAAACTGAGTGCAAGCACAAAACCCTCGTCCATACAAAGGTTTGTACAACTCAGCCATCACATGAGTCCTCAATTGAAAACCCTCCTAACTTTATCTTGCTTATAACTTTCTCTTTGCTCGATACGAATTCCTCGTATCGCATTATCTATAACTCCTCATGAGATATCTCGTACTATTTTATAGTACACCATCTTCATAGAATTAAGCTATAATTATTCAAACATTATAGACCATCTTTCTTGTATAACTTAAACAGATCATGTCGTTATCTTATTCTATAATCATCTCTCTTAAAATTCTTTTCTTAACTCGTGATCATTTTGTTTTACGATCCCCTTTCTTTCCTTTCATTTACGACATTATTCGTTATCTTGGCTATTGAAGTTAGGTAACTCCCATTTCTTATCTTTATATCTCTTTAAGATTCTTCTTCGAATCTTCTTGTTTATATAACAATTCTTGCTTTAAGAATTTCCAACTTCATTTACATTGCTCAACATCTCATTCAAGTTCTACATTTTCATCACACGTATCCATTTTCTACACTTGGTACACATCGAGTCTCTAACAGTTTCAATATGGTACGCTGAGTGGTTTCCCACAAACAACCAACAAACTAGGTTTCGAGTTGCTAGTTCGTATATACCTCCGCTCTATGAAGGAATTGTTTAGCCCAGATACCATACATCAACTAATAAAGAGTACAATTGCACCATACTTAACTATAACTTTTATTCTTAACTTCTTAACTTCTTTACCATTCTCTTCTTATAGACATTGTCTATTTATTATAACCTTACATCCTTATTATTGGAGTTGGGTAACCCCACATTCATACTCCTTAAAACTCTGCGAGATTCTTCTTTGAATCCTTTCACGCATGTTTTAATCCATTCTCTATATGTTTCTTAAATTACTTCTTATTGTTCAAACTCTATTTGAGCTAATTCTTTCATTATCTTCACATTTCTTCTCTAAGGTTATAGCCTACGGTACTCCTACCTAAGGTTTCTAACCTATCAGCTTTGATACCAACTGTAACAACCCCAAAATTCATACAATTAAATTCTCGATTTCAGTCATTAATAATACATTCAACCTCAAATTTTACATCATTAAATAATAATACAACCATCAAAATTTTGTGAAATAATTAAAATTGTCTATTATAATCTATTTTCATTCCCAAAATCTTCAACCTTTACATCTAAATAACTCATAATCATTTTCATACTACAATAGTTTACATTGCGAAAAGATATTACAACTCAACATTAATACATCATTTGGAACCTTAAACATGGTTCAAATACTAATAACACAACTAATGTGGATAAATCCTCAAGTATCACATCTGATTCATGTCTTTCAAGTAACACATAACTTTACCTTGAATCTTGAACCTAGAAAAGTGGTTATTTGCAAGGTTGAGCTCGACAGCCCAGCAAAATCTAACAGTTTTCATGCATCACATAGCATATAATAACATGCTCAACATACATAACATAATAATTAAAGTAACATGGCATACATGCTTTAATTCACATAGCAAATATAAAGATTGAGTTCCTTACTCAATCATCATTATTTAACCAAAATAATGTAGTCAAAAATTGACTTTAATATTTTATGATTTCAACGTGTATAACATATCATGCTCGCTTACAACACATATAACATATCATGCAATTTAAAATAGTTCATCAAGTCCACGTAGAAAATAGGAACTGAAAGACTTGTCTTGATCGTTGTTTACCAATAACAGTTTAACAGCTTACAATTATCTGCACTTCATGTGCCCTACACTATTATATAATCATACACATTAACTATTAGTCACATAAAAACACATAGTAAATTTAATGTAAACTCTACTCCACATCTCATAATCTTTTCTATTAATTAGTACACAATGTTCAATTAGATTGTGTTAACCTTTCGACTTATGTAATATTCAAAATTCATATAAATATTTAATTCTTGCTAGGGATACTTATGGGTTTTATATTAAACTCATACCATTTCTTATAATATTCATTTCATTTGACTTAAAACACTTTTTATGTTTAATAACACTTATCACGGTGTTTCGACGTTTATTCGTCACACGCTCGATTTGTCGCTCTTGTGTATGCTTACTATGCTTCTATAACTTATCTAATGCATCATTATATTAATGTTAAGCATCATTATATATACTAACATTCATGTTTTATAACTTAGAATAACATCTTTTATCGTCAAGAGCACTACACTAGCATACGTGCACGCCCGACGCCTTCCGATTGTCTCTAAAAACACAATAGTCCTAAAGATGACAATTTTGACCCCTGTTTCCGACCTCAAATTGAAAAACTTAAAGAATAAAAGTTGTAGGTCTACTCGTTCTCGTTTCGGATCATCTTGAATCACCTCAATCGGAGTTCGTATAAAAACGTTATGTTTATTTTAGTAAAATATGTCAGTTAGTTTTATTTTTCCAAAAATTCAGTTAAGCAGCCTACCCCCCCCCCACGCCGGGGCGGGAGTTTTTGTACTAAGGGAGGCCTACCGGGGCGGGGGAACCTTCTGCTAACTCGTGATTTCAGCTCTAGAACACTACGGAAAGCCAAATTAGGCCTCCAAGCTCCTTTCTAACAACCATACCAACCTACCCAAAGTGTAATAGGTTTACAGAAACATAATATAATATTTTCTAATGCGTTTCTACCAATCTAAACAATATAAACATCCAAACTACGACCATTAATTTCACTATTTGTCTTTGTTATTCTTCTTTTGACATTCATAGCGAAATTCTTCGTTGTGAATTCGTTTTTAAACCGATTCAAGTAATTTCAATTTTGATAACTCATATTCTTAACATACTAACATAATACATGATCAATTTCAACAATAAATCATAACCAAACATCAATTTGACAGTTTCAAAAGCCATTTTTCAGAAATTAATTCACATAAAATCATTATGAACAAAATTCCTCTTGTTTATCAAAATTACATGGATTGAATTGTTAGAACAACCATATAACTCATAATCAAACACTATGAACAAGATTTCATCATGTTCATCATATCTTTGTGAATTGAAACCTTTGAACAACTATAAAAATCTCATGTAAGCGTATACATGAAAACATATGAACACCATATATACATATAAATTCACAATCATGAAAACCTAATTTTACAAACACTAAATACAAAATATCCTAATTTAGTATAAGGGTTAGTTTGATACATTTCTAGATTGAATTAGGAGAAAAGATGGAGATGATGTTTGTTTTCTCAAGGTTTCCCTTCTTCTTCTTCTTCTTCTTCTTCTTCTTCTCTTTGAAATCTTTTTCTCTGAACTTCTTCTTAGGCTTAAGCCATATACAATATATGTAAAGTAAATTAAACTAACGTACGTCTTTTCAAAGGTTTTAAAACTGATGCTCACTAGTGATTTTATTAAATTATCAGTTACATAACTATATATATATATATATATATATATATATATATATATATATATATGGAAAATGATCCGTGCACAACGTTAGTTGTGATCCCTTTATCAGCTAACGCTCATCCAACAGTCCAAAATTGAAGTTAATGGCCCAGATGAGATCCCAGCCGCTAGAGGGAGTAGCGGCCAGCAATAAATTTTAAAATCCACTGTGCTGGCCGCTAGAGGAAGTAGCGGCCAGTTCAAACGTTGTCGTTTTTCCTGGCCGCTACTCCCTTTAGGGGCCAGCACAATGGATTTTAAAATTTTGGGCATTAAGGGAATTTTGCCTAGCCGTTAGTGGGAGTAGCGGCCAAGCGTTTCCCAGATCTAAACTTTCCACTGTTTGCGTTTGCAGTTTGCTTGAGCAAAGAGACGAGAAGGCGCTGCACAGAGAGATAAGGTGAAGGGATTGCTACAAATTACTCGAATTTGGTCCATCAATATCAAATTTAACTAGTAAGTAAGTGTCTTACTACCCACTATGCTTTTGTAATTATCTTTAGAAACAAAATAGACATGTTAGATGCGTATTTTGCTAAATATTTTAAAAATTATTGCTATATGAAAGCATGGTATTATTATATGAATGTATACAAATTGGGTAGTAGGTATGCATCTATGTATACAAATTATGTGTATAAATTGAGTATTTTCTATATATAAAATAATAGTATGTATATTTTTGAGTATTATGTATGCATAAATTGGGTATTTTCTATATAATCACATGAAAGAGGGATGGAAGCAACTATATGAGTTGTATGATGCGGATGTCAGGGGTGGGGGGAGGAGTATACGTGGGGTGAAGCAACAGAGAGGCCAAGCCCTGTGCTTGAGGTCGACGTATAAATCCCTACCACCCAGGCTACTTGTGATATGTCCCAGTTTACTCAGCTTACGAACGAGGCTGGTTCTTCTTTTATTGGGGATGATGTTCCAGTAGAAGCATATGGACCTAAAGGGTCCATAACAAAAAGATTGAGTGGGCCAAAGATTGGAATGATCAACGAGAACTTCTTCGGTGAGACTCCCACTAATCATCTTCAATTGCCCATTTCGCACCCTCAACTCTGGTACACGTTGACTCACCAAGATATGAAATCTTTACAACCGGGTATTTGGTTATACGAGCATGTGATGGACGCATATATATGCCTTCTGCGGGATCGGGAAGCTAAATATCAGAGCGAGGGAATACAGAGATGGGCAAAATTTGGCTTCATGCCCTCCTTTTTCATGCACTTGGGGAAAGGTGCCTTGTCAACGGGGGACCAAATTCGTGGAGATCTTTTCTGCCAATCATATGTGACACCTCAAGTGGGACCGCCGATACATCAGTGCGACTTTATCTTCATGCCTATATGTATCCCAAGTAACAGTCATTTCGTACTGTTAACCTTTTCGGTCTCAACATGGAAGGTTTCTATTCTCGACCCTCTATATAATGACAAATCGCACATGAAGTTATCCGAAATATACAAAGATTACATCGATGTCGTGGTACGTGACATTTTTAATTTAATACAGTTAGTTAGTTTTCACGCAATATATGTACGTACTAATCTATTTTCGTGTTATTGTAGATACAATTGATATAGTTGATATTGCGAATGGGTAACACGTTCGGTGATTGGCCTTGTACACCTCCAAAGGTGCAGACAACAAAGGCTCGACCTATGTAGGACAATTATTTCGATTGCGGCTTATTTGTTTGCAAGTATGTTGACTACCTCGTGCGGGGTAATATTGACCTTGGCAAAGAAAAATGGTCAATTGAAGATATATCCGTCTTTAGGTATAGAATAGCTTATGAATTGTTCAAATGTAAGGCTAGAGAAATACCGAAAGACCAAATTATTTAGAGGTTAATCTTGAACATGTAATATTTTATATTGATTGGATGAATATTTTGTTTAACTAATGGTGGTATTACTTTGGGTGATTTTGGTATTAATCAAGTATTTAATCGATTAATTTGTTATATATATCGTTTACATATCGGTGATTAAGTTGTTTAACAGGTACAGGTTGGTATCCTGCTTGTCAATTGGGGCCTAATGTGTAACATTCCATAATTTTAAAGCGTGATATTAAATATTTATTGATTTATTTAAGTATTTAATGGATATGTTATTGTTGAATAAATAATTGTTCAATTTGAGTGATGTGATTTATTTAATTATTTGTTGAATAAATAATTAAATATTAAATATTAAATATTTATTGGCAATATTAAATATTTATTGAATTATATGGCAATTTGAGTTGATGTGATTTAATTATTTGTTGAGTAAATAATTAAGGAGCTAAGTAAATTAATTGTTATGAGATTATATAATAATATAATTTAATAAGTAAGCTAGAGAGCTTATGGTGATTTAAATAAGTTATAATATTTTAAATGGGAAATTATAATTTAAAATATTAGTTGGTTAAATAAAATTATAATTATAAAAGAAATTATAATTATGTGATAATGATTTATGTGTTAAAGTAATTTAATAGATTAATGTTTTAATTGATTTATTAATTTAATAAAAGTGTGACTAATAACCTTGCTATAAAGGAGTTATTAAAATAAATAAAAAGAGTTTAATTTGGGTTTTCTAAACATGTCTTATTGCATAATAAGTCTTTAATTTAATGATGTTTTATCAAACAAGATATATGGATTAATCTATTTGTTTTAGTTAGATTTGCCAAACATGGTGTAATGATTTAATGTGATATTTTTATTAAGCTTAGCCAAACAAGCCTTATGGCTTTTGATTTTCAAAAAAATTATAACTGATGTCAGTTAAATCCTATACTTAATATCTATATTATTATTTTACGTTATAATATTATACGTATGTTAGAGTTAGGGAAAAGAAAGATTCAGTTGAAGTTTACAGAGAGAAAAAGAAGAAAAGAGGAAAACCAGAGAGAATTTGAGAGTGATTTTAACAGGTGTTGTAGAAAAGAATTTGGAGAAAATAATAATAATCATCTTCCTAATCCAAGGTAGGAGCTCAATCTCTTTCTCTAAAAGTTTCATGTTTTTCTTCTTTCCAAAAAGTTCTCTGTAAAATATTTTATGGGATGAATTGTTGATATACATGTATAACTTGGTATGGTACTTGATTATATAGTTATTATATGAGTTTATGATGATTAGAGGTAGTGCTTAAACGAGAATTGCATGATAAATTCGTTTGACAGTAGGAAGAAATAATGTCAGTATATGTATTTCTTATGTAGCTTATGTAAATAACAATTATGATGATCAATTTAGTGTGTGAAATTGAACTGTGACTATATTAGTTAGTTTGTTAAGAATTACAGAGAACTTAGTTCAAAAGAATCAAATTGGTGTATCATTATGATTACAGTATTCACTGTGTCAAGAAATATCAAAAATGGAGTTTTTGGGTTTTAAAATATGTTATTCTAGTATTTAATTTTTCTAAAATTATGGTTTAAGTTGTGTTAATTTAGTATTTGTATGCTTGGTGAAGTTTATGTGTAATTTGCATTAGTTATTCATGTTAATCAGTGTTGGAATTGAAGTTATAGACAGAAAATTGAGTTGTTCTGTTCTTTGTGGTTGGTTTCTGTGAGTTTCGGCGCCCCAGCGTCAAAATTCACGCCCCATCGCCAAATTTCGCGCCCTGGCACCAAGGTTCGCGCCCCAGCGTCAAAAATGGGCCCGTAGCTCGCGCCCAGCGCTGAAGCTCGCGCCCCAGCGCTGATGCTCGCACCCCAGCGCCGTAGCTCGCGCCCCAGCGCCACTGTTCCGCGCCCCGGCGCCGGAAAAGTGGCCTAGTTGGGCAATTTTGGCCTCCTGTAGTAAAATGGCCATAACTTTTTCATACGAACTCCGATTTAGGTAATTAAAGATGATTCGGAAAGAGGACGAGTAGACCTACAACTTTCATTCTTTAAGTATTTTAATTTGAGGTGCGTAACAGTAGTCAAAATGGGCATCTTTACGACTGTTGTGTATTTGGAGCCAATCGGAGGGCGTCGGGATGCACGAATGCAAGTGCAACCCTTTGGGTATTAGTATAACTTAATGATAATATGTTGGACATGTATTAGGATGTTGTATTAAGTTGTTAATGTACACGTGTTGCAATGGCATGATCATTTAAATAGTTGTAATAAAGCTAAAAAGTAATGTTCATGAAAGATGTGATGTTGTTTAAACTTAAACTTAGTTAGTAGCTATACTAAGAGTAATAAAGGAACTCATAAAGGTAATGTTAATGTAACTAATGTGTATTGTCAATGCATATGGTATGTGTAGGACTTGGGGTGAACGTGAATAGTAATTATTTAACCTACACACGAGGCAAGTTCCCTAACCTTTTCTACTTTATTATTCAACAAGGTTACTTTTCACTGTTATGTTATACTTATGCAAGTTCTCTAACTCAAAACTTCATTGTGCAAGTTTCCTTAACTCTATTTTTATAACTGAGCAAGTTTTCTAAACCTTATCTTTTGATATTGAACAAGTTATTATTGTCTTTAACTTGTTTCGTTGTATGCAAGTTTTATAAATCTTATCTTTTGATATTGAGCAAGTTTTATCTAATGCTAGAACTTCATTGTACAAGATTGAATTCGTTAAACACATTATTGCTTTAATTCCATTTCAATTGTACAAATGACTAACTTTACACTTTCGTAGAGTTAGATTGTTTATTGTTGATTAAGCTCGTGTATCTATTGGTTTACGAGGATGCATGTTATGATTATTCCATGATTATGCTATTAAATTATTCCTAAAGCATGATGTTAGTTTATAAATATCCATTCAACTATGATTATTCCATAGTATACAGTTATGTTGTTTGTAATCAACTAACCCTTAGTTGATTACCGTTGAATTCTAAATTACCCCATGATGTATCCAAACCAAACTCACTTTGGTACGGACTTGTATTCTACATACTGAGAAGAACAACTCTTTTATAAGAGGTTACGCTTAGCGTTGAAATGATTGTGCACAATACATTGTACGAAGGGTTGATCCCCCTAAGTACGTGAAGTCCTTATAGTCTTATGACTGTTAAAGTTTAAGTTAAAAAATTACTTATAACTGTGGACACGATTCTTGGTCATTAGACCCTCAGTAATTGATTAAAGTTTTTAGAAAGTAATAGAACTTATTGTTCAGTTCTATTAAACCTAATGTTGGTACATGATGTAAAGTTAACTGATTTATTTATTATTATTTCAAGTGGGCCTTGTTTGCTCACTCTTGCCTGTAAACATTCTTACAGCTAAGGTTGAAACTGGTGATATACCTAGCACCAGTAAAGGGAAAGGAAAGATTAAGCAATGCTGAAGACCTGTAATAGTTAGACAGTTTATTTTTAGACTTTGTTTAAAGATTGTAAAGAAGTTTATATTATTTTAATTTCCGCATTAATGAATGTTTGTAAAGGTTAGATAACCTGGGAGATTTTTATTTAAGTTTAATCCTGTATGGGCAGGTTTTATTTATTCAATTTTATCAATTGGGTAGTTAGTAATGAATGTTTTGATTACGTGAACACCAAATCTTGAGGAAATGAAGTACCGGGATTTGGGGGTGTTACAGGTTGGTATCAAAGCTTTAGGTTATGAACCTCAGGTGGGGGAAAAAACCTTAGGAAGTAACCTTTGAAAAGATAGTGGAGATAACTCTTATCGAGTTTCAAGGAAGAAGTAATAAAACACTTATGTGCTTATGTGTTTATGTTTATGTGCTCGCGAGTGTCGAGTAGAATGATTAATAACTAAAACTTTAAAATTTTGTTGTCAGGATGACTAATGTCGGAGAATCTAGTCAGACTAGGGAGGAGGGACCTCAAATTCCTATAGAGGAGGAGCCTCGCGACATTCAGATAGTTTGGGAACAACTACTGCCACGGGAGTCAGCCCCGTTGGTCACAGTGGTTGAAGATGAGGATGATGATGTGGAGACGGATGAGGAGGATCCCGTGGAGTTGCCACAGGAGGATGAGGATGATGAGGATGAGGAGGAAAGGATTCCGCTCAACTCGATTGCTGGACGTGTATACGATGAGGTGCATGACCGTAACGTGGAACTTCAGGATATAGTTGAGGAGTTACGGGAGATAGTAGCTGAACAACAGGCTGCAATGGCACAAAAAGACGGCGTGATCCAGGATCGTGAGGAACGACTGACAAATGCCAAGGAAAAACTAACACAGACTGAAGGGGAGAAGGAACAGTTGATCGAGATGGTTGCTAAACTGAAGGGCAGGCTGAGAGAAGAAGCGGCTAAGAGGATAAGAGCTGAAGATGCATACGAGGAAGCTTATCAACGAACTGGAAGAGCAGTAAGGGACGCACAAGCAAAGAGGATGAAGATGGAAGAGATGGATAAAGTATTTAATATCGTGATCAATCGAGCTCAAGATCGGGTCATGGGTTATCCAATTCAGTTCGAGACTCTGCCATCATACGTGTTAGATCGCCGAACCATGTTCCGTGTTATGGAAGAAGAGCGTCAAAAGGCGACTGAGTATCTTAATAGATCATCGTAGAAAGTGTGCCTGTAATGCACGTAATATGTATTAAATAATGTGTAAATCCCTAGTGTTAAGTAACCATGGGATATGATAATAATGGTGTTGTCCTGAAACTTTTGTAGTTTAGGAAAGTAATGTAGATAGCAGAGATGCTATTGTGTTATGTTTTCAAAAAGTTATGAATAAATAAAGGTTATTATTTTATTCAAAGTGTTATGTGCTATGTGATTATTTCTTTGTTGAGGCAAATTAATTAGAAATACGTAAAGAAGTTGAGTAATGGTCTAATAGATATTTTCTTTAACAGAAAATGCCTCCCAGACGTCAACCAACACGACAGAGAACCACCGAAGAAGCTAACGACAATGTTGATGCGAATCCCGTTCAACAACTAGTGGCACTATTGACAGGAGCGTTGCAGAATCAACCTCAAAACCAAGGCACAACGTTTAAGGATTTCAAGGCGGTTGGACCACCTGAATTCCGTGGGTCCATGAATCCAGTTGAAGCTCAAACCTGGATTATGGAGATAGAGAAGGTGTTCGATGTCGCTAGGGTAGGGGATGACCAGAAGACGGCTTTCGCAACTTTCATGTTGAAAGCAGAAGCTAGTTATTGGTGGCAGGCCAATAAAACTCGTGAAGGGCCAGGAGTGATGACCTGGGATAGGTTTAAGGAGTTGTTCTTCGAGACCTATTTCCCGGAGAGTTCAAAGAGTCAGCTGGAAGTACAGTTTCTAGAGCTGAAGCAAGGGACGATGTCGGTATCTGAGTATGCCGCAAAATTCAACGAATTGGCGAGGTTTGCGCCATATCAGGTTAGCACAGACGAACGCAAGGCGAAGAGGTTTGAACAGGGACTGAAGCCCTGGCTGTACGGTAGGGTTTCCCTGTTCCAGTTGAAGACATTTGCAGCGGTGATGGAGAAAATAGTACTCGCTGAAGGTGGGGGTGAGGCAGTGACAAAGTTCAATCAGGAACAGAAGAAGAAAAAGAATGAGAGTGAGATTAAGAATGGAGGTGGTAGCAGTGGAAACAACAACAACAACAACAACAACAACAGCTTGAAGAGAAAATGGAATGGGAACATGGGTGCTGGAAACCATCAGGGTAACCAGCAAAACAAAAAGTTTGAAGCATGTGCGACATGCGGGAAATTTCACAAGGGTACGTGCTTGATGGGGAAACGAGTTTGCTACAATTGTGGCCAGGAGGGTCACATCGCCCCAAATTGCACTCAACCAAAGAAGAAGGCATGCTTCACGTGCAGATCCAAGGATCATTTTGCTCGTGAATGCCCTAAGAAGAAGGAGGGAGGGACAACCAGAAACAATGGAGGAGGTAACAATGGAGGTACGTGGGCTATTACAGGACCTGCAGCATCAAACAAACCCACAGCCAGAACCTTCAACATGACTGTGCAAGATGCTATGCAATCAAAGGATATGGTGTCAGGTATTATCCCAATCAATGATATTGATGCATATGTATTATTTGATTCGGGTGCTACTTGCTCGTTTATATCTGATGAATTTGCTAAGAGGTTAGAATTGCCTAGAGAAGAACTGAATTTTCCTTTGAACATAGAAATTGCGAATAAGGAAATAATCCCTGTTAGATTCGTATACAAGAACTGTAGGGTGAACAATAAGGAGAATGTCTTGTTGGTAGATTTGATTCCGATTAGACTCGGGGAATTTGATGTAATTTTGGGAATGGATTGGTTGTTCAAATATGGAGCGGTAATTGACTGCCAAAAGAAGTGTGTAAATATTATGACTCCGTCAAAGGTAGTATTTTATGGTAGCAAGTCGCCTAGATAAATGAAATGTCTGACGACTATGCAGGCCAAGAAATTGTTGAGTCAAGTTTGTGTGGGCTATTTAGCTTACATAGTCGATACTCAGAAGAAGGGAGTAAAACTAGAAGAAATACCGGTAGTGAGAGAATTCGAAGACGTGTTTCCAGAAGATTTGCCAGGACTTCCGCCGGACAGAGAAATTGAATTCGTGATCGACTTAGTGCCGGGAACAGCACCGATATCAAAGGCTCCGTACAGAATGGCTCCGGTAGAAATGAAGGAACTGATGGTACAGTTGCAAGAACTGCTAGACAAGAAATATATTCAACCAAGTGTATCGCCGTGGGGAGCGCCAGTTTTATTCGTAAAGAAGAAGGACGGGTCAATGCGTCTTTGCATTGATTACAGGGAGTTAAACAAAGTCACTATTAAAAACAAATACCCGTTGCCAAGAATAGATGACTTGTTTGACCAGTTGAAGGGTGCTAAATACTTTTCAAAAATTGATTTGAGAAGTGGGTATCACCAGTTGAAAGTGAGGAAGGAGGATATACCACGAACGACATTCAGAACTCGATATGGACATTACGAGTTTCTGGTGATGTCTTTGGTACCAATGCACCTGCTGCGTTCATGGATTTGATGAACAGGGTGTTTAAACCATTTTTAGACAAGTTCGTAGTGGTGTTTATCGACGACATTCTGGTGTATTCCAAAACTCAAGAAGAACACGTGGAACATTTACGTCTGACATTGGAGACACTAAGAAAGGAAAAGTTGTACGCGAAGTTTTCTAAGTGTGAATTTTGGCTCGATCGTGTACAATTTTTGGGTCATGTGATTGACAAAGATGGGATTTCAGTAGATCCATCGAAAGTGGAAGCTGTAATCAATTGGGAACAACCAAGAACACCTTCGGAGGTGAGGAGTTTCTTGGGGCTGGCCGGTTATTATAAAAGATTCATTCAAGATTTTTCTAAGATAGCCACTCCGCTAACAAATTTGACAAGGAAAGCTGTAAAATTTATGTGGATGGAGAAATGTGAAGAGAGCTTCCAAGATTTGAAGAAGAAGCTAAGTATGGCACCTGTGTTAACCCTGCCAGATAATACAGGAAATTTTGTGGTGTATAGTGATACCTCACACAAAGGATTGGGTTGTGTTCTTATGCAAAACGGCAAAGTTATTGCCTATGCATCAAGACAACTGAAGGATTACGAGAAAGGTTACCCGACTCATGATTTAGAATTGGCTGCAGTGGTATTTGCTCTCAAGATATGGAGACATTATCTGTATGGAGAGAAATGTGAGATCTACACAGACCACAAAAGTCTGAAGTATATTTTCAAATAGAAGGACCTGAACATGCGTCAGAGGAGATGGATGGAATTGATAAAGGATTACGATTGTGAGATCTTTTATCATCCGGGCAAAGCGAATGTGGTTGCAGATGCTTTAAGCAGGAAAGGTCGAGAAAAATTAATGCTGATAACAACTCAGGAGGAGCTCATTTCAGCAATGACAAAGTTAGAACTGGAAATCAAATTTCCACAGGAAACCGACGAACGACTATTTCATCTAGAAGCAGGTCCAACTTTACTGGACAAGGTGAAAAACGCTCAGTTACAAGATGAAGAATGTGGAAAGATAAAAGAGAATATGGTTGATGGTAACAATACGAAATACAAGGTCGATACCGAAGGATTACTACGGTACGAGGGAAGAATCTGGGTTCCAACAACACCAGAACTGAAAAACGAAATCCTGACCGAAGCTCATAGCTCAAGATATTCGATTCATCCAGGAAGCACGAAGATGTATCAAGATTTACGCCCACATTTTTGGTGGCCGAATATGAAAAGGGATGTCGCAGAATGCGTGGCTAAATGTTTGACATGTCAAAGAGTAAAAGCCGAACATCAAAGACCCAGCGGATTACTTCAACCATTGGAAATACCGGAATGGAAGTGGGAGCATATCATGATAGATTTTGTGGTGGGTCTTCCAACTACTCAGAAAGGATACGATGCAATTTGGGTAATAGTAGACAGATTGACAAAATCTGCACACTTTTTGCCAATAAAGAATAGATTCAATCTTGATCAGCTGGCAAGACTATATATTAAAGAGATCGTTGCAAGACATGGAGTTCCGGTGTCAATTGTGTCAGACAGAGATCCGAGGTTCACATCAAACTTCTGGAAGAGACTACAAGAATGTATGGGAACACAGTTACGAATGAGTACGGCATATCATCCGCAAACAGATGGCCAAAGCGAACGAACGATCCAGACATTGGAAGATATGTTGAGAGCATGCGTCATGGATTTCAAAGGAAGCTGGGAAGAGCAATTACCGTTGGTGGAATTTGCCTACAATAATAGTTATCACGCGAGCATCGGCATGCCGCCTTATGAAGCGTTATACGGCAGAAAGTGCAGAACTCCACTGTACTGGGATGAAGTTAGTGAACGTCAACTGTTAGGACCAGAATTGGTGCAACAAACTGCTGAGGTTATCAAACTCATCAGGATAAGATTGGTAGCAGCTCAAGACCGACAGAAGAAGTATGCGGATTAACACAGGCAAGATCGTGCATTTGACGTAGGAAGCTATGTATTCCTAAAAGTTTCTCATTGGAAGGGGAAAATTCGTTTCGGTAAAAAAGGAAAGCTAAGCCCGAGGTTTATTGGACCCTTTGAAGTGCTGCGAAGAGTGGGAGAAGTGGCTTACGAGGTAGCTCTACCTCCAGAGTTGGAAAATATTCATAATATTTTTCACATTTCGGTGTTACGACCATATAAACCCGATTACAAACACGCAATCGAGTACGAACCGTTGCAGTTCGAGAAAGATTTGTCTTATGAAGAGATTCCTATCCAGATAGTCGACAGGAAAGAACAAGTGCTCAGGAATAAAGTGATACCTTCTGTGAAGGTGATTTGGAGGAACCACAACGTTGATGAAGCAACGTGGGAACTCGAAGAGAAAATGTTAAAGGAATACCCTGAGTTATTTGTTTAATCTGTGTCTTCGATTCTGGGGACAGAATCTTTGTAAGTAGGGAAGAATGTAACGAATGATTTATTTGAATTGTGATTCTGAGGACAGAATCCTTGTAAGGAGAGAATGATGTAACATTCCATAATTTTAAAGCGTGATATTAAATATTTATTGATTTATTTAAGTATTTAATGGATATGTTATTGTTGAATAAATAATTGTTCAATTTGAGTGATGTGATTTATTTAATTATTTGTTGAATAAATAATTAAATATTAAATATTAAATATTAAATATTTATTGGCAATATTAAATATTTATTGAATTATATGGCAATTTGAGTTGATGTGATTTAATTATTTGTTGAGTAAATAATTAAGGAGCTAAGTAAATTAATTGTTATGAGATTATATAATAATATAATTTAATAAGTAAGCTAGAGAGCTTATGGTGATTTAAATAAGTTATAATATTTTAAATGGGAAATTGTAATTTAAAATATTAGTTGGTTAAATAAAATTATAATTATAAAAAAAAATTATAATTATGTGATAATGATTTATGTGTTAAAGTAATTTAATAGATTAATGTTTTAATTGATTTATTAATTTAATAAAAGTGTGACTAATAACCTTGTTATAAATGAGTTATTAAAATAAATAAAAAGAGTTTAATTTGGTTTTTCTAAACATGTCTTATTGCATAATAAGTCTTTAATTTAATGATGTTTTATCAAACAAGGTATAAGGATTAATCTATTTGTTTTAGTTAGATTTGCCAAACAAGGTGTAAGGATTTAATGGGTTATTTTTATTAAGCTTAGCCAAACAAGCCTTATGGCTTTTGATTTTTAAAAAAATTATAACTGATGTCAGTTAAATCCTATACTTAATATCTATATTATTATTTTACGTTATAATATTATACGTATGTTAGAGTTAGGGAGAAGAAAGATTCAGTTGAAGTTTACAGAGAGAAGAAGAAGAAAAGAGGAAAATTAGAGAGAATTTGAGAGTGATTTTAACAGGTGTTGTAGAAAAGAATTTGGAGAAAATAATAATAATCATCTTCCTAATCCAAGGTAGGAGCTCAATCTCTTTCTCTAAAAGTTTCATGTTTTTCTTCTTCCCAAAAAGTTCTCTGTAAAATATTTTATGGGATGAATTGTTGATATACATGTATAACTTGGTATGGTACTTGATTATATAGTTATTATATGAGTTTATGATGATTAGAGGTAGTGCTTAAACGAGAATTGCATGATAAATTCGTTTGACAGTAGGAAGAAATAATGTCAGTATATGTATTTCTTATGTAGCTTATGTAAATAACAATTATGATGATCAATTTAGTGTGTGAACTAGTGTGTGAAATTGAACTGTGACTATATTAGTTAGTTTGTTAAGAATTATAGAGAACTTAGTTCAAAAGAATCAAATTGGTGTATCATTATGATTACAGTATTCACTGTGTCAAGAAATATCAAAAATGGAGTTTTTGGGTTTTAAAATATGTTATTCTAGTATTTAATTTTTCTAAAATTATGGTTTAAGTTGTGTTAATTTAGTATTTGTATGCTTGGTGAAGTTTATGTGTAATTTGCATTAGTTATTCATGTTAATTAGTGTTGGAATTGAAGTTATAGACAGAAAATTGAGTTGTTCTGTTCTTCGTGGTTGGTTTCTGTGAGTTTCGGCCCCCAGCGTCAAAATTCACGCCCCAGCGCCAAATTTCGCGCCCTGGCGCCAAGGTTCGCGCCCTAGCGTCAAAAATGGTCCCGTAGCTCGCGCCCAGCGCTGAAGCTCGCGCCCCAGCGCTGATGCTCGCACCCCAGCGCCGTAGCTCGCGCCCCAGCGCCACTGTTCCGCTGTTCCGTGCCCCGGCGCCGGAAAAGTGGCCTAGTTGGGCAATTTTGGCCTCCTGTAGTAAAATGGCCATAACCTTTTCATACGAACACCGATTTAGGTAATTCAAGATGATTCGGAAAGAGGACGAGTAGACCTACAACTTTCATTCTTTAAGTATTTTAATTTGAGGTGTGTAACAGTAGTCAAAATGGGCATCTTTACGACTTTTGTGTATTTGGAGCCAATCGGAGGGCGTCGGGATGCACGAATGCAAGTGCAACCCTTTGGGTATTAGTATAACTTAATGATAATATGTTGGACATGTATTAGGATGTTGTATTAAGTTGTTAATGTACACGTGGTGCAATGGCATGATCATTTAAATAGTTATAATAAAGCTAAAAAGTAATGTTCATGAAAGATGTGATGTTGTTTAAACTTAAACTTAGTTAGTAGCTATACTAAGAGTAATAAAGGAACTCATAAAGGTAATGTTAATGTAACTAATGTGTATTGTCAATGCATATGGTATGTGTAGGACTTGGGGTGAACGTGAATAGTAATTATTTAACCTACACACGAGGCAAGTTCCCTAACCTTTTCTACTTTATTATTCAGCAATGTTACTTTTCACTGTTATGTTATACTTATGCAAGTTCTCTAACTCAAAACTTCATTGTGCAAGTTTCCTTAACTCTATTTTTATAACTGAGCAAGTTTTCTAAACCTTATCTTTTGATATTGAACAAGTTATTATTGTCTTTAACTTGTTTCGTTGTATGCAAGTTTTATAAATCTTATCTTTTGATATTGAGCAAGTTTTATCTAATGCTAGAACTTCATTGTACAAGATTGAATTCGTTAAACACATTATTGCTTTAATTCCATTTCAATTGTACAAATGAGTAACTTTACACTTTCGTAGAGTTAGATTATTTATTGTTGATTAAGCTCGTGTATCTATTGGTTTACGAGGATGCATGTTATGATTATTCCATGATTATGCTATTAAATTATTCCTAAAGCATGATGTTAGTTTATAAATATCCATTCAACTATGATTATTCCATAGTATACAGTTATGTTGTTTATAATCAACTAACCCTTAGTTGATTACCGTTGAATTCTAAATTACCCCATGATGTATCCAAACCAAACTCACTTTGGTACGGACTTGTATTCTACATACTGAGAAGAACAACTCTTTTATAAGAGGTTACGCTTAGCGTTGAAATGATTGTGCACAATACATTGTACGAAGGGTTGATCCCCCTAAGTACGTGAAGTCCTTATAGTCTTATGACTGTTAAAGTTTAAGTTGAAAAATTACTTATAAATGTGGACATGATTCGTGGTCATTAGACCCTCAGTAATTGATTAAAGTTTTTAGAAAGTAATAGAACTTATTGTTCAGTTCTATTAAACCTAATGTTGGTACATGATGTAAAGTTAACTGATTTATTTATTATTATTTCAAGTGGGCCTTGTTTGCTCACTCTTGCCTGTAAACATTCTTACAGCTAAGGTTGAAACTGGTGATATACCTAGCACCAGTAAAGGGAAAGGAAAGATTAAGCAATGCTGAAGACCTGTAATAGTTAGACAGTTTATTTTTAGACTTTGTTTAAAGATTGTAAAGAAGTTTATATTAATTTAATTTCCGCATGAATGAATGTTTGTAAAGGTTAGATAACCTGGGAGATTTTTATTTAAGTTTAATCCTGTATGGGCAGGTTTTATTTATTCAATTTTATCAATTGGGTAGTTAGTAATGAATGTTTTGATTACGTGAACACCAAATCTTGAGGAAATGAAGTACCGGGATTTGGGGGTGTTACATAATGACTGTATGTTGGCAGCTAGAGGGAGTAGCGGCCAGCACTTTTTAGAAAAGTGCTGGCCGCTACTCCCTCTAGCGGCCAGCATACAGTCATTTGGCACCAAACACTTTCGGCCAGAAGCCCAGAACCTATCTAGTCCAAAAAAGTATAAACATTCCAACATACTGACTAAATTGGAAATGATTACATTGTGATTACAAAACAAACATTTCAAAAATTCTGATTAAATTACATCTCCATAATCACTCAGGAACAAAAACACTTGAAAATTCTAAATAAACACATAACGAGACATTAATTATCTTTAGGTTTAGGAAGTCCTAACACCCTATAATGATTGCGCTTGTCATAGTTAGTTTCAAATCCGCATATTGCACATTTTCGGTGAGACTTACTACCCACTAATCTTTCAACGGCACTTTTTAATCTTGATTGTCTTTTCCGACCCTTTGTTTGAGAAGCAATTGGTGGCAAAAACACTATTTCTTCCTAATCAGCCTTATAATCATCATCATCATTTGCAAGTACACCTCCTCAGCTGCATGTAATTCTGCGCAGTCATTATCATCGTCTAGTATGTCTTGCTCATCTGGGTGATATTGATCAATAAGGGCTTTTCCCCGTGCATTTTGTTGTAGTATTGCCTTGTAGCCTCTAATTGAGCAAACAACTTTACTATCTAACTCTTGATAATCACTCATCAAATGATTGTACCGCATCGATTGATTTGTTTCAAAGTCTGCACCCATTGGAGAAACCATTTCCTCTTCACCATTACTCCTATTAGCATCTCTTGTCCATCGAGGAACGATCATGAAAGCAGGTATTTGTGCAATACTCTTGAAGCTTAAGAATCTTAGTATGTGTCTGCAAATCTGACCAGAATGTGAGAACATTTGACAAGTACATGTTATCGACCCCCCTGACAATTATTGATAACTTGCCGATATCTCTGACTATTTTCAATTGCATCTTCCCTGTACACTGCATAGACCTTTGCATCAATAATGCACAGCTCACTTACTTTTTTGATGTTATACTTAAAAGAATCCACGAGCTCTTTTTGAAAACGTCTAAATATCTCTTTTGTATAGTATTCAGAAGCCTGTACTTCCAACGATGATCCTAAAACCAAACTATATTTTCGATGCTTTGTTACATAATCAGCCTTTCTCTCTCGGTTGAATTGCTTTTCAATAGCCTTCTGAGTCTTGACGACAAAATCTTTCATGCCTGTTGAAGCTTTCACATAAGAATAATAAAAATGGTTCATACATTCGCTTCTTCCAGTGGTTGTCATTACTGCAGCAAAATATCTCTTTGTGTATGCACTTATCCATTTCTCCTTCACATCATACAAACTTATAAGCCATTCATTTTGAGACAAATCATATTTGGTCACAAGTATTTCCCAAGGCTCTTCAAACTCGCCGATGGAATATGAATTATACACACAGTTGTTAAAATCATCTTTGAACGATGGGTGTTCTGCATAAACATGATGTAATTTTTCTGGAAATTTATTGCTAATATGCCACGAACACAATAAATGATTAGTGGATGGGAGTACCCTACCAATAGCATTGCTCATAGCTTTATCTTGGTCAGTGATGATGGTTACAGGAGCTTTGTAATCCATGGCTTCAAGCCACGTCTCTAAGACCCAACTGAAAGTGTCTTCTGTCTCATCCCTTAACAATGCAAATCCAAATAAAATAGAGTGATAATGGTGGTTAACCCCGGTAAATGGAATAAATGGCATATTATACCTATTTGTCCTATACGTAGTGTCAAATGTCACCACGTCTACGAAACATTGATACATAAATCTTGAACGGGCGTCTACCCATAAGATACAAGCTATGCGATTGTCTTCACTTGATTTGACACGAAAGAAAAATTTACTCGCACTGCTACAATCAAATTTCTTCAGATAATTAACTGTTGCTTGTGCATCATTTTCATCCTCTGAGTCACGCCTTAAATCCCTAACTACATTACGAACATCTTTGTCACTAAAACCTATATTTTTCATTCCTCCACCCATTGTGCTCAAAACATTCATCATCCTACTTGGTCCAATACCGGCCTGATTTAATGTGTCAATTTATTTTCTTGCTACCGGCGTAATATTTCTGTGTGTCTCAATCAAATCTACTTTGGTAGGTGTCACTAACTGATGATTGTGATCCAACTCAATAACCGAAATACGCCAGTTATCTTCTTTCTTACTGTGGACAACGTACATTCTAGCTTTGCAAAGTGTTCGACCAATTATGTCTCGTTGTCTTGTTTTCTTATCGTTATCACATTCATCATCTAATGAATTCTTCACAACAGATGGTCTACCAGCTTTTTTACATACATATAACCTTGACGTCAAATAATTACTGTGAGCATGTTTACGACTCGTAGCAATCCTAATCTCAAATCCACTTTTTTGGGCATAGGATCTAAAATTTTTTTCAGCTTCTTCTAATTTATAAAATAATTGACCAACATAAGGAACCATTACCTTTGTACTACTACTTTCACCATCATGAACATATTCTGATTCATTTCTACATTCTAAACTAGCAAAAGATTCAGAAGAGCTAGATAAAAATATATTTGTACAGCCATGAAAGCCATTAATGAAGGCTTACCAAAAATTTATGGCACAAACAAGTGATTTCAGAACTAGCAGATTCTTTTTCCGAAGCTATATTTCTGCAGATGTTAAACATTTGTAAGGAAATGGAGTAAAATGTTAGATCTATGGTTCAAGACAAGGTGAACTCGCACTAGCTGAACTTGGCCGCTACTCCCACTAGTGGCTGGGCGAAATTCCCTTAATGCCCAAAATTTTAAAATCCATTGTGCTGGCCGCTAGAGGGAGTAGCGGCCAGGAAAAACGACAACGTGTGAACTGTCCGCTACTTCCTCTAGCGGCCAGCACAGTGGATTTTAAAATTTATTGCTGGCCGCTACTCCCTCTAGCGGCTGGGCAAAACAATTTAAAACTTAAAGACTTAATATATTTAAGCCTTGTTTGGCAAACTAAATTAAAACTACTTTAATTTATTTTAATAACCACTTGTAATATAGTTATTTGTTACATTTCTATTAAATTAAGTTTTCATACTTAATTAATTAATTCTAATAATAATTTATCAATTAAATCATTTAATCACAAAACTCAATACAAATAATTACCCATCAAAAATGAAATATCAATATAATAATTTATTTAATCATTATAAACTCTCTAACTTAATTGTTAAATTAAATTAGCACATTATCCCATAATTATTAATTTTCTTAACTCATTAATTATTTATTAAACAAATAATTAACAAAATCAAATCAAATCAATTAAACAAATATTTATTCAACGTTTAAACACATCTATTAAATATTTACATAATTTAATAAATATTTAAAAATTATAATAAAAAATTTGAAAATTCTAGATTGTTACATCTTTTCCTCAGTACAAGGATTCTGTCCCCAGAATCACAACTCAAACAATTCATTCATCACATTAATTCTTAAAACTCCGGGATGTCACATCCTTTCCTCCTTATAAACGAAACCTCCTATACTCGATTTTCACCAAATCTCTTTTCAAAATTTATCGTTGAATTTCTTCAACACATTACTTTAATATAGGTTTTATATTTCTTACTACATTCATCACTTTAACAAATTTTAGGTTTTATTTCATAACTTTCACTTGAACTCAATTATATTTTGAGTATTATATACTCTTTAACCCATCCATTTCCTTTTCTAAAGATCGCTATCATAAATACTCGGGATATTACAAAGTGTGTCGTTAGAATAAAGTACAATTGGAATTATTTTCATTGTCTGAAAATAGAATAAATATAGTAAAGTAAAAAAATCAATGTTAGCCAGTAACAAAACTACATAACGTTAGTAACCAGAACATAAAACACATTTGTACATTCATCTTACAATGGAATCAATCAGTTTAATGTTATTTGTTAGCAATTAAATTATAACCGTTGTATGAAGATAACCAATGCAACCAATTAGTTTTCATCATAATAAAACAAACCAATATAAAATACCCTAATACTGCACATTAATCATAACAACATTATACAGTAACCAAATTCAATTTAGACAGTAATCAACACATGTTTATTTAGTAAACATAAGATAAACACATTCTCCATTGAATTGTTATAGTAAAAAAACAACCAGTATAATGGGTTTGTAACCAACTAAAGGCTGACTGTTGTAAGAATTTAACCAATGTAGCTAACAAGTAATCATGAATATAAAAAATATCAGTATAAGTGTACATTAATATACTTTAGCAACCAAATATACATTAACCAATTAATTAGTACACAACACCCAATGTATACAATCAGATTAACAGTTGCATGAAATAATTATAAAACACAATAACATTATAATTTTACAGAGTAACCAAGTCGGCATTAATTAGTAACCAATATAATGTTACACAGTAACCAAGTCAGTATTAGTCAGTAACCATTATATTGTTACACAGTAAGCAATTCAGTATTAGTCAGTTACTAATACAATGTTGCACAGTAACCAAGTTAGCATTAGTCAGTAACCAAGTCAATATTAGTCAGTAATATTATATAATAACGATTATAATTTTACCCAGTAACCAAGTCAGCATTGTTTGCATCGAAATAATTGCAGTTATTTTTAATGTTGTTGAAATTATCAGCATATACAAGTAACCAGTAGTGAACAAATAGGTTTCCATAAAATGCAAATGCAACTTAGGATGCAATAATTTAAAATTTGTATTAATTACCTTAAGTTTCTTTGATTTAATGATATTAGATTGCAACCTTCCCTCAGCTATTGTGGAAAGTGTTGTGAATGTTGATATGGCTGCTTGTTTATTTGTGAAATACCATCTTTGAACCAGACAACGTAGGCATTCAATCATTGATGCAATTGGAAGATCCCTGATAAACTTGATTGCATTGTTAATAGATTCAGCGGTGTTTGAAGTCATTGTTGAGTATCTGCTTACAGTCCCATGGAGTCTGGTGTACTTCTCCAACTTGACCTCTTCCTCCAAATATCTTCTTATTCGAGGATCAATGGCATCAAGTTCAGCCATGTGTTTGTTGAATTATTCAATAGTGTAAGCTCTACAAGCCCCGTTGTAAGCCTGTTTAAGTTCTTCTCCTCTCTTTCTGAATCTATTTTTTATATTTTTCAGTATATGGTATGTGCAGGAACCATGCATGACATCCGAAAACACAAAATTCAGTCCTTTTATAATGGCTTCATGTCTATCTGAAACAATGCATTGGCCTTCCCTAACTCCACAAGCAATTCTCAAATTTTCAAAAAACCATCTCCAAGATAATTCATTTTCGCTGTTAACCACTGCAAAAGTAATCGGAACAATGTTTCAGTTTACATCTTGTGTGCTTACTATCAGTAGTGTCCTCCCCGTAAGTTGATTGTATGAACGTGCCATCGATTACAATGATTGAAAAGAAATGGTTTCATGCTTGAATGGATGCTCAAATGGCAAAGAATAAATACTTGAAACGACCATTTGTTTCCAACTCAAGGGTTGTGACGGAACCTGATATGAAACATCATCATTATCATTAGAATTACAAGTGGTATACAGTATCCAAATCACTAGTACTTGGTAACCATTCATGTGGTTAATGGTATCCAACTAATTACCATATTAATGTTTCCAATACGGTGCGTTTGATGTACATAATTTAATTAATGTGTAATCTTTTGTGTAGATATTTATGATACACAAAATATTAATTCAACATAGGTTGATTGTACAGTACAGTTAGTAACTAAGCATGCATATTAAGGTAACCAAATTAGTTGACTTGGGTAACAAACTAATTATGAAAAAATAATAAAATGTTTTAAAGTATTACCTGGATTTTTTATCTTCAGCATGTGTAACCATGATGGGATCAGTGAGTAGTCCTGCGGATTTCCTCTCACCTTTTCCAACGCTTTCTCCTTTGATCTCCATGCTTTTTGGTAAGAGATAGACACATTATATTCTGTCATCATGTCCTTCGCAATATCGGTTGGTGTGTATATTTTCTTCAAATTTGTTAATTTGTGCATTATGCATTCACTAACCAACTCACTATTTGCCTGTCTGTGGCAATACGTTGACGTGTGGATGTCATTGAATTCTCTCACCTTGAACATACTGGTTTTTCGAAAACTTGATGCTCTCATCTTCCATCTGCAATTTTCATCATTTACGCACACTAGCACAAAGTCTCTAGGACCTGTTCGTTAAACTTTGTGTTGTCTGCTTTTCCTGATTGAATGCAGCCTCATAGCTTGTGATAGGATTTTTTTTGTATTTGTAGGTTTGATGTAATTTTACTTCACGTTCATTCCGATCATATGTTACATCATCATATCGTTCTTTTGTGTATGATTTGTCATGGTGTCTGTCTCGTTGTTGTTCAATAATTTCCATTGCAAGCTGATCAGTATATTGCGTTCCAATTTGGCAATCTTGTGTTGCTAGTGGAACTAGTGTTGAATTCCCTTGTGTTGATCTGATTAGCATTACATCGTGAATTATAGTTTCTTCTACATGTGTCAAGTTATGCAAGATTGTTGTGCGTCCCCTTCTGTGTTCAATATCTATAATCAGTGGAAATTTACCTTGTTCATCATATTTTCTACTGACTTCAGTAAAGAATCTTAAGGTTGCTTCATCTGATATACTTATCGGTGGAATGTCGCTTCTAATCTGAAATTTGATTGACAATGTTGTTGCTTTTGTGTCTAGCCATAATGCACTGCATATCATGGTTTACACTTCTCTGAACGAACTAGTTGATGGAACTAGTATGCAGGTAACTTCAAATTTGGTGTATTGGTTACTATCAGCCCATGTACCGTTGAAATAAAGTACAACTGGAATCATCTCCATTGTCTGATAATAGAATAAGTATTGTAAAGTAACTAAATCAATGTTAGCCAGTAACCAAACTACATAATTTTAGTAACCAGAACATAAAATACATTTGTACATTCATCTTACAATGGAAATAATCAGCATATTAAAAAATTTTGCCAATTAAATTATAACAATTGTATGAAGGTAACCAATGTAGCCAATAAGTAAAAATCATAATAAAACAAACCAATATAAAACACCGTAATATTATACAATAATCATAACAACATTATACAGTAACCAAATCCAATTTAGACAGTAACCAACACATATTTATTTAGTAACCATAAGATAAACACATTCTTCATTCCATTTTTATTGTCAAAAATAACCAGTCAAATTTGTTTGTTACCAACTAAAGGCTAATTGTTGTAAGAATGTAACCAATGTAGCTAACAAGTAACCAGTAATATAAAAAACATAAGTACAAGTGTACATTAATATGCTTCAGTAACCAAATATATAGTAACCAATTAATCAGTATACAACAACTAATATATATAAGTATAATCAGATTAACAGTTACATGATGGTAACCAATGTAGTCAATAAGTAACCTCCAATATAAAAGAAACAATTATAAAACAATATAACATTATAATCTTACACAGTAACCAGGTCAGCACTAATGAGTAACCATTAAAATTTTACATAGTAACCTAGTCAGCTAATCAGTAACCAATATAATGTTAAACAGTAACCAAGTCAGCATTAGTCAGTAACCAAGTCATCATTTTTCAACAACCAAGTCTGCATTAGTCAGTAGTATTATGCAATAACCATTATAATGTTACACAGCAACCATGTAAGCATTATTCAGTAACCAATATAATGTTACAAAGTAACCAAGTCAGCATTAGTCAGTAACTAAGTCAGCATTAGTCAGTAATATTATACAGTAACCAAGACAGCATTAGACAGTAACCAAGGTAGCATTAGACAACATAATATTACACAATAACCAAGATAGCATTAGACAGTAACCAACAATTGCAGGAAGGTAACTAATATATTTGATGAGTAACCATTAATATAAAAAAATTCAGTAAAACTCATTTAAAAATTTTAAAGCAATCAAATAAAATTATTCAGCAACCAAATTTATAATAAACAGTAACCAATTTATATCTATTTAGTAACCATGATATAAAACATATTTTCAAATACATTTTACAATCAAAACATTCAGTATTCTTACTTTGTGACCATTTTAAGTGCGAAAAAACTTAAGAAAGGTAATTAATATAGGAATTTGTAGTAACCATAGGTAACTATATGCATATAAATTTTAAATTCACATACCTCAGTATTCAAATTTGTATCGAAATTGTTGTTGATCTTGTAATCAACAATCACACCGTAGTCGTAAGTTTTTGGTTACTGAACTTGAAGTTGTTGTTGATTTTGTATGCTATTTTCCGATCGCAGAGTTACATCGCGACAAAAGGTTTCGCCTTCTCCGATCTAAGAGTTGTGTCACGACAGAAGATTTTGTCTTCTCCGATAGATTTGTCGTTGATCTGTTGTTCCGATATCAAAGTTGCATGAGTTTAGGTGCGGTTAGTTGCAAATATGAAAGTCGGTAACTGACGTGTAGGAGTTAATGATACGTGATTTTAGCAATGTAATATTGTGTTTGTATTTTTTTTGTAATTATTTTGTGTGTGTTTTATTTTTGTAATTACTTTCTAATTGTCGTATATTAGTGTTAAGGACCCTAAATTTAATTCCTAACCTATGTGGGACTTGATTTTTCCCGCATATATTTATTATCTTTTATCATTTCTAAGTGTGATATTTGGGTAATATCTCATTCATTACTCCATGGATTTGAGCTTTAAAATACTTAATTTAATCTACCCATGGAGCAGAACACATTAATATATGGAATCATTAAAAATAATTAATGATATCCACATTTAATTAGGTTCAAATACTAACACAAGCGTAACATTCTGTAGGTCAAATGTAATGCATCAAAATTGGTACGGTGTGCATTGGAAACTCCAAACGCACTAAACGTTACTGCTGCAAATATTCTAAACACTAATAAGCTAACATACCCTATATATTCTCAAAAAATAAATTTAATTACAAATTTGTCGTCATTCGCTATTATTAGTAGCGGATGACGGGATCTAATTTTAAATCTTGACAATTTTATTAATATAATGGATAGTTATAGATTTATTTGCCCAAAAATAATCTATAGTTGCTATGAATTATTCCCTATTATATATGTACACAAGCTTAATAACATGTGCAAAGAACGGATAAGATTAGAATCGACTTAGCAGGTAAGTTTTAAATATGATATATTTTAGGGATATTATTGTTGGTCCCGAGTTAATTTAGTGTCCAAGTTTTGTGACTCAGTAGTTCAAAAGTTTTTTTAATGTTTTCTCAATTCTTAGTAATAAAGGGTACATATCTTTAATAGTAAATGTTTACTAAAATTTGGTAAAAAAAACTTAGTTTTTGAGCTATTGAGTCAGCTTTTTGAAAATACCAAAATTTATGATTAAGAAGACTTGAAAATACTAATAATAAAAAAAATTAACTTTTGGACTATCGCGTCACTAAACTTGAATTGCTGAATTGATTCGGGACCAACTAAACTTGATATTTATCTTGTTATATTTTGGTATATATTTATATTACCCTCTAGTATTTTAAACACTATGTTTCAGAGTTTTGTATGGAAAAGAAAAGAAAAGAAAAGAAAAGAAAAACTTTAAGTTTTCATTTGTGTTGTTTATGAGTTTTTAATAGAAAAAAATAGAAAATCTTAAACAAAAATTGCGTTTTTGAGTTCCAATGATAAAAAGAAAAATATCACTTTTATAAATTTACCATTCTATTAATTATAATCATTGAACTATAAATAAAAATATGCAAGATAAATTTAATCAAAGAAAAAATTTCATAATCAAATATAAATTAGTACATCTAATCACAATCTTAATGATAAAGTTTGTTTGAGCTTTATACCAAGAGATGAACACATGTCCACAGGACAAAAGAGGACTTGAATAGCCAACTTTCTATAAAGCCTTTTTCAAAAATAATAATAATAATAAAATCTTAATGAGCTCAGGCGGCTTGTTTGGCCAACCAAGAAGCTGCATGAGAGACTTCTATACACCAATCAATGGTAGAAACATATTAGCAAAAACCATATCAACGACACCATCTATGGTAGATGTAACAATTATACCTACAATAAAATAACATATTTTAAATATGTACACCGTAAATCATTTAAATAACATATTTCCAAAAAGCATTTAAATCACAGATAATAGCTTGTTTAATTGCAATCTACTATTTAAGATTCTGAAAAAGAGAAATATTACACCAATTGCCGACGTCGGGAAAAATTTGTATTCCTATTTTCTGTTTTTTTTTCTACCCTTTATGCTTCGTTATGTTGATTGATTTATTAAAAGGATGGATTTTTAGGAAAAGAACGACATTTAGTCGACTTATTTTAGCAAGTTTAATTTTATTGATGATAAATTTAATGATTGGACCGAAAGAAACAGAGCTGTCAGTTGGTATGATTTTAAATTGATGTATTAACTCATCCGAATGTTGAAGGTTTCGCAATATGGTTCAATATGTGACTCCATAGAATTGATCTGAAAACTCGAGATTCATAGAGTTCGGGGGCTTGCCTAAACGAGGGGAAGGTATTAGGCAACCCCCCCCCCCCCCGACTTTCTTGAAAATACGGTTACCGCATCATATTAATTTCCTATACATAAAGTGTGTGTGTGTGCGTTTTATTGTGCTTAGTGATTTTATTTTAAAGTTTATTCTAAGCCTCATTGTGAGTTATTTGAAAGTAGTGTATTTCCTCTTTTACACCTATGTACGAATAATTTGATTTAGTGAAAATTTCATTTTTAGACAAAATATACATTGAAATGATATTTTAGAAAAACATAATTTTCAAATCCTTCGCTCGAATAGTAATCGAGGACCTTTGATACTTCCTTTTATCGTTATGTTTATTAGGTAATCTACCCAAATCGCTTTATTTTTCATGAAAACTTTTTGTGCTTTTATTTGAAAATCGTTTTGGGTGATAATGTAAACAATAAAGCGCCAAAAAGGGTCATCATCATGCACGAAACCATCTCGATAGATCCGAACACCCGCAATCATATTTTTCACTATCACGGGATCTTAAATCTGAATTTTAGGGACTAACCCCTCGAACTCGCTTTAAGATCCCATATTACATATACAATGATTTCACATTATTTAAACATTACATCGCAAAGGAAAAGTCCATCGTGGGAATCATGTCTGTCGACGTCGGGAAAATTGTGTCCCTTTCTGTTCTCGCCTTTTTGTGTTCTCTGTGACGACCCCAAAACAGGTCCATTCCACCCAACCCATTCTGAGTCGTCAAATACATGGTACAGAAAATAACTACAACTTTATTACAACAATTGTCGTGCAAAATACAACAACACATATGCTGTGAGTTTGGATACAAATATATACCAAATGTGACTCATGTTTCAACCGTGGACATCACCTCACAATAATACCTTACATAAAGGTATAGTCAAAAACTGTTTTAGAAATTAGAATCTTTGGGAAGTGCTCAAGGAAACCTTCGTACATGGGAGGCCACGCGTCTAGGTTATGATAGATATCATATGGCCACAGAATTATCCTTGGTTGACCCAATAGACCCCAAAGAAAAACGAGAAGATTACTATCATATTCTTCCCAATGGTGAGCCTTCTCTTGACTTATCATTATCTCCACTGTCTCTAATTGAGAATTATACTTCAAACAAACACCAAGATTATATAGGTAGTGCCCATAGATATACTCAGCAAGTGGATGAGCACAACCCTGTCTTATGATGACACGAGGTTGTATGTCATTAGACATCTTGTATGATAGTAACAAAACACCCTTCCAACGTTGGGTTCGCCTCACCCTATTTTCTTCACCAAATATAACTACTAAATGATGACCACCGTTCTATTCCCTTGTTACCCCCGCTCGACCCAGCTACACTCTTATTACCTGAAAGGAATTGTGAAGCAAAAGGGTGAGCACAACTAGCTCAGTAAAGAATATCATGACTAAAGATAATTCAATTATCAATAGCCTTCATCAACAATAAATCAGAGATTTAGAACATATGGTAAATGATAAAAATTTCAACCATAGTTGCAGCGGAACGAGCAATCCATTAGAAGAGTCAAATAGACTATAAAGTCTATTATCTTCATCACCTGTCTTTACCTGAAACATCAAAGATCATGGTTATACCAAATCACAATTCCTGTTTATAATCATACTAACAAATCCATCTTTGCACTACGGGCCAAAGATATTCATCAATAAACCATCTTTGCACTACGGGCCAAAGATATTCAACAACAGTTCATCTTCGCACTACATGCCAAAGATATTCATCAATAATTCATCTTTGCACTACAGGCCAAAGATATTCTACAATATGTCATCTTTGCACTAAAGGCCAAAGATATTCATCTACAATTCATCTTTGCACTACAGGCCAAAGATATTCATCAACAGTTCATATTTGCACTACAGGCCAAAAATATTCATATCTCAAAGAAATATATAATCATTTCATAATTTATATAAACAATAATTATAACCATGTTGATCAATTCACCTTTGCACTTAAGCTTAAGATATTCAATTATAAATTCAATGGTCATGATCATACCAGTCACAATTCAACTTTGCACTACAGGCCAAAGAGAACCCTAGTCATGATCATACCAATAATCTACCCATCTTTACACTCCAGTGAAAGAGAATTTCAACATCAGGGTTATAAAAATGTTATATATGATGATAAAAATAATATGATCAACATATAGTTTTAATCTCAAGAGTAATATTCGTAACTCATGAATAGTAAATCGTGAATAGTAACTCATGAATAGTAACCCCGACACAAAAGATAGAAATTCCACAATAAAATTCATACCAATATTTTGGTATAATGATAATGAAAGAATAACATTACTTAAATTTATAAACAATTTATTTTAATTGTTTACACTTTACTAATTAATACATTTAATCATCATAAAATGCCAACTCTTACAATTGCATCATCAATAACCAAAACCCTCATCAAAAATCTGCATATACCTCATATAGGATTCTCAAGCCATAAAATCCTATTTTCCAATTTTCTTTCTTCACAAAACATATTTAATTCATTTACTCATAACTAGACCATTTTCATGAAAAATACCAAATCAGTTCCAAAAATATTTCTTTTCTGGAATTTAGCATAATATAGTCCCATAGTGAACATATATTTTTCTCAGAATTTTTAAAAGTCATTTACTATTTTTCATATGGCCAAAATAGCCGAATATTTAGACATTTATCAAAAATTGTACTTTTGTCTAAAAATTCTGAAATTTACAGAGTATACTTCTATCATATACATGTACTCTCAATAAAAATTTCATCAATTTTGGAGTTAACCACAAGGAATTATAAGCTGTTACTTCTAAAATAGTCTTTTCTCATAAAATTCATAACTCTCAATCTATACATCCAAAAATCACCATTTTTGGACACAATCAAGAAAGCTCATCAAAATATCATTTCAAATTTTTCCAGAATTTTTGAAGATCAGAAAAATTTCGAAACTGAAAAATATTACAACCCTTAAAATCCATTACTATCCCTTACTATCCCTTACTATCCCTTACCTCAAAAGTGCAGTATTTCTGACTGGAATGCAAAGCCGAAGGAAACTTGCACTGAATAGCAACTCTCAAAGTATCTAAATACTCACAAAATATGCTTCATAATATAGTGAGAGAGAGAGAGAAAGCTTATGTTTTTGGTGTGATTTTCAGTTCTAACTTAGCCCTCTATTTATAGGAAAATTTTGGTAGGTTTGACCTGCAACCTGATGGCTTTACCTGCTACTATTCCCACCCACCACATTTGAAATATAATTCAGCACATTTCTTCACCAACCACAAGTGGGGCCCACCAATTCTAGAATTTTCCACCAAAATGATAAACTCCGAAAATTCAACAATTTCTGAACCAGTCATCTCGTAAAATTCATAACAAATCATACGTTCATTTTTAACGGTTCAAAATTTGTGGACATATACTCAACTTATATATGTATAACATATCCAAAAATTACCACGATCCAACGGTCGGATTAAAAATTATAACCCCCGCAAAATATCTCAAAAACCCTGATTTTTAATACCTCCATTCCGACAAAAATACGGATAAAAATCTCAACATTAACTCCTTCATTTTTAACCACAAAAATATATCCCTCATTTATATCCACATAAAATAAATATTTTCTTATCATATAAATCAATAATTAATTATTCACAAATAATATTACAGAATCACATTTATGACAACCAGGCCGTTCCCAGGAAAGAGGGGGCTTTCCAATAAGGATTTCTCCTTACTGGCGCGCAATTAGATGACCAAACCTCTCCTTAGACAGAACTTTCTAGACATTGCCAATAATGCTATCTAATAATACTATTCAAATAATATGAATTATTGATCTGATAATGGGAAATACTGTGCAGCAACAATTATTGAACAACAATAATACAAAATTTCAACGTAGCAATTATTGAATCAATAAAATAAAATATTGAACAGTAATTACTGTAACAATTATTGAGTAGTGCCTTCTTACGTAAGAATCAATAATTTCAAAAATACTGTGCAATACCGTGTGCTACTGTGCAATAACGCGTATTACTGTATTTTAATCACCGGGTATTCCAACAGTGTTAACGGTAACAACTACGCCGTTATTTGTAAAAACTCAAATTTGTCGTTTTCTTCACCCGACAGTTATTCTGTTATGGGGCCCACAAATAGCTGCGCCGTCGTACGAATATTCCCCGACAGAAAGAATATTCCACGACCAAACGAATATTCCCCGACAACAATGATTATTTTATAACCACTTGTGTATTTTGAAAAAAAATCATATATCACCCTTAACTTTAACATTTATCAATTTAACCATTTACTGAATAGTAATTATAAGAAAAATTGAATACTTTTATTTCATAAAATTCGGGGTCTTACAATCTCCCCTCCTTATGAAATTTCGTCCCCGAAATTTACGTACCTGGTATTTCAAAGAGTTGAGAATACCTTGCTTTCATTTCAATTTCCATCTTCTCTGTCATCATAATTTCTCCATTGCTCATCTCCTGTATTTCAAATAACATTCTAGAATACAGCTTCAAAACAAGTGTTAATTTAACAAATTAACATATCACATAATATCCCGATATTATGACTGACCAACAAATAAGCTTAGGTAGGACACACTAGCGAAGGATTTACTCATCTCTCCCCTCCTAGTTGTATTCCCCGATCTCCGCCAGAGATCATATCCCAAGCTCTGATACCAAATGTGACGACCCCAAAACAGGTCCATTCCACCCAACCCATTCTGAGTCGTCAAATACATGGTACAGAAAACAACTACAACTTTATTACAATAATTGTCGTGCAAAATACAACAACACATATGCTGTGAGTTTGGATACAAATATATACCAAATGTGACTCATGTTCAACCGTGGACATCACCTCACAATAACACCTTACATAAAGGTATAGTCAAAAACTGTTTTAGAAATTAGAATCTTTGGGAAGTGCTCAAGGAAACCTTCGTACATGGGAGGCCACGCGTCTAGGTTATGATAGATATCATATGGCCACAGAATTATCCTTGGTTGACCCAATAGACCCCAAAGAAAAACGAGAAGATTACTATCATATTCTTCCCAATGGTGAGTCTTCTCTTGACTTATCATTATCTCCACTGTCTCTAATTGAGAATTATACTTCAAACAAACACCAAGATTATATAGGTAGTGCCCATAGATATACTCAGCAAGTGGATGAGCACAACCCTGTCTTATGATGACACGAGGTTGTATGTCATTAGACATCTTGTATGATAGTGACAAAACACCCTTCCAACGTTGGGTTCGCCTCACCCTATTTTCTTCACCAAATATAACTACTAAATGATGACCACCGTTCTATTCCCTTGTTACCCCCGCTCGACCCAGCTACACTCTTATTACCTGAAAGGAATTGTGAAGCAAAAGGGTGAGCACAACTAGCTCAGTAAAGAATATCATGACTAAAGATAATTCAATTATCAATAGCCTTCATCAACAATAAATCAGAGATTTAGAACATATGGTAAATGATAAAAATTTCAACCATAGTTGCAGCGGAACGAGCAATCCATTAGAAGAGTCAAATAGACTATAAAGTCTATTATCTTCATCACCTGTTTTACCTGAAACATCAAAGATCGTGGTTATACCAAATCACAATTCCTGTTTATAATCATACTAACAAATCCATCTTTGCACTACGGGCCAAAGATATTCATCAATAAACCATCTTTGCACTACGGGCCAAAGATATTCAACAACAGTTCATCTTTGCACTACGGGCCAAAGATATTCATCAACAATTCATCTTTGCACTACAGGCCAAAGATATTCAACAACAGTCATCTTTGCACTACAGGCCAAAGATATTCATCAACAATTCATCTTTGCACTACAGGCCAAAGATATTCATCAACAATTCATATTTGCACTACAGGCCAAATATATTCATATCTCAAAGAAATATATAATCATTTCAGAATTTATATAAACAATAATTATAACCATGTTGATCAATTCACCTTTGCACTTAAGCTTAAGATATTCAATTATAAATTCAATGGTCATGATCATACCAGTCACAATTCAACTTTGCACTACAGGCCAAAGAGAACCCTAGTCATGATCATACCAATAATCTACCCATCTTTACACTCCAGTGAAAGAGAATTTCAACATCAGGGTTATAAAAATGTTATATATGATGATAAAAATAATATGATCAACATATAGTTTTAATCTCAAGAGTAATATTCGTAACTCATGAATAGTAAATCGTGAATAGTAACTCATGAATAGTAACCCCGACACAAAAGATAGAAATTCCACAATAAAATTCATACCAATATTTCGGTATAATGATATTGAAAGAATAACATTACTTAAATTTATAAACAATTTATTTTAATTGTTTACACTTTACTAATTAATGCATTTAATCATCATAAAATGCCAACTCTTACAATTTCATCATCAATAACCAAAACCCTCATCAAAAATCTGCATATACCTCATATAGGATTCTCAAGCCATAAAATCCTATTTTCCAATTTTCTTTCTTCACAAAACATATTTAATTCATTTACTCATAACTAGACCATTTTCATGAAAAATACCAAATCAGTTCCAAAAATATTTCTTTTCTGGAATTTAGCATAATATAGTCCCATAGTGAACATATATTTTTCTCAGAATTTTTAAAAGTCATTTACTATTTTTCATATGGCCAAAATAGCCGAATATTTAGACATTTATCAAAAATTGTACTTTTGTCTAAAAATTCTGAAATTTACAGAGTATACTTCTATCATATACATGTACTCCCAATAAAAATTTCATCAATTTTGGAGTTAACCACAAGGAATTATAAGCTGTTACTTTTAAAATAGTCTTTTCTCATAAAATTCATAACTCTCAATCTATACATCCAAAAATCACCATTTTTGGACACAATCAAGAAAACTCATCAAAATATCATTTCAAATTTTTCCAGAATTTTTGAAGATCAGAAAAATTACGAAACTGAAAATATAACAACCCTTAAAATCCTTACTATCCCTTACTATCCCTTACTATCCCTTACCTCAAAAGAGCAGTACTTCTGACTGGATATGCAAAGCTGAAGGAAACTTGCACTGAATAGCAACTCACAAAGTATCTAAATACTCACAAAATATGCTTCATAATATAGAGAGAGAAAGAGAGAAAGCTTATGTTTCTGGTGTGATTTTCAATTCTAACTTAGCCCTCTATTTATAGGAAAATTTTGGTAGGTTTGACCTGCAACCTGATGGCTTTACCTGCTACTATTCCCACCCACCACATTTGAAATATAATTCAGCACATTTCTTCACCAACCACAAGTGGGGCCCACCAATTCTAGAATTTTCCACCAAAATGATAAACTCCGAAAATTCAACAATTTCTGAACCAGTCATCTCGTAAAATTCATAACAAATCATACGTTCATTTTTAACGGTTCAAAATTTGTGGACATATACTCAACTTATATATGTATAACATATCCAAAAATTACCACGATCCAACGGTCGGATTAAAAATTATAACCCCCGCAAAATATCTCAAAAACCCTGATTTTTAATACCTCCATTCCGACAAAAATACGGATAAAAATCTCAACATTAACTCCTTCATTTTTAACCACAAAAATATATCCCTCATTTATATCCACATAAAATAAATATTTTCTTATCATATGAATCAATAATTAATTATTCACAAATAATATTACAGAATCACATTTATGACAACCAGGCCGTTCCCAGGAAAGAGGGGGCTTTCCAATAAGGATTTCTCCTTACTGGCGCGCAATTAGATGACCAAACCTCTCCTTAGACAGAACTTTCTAGACATTGCCAATAATGCTATCTAATAATATTATTCAAATAATATGAATTATTGATCTGATAATGAAAATACTGTGCAGCAACAATTATTGAACAACAATAATATAAAATTTCAACGTAGCAATTATTGAATCAATAAAATAAAATATTGAACAGTAATTACTGTAACAATTATTGAGTAGTGCCTTCTTACGTAAGAATCAATAATTTCAAAAATACTGTGCAATACCGTGTGCTACTGTGCAATAACGCGTATTACTGTATTTTAACCACCGGGTATTCCAACAGTGTTAACGGTAACAACTACGCCGTTATTTGTAAAAACTCAAATTTGTCGTTTTCTTCACCCGACAGTTATTCTGTTATGGGGCCCACAAATAGCTGCGCCGTCGTACGAATATTCCCCGACAGAAAGAATATTCCACGACCAAACGAATATTCCCCGACAACAATGATTATTTTATAACCACTTGTGTATTTTGAAAAAAAATCATATATCACCCTTAACTTTAACATTTATCAATTTAACCATTTACTGAATAGTAATTATAAGAAAAATTGAATACTTTTATTTCATAAAATTCGGGGTCTTACAATCTCCCCTCCTTATGAAATTTCGTCCCCGAAATTTACGTACCTGGTATTTCAAAGAGTTGAGAATACCTTGCTTTCATTTCAATTTCCATCTTCTCTGTCATCATAATTTCTCCATTGCTCATCTCCTGTATTTCAAATATCATTCTAGAATACAGCTTCAAAACAAGGGTTAATTTAACAAATTAACATATCACATAATATCCCGATATTATGACTGACCAACAAATAAGCTTAGGTAGGACACACTAGCGAAGGATTTACTCATCTCTCCCCTCCTAGTTGTATTCCCCGATCTCCGCCAGAGATCATATCCCTAAGCTCTGATACCAAATGTGACGACCCCAAAATAGGTCCATTCCACCCAACCCATTCTGAGTCGTCAAATACATGGTACAGAAAACAACTATAACTTTATTACAACAATTGTCGTGCAAAATACAACAACACATATGCTGTGAGTTTGGATACAAATATATACCAAATGTGACTCATGTTCCAACCGTGGACATCACCTCACAATAACACCTTACATAAAGGTATAGTCAAAAACTGTTTTAGAAATTAGAATCTTTGGGAAGTGCTCAAGGAAACCTTCGTACATGGGAGGCCACGCGTCTAGGTTATGATAGATATCATATGGCCACAGAATTATCCTTGGTTGACCCAATAGACCCCAAAGAAAAACGAGAAGATTACTATCATATTCTTCCCAATGGTGAGTCTTCTCTTGACTTATCATTATCTCCACTGTCTCTAATTGAGAATTATACTTCAAACAAACACCAAGATTATATAGGTAGTGCCCATAGATATACTCAGCAAGTGGATGAGCACAACCCTGTCTTATGATGACACGAGGTTGTATGTCATTAGACATCTTGTATGATAGTGACAAAACACCCTTCCAACGTTGGGTTCGCCTCACCCTATTTTCTTCACCAAATATAACTACTAAATGATGACCACCGTTCTATTCCCTTGTTACCCCCGCTCGACCCAGCTACACTCTTATTACCTGAAAGGAATTGTGAAGCAAAAGGGTGAGCACAACTAGCTCAGTAAAGAATATCATGACTAAAGATAATTCAATTATCAATAGCCTTCATCAACAATAAATCAGAGATTTAGAACATATGGTAAATGATAAAAATTTCAACCATAGTTGCAGCGGAACGAGCAATCCATTAGAAGAGTCAAATAGACTATAAAGTCTATTATCTTCATCACCTGTCTTTACCTGAAACATCAAAGATCGTGGTTATACCAAATCACAATTCCTGTTTATAATCATACTAACAAATCCATCTTTGCACTACGGGCCAAAGATATTCATCAATAAACCATCTTTGCACTACGGGCCAAAGATATTCAACAACAGTTCATCTTTGCACTACGGGCCAAAGATATTCATCAACAATTCATCTTTGCACTACAGGCCAAAGATATTCAACAACATGTCATCTTTGCACTACAGGCCAAAGATATTCATCAACAATTCATCTTTGCACTACAGGCCAAAGATATTCATCAACAATTCATATTTGCACTACAGGCCAAATATATTCATATCTCAAAGAAATATATAATCATTTCAGAATTTATATAAACAATAATTATAACCATGTTGATCAATTCACCTTTGCACTTAAGCTTAAGATATTCAATTATAAATTCAATGGTCATGATCATACCAGTCACAATTCAACTTTGCACTACAGGCCAAAGAGAACCCTAGTCATGATCATACCAATAATCTACCCATCTTTACACTCCAGTGAAAGAGAATTTCAACATCAGGGTTATAAAAATGTTATATATGATGATAAAAATAATATGATCAACATATAGTTTTAATCTCAAGAGTAATATTCGTAACTCATGAATAGTAAATCGTGAATAGTAACTCATGAATAGTAACCCCGACACAAAAGATAGAAATTCCACAATAAAATTCATACCAATATTTCGGTATAATGATATTGAAAGAATAACATTACTTAAATTTATAAACAATTTATTTTAATTGTTTACACTTTACTAATTAATGCATTTAATCATCATAAAATGCCAACTCTTACAATTTCATCATCAATAACCAAAACCCTCATCAAAAATCTGCATATACCTCATATAGGATTCTCAAGCCATAAAATCCTATTTTCCAATTTTCTTTCTTCACAAAACATATTTAATTCATTTACTCATAACTAGACCATTTTCATGAAAAATACCAAATCAGTTCCAAAAATATTTCTTTTCTGGGATTTAGCATAATATAGTCCCATAGTGAACATATATTTTTCTCAGAATTTTTAAAAGTCATTTACTATTTTTCATATGGCCAAAATAGCCGAATATTTAGACATTTATCAAAAATTGTACTTTTGTCTAAAAATTCTGAAATTTACAGAGTATACTTCTATCATATACATGTACTCCCAATAAAAATTTCATCAATTTTGGAGTTAACCACAAGGAATTATAAGCTGTTACTTTTAAAATAGTCTTTTCTCATAAAATTCATAACTCTCAATCTATACATCCAAAAATCACCATTTTTGGACACAATCAAGAAAACTCATCAAAATATCATTTCAAATTTTTCCAGAATTTTTGAAGATCAGAAAAATTACGAAACTGAAAATCATAACAACCCTTAAAATCCATTACTATCCCTTACTATCCCTTACTATCCCTTACCTCAAAAGAGCAGTACTTCTGACTGGAATGCAAAGCTGAAGGAAACTTGCACTGAATAGCAACTCTCAAAGTATCTAAATACTCACAAAATATGCTTCATAATATAGAGAGAGAGAGAGAAAGCTTATGTTTTTGGTGTGATTTTCAGTTCTAACTTAGCCCTCTATTTATAGAAAAATTTTGGTAGGTTTGACCTGCAACCTGATGGCTTTACCTGCTACTATTCCCACCCACCACATTTGAAATATAATTCAGCACATTTCTTCACCAACCACAAGTGGGGCCCACCAATTCTAGAATTTTCCACCAAAATGATAAACTCCAAAAATTCAACAATTTCTGAACCAGTCATCTCATAAAATTCATAACAAATCATACGTTCATTTTTAACGGTTCAAAATTTGTGGACATATACTCAACTTATATATGTATAACATATCCAAAAATTACCACGATCCAACGGTCGGATTAAAAATTATAACCCCCGCAAAATATCTCAAAAACCCTGATTTTTAATACCTCCATTCCGACAAAAATACGGATAAAAATCTCAACATTAACTCCTTCATTTTTAACCACAAAAATATATCCCTCATTTATATCCACATAAAATAAATATTTTCTTATCATATAAATCAATAATTAATTATTCACAAATAATATTACAGAATCACATTTATGACAACCAGGCCGTTCCCAGGAAAGAGGGGGCTTTCCAATAAGGATTTCTCCTTACTGGCGCGCAATTAGATGACCAAACCTCTCCTTAGACAGAACTTTCTAGACATTGCCAATAATGCTATCTAATAATACTATTCAAATAATATGAATTATTGATCTGATAATGGGAAATACTGTGCAGCAACAATTATTGAACAACAATAATACAAAATTTCAACGTAGCAATTATTGAATCAATAAAATAAAATATTGAACAGTAATTACTGTAACAATTATTGAGTAGTGCCTTCTTACGTAAGAATCAATAATTTCAAAAATACTGTGCAATACCGTATGCTACTGTGCAATAACGCGTATTACTGTATTTTAATCACCGGGTATTCCAACAGTGTTAACGGTAACAACTACGCCGTTATTTGTAAAAACTTAAATTTGTCGTTTTCTTCACCCGACAGTTATTCTGTTATGGGGCCCACAAATAGCTGCGCCGTCGTACGAATATTCCCTGACAGAAAGAATATTCCACGACCAAACGAATATTCCCCGACAACAATGATTATTTTATAACCACTTGTGTAAATTTGAAAAAAAATTATATATCACCCTTAACTTTAACATTTATCAATTTAACCATTTACTGAATAGTAATTATAAGAAAAATTGAATACTTTTATTTCATAAAATTCGGGGTCTTACATTCTCCATTAGTTGAGTTTGTCTGATAAAGCGAGTTTGAAAAAGGTCCGACATGTAAATGTCGACCATTTAAAAATCAGAGTCACTAGTTGGTAGTTTTGAAATGGTTGTACATACTCAACCAATTTTGAAAAGGTTTACACAAAGGCCCAATGGTTGGACACTGTTTAACAGGCCTTTGAAACTGAGAATCTTTGAGTTCGGGGACTTGAGTAAGCGGGGGGAAGGGGTTAGACACCCTCCGACTTCCGTGAAAACACGGTTATCACAATTTTTCAATTACCCAAATTATCTGCGTGTGTGTGTGTGTATTGGGCCTATGTGCAATTATCTGGAATTAGTGATATGCATCATTTGTACCTATATACAAATGGTTTGAATTGTATAAAAGTTTAATTTTAGGTAAGATATAGCAGTGATGTTTTGAAAAATAGGTTTTCAAACTCTTATGCTCAATAGTAATTGAGGCCTTTGATACATCTATTTTATTCCGTATTCAGCTTGATTTATTTTATTTTCGAGATGCGAAGCATCTTCGAGAAAATAAGATACATAGAACTGTCGGGCTCCTTATGGGCATGAGAGCCATCCAAAGATGTCCAGACAGCGTAGATAATTTACAAGCAAGTTGCAGCTGAAAAGTATCCTTCATGGGAACCGAATCTAGATTAATAGGTTGAATCTTCGATCTCATGGCTCCTAGGCTCACGTGATAGATTAATATGTACAAAGGCTAAAAAGAAAACTAGATTTAAATAAATCTAAGTCATTCTAGCTTCAGTGGTTCCAGTTTAGTCACTTTTGAACCAGTTAAAGTTAGAGATAACTAGATTTAGATAAATCTAGTCCACAGGCTAGAATATTAAATATCTACATTGCGAAAGTAGTTAAAGCAGATATATGTAAAAAAGCAGTAAATATATATATATATATATATATATATATATATATATATATATATATATATATATATATATATATATATATATATATATATATACGGCCCAGATCTTAAGCTTACCCCTTATCTAACATACCTTGCATACCCCCCTTTAGTGACGGACCGGGCGACGATTCGGTTCGTCGCTATAGGTTTGGTTCGTCATTATATGTTGTTCGTCGCTAAAAGCTAAGACAACGGTTCTATATATAGCGACGGACCGAATCGTCACCCAATCCGTCGCTAAGGTGGGGGTATGCAAGGTATGTTAGATAAGGGGTAAGCTTAAGATCCAGACCATATATATATATATTCTCGATATATATATATATATATATATATATATATATTAAAGTAGTAGAAAGCTTAAAAATCTAAAAAATCTTACAGTGGGCCGCCAAGAAGACTTTAGATAGCTTTTGGGGCTTGAAAACTCAAATTTCTCCGATTAAATTTCAGTATGTTGTAGAACACAAGCTTATAAATGTTTAGAAAGAAGAATCACAAACTTTGGAGCACTCTAGAAGAGGTTAAAGGCTGAAATGGATAGAGTTTTCTCTTTCTTTTCTGCTTTTTTTAAATGAGGTGATGAAGGCTCATATTTATAGACCAGATGGCCGCGAGTCAACCCGCGGTAGTCGCGGGTCTACCTGTGGCTGCCCGAACTGGCCCGGGCTTTGCGGGTCTCGTCGTCTCGAAGTACATGAACTCGAGCGATGCGTTGTCTGCTCGAACATTCATAAATTTCATTCCAGGCATCCAATAGAGGTGTATTGTACCTTTTTGGAAAGTCATTGTCGAGAGCTACACAATGACATGTGATTAGACATTGTCCAAAGCCGAGAAGATGGATCCATGACCAGATCTCCAAGTCTTCACAGTCTATCCTTTGAGTTGTCTCGTGCAGTTGTCACTCGGGATTTAAGTTATGGTTCTTGAGGGACATCTTTAGGTGCAGTTTGAGTTGAAATGTGTTAAGACAATGTCGAGGTGGCAAAATGACCATTTTGCCCCTCCCAGGGTTGTCTCTGGCTTTGGTACAGTTGTAGCAGTCTTTTCCCAAGGTTATTGTAAGACCTTGAATTTTATGAAATAAAAGTATTCAAATTTTTTATAATTATTATTCTATTTTGTAAATGCTTAAATTAATAAAAGGTTAAAGTTAAGGGTGATATGTGCAAATTTTACAAAGTAAACAAGTTGTCATAAAATATTCGTTGTGTCGGGGAATATTCGTTTTGTCGGGAAATATTATTTTTATCGGGAAATATTCGTACAACGACGCAATCATTAGTGGACCCCACAACAGAATAACTGTCGAATATAGAAAGCGACAGAAATAATATTTTTATAAAAATAACGGTAACACTTTTACCGTTAACTGTTGAAATACCGATGGTAAAAGAACAATAATACACGTGGTTGCACAGTAGCACACTGTATTGTACAGTATCCCTGATTATTGATGTTTACGTAAGAAGTTACTCAGTTCATAATTGCCACAGTAGTTGCTGCATAGTATTTCATATTATTGATTCAATTATTGTCACAGTATCTTCTACACAATATTTTATATTATTAAATCAATAATTGAGATGACACAATTATTCATATTAGTATCTGCATTATTGACAATGTCTAGAAAAATCTGTCGAGAAAAGGGGTTAGGTTATTTAATTGCGCGCCAATAAGGAGAAATCCTTATCGAAAAGCCCCCTCTTCCTGGGAATGATCTGGTTGTCAAAATTGTGAGTTATAATATTAATAATGAATAATTGTTGAAATATTAAAAATGTGTTCATTGAAGATAAGTGAATTACAAAAGTTACAGGGAAATAATGCAAACTTGGAAAACTTTAAGGGTACCAAAGTGTAATAAGTTAATCAATCCATGTGAACTTGAATCAACTAATCAGAGAAGAGATGATGTAAGCATGATGTAAGCATGTCATCATCCTTAAAGAAACACAAAGATGATTTAAGGATGATATCATCATGATGTCACATGGACTAAGGTGCAATTAATGAGGTACTAAACTGTAATAAATCGAGCCCCTAACGTGCAATTATCGAAACTATGTTTTCTTATAAATAGAAGCTTATTCTTCTTTAATCCTCACCAATTCACTAAGACTCACAAGAGAAACTATAGAGAGAGAAACTATAGAGATAGAAACTATAGAGAGAAAGAAGAAGAATATTTTGCTACTTCACTATTGCAGTATCCAATCTCCTACTATGGTAAGGGGTGTTATTTATTTCTTATTCGTAAGGGGTATTATTTCTTTTGTAATCGTAAGGGATGTTATTTTGTAAGGTATACTACTTTCCGTAATCGTAAGGGATAGTATCCTTCATAATCATTCTTTATTTATGGAAAGAGATCTGTCTACGCGGATTACTGCATGACAGGTGAAAATTTATTTGTAGTTTCATATATTATTTATTTTCATATTCTTAAATATAAACTTACTCACTACTATAAAACAGTAAATAGATAACGCGTAAAAAACGTTATGGTTTCTGTCAGAAAAACGTCGTGGTTAAGGGTGTCATCTATTTGACACCCTTATACAACGTTTTTAAAATGTTGTAGTTAGACACATTCTACAACGTTTTTAAGGAAAAAAACGTTGTAGATTTATTTTCCATAAATTAGTAGATTCTTGAAAACGTTGTAGAAGGTATGATTCCACAACGTTTTCTAGCTTAAAATGTTGTAGTTTAATATATTAGACAACGTTTAGGCACATTTACACAACGTTTTTAAAATGTTGTAGATTGAATTGGGGAAAAAAAGAAAAAAATTGTGGTTCACCTATATTACCAGTGCACCTGCAATCTGCTAATGCCATAATATATAGCTAAAAGGTCTAAATTGTCATTTAAATTTAAAGCCAAAATGTATCAACCATTCAAAATACATCCCAATAATACCATTCAAAATACATCCCAATAATACATCCCTATTCACAATTTATTTTCCATAAGAACCACTTGTTTAAAAATGTAGACTAACAAACAAATGCTCTCTCAATCACTTTCCTTCACTGTTCACAACCTATGCATATTACAGAAACTAATTCCGTGAAACCTTGCTATAAATAGGATAATCATATTTCCAAGAAAATATGTGAACTTGATCTTTATACCAGTCAACCCAAGAGAGCGAAGATCCCAAAGAACAAGGTGATTCTCAGTGCAAATGGAAGTTCACGACTAGCCTATAGTTGGTGCTCAAACTGGGCTCATTTCAGAAGCTCCAAGATTCCAACTTCAAGTTTCCTATCAAATAATTAGCAACAACTTACATAAAGCAATGTAGATGCACGCTAAAGACAAAAGTTCAACTATAGTAAAGCTTTATCAGAAACCAACAAAAAATAGTTAAGAGATTGCAAAATAAAAAAAAAACTATGTACCTCCAAAATATCATTCTCTCGATCCCTTGGTCTGGCACGTAACTTTCAAAAGAGCAGTAATTTGCTTATCATTTAACCTTTTGGTGTATCTCTGATCCCCCACAATCTTGCAAACCTGGAAACTCGATGGCATTAGATAACCATAAAAATTAAGGGAAGGAAACCTAAATGAATCCATCAGTTGGAACTGAAAAGTTTGTTGCAACTGCTCTCAACCTCCAATGAGTATGCTGAATCGTGAAGCCGAACATCTCTTGAAAGTATTCAACATCTAATTTTTTGTAAATAAGATTTGCAAATTTCATACATCTAATTCTGCCTCTACTTTCTCTGAAGGGAGTGGACACATACTGTGAAGCCATCCATCTAAACTCCAATCGTCACTTAATGTTATGCAATTGCAAGGATTGTTTCCAGTAAATATCAACGTATTAGTGGCACGTATGAATAACCTCAATTGCTAATATATGAATAAACCCAGTAACCCACCATCATCAATGAAAATTTTGTATGATTATTTTTTCATTTTTTACTTGCAGATATTGCAAAGAAACAAGTAACATAGCAGATTGGCAGAGATCACATTTCAATTTATCACTGACAAGATAGAAGGTGTCCAGATTAAGTTTCAAGATAATCCTACAAAACCTAATGAGAAATTGGGTAGGATAAAGAGGAAAAAGAAATTACAGTTCCGCTAATTTGCACTTACATAACGCATATTTTCAAGAACATTAAGATAAATAAATTACAACCAACATGTCGTACAACTTAGAACAAATTCTTCTCCTTCAACTCGGATGCTGAAATTTCTTTAGGACCATCAGAACTTCCAGGAGTCATAGCTGCACTGGAGCAAAAACCAACAGTGGATGAGCCATGTGACGCATAGCCAAATGGAATTCCTAAGGGGGTCAGCCATGCATTGGTTTGGGGGGGAGGTTACACATGTATCAAAGTGCTCATCTTTAAACAGTTAAAGATCAATGTTCCAAGTAAGAGGTGAAGCTGGATCATCATGATAATACATAACATTGCCATATTGATCAACCCTGAAAGTTACAGGATCAAAGCCAACATTCCTAAAATTTCCAGTAGTGAAAATGAGTTAGAACCTTGAATAAAACCCACTGCCCCCAAGGCATCAGCCCACTCACCTGCAGCAGGAAGCGACAGACTGTGCACAGAGGTAGAAAAATCTGCCAAAGCCAGTAGCAAACCAGACCCTGCCCAAACACCCAAAGAAACCCGCTCTGCTGCAGCATCGAAATGGCCTAACCCAAACAGCCACATCACCGTGCACCTAAAGGCCTAACCCAACCAGCAGAAATATAAATCTTCTCACTGCAGCAGAGCAAGGCATTCACAATGACAAACAAAACCTAACTGCCAACTCCACATTAAATGACCACACTACACCATACATGCTATTAAGTGCAAAGACTTTAAGTGCAATTCACACAGGTAGAAGAAAGTTCTTGAACATTCGTTGTTAAAGGTTACGTCAGTAATGCAATTGCAGATACTTGAAATGATTAGAGCTGTGAAATACCTTTGCAAATTTTTCGCTAAAAATCGAAAGAGCTACTTTCCAAAAGACTGGTACATAATGAATAAGCACTGTAGTTAATTTGCGGATATACTTTCCTTTAAGAGCATCAACTTCTTCACCTGAAAATCATTGTAAACTCAATGAAAATTTGCTAAATTATAAAATAAAATAAAATAAAATTTCAAATTATACAAAGGACAAAAAACTAAATTTCAAATCATAATTTCAAATTGTCTGTCTGGCCATTCCTATTCCCAATCTTTGTTAGATATGTGGCATGATCTAGCAGCCAAGTTAACTGTATAAACAGATTCTTGATACTTTCCTGGATTCTGTAACTAAATATGTAAGACCCCAAATTATTAATAAATGAAATTTAAATTCCCTCTATTTATTATTTTGAAATAGTAAGTGTTATATTGATTAATGAGGTTAGTTATGGATAAAATGCGCAAATATTTCAAATAAGCAGGTGGTTATAAAATATTCATTGTTGTCGGGGAATATTCGTTTGGTCGTGGAATATTCTTCCTGTCGGGGAATATTCGTACGACGGCGCAGTCTTTTGTGGGCCCCATAACGGAAAGCGATTAGATGAAGAAAACGACAAGTATATGTTTTTTATTAATAACGGCGTAGTTGTTACCGTTAATACTGTTGGAATACCCGGTGGTTAAAACACAGTAATACGCGTTGTTACACAGTAGCACACTGAATTGCACCAATTATTGATTCTTACGTAAGAAGGCACTACTCAATAATGGTTACAGTAATTACTGTTCAGTATTTTATTTTATTGATTCAATAATTGCTGCGTTGATATTTTATATTACTGTTGTTTCAATAATTGTCACTACACAGTATTTCCCATTATCAGATCAATAATTCATATTATTTGAATAATATTATTAGATAACATTATTGGCAATGTCTAGAAAGTTCTTTCTAAGGAGAGGTTTGGTCATCTAATTGCGCGCCAGTAAGGAGAAATCCTTATTGGAAAGCCCCCTCTTTCCTGGGAACGGCCTGGTTGTCATAAATGTGATTCTGTAATATTATTTGTGAATAATTAATTATTGATTCATATGATAAGAAAATATTTATTTTTGTGGATATAAATGAGGGACATATTTTTGTGGTTAAAAATGAAGGAGTTAATGTTGAGGTTTTTATCAGTATTTTTGTCGGAATGGAGGTATTAAAAATTAGGGTTTTTGAGATATTTTGCGGGGGTTATAATTTTTAATCCGACCGTTGGATTGTGGTAATTTTTGGATATGTTATACATATATAAGTTGAGTATATGTCCACAAATTTTGAACCGTTAAAAATGAACGTATGATTTATTATGAATTTTACGAGATGACTGGTTCAGAAATTGTTGAATTTTCGGAGTTAATCATTTTGGTAGAAAATTCTAGAATTGGTGGGCCCCACTCTTGGTTGGTGAAGAAATGTGCTGAGCTTTTTATTAAAATGTGGTGGGTGGGAATAGTAGCAGGTAAAGCCATCAGGTTGCAGGTTAAGTCTGCTTCGGCGTGCTAACATTTTCCTATAAATAGAGGGCTAAGTTAGAATTGAAAATCACACCAGAAACAAGTTTTCTCTCTTTCTCTCTCTAGATTATTGAGTGTATTTTGTGAGTATTTAGATACTTTGAGAGTTTCTATTCATCAGAGCAAGTGTCTTTCAGCCTTATACCGGTATTCCGACCAGAAGTACTGTCTTTACGAGGTAAGGGATGTTATTTTATTCAAAAATGATATTATTTCTTCAATATCATTATGCCGAAATATTGGTTGGAAATTTTTATCAAATTTGGAACTTTTCACGTCGGGGTTACTATTCATGAGTTACTATTCACGAGTTACTATTCACGAGTTACTATTCACCGAAAAATAAAATTTTCTTCTTTTCGTCCAAAATATCTATTCTGGGTACTAGCTTTGATTGTATCCATGTTTTGATCATTCTTGAATTCTACTTCACTATGAATAATTATAAGGTATTTTTGGACATAGATAAATCGAAATACGAATCCTTAATATTTGTTATTTTTTTTCACTGGATTCGTTTTCTTTAAGATATTTTTTATCATCCTCAGTCCTAAATGATGATATTACTGAATATCTTTGGCCCGTAGTGCAAAGATGAATGATTAACTGATGAATATCTTTGGCCCGTAGTGCAAAGATGAACAGGTGTTGAGATGAACATGACCGACTGGTGATACAAATGAATATCTTTGGCCTGTAGTGCAAAGATGAATATTTGATTAAAGATGGTTATTGATTGTTGTTACAGGGATAAAATATTGATGATGGACTTTTAAATCTTAGAAGATAGTAGAACTCATTCTCTGCTTGACTCTTCTAATGGTTTGCTGTTTCCGCTGCAGTTATTGATTTAAAACTTGTTGTCTATTGTATTCTATTAGATTTTTCCCTGTTGAAGACTAACGATAATTTGTTCTGTATTATCTTAGTCATAATGTTCTTTACTGGGCTAGTTGAGCTCACCCTTTTCCTTTTTGTTTCATTTTTCTCAGGAGGCGAGAATGTAGCGAGTACTAGTCGGGGTATGGAATGATGGTTCTAGAAGTTACTTTAGTAGTCCTCACCATTTTTGTGAAATAATGTATCAATAATTATAATGAGGACTTATTTGAGTGTGGATATTGTCTAAATGACAATATTTGTATTTAAACTCACAGTTCTTGTGTTGTAATAATAAAGATGTAGTTGTTTCTATACCATGTATTTTGGTGACTCAGAATGGGTGTTGTATACCTATTTTGGGGGCGTCACAGTTGGTATCAGAGCTTAGGGATATGATCTCTGGCGGAGATCGGAGAATAGAACTAGGAGGGGAGAGACGAATAAATCCTTCGCTAGTGTGTCCTACCTAAGCTTATTTATTGGTCAGTCATAATATAGGGGTATTATGTGATTTGTTAATTTATTTAATTAACCCTTGTTTTATGGCAGTATTTGAGAATGTCGACTGAGAATATTAACAGTGGAGTAAATGAGACCGTGGAGACACCGGTGCTTACCAACGAGGAGAACGTGCAACAGGCTGGCAATGTTCCTCCTGTGAACAACACCAATGAGCAGATGATGAATGATGGAATGTTTAGAAGTTTTTTACAATTCATGCAAAACCAGACGAGGGAGACTCGTGTTCAAAATACAGGAGGAAATGATAGCAATTCACGGTTTGTCACAGCCAAACAGTTCAAAGAATTGGGACCACCAGAATTTAAGGGAAAGTCGGATTCGATCATGGCGGAAATGTGGGTCAAGCAAATTACCAAGATATTCGATGTCTTGGGATGCACGGAGGAACAGAAGGTTCCATTCGCCACCTTTATGTTCCGTGGCGAGGCAGATTACTGGTGGGAGTCTGTGAAGCGTACCCATCCAACCGCACTCAGCATGTCTTGGGAGACATTTCAGAAACTGTTCAATGACAAGTACTTTCCTGAAAGTATTCGTCATATGAAGGAGGTAGAGTTTATTATACTGGAGCAGAATAACATGACGGTGTCTCAATACGAGGCGAGGTTTGCAGAGTTGTCGAGGTTTGCACCTCATTTGGTGGAGAATGAGAAACGTATGACGAGGATGTTTTTGAGAGGTTTGAAACCTGGCATACGTCAATATCTCATTTCTCATAAATTTTCTCTCTATTCAGATGTTGTCAACAGGGCTCAATTATTAGAGCGAGATAATGAGTACAGTCAACTGAGGGACCACAACCAGGATCATATCGGTGACAGCAGTCATCAGAACAATGATAACCAGCGGAGAAAGAAAAATACAGACAAGAACGGCAACCACTCTGGTGGTAATCGTGGCTATGAAAATAGAAGAAGCGAGTCGGGAGGAGATTTTAAAAAGAGGAGATTCAACAATGACAATACGAAGACGTTAGCACCAGCAGCAACTGGTTCCAAGGGAGGAGAACGACCACCGATTATATGCTATAAGTGCAGAAAAGAAGGACATATCAGCCCAAACTGCCCACAACAGTTTAAGGTATGTTATAATTGTGGAAAGGAAGGACATATCGCTCGAGATTGCACTATAGCAAAACCAAGTCCAGCGGGGATGGTGACTCAAAAAGCTATCCCAGAAAAGATAAAGTCAACGGTTCCTGGAAGAGCGTTTGTCGTGACTGGTCAATATGCGAGGAACCCAAACGAGGTGATCACGGGTAAGCTAATCAAAAATTCATGCGAAGTTTATACCTTATTAGATACCGGTTCTACCCATTCTTTTATCTCTCATGCTTGTGCTCAACGTTTAAACTTGACTCCGGAGAAGTTAGACTTTGATTTATCTGTGGAGACTCCGTTAAGAGAAACTTTCATCACATCCACTGTTTATAAATCTTGTGTGATCCAAGTTGGCACCATCACCTTACCTGTTGACCTTATCTCTTTAAAGATACTTGCTTTTGATGTGATTTTAGGGATTGATTTGCTAACTACTCATCATGCCAAAATTGATTGTTTTCGTAAGGTTGTTAGTTTTCATATTCCTAACCAACCTGTTGTACGAATTCAAACAACTAAGCCATTAAAATCAATCACTGTTATATCAAGCCATAAAGCCATTCGTTTATTAAAAAATGGATGTCAAGCTTTCTTAGCCCATGTTATGGATTTGAATAAAGACACGTCAAATTTAAATAATATTCCTGTTGTTATTGACTTTCCTGACGTATTTCCTGAAGAACTTCCGGTCTACCCCCGGAACGAGAAATTGAATTCTTTATTGATCTTGAACCTGGTACAAAGCCCATTTCTAAAACCCCATATCGAATGGCTCCTATTGAACTTCAGGAGTTAAAGGTCCAACTACAAGAGTTGTTGGACATCTGTTTTCATTCGTCCTAGTACATCTCCTTGGGGTGCTCCTGTTTTATTTGTAAAGAAGAAAGACGGGAGTATGCGACTTTGTATTGATTACCGGGAATTAAACCATGTCACTATTAAGAATAGGTATCCGCTTCCTCGTATTGATGACCTGTTTGACCAGTTACAAGGAGCACAATTCTTTTCAAAGATCGATCTTCGTTCTGGATATCATCAGCTGAAGGTTAAAACTGAGGATATTCCAAAGACTGCCTTCAGAACTCGGTACGGGCATTATGAATTCCTAGTCATGTCTTTTGGATTGACTAATGCTCCTGCGGCTTTCATGGATATGATGAACCGAGTATTCAAGGATTATTTGGATCAGTTCGTTGTTGTCTTTATTGATGACATCCTCATATATTCCAAAAGCCGTGAAGATCATGAGCATCATTTGAAGCTGGTACTCCAAAGGCTGCGTGAAAACAAGTTATATGCTAAGTTGAAGAAATGCGAGTTCTGGCTTGAGGAAGTAGCTTTCCTAGGGCACGTGGTGTCAAAACATGGAGTATCTGTTGACCCGGTGAAGATTGAAGCAATACAAAGTTGGGAGCAACCAAAGACGGTGACCGAAGTACGTAGCTTTCTAGGCTTAGCTGGTTATTATCGAAGATTCGTGGAAGGGTTTTCTCGAATCGCTATCCCGTTAACTCAGCTAACTCGGAAAGATATCAAATTCGTATGGAGCGAGGAATGCGAGAAGAGTTTTCAAGAGCTTAAGAGGAGACTCATTTCGGCACCTGTTCTGACAATACCATCTGGTTCGGATGGATTTGTTATCTACAGTGATGCTTCAGGCAAAGGGTTAGGATGTGTTCTCATGCAACATGGGAAAGTCATAGCCTATGCCTCGCGACAACTCAAAGAATATGAGAGGAATTATCCTACTCATAATTTGGAGTTGGCAGCAGTAGTTTTCGCGTTGAAGATCTGGAGACACTACCTGTATGGGGAGAAAGTGGAGATCTATACAGATCATAAAAGCCTCAAATATTTCTTCACCCAAAAGGAACTCAACATGCGGCAGCGACGTTGGCTCGAGCTGTTGAAAGATTACGATCATACCATCCAATATCATCCTGGAAAAGCAAACGTAGTAGCTGACGCATTGAGTAGAAGATCATATGCGGGTACGAGTGCAATGTTGTTAACACAAAGGCCCATTTTGTATAACTTACAAAGGATAGAGATAGAGATGAAGGCTCCAAGTACCCACATGATGATATCAAATATACGAGTAGAACCGACTTTAATCGATAAAGTTAAAGCTGCTCAAGCTACGGATATAGAGCTGATGCGTATGAAGAAGAAAGTGCAAGAAGGTTCTATTCCAGAAGCAAGAATCGATGAAGAAGGAATATGTAAGACCCCGAATTTTATAAAATAAAAGTATTCAATTTTTCTTATAATTACTATTCAGTAAATGGTTAAATTGATAAATGTTAAAGTTAAGGGTGATATATGATTTTTTTTTCAAAATACACAAGTAGTTATAAAATAATCATTATTGTCGGGGAATATTCGTTTGGTCATGGAATATTCTTTCTGTCGGGGAATATTCGTACGACGGCGCAGCTATTTGTGGGCCCCATAACGAATAACTGTCGGGTGAAGAAAACGAAAAATTTGAGTTTTTACAAATAACGACGTAGTTGTTACTGTTAACACTGTTGGAATACCCGGTAGTTAAAATACAGTAATACGCGTAATTGCACAGTAGCACACGGTATTGGATAGTATTTTTGAAATTATTGATTCTTACGTAAGAAGGCAATACTCAATAATTGTTACAGTAATTACTGTTCAATATTTTATTTTATTGATTCAATAATTGCTACGTTGAAATTTTGTATTATTGTTGTTCAATAATTGTTGCTGCACAGTATTTCCCATTATCAGATCAATAATTCATATTATTTGAATAGTATTATTAGATAGCATTATTGGCAATGTCTAGAAAGTTCTGTCTAAGGAGAGGTTTGGTCATCTAATTGCGCGCCAGTAAGGAGAAATCCTTATTAGAAAGCCCCCTCTTTCCTGGGAACGGCCTGGTTGTCATAATTGTGATTATGTAATATTATTTGTGAATAATTAATTATTGATTCATATGATAAGGAAATATTTATTTTATGTGGATATGATGAGGGATATATTTTTGTGGTTAAAAATGAAGGAGTTAATGTTGAGATTTTTATCAGTATTTTTGTCGGAATGAAGGTATTAAAAATCAAATTAGGGTTTTTGAGATATTTTGCGGGGGTTATAATTTGTAATCCGACCGTTGGATCGTGGTAATTTTTGGATATGTTATACATATATAAGTTGAGTATATGTTCACAAATTTTGAACCGTTAAAAATAAACGTATGATTTATTATGAATTTTACAAGATGACTGGTTCAGAAATTGTTGAATTTTCGGAGTTTATCATTTTGGTGGAAAATTCTAGAATTGGTGGGCCCCACTTGTGGTTGGTGAAGAAATGTGCTAAATTATATTTCAAATGTGGTGGGTAGGAATAGTAGCAGGTAAAGCCATCAGGTTGCAGGTCAAACCTACCAAAATTTTCCTATAAATAGAGGGCTAAGTTAGAATTGAAAATCACACCAGAAACATAAGTTTTCTCTCTTTCTCTCTCTATATTATGAAGCATATTTTGTGAGTTTTTAGATACTTGGTGAGTTGCTATTCATTAGTGCAAGTTTCCTTCAGCATCATATCCGATATCCAGTCAGAAGTACTGCTCTTTTGAGGTAAGGGATAGTAAGGGATTTTAAGGGTTGTTATGATCTTTAATTTCATAATTTTTCTGATCTTTAAAAATTCTGGAAAAATTTGAAATGATATTTTGATGAGTTTTCTTGATTGTGTCTAAAAATGGTGATTTATGGATGTATAGATTGAGAGTTATGAATTTTATGAGAAAAGACTATTTTAAAAGTAATCGCTTATAATTCCTTGTGGTTAACTCCAAAATTGATGAAATTTTTATTGGAAGTACATGTATATGATAGAAGTATACTCTATAAATTTTAGAATTTTTGGACAAAAGTACAATTTTTGATAAATGTCTAAATATTCGGCTGTTTTGGCCATATGAAAAATAGTAAATGACTTTTAAAAACTCTGAGAAAAATATATGTTCACTATGGGACTATATTATGCTAAATCTCAGAAAAGAAATATTTTTGGAACTGATTTGGTATTTTTCATGAAAATAGTCTAGTTATGAGTAAATGAATTAAATATGTTTTGTGAAGAAAGAAAATTGGAAAATAGGATTTTATGGCTTGAGAATCATATATGAGGTATATGCAGATTTTTGATGAGGGTTTTGGTTATTGATGATGAAATTGTAAGAGTTGGCATTTTATGATGATTAAATACATTAATTAGTAAAGTGTAAACAATTAAAATAAATTGTGTATAAATTTAAGTAATGTTATTCTTTCAATATCATTATACCGAAATATTGGTATGGATTTTATTGTGGAATTTCTATCTTTTGTGTCGGGGTTACTATTCATGAGTTACTATTCACGATTTACTATTCATGAGTTACGAATATTACTCTTGAGATTAAAACTATATGTTGATCATATTATTTTTATCATCATATATAACATTTTTATAACCCTGATGTTAAAATTCTCTTTCACTGGAGTGTAAAGATGGATAGATTATTGGTATGATCATGACTAGGGTTCTCTTTGGCCTGTAGTGCAAAGTTGAATTGTGACTGGTATGATCATGACCATTGAATTTATAATTGAATATCTTAAGCTTAAGTGCAAAGGTGAATTGATCAACATGGTTATAATTATTGTTTATATAAATTCTGAAATGATTATATTTTTCTTTGAGATATGAATATATTTGGCCTGTAGTGCAAATATGAATTGTTGATGAATATCTTTGGCATGTAGTGCAAAGATGGTCTGTTGATGAATATCTTTGGCCTGTAGTGCAAAGATGAACTGTTGTTGAATATCTTAGGCCCGTAGTGCAAAGATGGTTTGTTGATGAATATCCTTGGCCCGTAGTGCAAAGATGGATTTGTTAGTATGATTATAAACAGGAACTGTGATTTGGTATAACAATGATCTTTGATGTTTCAGGTAAAGACAGGTGATGAAAATATTCTTCGTCCTGGGTGCGAAGAAAAATTTATAGTCACAATTATGATTATGAGTTATTCATATGATTGTGGAAAGGAACTGTTGAGTGATGTTACATGGATAAAATATTGTTGGTGGATTTTTAACATGGAAAAGATAATAGACTTTATAGTCTATTTGACTCTTCTAATGGATTGCTCGTTCCGCTGCAACTATGGTTGAAATTTTTATCATTTACCATATGTTCTAAATCTCTGATTTATTGTTGATGAAGGCTATTGATAATTGAATTATCTTTAGTCATGACATTCTTTACTGAGCTAGTTGTGCTCACCCTTTTGCTTCACAATTCCTTTCAGGTAATAAGAGTGTAGCTGGGTCGAGCGGGGTTAACAAGGGAATAGAACGGTGGTCATCATTTAGTAGTTATATTTGGTGAAGAAAATAGGGTGAGGCGAACCCAACGTTGGAAGGGTATTTTGTCACTATCATACAAGATGTCTAATGACATACAACCTCGTGTCATCATAAGACAGGGTTGTGCTCATCCACTTGCTGAGTATATCTATGGGCACTACCTATATAATCTTGGTGTTTGTTTGAAGTATAATTCTCAATTAGAGACAGTGGAGATAATGATAAGTCAAGAGAAGACTCACCATTGGGAAGAATATGATAGTAATCTTCTCGTTTTTCTTTGGGGTCTATTGGGTCAACCAAGGATAATTCTGTGGCCATATGATATCTATCATAACCTAGACGCGTGGCCTCCCATGTACAAAGGTTTCCTTGAGCACTTCCCAAAGATTCTAATTTCTAAAACAGTTTTTGACTATACCTTTATGTAAGGTGTCACTGTGAGGTGTTGTCCACGGTTGGGACATGTGTCACATTTGGTATATATTTGTATTCAAACTCACAGCATATGTGTTGTTGTATTTTGTACGATAATTGTTGTAATAGAGTTGTAGTTATTTTCTGTACCATGTATTTGACGACTCAGAATGGGTTGGATGGAATGGACCTATTTTGGGGTCGTTACAGAATACTTCGAGTCCACTCTAGACTCTGTGTTCCTAACAATTCTGATTTGAAGTACAAGATCATGATGGAAGCACACAATACACCATTTGCAATCCATCCTGGAAGTACCAAAATATATCGTGATCTACGACATACATTTTGGTGGAATAATATGAAGAGAGGGATTACAAAGTTTATCTCGAGGTGTTTAACTTGCCAACGTGTAAAGGCGGAACATCAAGTACCAAAGGGTCCATTGCAACCACTTGAGATTCCGAAATGGAAGTGGGAACACATTACCATGGATTTTGTTACGGGTCTTCCCACGGTTTCTCAAAGCATAAATGCTATTTGGGTTATTGTTGATAGATTAACCAAGTCTGCTCATTTCTTGCCGGTACGGGAGACTTATTCCCTTGAACGTCTTGCTCGTATATACGTAGATGAGATTGTGAGACTGCATGGCATGCCAGTATCCATAGTTTCGGATCGTGACCCAAGATTCACTTCAAGATTTTGGGTTAGCTTGCAAAAAGCTATGGGCACAGATTTACGATTTAGTTCGGCATACCATCCTCAAACGGACGGACAATCAGAGAGGACTATTCAAACTCTTGAAGATCTATTAAGACTTTGTGTCCTAGATTTCAAAGGGAGTTGGGATAAGTACCTACCGTTGGTGGAATTCTCTTATAATAACAGTTATCAGGCAAGTATAAGTGTGGCCCCATTTGAAGCATTATATGGACGAAAGTGTCGCTCTCCAGTATGCTGGGACGAGGTGGGTGAAGCAACATTGTTGGGACCAGAGTTGGTACGCATGACTACAGAGAAGATCCAAACGATTCGACAACGTATACAAACGGCACAGGATCGACAAAAGAGTTATGCGGATCTTCATCGAAAGGACGTGGAATTTGACATTGGGGATCATGTATTGTTGCGTGTGGCTCCATGGAAAGGAGTTACACGATTTGGGAAGAGAGAAAAGCTCAATCCACGATTTATTGGTCCATTTCAGATTCTTGACCGAGTAAGAAATGTGGCCTATAGACTCACGTTACCTCCAAGTATGTCTCGTGTTCATAATGTTTTTTATATATCTGTGTTACGTAAATATGTGAAAGACCCAGACTACGTTATTGAGTTAGAACCGGACGAGATAGCTGAAGACTTAACGTACGAAGAGGTACCTGTCAAGATCTTGGATAGAAAGGAGCATGTCCTACGCACGAAGGTCATACCACAAGTTAAAGTTTTGTGGAGAAATCATGCTATTGAGGAAATGACCTGGGAGTTGGAAACGAAAATGAAAGCGAGGTATCCTCATCTTTTCGAAACACCAGGTACGTACGTCAATTTCGAGGACGAAATTTCATAAGGAGGGGAGGTTGTAAGACCCCATATTATTAATAAATGAAATTTAAATTCCCTCTATTTATTATTTTGAAATAGTAAGTGTTAAATTGATTAATGAGGTTAGTTATGGGTAAAATGCACAAATATTTCAAATAAGCAGGTGGTTATAAAATATTCATTGTTGTCGGGGAATATTCGTTTGGTCGTAGAATATTCTTCCTGTCGGGGAATATTCGTACGACGACGCAGTCTTTTGTGGGCCCCATAACGGAAAGCGATTAGATGAAAAAAACGACAAGTATATGTTTTTTATTAATAACGGCGTAGTTGTTACCGTTAATACTGTTGGAATACCCGGTGGTTAAAACACAGTAATACGCGTTGTTACACAGTAGCACACTGAATTGCACCAATTATTATTTCTTACGTAAGAAGGCACTACTCAATAATGGTTACAGTAATTACTGTTCAGTATTTTATTTTATTGATTCAATAATTGCTGCGTTGATATTTTATATTACTGTTGTTTTAATAATTGTCACTACACAGTATTTCCCATTATCAGATCAATAATTTATATTATTTGAATAATATTATTAGATAACATTATTGGCAATGTCTAGAAAGTTCTGTCTAAGGAGAGGTTTGGTCATCTAATTGCGCGCCAGTAAGGAGAAATCCTTATTGGAAAGCCCTCTCTTTCCTGGGAACGGCCTGGTTGTCATAAATGTGATTCTGTAATATTATTTGTGAATAATTAATTATTGATTCATATGATAAGGAAATATTTATTTTTGTGGATATAAATGAGGGATATATTTTTGTGGTTAAAAATGAAGGAGTTAATGTTGAGGTTTTTATCAGTATTTTTGTCGCAATGGAGGTATTAAAAATCAGGGTTTTTGAGATATTTTGCGGGGGTTATAATTTTTAATCCGACCGTTGGATTGTGGTAATTTTTGGATATGTTATACATATATAAGTTGAGTATATGTCCACAAATTTTGAACCGTTAAAAATGAACGTATGATTTATTATGAATTTTACGAGATGACTGGTTCAGAAATTGTTGAATTTTCGGAGTTAATCATTTTGGTAGAAAATTCTAGAATTGGTGGGCCCCACTCTTGGTTGGTGAAGAAATGTTCTGAGATTTTTATTGAAATGTGGTGGGTGGGAATAGTAGCAGGTAAAGCCATCAGGTTGCAGGTTAAGTCTGCTTCGGCGTGCTAACATTTTCCTATAAATAGAGGGCTAAGTTAGAATTGAAAATCACACCAGAAACAAGTTTTCTCTCTTTCTCTCTCTAGATTATTGAGTGTATTTTGTGAGTATTTAGATACTTTGAGAGTTTCTATTCATCAGAGCAAGTGTCTTTCAGCCTTATACCGGTATTTCGACCAGAAGTACTGTCTTTACGAGGTAAGGGATGTTATTTTATTCAAAAATGATATTATTTCTTCAATATCATTATGCCGAAATATTGGTTGGAAATTTTTATCAAATTTAGAACTTTTCACGTCGGGGTTACTATTCATGAGTTACTATTCACGAGTTACTATTCACCGAAAAATAAAATTTTCTTCTTTTCGTCCAAAATATCTATTCTGGGTACTAGCTTTGATTGTATCAATATTTTGATCATTCTTGAATTCTACTTCACTATGAATAATTATAAGGTATTTTTGGACATGGATAAATCGAAATACGAATCCTTAATATTTGTTATTTTGTTTCACTGGATTCGTTTTCTTTAAGATATTTTTCATCATCCTCAGTCCTAAATGATGATATTACTGAATATCTTTGGCCCGTAGTGCAAAGATGAATGATTAACTGATGAATATCTTTGGCCCGTAGTGCAAAGATGAACAGCTGTTGAGATGAACATGACCGACTGGTGATACAAATGAATATCTTTCGCCTGTAGTGCAAAGATGAATATTTGATTAAAGATGGTTATTGATTGTTGTTACAGGGATAAAATATTGATGATGGACTTTTAAATCTTAGAAGATAGTAGAACTCATTCTCTACTTGACTCTTCTAATGGTTTGCTGTTTCCGCTGCAGTTATTGATTTAAAACTTGTTGTCTATTGTATTCTATTAGATTTTTCCCTGTTGAAGACTAACGATAATTTGTTCTGTATTATCTTAGTCATAATGTTCTTTACTGGGCTAGTTGAGCTCACCCTTTTCCTTTTTGTTCCATTTTTCTCAGGAGGCGAGAATGTAGCGAGTACTAGTCGGGGTATGAAATGATGGTTCTAGAAGTTACTTTAGTAGTCCTCACCATTTTTGTGAAATAATGTATCAATAATTGTAATGAGGACTTATTTGAGTGTGGATATTGTCTAAATGACAATATTTGTATTTAAACTCACAGTTCTTGTGTTGTAATAATAAAGATGTAGTTGTTTCTGTACCATGTATTTTGGCGACTCAGAATGGGTGTTGTATACCTATTTTGGGGGCGTCACAAAAAAGTTCCTCAACATCAGATTTTAACTCAACAAAACCTTGAAATTATAACAGAAAGCAATTAAATTCCAATACAAAAGGTGAAACGAAGGGGGAAACCCCCCCCCCCCCAGATATTACTAGCCTAACTGAAACTTCTTACCAGATAAGCTACCATCAAAGCACGGCTTCTTCCCCCAAGCCAATCCCTTGAGATGAATCTGCCCATCTTTGTTATCCAGCACCGCAATTTCCTTTGTTTTGGGTTCCAACAAATTATAACATCTATCCATGTAGACCTTATAGTAGGACATCTCAGCCACACTCCCTGTACTCTGGCACATAGACAAGATGTTTGACATGGCCAGATGCACCAGACCTGAAAGTTTAAGACACTGATCAGGGCATATCAATTGTTTTTTTTCAGTACTGATTATATTGCACATGTACATGAACATTTCAAAAGAAAGTAAAAATCCAAGTAATAGACTAATCTCTTATCCAATATACTCCGAGTTTACATAACGCAAAATTCAGGTATCGATAAATTTAAAAATCCTAATTAAATTGAGCTCAATAAATAAAATTGAAGAAGAAATTAAATACTTATTTGTTTAGATCAGGGAGACAGACCTGTTTGACAGACTCGGCGATCTCAGGGCCAATTCTGTCGCCGGGAAAGAGTGTAGCTGTTATGAGACTGGATGAGGACGAGAAAGGTCGGTGGATTAGAGGGAAAACCCTAGCTGAAATAGGATTAGGAACAGTTGAGAAGATTTCTCTGGAACGGCTTCGAAGGACGCGTTTCACAATTTAGGAAGCCATCAACGATTTCTCTGACAGGTTGGAGTAGATGTTGCAGCTAAAGATGTCCCTTGCCACCGACCTTGAAATCGGGAAGCGTGATTCGACGGCGGTGAGGGCTTTAAAGGAGGTCGCGGCGTGAAGAGAGAATCGGCAGGGCAGATCTGAGATATTTAATCCCCTCTGGTTTTGGCCATTTGAACCCTAGATTTCATGACTGTTTAGGAGTAGAGAAAGAGAGAAGTGTGAGATGAAATACGAAGAGAGATAACGTTTTTTAATTTTAAGTTTTCAATTCCGCCTAAATTAAGCTACGTGTTTTTCACATACACAACATTTTTTTTTAAAACGTTATCTATTTAAAACTAAAAAAATATCTTTTTAAATAGATAACGTTTTTGCATATATATCTACAACGTTTTTAAAAAAAACGTTGTAAAAAAAATACCACAACGTTTTTATAAAAAACGTTGTGGTTTAAGTGTTGTCTATTAGGTAATTTGTAGTAGTGACTATGGTAAGTATTGCTTCTATAATCCCTGAAATTAGTAGAATATCCTTGAGTTTTGCGCTTTATCTAGTATCGTTTCATTAGAATATTGGTCTGAATTTTCTTATTAAATTTTAATATTTTCATGGGGTACTATTCACTCGGGGTAATATTCACTCGAGTACCATTCACTCGGGATACTATTCATGACGTATCATTCACTCGGGATACTATTCACGGGGTACCATTCACTCAGGATACTATTCACGGGATACTATTCACTCAGGTACGATTCACTCGGGATACTATTCACGGGGCACCATTCACTCAGGATACTATTCACGAGGTATTATTCACTCGGGGTACTATTCATGACAAAATTGGTTTTTTTTTTCTGTCCAAATTATTTTTGATACATGAATATTATTCTTAAATAAGAAAGTTTGCGTATTATTCTTTTTTATTAAAATAAATGTGGGAATATGCGCAGGGTAATGTGTGTGTGTGTGTGTATACATATATATATATATATATATATATATATATATGTGTGTGTGTGTGTGTGTGTGTGTGTGTGTGTGTGTGTGTGTGTGTGTGTGTGTGTGTGTGTGTGTGATAAATAAAAATTTATTTATTACATGAATAATTACAAATAATTTTATTTTAGATTTATTGATCATTATAAATTATATTCTTATAATAAATTAATTTTGTTGTAGAAATATTTTTATTATTTATTTTATATGAAAATATGAGTATATTATTATTTAAATAATATATAAATGATTATTAGAATTATTATAATAATTATTTTGTTATATAAATTTATTTCAAATTAATTAAGTTAATTATTATAACTTAATTAATAATATGTATATGAAAGATAAATCAGATACGGAATTCAAACCCTAATTCTGGATTTGGAATAAAGAATGAGAATAATAATATTATACTAAATATATTTCAGTGCTATAAATATATACTGTGTGTGTGGACTGATAATTTGTCAATTATAGTGTGACAGTAGAAAAATCTTATATTACTGTGCTAAACCCTAGTTTAAAACTCAAATTAGAGTATAAGATTGTTATGTAATCGTGATAATGTGTTTAACGACTGGAGTTATAGATAATAACCTTAATTAGGGAAACCTTAATTTTTGAAAAAAACCTAATTAATATTTATAAACCCTAATTTTCAAATTGAAAATCCTAATTGCTAAATGGGAAAGCTAATTGCTAATTAGTGAATTATTAAACTTAATTTCAAGTCTAATGTAATTAGAAAACCTATTTAATTAAAAACCCCTAATTTTTATTTTCAGAAACTAAATTTTTTATTTTTAAACCATAAATAAAAATCGTAGAGAAATTTAAATTTGTGGAGCCTTAGGGTTAAACCCTAAGGGTTTACTAAGTTTATAAATGTGCCATTAAATTTATAATTCAAATGACCAAAATGCCCTTATGCACATTATTTAACAGTGGCTTGCAAATCTTTCCATATATATAGTAGGTGACCTAATGAGATTGCTCATGTAACTTAAAACAACACATAACATCCATATATTGACAGCTACACCAACCATACATTGCATCTAGCTCAATACATATAGATTAAGAGAGAGAAAGTTCATAAATTTGGGTTATTTGTGTACTAACACTCAACCCACTCTCTCTCTCTCACCAAACCTCCGAAATTATCTAGTATTTCAGTCCAAAATTCAGTCCCTAGTTCATCCACTAACAAATTAGAAGCCTTAGATTCATGTTTTGCTCAAGAGAGGTATAAAACGCTAACTAAGAATCTAACCCTCAATGATGTGTTAGATGTTATGATTTAGTGTTAAAAACATGTTGTTTATAGTGTAAATAGATGATCTGGGTTGCTAGATGTTAGATCCATAACATCTAGAGGCTCAGATTTGAAGTTTTACAAAATTTGGAAATTTTTGTTTTTGTGGTCTAACAGTGAATGTTAGGTCCCCTATATCTCTTTCTGTTTATTTGTTTGCTGTTTTAAATGTTTGAAGTTGTAGTATGTCATTAAGACTTTGTTTTGGAACTTGAATCAGAGTCAGATCTAGTACAGATTGAAAGTTATTGATGGTCAAAGTCGGTTGACCGACCATGACCAAACCTTTCTGGGTAACCAGAACTTACTCAGATGACTCTGATAAGAAGTTCATGCCCACAGATTTGGTAGTTGTTTGTTCATTTGTTATAGTTGATGTATCCAAGTTGTAATATGTTATATGGACTATATTCTTATGTTTTTAGATCACCTAAACATCAAATAGATTTAAAATAGTGGCTGGTCAAAGTAGGCCAGATGATCACGACATCACTAAATCACTAAATAATTGCTTAGATCACAAGTTGTGAAAGCCCAAAGTAGGGCAGTCGGACTATTCTTCATTTCTAGGTAACCCAAAAAATGAAGAACAGTTCTGACAGTTTGTTGCAGGGCTCAGATCTTGCATCTTGATGATGTATAAACATTATAAATTATTGAAACATATTGTCTGTTAGTTACTCTACACAGCCCGTGTGACGCCCCCAAATTCAGGTACTTGAAATCCGAACTCGGTGCTTCACGATACCATTTCTATGAGCGAAATAATACTAATAATAATAATAATAATATAAATATCAAACTTAATTTACATATCAGAGTCTAAATCCCAAGTACGCAACCTTTAAACATTCATTACATGATAATTAATAGATACCATTGTCTTAATAACGTCTAACTATTACATAAAATACCATAAATCTTATTCTGTTTGCTTTCCTTTTTCCTTTGTTTCTGCATGATCCTTCAGGTTGATCACGATTGGCTGAAAACATTTAAATTAAGCAAGGATGAACATTTGGGTGCCCAGCAAGTAATAGCAACAATAAATATTAGCTGAAAAGATTAAATATTTTCTTTGAATGACACTTCTACAATGAATCAACAGTTGTGAAGTAAGCTGAAACCATTTTAAACAACATATCAAATTTTTTTGAAACTACGTATTGACCGTAACTGGAGATAAATCGATAGACTATGAATATTATTTTCTATTTTTGAAAAGGTTAAACAGAACTTCATCTGTAAACCGTCATAACTTACAGGCATTGGGGGGTGATAAGCCCGTTATGCCTTGTATTGATCAATACAACATGCAAGAATGAGATTATTGTTCATCTTATTCGCCTTTGGCGCACAAAAGTTTCCCATGTACGGGATGTTCATACTTAGTTGGGAATCCGAACCAAAATAATCTGGTGGAATACAATAAAGTTCTATCTTGTTCAAAAATATTTTTCAGTTTGTGTCTAGCCGAATCAAATATTCTAGACGGCTTTTAAGTCAATGTATACATACTGGAAACTAACTAGTATGTATCAAACATATGATTAAATACAATGACTATCCAAGTGAGGACACTTGTCTAACCATACTTAGAAATTAACGAACAGAATAAACATCTGAATTGTACAATAGTACTGTATTGATAAACAATGATTGGATAATTTAAGAACTTGTATGAATACAAAAGATTGGATACATAGTCAATAATAATAGAGTTAATAATCTGGCACAATAATAGTATAATTCTGAAACTTTCTTATTCATGTCTATTGCATAAAGGATATGCAAAGTTAGGATACTTGCCTGAGCTGCTGCTTACAATAATGCAACTTGGTTTTATCTTTTATATCAAGACCTATCAGAAATAAGATCATTCGTTCGATTAGAATAACATATCATGACATATAGTATTGCTATTTGCAGTCAGCACATAACCTAATCACATTGTCACATAAGTTTAACAGTCATTGGATCACAAATAAACATGTATCTAGTCCAATTATCTAAGTCCGGATCAATTTTTGAAACATTTCGGTGTACCGATGGCTTTATCATTTAATTATCGAATCTAAAACTCTATCGTGTAGTTCAATATTCGTTTAGATATTTTAAATATCAATCATATTATTTTTCATAGCCTTATAATAATTTTTAAATAATTATTATAATTTATCATGATTTTTCAAACACTGAAATCATTTTTAAATAATTTAAATACTAACTAATTCTATTATCATTAATATTTAATTAATATTAAATTATTAATAAAACCATTTCCAAAACATTAAAGTTATTTATAGTAACTCAAAATATTTTTAAAATATTTTTATTACCCTTAAATGATTTTTAAAACATTTAAAATTATTTTTAAATAATTACCATTAATATTTAATTATTAATGTATTATTTATTAAAATATTAAAAGTCTTTAATTATAACTTAAAATATTTTTAATTCATTTATTTCCTTTTTAAATGATTTTTAAATCAATAAAACTATTTTTAAATTATTTATTTAATATTATTATTAAATAACTCTAATATCATTTAATATTAAATTATTAATGAAATTTATCTTTAAACATTAAAAGTTATATTTTATAACTTAAAATATTTTTAAACTATTTATTTTCATTTAAAATGATTTTTAAACTAATTTATTTAATATAATGATTAGATAAATCTAATATCATTAATATTAAATAATTAATAAAATTTATCTTAAAATATTAAAAGTTATATTTTATAACTTAAAATATTATTAAATACCTTATTATCATTTAAAATAATTTTTAATGTAATAAAATAATTTTTAATTAATTTATTTAATACATTTATTAAATAAATTAAATATCAATATTATTTAAATAAATACCAATATTTATGGAAAATATGTCAAATTATTAAAAGTTAATTTTTATAACTTAAAATAATTTTTAAAACTATTTTTGAAATTTTTAATAATTAATTTCTATTTTTTAACGATTTTTCAAAAATAAATTAAATAAAACTGTCGCTATAGCCTTTAGCGACAGAATCTGTCACCTAAGGTGTTCTTGATGAAACGCAGAAATGCATGTCAGTGATAAAGGCGTCACGTTTGACCATCATTTGCTCCATAATCTTAAGGCATTCTGGTCAGTCTAAAGTGTTCAGATTATAGTATATACGTAATACTACCATCGTCAATCAAGTTCATGGCCAACACGTATCGCATCTGAGAGATCTAAGCTCTCAAAAGCGTTGTCAGACATGTTCTTCAATTTTTGGGTTTTTCATAATTGAAGAACAGTCTTAGGTGCCTACTTTTGATCCTTGTAACTTCCACTACATATCTGCTTTGAATGATTTAAAGATTCATAATGGTAGAATACATGTCCAGGTACAATAACATATCATCCAATCATCATAACATCAACACATGGAGGAGATATTAGCCGGTCAAAGTAGTTGTCAGAAACTGCTTATGAAGGTTTCTGGGTTACCCAAAAACTTCATCTAGCAGTTTCGTCCACACTACTTTGACCACTGATTTCTTTGATTCTGAGAAGGATATAAAGATTCTAGAGGCATGGTCATGTAGCCTATGCGTCAGATAACAACATTAAAACAATAACACGGTCTAAAACATAAACACAAGCAAGATCAAAACGCATGAACAAGCTATCACAACGTTCTGGGCACGTTCTGGGTTACCCAGAAATGTTCGGTCAACATGGTTTGACCACATATATCTAACAATCTATACATGATCTGGACTTGATTCAAGTTCCAGATCCAAGATCTCATAGCATACTACATATTTAAACCTTTAAACAACAAAAACACATAACATGATGAGATCTAGAAGGTCTGACATTCGTTGTCAGACAACACTTTAAAATTTTTTTCAGATTTTTGAAATCTTCAAATCGAGCCTATATATGTTATGGATCTAACATCTATCAACTCAGATCATCAATATATACTACATACAACATGTTTAACACACAAAAACTAACATCTAACATAAGATCAAAAGTCAGATTTTGTTTAGGGTTTATACCTCACTATGAACAAATTCTGATTTCTTGGCTACTGATTTGTTATGTGTGTTAGTTGGGGCTTGATTGGGGACTGAAACACCTTAGGATTTCGTGGGTTTTAGAGAGAGAAGGTCTAGGATGAGTGTAAGTTGAACAAATGAGCATGCATGTGTCTTTTCTCTCTCATGATCCTTATATATGATCATACAATGTATGTAGCTGATAAATTGTGGCTAACATGTGTTAAATTTAGTCACATGCACAAGCTTGGTTGGTTACCTACTACATATTTTGGCTAGATACACAAGTTATCCTCAATTATGCAATAAGGGCAAAATAATCATTTGGCTTTTGATTTAAATGGCAAAAATGTAATATTGACAAACCCTTAGGGTTTAACCCTAAGGTTTTCCAAAATTTGGATTTCTAACATTTTATTTAGGGTTTAAAATAAAATAAAATAAAAATATGAGTTTCTAAAAAATGAAATCTATGGTTTCTTGATTAGTTTAGGTTTTCTAAATACTTAGACCCACAAATTAGATTTAAGAATTACTAATTATCATTAAGCGTGCCAAATTAGCGATTAGGGTTTATAATTAGCAATTAGAGTTACTAATTTAGAAATTAGGATTTCTAGTTAATTAGGGTTTCTAAACATAAATTAGGGTTTTCCTCATTAACACAAAATCCATAAATCATATTACACAACTACTATACAGTCTTGAACTCATAATTGAGTTTCAAAATAGGGTTTAACAAATTAATATTAGTATTTTAACATTATACACTATAATTGACCAACCATTATCAATACACACATACAGTATATATTTATAGCATTGAAAAATAATATTAGATTTAATATAATATTATTATTCTTATTCCTTGTTACCAATCCCAAATTTAGGGTTTGGATTCCATATCTGATATATCTTGCACAATAACATTATTAATTAAGTTAAAATTATTAACTTAACAATCTTTAATAAATTCACATAATAAAATAGTTATTATAATAATACTGTGACAGCCCCAAATCCAGGTCTCAAATCACCTCGGATCCGGTTCGATCATTCTATACAACTATTACTATTTGCGGAAGATATAAACATAAATTGTTTATACAATACATTACACACTATTCCCCAATGTCGAGCAACCTTAACTTAATACAAATTACCTAACTTACTTAACACATAATCTTAAAATATAACACTTATACAATTTAGCTGCACACATATCCTAACGCTGGAACTATCTTTAACATTTCCTTGTATCTGACGCGTTCGTCTTAATCTGGAATATTTTATCATGATATAGCAAGGGTGAGCATAAGGATTGCCCAGCAAGTTTAAATTCAATAATATAACGATATATCATGATTGAAAGAGTCTGAATAATAAGCTAGCTATAATTCAACAATATAATTGTGAACTAGCAGGAACAAATTTATGACTGAACAAGTATTACACATGAATAAATATATCTGAACCAACTGGTAATGAAGGTGATCAACCTTTCATACCTGACTTATACATGCAATATGTACATAGTACAATTCATGGCAACCAGCAATGATTAACCATAAGCTTATCTAAATGAAACAACTCTTAGTAGAGTTAAGTAAAAATAAACTTGCCTGAACTGTTAATTGCCGCTACGTAATTTATATCGCTTTATCCGAAGACCTAATATTAGTAATATAGATCTCCAATATTAGAATAATATCATCACAATATAATACTATAAGATATATATATATATATATATATATATATATATATATATATATATAAACATAGAATAACCTAAACACATAACACATATCCCTATCAGTCTATAACATAAATAGGACTCGGTATCAAGTCAAACTATTGCAATCTATCTGGATTCCCACAAAATTCTAACGTCCCGACGGTCTAGTCGGACTTTTATCTCAAGTCTAAGTTCAATTAAACTATGCCTGAACACTTAACAATTAACTCAGATAATTTTAATATCAGTCAAAATATTTTTCTAAGTATCATAATAATTTTTACATAATTATTATCATTTATCTTGATTTTTCAATCATTAAAAATGTATTTAAATGAATTAAATACCACTTAATTCTTTTATCATTAATATCGTATTTATACGAATTAAATAAGTTAAACCGCAAGATTTATAAAACACTCACACACCATAATAGGTGGTGTTATCTTATATTTATATAAGGATGATTACAATGATATTGTTACAGCTGATAAGTACAAAATACAAAGTGATAATGTAGTTACAAAAGGATAAGAATACAGGATAAATGCTAGTAACAAATTATATGTTCATGAGATAATATATGGTCTAATATCCCCCCTCAAGCTGAAGGAGGTCTTTGCACAACCTTCAGTTTGTGTTTGAAATACTCAAATCTTTGAACGGGCAGTCCTTTAGTTAAAACATCGGCTAACTGATCCTCAGTGGAGAGAAACAAAATTTGAATTTCCTTTCTAGCAACCATTTCTCGAACAAAATGAAAATCTATTTCAATGTGTTTCGTGCGAGCATGAAATACTGGGTTAGTAGCTAAATATTTCGCACCAATATTATCACACCAAAGTAGTGGTATTTGTAGAGACGGAAAGGATAATTCATACAGTAGAGAAACAACCCATTTGAGTTCAGCTGCTGCATCGGCTAAAGCCTTATATTTAGCCTCTATGGATGATCGTGCAACAGTGCGCTGCTTACGAGACGACCAAGAGATGAGGGTAGGACCAAAATATAATGCATAGCCAGCTGTTGAACGACGATCTTTAGAGGAGCCAGCCCAATCGGCATCTGTAAAAAGTTAAAGCCTGTCGGAAAAAGACTTAGTTAAAAGCAGGCCATGATCCTTAGTGTGCTGTAAGTAACGAAGAATTCGTTTGACGGAAACCCAATGGTGTTGTTGAGGACTGTGCATGTGTTGACAAACCCGGTTAACAGCAAACGCAATGTCAGGACGAGTTCAACTAAGATATTGTAAAGAACCCACAACTTGTCTGAATTTACGAGGATCGTTATGGGGCAATGTAGAGTCCTTGGTGTTAGAATATTTAGATATAGTAGGGGTGAGAACTGGTTTGGCCGATTCCATGGAAACACTAGATAATAGATTAAGAATATATTGCCGTTGGGATAAGAGAAGACCATGAGAATGATGAAGGACTTCAACACCCAAAAAATAGTTTAGATTACCCAAGTCTTTTAAAGAGAAAGTGGTAGAAAGTTGTTGAATTAATGAAGTTACCATCGCTGGATTAAAGCCAGTAATAATAAAGTCATCAACATAGATCAAAATGTATACCTTACCTAGCGGTGCTGAATGTACAAATAGTGATTCATCATTACGAGATTGGTGAAAGCCGATAGAGAGCAAAAAGGAAGAAAGACGAGCAAACCAAAGTCTCGGAGCTTGCTTAAGACCATATAAAGAACGATTTAATTTACAAACATGAGTGGGTCGAGATGAATCAACGAAGCCAGGAGGTTGCACCATATATACTGTTTCATTGAGATAGCCTTGTAAAAAAGCATTATTAACATCAAGTTGTTTAATAACCCAATCATGAGAAATTGCAATAGAAAGAATTAAGCGTAAAGTGGTGGGTTTAACAACTGGACTGAAAGTTTCATCATAATCGAGGCCGTGACGCTGATGAAAACCTTTTGCAACAAGGCGGGCTTTATAGCGTTCAATTGTGCAATCAACTTTTCGCTTGATTCGGAATACCCACTTGCAACCTATTACATTCATCTGGGAATCAAAGGGGACAAGGGTCCAAGTGTTGTTAGAACACAACGCATGATATTCAGAGTGCATGGCTTTACGCCAAGACTCATGACGGACAGCCTTTTTAAAGGTGGACGGTTCAGCAAGAGTGAGAGAGATAATTGGTTTCGGGCGAGGTCGAAGTTGCATATGATGTGTGCGTGTAGGTGGTGGTTGTGGTGGTGGTTGTGGTGGTGATGGGGAAGGGGATGAGGCGGTAGAGGACTGAAAGGGTACTTGTATAAGTGGGATAGAGGAGGAGTTTTGAGAAGTGTCAGCGGATGAAGGTGTAGGTGGAGGCGACACCCTTAGAGATGGAGATGGGGAGGAAGATGACATTATAGAGGAGATAAGCATGTGATTTGAGGAAGGACTAACATGGGTGCCATGAGAAATAATAGTAGGGGCAGAAGTCCATGGGGAAGAGTCACATGAATGTGAAGGCAGTGATAAAGAGGTGGGAATTAGTGTTTTATATGGGAAAACAGATTCATCAAAGCGACAATGACCAACAATGTATTCACGATTGGAAGTATAATCATAACATCGATACCCATAATGGCGAGAAGAATATCTTAGAAATACACAAGGAGTTGATCGAAAATCCATTTTGTGATTTTTATAAGGACGTAAAAACGGAAAACTGAGGCACCCAAAAAATTCTCAAAAATTCATAGGTAGGTGATCGATGAAAAACAACTTCATAAGGGGAGACTGAGGACATTGTGCGAGTCGGAAGGCGATTGATTAAGTAAACCGCTGTTCCAAATGCATAGTCCCAAAACACAAATGGAACACCAGAATTGGCAAGAAGTGTGAGACCCATTTCGACAACATGGCGATGTCTGCGTTCAACTAATCCATTTTGTGCTGAGGTGTGTGTGCAAGAAACACGATGATGAATTCCCTGAGAAGCACAATAGGTGGAAATTGTGCAAAATTCACCCCCCCCAATCTGATTGGACTTGTTTTAATTTGGTGTTAAATTGTCATTCTGCAAATAATTGGAAAGAAATAAAAGTTGGAAGTGCCTCAGATTTAGACTTTAACGGAAAATACCACATGTATCGAGAATAATCATCAACAATTAAAAGGAAAAATTTATTTGCATTATTTGAGATAATGGGAGCCGGTCCCCAAACATCGACAACAACTAAGTCTAGAATGGAAGAACTAGAATAAGTAGATACAGGAAGATGTAATCTACTAGCTTTACCCATTTGACAAGCGGTACATATGGGCAAGCTTTTATTGTTTGAACAATGAAGATTATGAAAACCTAAAATACTATGAAGGAGACGAGGATGAGGATGCCCCAAGCGTTGATGCCAACCATGAAGAGTAGTGCGCTCGGCTATATTAACCTGAGGAAGAAATGTCCCACGGGAGCGGAGGACGTAAAGACCATCACTAGTTGGCCCGTGATGGAGGATACGATGAGTGCGTCGATCCTTAATGAGAACAAAGTTTGGATGAAATTCAAAGAAAACATTATTATCGTTAGTAAACTGATGAACAGAAATTAATGATTTGGAAATATGTGTGTAAGACCCCGAATTTTATGAAATAAAAGTATTCAATTTTTCTTATAATTACTATTCAGTAAATGATTAAATTGATAAAAGTTTAAAGTTAAGAGTGATATATGAAAAAAAATTTCAAAATAAACAAGTGGTTATAAAATAATCATTGTTGTCGGGGAATATTCATTTGGTCGTGGAATATTCTTTCTGTCGGGGAATATTCGTACGACGGCGCAGCTATTTGTGGGCCCCATAACGAATAATTGTCGGATGAAGAAAATGATAAATTTAAGTTTTTATAAATAATGGCGTAGTTGTTACCGTTAACACTGTTGGAATACCCGGTGGTTAAAATACAGTAATACGCGTTATTGCACAGTAGCACACGGTATTGCATAGTATTTTTGAAATTATTGATTCTTACGTAAGAAGGCACTACTCAATAATTGTTACAGTAATTACTGTTTAATATTTTATTTTATTGATTCAATAATTGCTACGTTGAAATTTTATATTATTGTTGTTCAATAATTGTCACTGCACAGTATTTCCCATTATCAGATCAATAATTCATATTATTTTAATAATATTATTAGAAAACATTGTTGGCAATGTCTAGAAAGTTCTGTCTAAAGAGAGGTTAGGTCACCTAATTGTGCGTCAGTAAGGAAAAATTCTTATTGGAAAGCCCCCTCTTTCCTGGGAACGGCCTGGTTGTCATAAATGTGATTATGTAATATTATTTGTGAATAATTAATTATTGATTCATATGATAAGGAAATATTTATTTTATGTGGATATAAACGAGGGATATATTTTTGTGGTTAAAAATGAAGGAGTTAATGTTGAGGTTTTATTCTGTATTTTTGTCGGAATGAAGATATTAAAAATCAGGGTTTTTGAGATATTTTGCGAGGGTTCTAATTTTTAATCCGACCGTTGGATTGTGGTAATTTTTGGATATGTTATACATATATAAGTTGAGTATATGCCCACAAATTTTGAACAGTTAAAAATGAACGTATAATTTATTATGAATTTTACGAGATGACTGGTTTAGAAATTGTTGAATTTTCAGAGTTTATCATTTTGGTGGAAAATTCTAAAATTGTTGGGCCCCACTTGTAGTTGGTGAAGAAATGTGCTGAATTATATTTCAAATGTGGTGGGTGGAAATAGTAACAGGTAAAGCCATCAGGTTGCAGGTCAAGCCTACTAAAATTTTCCTATAAATAGAGGGCTAAGTTAGAATTGAAAATCACACCAGAAACAAGTTTTCTCTCTTTCTCTCTCTATATTATGAAGCATATTTTATGAGTATTTAGATACTTTGTGAGTTGCTATTCAGTGCAAGTTTCCTTCGGCTTTGCATTCCGATCAGAAGTACTGCTCTTTTGAGGTAAGGGATAGTAAGGGATAGTAAGTGATTTTAAGGGTTGTTATGTTTTTCAGTTTCGTAATTTTGCTGACCTTCAAAAATTCTGGAAAAATTTGAAATGATATTTTGATAAGTTTTCTTGATTGTGTCCAAAAATGGTGATTTTTGGATGTATAGATTAAGAGTTATGAATTTTATAAGAAAAGACTATTTTAAAAGTAGCCGCTTATAACTTCTTGTGGTTAACTCCAAAATTGATGAAATTTTTATTGGGAGTACATGTATATGATAGGAGTATACTCTATGAATTTCAGAATTTTTAGACAAAAGTACAATTTTTGATAAATGTCTAAATATTCGGCTGTTTTGGCCATATAAAAAATAGTAAATGACTTTTAAAAATTCTGAGAAAAATATATATTCACTATGGGACTATATTATGCTAAACCCCAGAAAAGAAATATTTTCAGAACTGATTTGGTATTTTTCATGAAAATGGTCTAGTTATGAGTAAATGAATTAAATATGTTTTGTGAAGTAAGAAAATTGAAAAATAGGATTTTATGACTTGAGAATCCTATATGAGGTATATCCAGATTTTTTATGAGGGTTTTGGTTATTGGTGATGAAATCTTATGAGTTTGACATTTTAGAATGATTAAATGCATTATTTTAGTAAAGTGTAAACAATTTAAATAAATTGTTTATAAGCTTAAGAAATGTTATTCTTTCAATATCATTATACCGAAATACTGGTATGGATTTTATTGTGAAATTTTTACCTTTTTGTGTCGAGTTTACTATTTATGAGTTACTATTCACGAGTTACTATTCATGAGTTACTATTCACGATAAAAATTAGTTTTTTTTTTCTAACCAAATTATAGTTGATTTACGAATATTACTCTTAAGATTAAAACTAGATGTTGATCATATTATTTTTATTATTATAAATAACATTTTTATAACCCTAATGATGATATTTCTCTTTGACTTGAGTGTAAAGATGGGTAGATTTTTGGTATGATCATGACTATGGGTTATCTTTGGCCAGTAGTGTAAAGTTGAATCGTTGATTGGTATGATCATGACCATTGAATTTATAAGTGAATATCTTTAGCTTAAGTGCAAAGGTGAATTGATCAACATGGTTATAATTATTGTTTATATAAATTCTGAAATGATTATATATTTCTTTGAGATATTAATATCTTTGGCCTGTAGTGCAAAGATGAAATATTGATGAATATCTTTTGCCTGTAGTGCAAAGATAAATTATTGATGAATATCTTTGGCCCGTAGTGCAAAGGACATTTTGAATATCTTTGGCCAGTGGTGCAAAGATGAACAGATGTTGAGATAAACATGACCAACTGGTGATACAAATGAATATCTTTGGCCGTAGTGCAAAGATGAAGTCATTAGTATGATTATGAACAGAAAATGTGATTTGGTGTAACCATGATCTTTGATGTTTCATGTAAAGATAGATGATGAAAATTATCTTCGTCCTGGATGAGAAGAGGAATTTAGAACTACAGTTATGATTATGAGTTATTCATATGATTGTGGACCAGAATTGTTGATTGATGTTACAGGGATAAAACATTGTTGATGGATTTTTAACATAGAGAAGATAATAGACTTTATAGTCTATTTGACTCTTCTAATGGATTGCTCGTTCCGCTGCAACTATGGTTAAAATTTTTATCATTTAACATATGTTCTAAATCTCTGATTTATTATTGATGAAGGCTATTGATAATTTAATTATCTTTAGTCATGATATTCATTACTGAGCTAGTTGTGCTCACCCTTTTGCTTCACAATTCCTTTCAGGTAATAAGAGTGTAGCTGGGTCGAGCGAGGGTAACGGGGAAATAGAACGGTGGTCTCTAGCTGTGGATGTTCTCCCGAAGCAGTATAGAAAAGTTCATTTAGTAGTTTTATTTGGTGAATCCAATAGGGTAAGGTGTACCCAACGTTGGAAGGGTGGTTTGCCACTATCATACAAGATGTTTAACGACATACAACCTCGTGTCATCATAAGACAGGGATGTGCTCATCCACTTGCTGAGTATATCTATGAGCACTACCTATATAATCTTGGTGTTTGTTTGAAGTATAATTCACGATTAAAGACAGTGGAGATAATGATAAGTCAAGAGAAGACTCACCATTGGGAAGAATATGATAGTAATCTTCTCGTTTTTCTTTGGGGTCTATTGGGTCAACCAAGGATAATTCTGTGGCCATATGATATCTGTCATAACCTAGACGCATGGCCTCCCATGTACGAAGGTTTCCTTGAGCACTTCCCAAAGATTCTAGTTTCTAAAACAGTTTTTGACTGTACCTTTATGTAAGGTACCTTTGTGAGGTGCTGATACATGATGGTGTCCAATGTCACATTTGGTATATATTTGTATTCAAACTCACAACATATGTGTTGTTGTATTTTGCACGACAATTGTTGTAATAAAGTTGTAGTTATTTTCTGTACCATGTATTTGACGACTCAGAATGGGTTGGGTGGAGTGGACCTATTTTGGGGTTGTTACAGGTGGTATCAGAGCTTAGGGATATGATCTCTGGCGGAGATCGGGAAATATAACTAGGAGGGGAGAGATGAGTAAATCATTCGCTAGTGTGTCCTACCTAAGCTTATTTGTTGGTCAGTCATAATATCGGGATATTATGTGATATGTTAATTTGTTAAATTAACCCTTGTTTTGAAGCTGTATTCTAGAATGATATTTGAAATACAGGAGATGAGCAATGGAGAAATTATGATGACAGGGAAGATGTAATCTGAAATGAAAGGAAGGTATTCTCAATTCTTTGAAATACGAGGTACGTAAATTTCGGGGACGAAATTTCATAAGAAGGGGAGATTGTAAGACCCCGAATTTTATGAAATAAAAGTATTCAATTTTTCTTATAATTAATATTCAGTAAATGGTTAAATTAATAAAAGTTTAAAGTTAAGGGTGATATATGAAATTTTTTTTCAAAATAAACAAGTGGTTATAAAATAATCATTGTTGTCGGGGAATATTCGTTTGGTCGTGGAATATTCTTTCTGTCGGGGAATATTCGTACGACGGCGCAACTATTTGTGGGCCCCATAACGAATAACTGTCGGATGAAGAAAACGACAAATTTGAGTTTTTATAAATAATGGCGTAGTTGTTACCGTTAACACTGTTGGAATACCCGGTGGTTAAAATACAGTAATACGCGTTATTGCACAGTAGCACACGGTATTGCATAGTATTTTTGAAATTATTGATTCTTACGTAACAAGGCACTACTCAATAATTGTTACAGTAATTACTGTTTAATATTTTATTTTATTAATTCAATAATTGCTACGTTGAAATTTTATATTATTGTTGTTCAATAATTGTCACTGCACAGTATTTTCCATTATCAGATCAATAATTCATATTATTTGAATAATATTATTAGATAACATTATTGGCAATGTCTAAAAAGTTCTGTCTATGGAGAGGTTTGGTCACCTAATTGCGCGCCAGTAAGGAAAAATTCTTATTGGAAAGCCCCCACTTTCCTGAGAACGGCCTGATTGTCATAAATGTGATTCTATAATATTATTTGTGAATAATTAATTATTGATTCATATGATAAGGAAATATTTATTTTATGTGGATATAAACGAGGGATATATTTTTGTGGTTAAAAATGAAGGAGTTAATGTTGAGGTTTTTATCCGTATTTTTGTTGGAATGGAGATATTAAAAATCAGGGTTTTTGAGATATTTTGCGGGGGTTATAATTTTTAATCCGACCGTTGGATCGTGGTAATTTTTGGATATGTTATACATATATAAGTTGAGTATATGCCCACAAATTTTGAACCGTTAAAAATGAACGTATGATTTATTATGAATTTTACGAGATGACTGGTTCAGAAATTGTTGAATTTTCGGAGTTTATCATTTTGGTGAAAAATTCTAGAATTGGTGGGCCCCACTTGTGGTTGGTGAAGAGATGTGCTGAAATATGTTTCAAATGTGGTGGGTGGGAATAGTAGCAGGTAAAGCCATCAGGTTGCAGGTCAAGCCTACTAAAATTTTCCTATAAATAGAGGGCTAAGTTAGAATTGAAAATCACACCAGAAATAAGTTTTCTCTCTTTCTCTCTCTATATTATGAAGCATATTTTGTGAGTATTTAGATACTTTGAGAGTTTCTATTCAGTGCAAGTTTCCTTCGACTTTGCATACCGATCAGAAGTACTGCTCTTTTGAGGTAAGGGATAGTAAGTGATTTTAAGGGTTGTTATATTTTTTAGTTTCGTAATTTTTCTAACCTTCAAAAATTCTGAAAAAATTTGAAATGATATTTTGATAAGTTTTCTTGATTGTATCCAAAAATGGTGATTTTTGAATGTATAGATTAAGAGTTATGAATTTTATAAGAAAGACTATTTTAAAAGTAACCGTTTATAACTTCTTGTGGTTAACTCCAAAATTGATGAAATTTTTATTGGGAGTACATGTATATGATAGGAGTATACTCTGTGAATTTCAGAATTTTTAGACAAAAGTATAATTTTTGATAAATGTCTAAATATTCGGCTGTTTTGGCCATATGAAAAATAGTAAATGACTTTTAAAAATTCTGAGAAAAATATATGTTCACTATGGGACTATATTATGCTAAACCCTAGAAAAGAAATATTTTCGAAACTGATTTGGTATTTTTCATGAAAATGGTCTTGTTATGAGTAAATGAATTAAATATGTTTTGTGAAGTAAGAAAATTGAAAAATAGGATTTTTTGACTTGAGAATCCTATATGAGGTATATGCAGATTTTTTATGAGGGTTTTGGTTATTGGTGATGAAATCTTATGAGTTTGGCATTTTAGAATGATTAAATGTATTATTTAGTAAAGTGTAAACAATTTAAATAAATTGTTTATAAGCTTAAGAAATATTATTCTTTTAATATCATTATACCGAAATACTGGTATGGATTTTATTGTGGAATTTCTATCTTTTTGTGTAGAGTTACTATTTATGAGTTACTATTCACGAGTTACTATTCATGAGTTACTATTCACGAGTTACTATTCACGATAAAAATTGGTTTCTTTTTCTAACCAAATTATAGTTGATTTACGAATATTACTCTTGAGATTAAAACTAGATGTTGATCATATTATTTTTATTAATATAAATAACATTTTTATAACCCTAATGATGATATTTCTCTTTGACTTGAGTGTAAAGATGGGTAGATTTTTGGTATGATCATGACTATGGGTTCTCTTTGGCCAGTAGTGCAAAGTTGAATTGTTGATTGGTATGATCATGACCATTGAATTTATAAGTAAATATCTTTAGCTTAAATGCAAAGGTGAATTGATCAACACGGTTATAATTATTGTTTATATAAATTCTGAAATGATTATAAATTTCTTTGAGATATTAATATCTTTGGCCTGTAGTGCAAAGATGAAATATTGATGAATATCTTTGGCCTGTAGTGCAAAGATGAATTGTTGATGAATATCTTTGGCCCGTAGTGCAAAGATGACATGTTGTTGAATATCTTTGGCCAGTAGTGCAAAGATGAACAGATGTATAGATAAACATGACCAACTAGTGATACAAATGAATATCTTTGGCCGTAGTGCAAAGATGAAGTTATTAGTATGATTATGAACATGAAATGTGATTTGTTGTAACCATGATCTTTGATGTTTCAGGTAAAGATAGGTGATGAAAATTATCTTCGTCCTGGATGAGAAGAGGAATTTAGAACTACAGTTATGATTATGAGTTATTCATATGATTGTGGACCAGAATTGTTGATTGATGTTACAGGGATAAAACATTGTTGATGGATTTTTAACATAGAGAAGATAATAGACTTTATAGTCTATTTGACTCTTCTAATGGATTGCTCGTTCCGCTGCAACTATGGTTAAAATTTTTATCATTTACCATATGTTCTAAATCTCTGATTTATTATTGATGAAGGCTATTGATAATTTAATTATCTTTAGTCATGATATTCTTTACTGAGCTAGTTGTGCTCACCCTTTTGCTTCACAATTCCTTTCAGGTAATAAGAGTGTAGCTGGGTCGAGCGAGGGTAACGGGGAAATAGAACGGTGGTCTCTAGCTGTGGATGTTCTCCCGAAGCAGTATAGAAAAGTTCATTTAGTAGTTTTATTTGGTGAATCCAATAGGGTAAGGTGTACCCAACGTTGGAAGGGTGGTTTGCCACTATCATACAAGATGTCTAACGACATACAACCTCGTGTCATCATAAGACAGGGATGTGCTCATCCACTTGCTGAGTATATCTATGAGCACTACCTATATAATCTTGGTGTTTGTTTGAAGTATAATTCACGATTAAAGACAGTGGAGATAATGATAAGTCAAGAGAAGACTCACCATTGGGAAGAATATGATAGTAATCTTCTCGTTTTTCTTTGGGGTCTATTGGGTCAACCAAGGATAATTCTATGGCCATATGATATCTATCATAACCTAGACGCATGGCCTCCCATGTACGAAGGTTTCCTTGAGCACTTCCCAAAGATTCTAGTTTCTAAAACAGTTTTTGACTGTACCTTTATGTAAGGTACCTTTGTGAGGTGCTGATACATGATGGTGTCCAATGTCACATTTGGTATATATTTGTATTCAAACTCACAGCATATGTGTTGTTGTATTTTGCACGACAATTGTTGTGATAAAGTTGTAGTTGTTTTCTATACCATGTATTTGACGACTCAGAATGAGTTGGGTGGAATGGACCTATTTTGGGGTTGTTACAGGTGATATCAGAGCTTAGGGATATGATCTCTGGCGGAGATCGGGAAATATAACTAGGAGGGGAGAGATGAGTAAATCATTCGCTAGTGTGTCCTACCTAAGCTTATTTGTTGGTCAGTCATAATATCGGGATATTATGTGATATGTTAATTTGTTAAATTAACCCTTGTTTTAAAGTTGTATTCTAGAATGATATTTGAAATACAGGAGATGAGCAATGGAGAAATTATGATGACAGGGAAGATGTAATCTAAAATGAAAGGAAGGTATTCTCAATTCTTTGAAATACGAGGTACGTAAATTTCGGGGACGAAATTTCATAAGGAGGGGAGATTGTAAGACCCCGAATTTTATGAAATAAAAGTATTCAATTTTTCTTATAATTACTATTCAGTAAATGGTTAAATTGATAAAAGTTTAAAGTTAAGGGTGATATATGAAATTTTTTTTCAAAATAAACAAGTGGTTATAAAATAATCATTGTTGTCAGGGAATATTCGTTTGGTCGTGGAATATTCTTTCTGTCGGGGAATATTCGTACGACGACGCAGCTATTTGTGGGCCCCATAACGAATAACTGTCGGAAGAAGAAAACGACAAATTTGAGTTTTTATAAATAATGGCGTAGTTGTTACCGTTAACACTGTTGGAATACCCGGTGATTAAAATACAGTAATACGCGTTATTGCACAGTAGCACACGGTATTGTATAGTATTTTTGAAATTATTGATTCTTACGTAAGAAGGCACTACTCAATAATTGTTACAGTAATTACTGTTCAATATTTTATTTTATTGATTCAATAATTGCTACGTTGAAATTTTATATTATTGTTGTTCAATAATTGTCACTGCACAGTATTTCCCATTATCAGATCAATAATTCATATTATTTGAATAATATTATTAGATAACATTATTGGCAATGTCTAGAAAGTTCTGTCTAAGGAGAGGTTTGGTCACCTAATTGCGCGCCAGTAAGGAAAAATTTTTATTGAAAAGCCCCCTCTTTTCTGGGAACGGCCTGGTTGTCATAAATGTGATTCTGTAATATTATTTGTTAATAATTAATTATTAATTCATATGATAAGGAAATATTTATTTTATGTGGATATAAACGAGGGATATATTTTTGTGGTTAAAAATGAAGGAGTTAATGTTGAGGTTTTTATCCGTATTTTTGTCGGAATGGAGATATTAAAAATCAGGATTTTTGAGATATTTTGCGGGGGTTATAATTTTTAATCCGACCGTTGGATCGCGGTAATTTTTGGATATGTTATACATATATAAGTTGAGTATATGCCCACAAATTTTGAACCGTTAAAAATGAACGTATGATTTATTATGAATTTTACGAGATGACTGGTTCAGAAATTGTTGAATTTTCGGAGTTTATCATTTTGGTGGAAAATTATAGAATTGGTGGGCCCCACTTGTGGTTAGTGAAGAAATGTGCTGAATTATATTTCAAATGTGGTGGGTGGGAATAGTAGCAGGTAAATCCATCAGGTTGCAGGTCAAGCCTACTAAAATTTTCTTATAAATAGATGGCTAAGTTAGAATTGAAAATCACACCAGAATCAAGTTTTCCCTCTTTCTCTCTCTATATTATGAAGCATATTTTGTGAGTATTTAGATACTTTGAGAGTTTCTATTCAGTGCAAGTTTCCTTCGGCTTTGCATACCGATCAGAAGTACTGCTCTTTTGAGGTAAGGGATAGTAAGGGATAATAAGTGATTTTAAGGGTTGTTATGTTTTTCAGTTTCATAATTTTTCTGACCTTCAAAAATTCTGGAAAAATTTGAAATGATATTTTGATAAGTTTTCTTGATTGTGTCCAAAAATGGTGATTTTTGGATGTATAGATTAAGAGTTATGAATTTTATAAGAAAAAACTATTTTAAAAGTAACCGCTTATAACTTCTTGTGGTTAACTCCAAAATTGATGAAATTTTTATTGAGAGTACATGTATATGATAGGAGTATACTCTGTGAATTTCAGAATTTTTAGACAAAAGTACAATTTTTGATAAATGTCTAAATATTCGACTGTTTTGGCCATATGAAAAATAGTAAATGACTTTTAAAAATTCTGAGAAAAATATATGTTCACTATGAGACTATATTATGCTAAACTCCAGAAAAGAAATATTTTCGGAACTGATTTGGTATTTTTCATGAAAATAGTCTAGTTATAAGTAAATGAATTAAATATGTTTTGTGAAGTAAGAAAATTGAAAAATTGGATTTTATGACTTGAGTATCCTATATGAGGTATATGCAGATTTTTTATGAGGGTTTTGGTTATTGGTGATGAAATCTTATGAGTTTGGCATTTTAGAATGATTAAATACATTATTTAGTAAAGTGTAAACAATTTAAATAAATTGTTTATAAGCTTAAGAAATATTATTCTTTCAATATCATTATACCGAAATACTGGTATGAATTTTATTGTGGAATTTCTACCTTTTTGTGTCGGATTTACTATTTATGAGTTACTATTCACGAGTTACTATTCATGAGTTACTATTCACGAGTTACTATTCACGATAAAAATTGGTTTCTTTTTCTAACCAAATTATAGTTGATTTACGAATATTACTCTTGAGATTAAAACTAGATGTTGATCATATTATTTTTATTATTATAAATAACATTTTTATAACCCTAATGATGATATTTCTCTTTGACTTGAGTGTAAAGATGGGTAGATTTTTGGTATGATCATGACTATGGGTTATCTTTGGCCAGCAGTGCAAAGTTGAATCGTTGATTGGTATGATCATGACCATTGAATTTATAAGTGAATATCTTTAGCTTAAGTGCAAAGGTGAATTGATCAACATGGTTATAATTATTATTTATATAAATTCTGAAATGATTATATATTTCTTTGAGATATTAATATCTTTACCCTGTAGTACAAAGATGAAATATTGATGAATATCTTTGGCCAGTAGTGCAAAGATGAATTGTTGATGAATATCTTTGGCCCGTAGTGCAAAGATGACATGTTGTTGAATATCTTTGGCCAGTAGTGCAAAGATGAACAGATGTTGAGATAAACATGACCAACTGGTGATACAAATGAATATCTTTGGCCGTAGTGCAAAGATGAAGTTATTAGTATGATTATGAACAGGAAATGTGATTTGGTGTAACCATGATCTTTGATGTTTCAGGTAAAGATAGGTGATGAAAATTATCTTCGTCCTGGATGAGAAGAGGAATTTAGAACTACAGTTATGATTATGAGTTATTCATATGATTGTGGACCAGAATTGTTGATTGATGTTACAGGGATAAAACATTGTTGATGGATTTTTAACATGGAGAAGATAATAGACTTTATAGTCTATTTGACTCTTCTAATGGATTGCTCGTTCCGCTGCAACTATGGTTAAAATTTTTATCATTTAACATATGTTCTAAATCTCTGATTTATTATTGATGAAGGCTATTGATAATTTAATTATCTTTAGTCATGATATTCTTTACTGAGCTAGTTGTGCTCACCCTTTTGCTTCACAATTCCTTTCAGGTAATAAGAGTGTAGCTGGGTCGAGCGAGGGTAACGGGGAAATAGAACGGTGGTCTCTAGCTGTGGATGTTCTCCCGAAGCAGTATAGAAAAGTTCATTTAGTAGTTTTATTTGGTGAATCCAATAGGGTAAGGTGTACCCAACATTGGAAGGGTGGTTTACCACCATCATACAAGATGTCTAACGACATACAACCTCGTATCATCATAAGACAGGGATGTGCTCATCCACTTGCTGAGTATATCTATGAGCACTACCTATATAATCTTGGTGTTTGTTTGAAGTATAATTCACGATTAAAGACAGTGGAGATAATGATAAGTCAAGAGAAGACTCACCATTGGGAAGAATATGATAGTAATCTTCTCGTTTTTCTTTGGGGTCTATTGGGTCAACCAAGGATAATTCTATGGCCATATGATATCTATCATAACCTAGACGCATGGCCTCCCATGTACGAAGGTTTCCTTGAGCACTTCCCAAAGATTCTAGTTTCTAAAACAGTTTTTGACTGTACCTTTATGTAAGGTACCTTTGTGAGGTGCTGATACATGATGGTGTCCAATGTCACATTTGGTATATATTTGTATTCAAACTCACAACATATGTGTTGTTGTATTTTGCACGACAATTGTTGTAATAAAGTTGTAGTTGTTTTCTATACCATGTATTTGACGACTCAGAATGGGTTGGGTGGAATGGACCTATTTTGGGGTTGTCACAATGTGGAACACATAAAACATTATTTAATTGAAAAGTATTTGAAGGAGAAGAAAGAGTAGTTGAGCCGACATGAGTAATAGGAAGACCCTTACCATTTCCAATATGAACACGATCATTACCATGATATTCTTGCGGTGAAATAAGAGATTCAAGATCAGGAGTTACGTGAAAATTGGCACCACTATCTGGGAACCAGGAGACATCAGTAGAAGAGGGAGGAGGAGGAGGTGTTGATGGGATAGATGAACCAAAACATGTGTGATGGGCTACTGGAGAATTATGGGCAGCATACATTGGTGGTGGACAAAGAATTGAGTGGGAGTTATGAGGTTGGTTGAATGTAGAGGGTTGTGTATACTGATGATAGGAAAATGGAGGAAAATGATATTGGTCATGACCACGACCACGACCACGATAGGAATTACGACCTCGATTATTTCCGCCGCGACTATGATTTGAACCACGCCATGTATGATGTTGGCTGCGGAAGTGAGAGGGACATTGGGAGTTTGTGAGGTGAACAGTAGGAGTGTTTTCATGTGATATGGGAGGAGTCGAAATTGTCGTTGAGCCAAGTTGGGTTACAACACAGGTGAGATTCCGACGTGATTCCACATCAACACAAAGACCACGGAGCGTAGGAAACGGAGTGGGGTCAGCTTTAGTAGAGATGGCAGTGACAAGAGATTCAAACTCTAGTTTGAGACCATTCATAACATGAACATTGAAGTCCGCAGTAGTTACGGGACGTTCGATTGCAGCTAATTCATCTGCCGCTGTTTTGAGACGATTGAGAAAAGAGATAACAGCCTCGGTTGCACCTTGTGGACGACTTAGTTCATTATGAGGATGAAGAACATGAGATGTAGAAGTAGATGCAAAAGTAGATTCAAGAGCTGTCCATATTTGGGCAGAAGTTGTAAGACCAACGACAGTGGGAATGACAGTTTCATGGAGCGAGGAGATAAGAAGGCTTGATAGAAGATTATCTTGATCTATCCATGGTTGATAATATGGATTTGGAGATTCTTTGCTGTCAAGTTGGACTTTGGACGGAGGGCAAGGAAAGGAACCATCAAGGAACTTGAATAACGTAAGGCCTTTGAGATAGGGAACAACTTGGGTGCGCCATAGTAGATAGTTGTTATCTCGAAGTTTGAGAGTCAAGTTATGTTGTGTTGGAGTATAAGATAAGGAAGAGGAAGGTATAATAGTTGAAGGAGAAGAGGAAGATGGAAAACTGGAGGCAGCCATTGGATCGAAAAAAAAACGTTAATAGGGTAGCTCTGATACCAAGTTAAACCACAAGATTTATAAAACACTCACACACCATAATAGGTGGTGTTATCTTATATTTATATAAGGATGCTTACAATGATATTGTTACAGCTGATAAGTACAAAATACAAAGTGATAATGTAGTTACAAAAGGATAAGAATACAGGATAAATGCTAGTGATAAATGCTAGTAACAAATTATATGTTCATGAGATAATATATGGTCTAATAAAATACCACATAATTTCTTTACCATTAATATTTATTTATTATCAAATATTAATGAAAATCATCACATAATATTATAATATATTTATAATATTACAAAGTATTTTTAATACCTTAAAATCATATTTATATAATTTTTAAACAATTAAATTCATTATTCGATAATTGCTTTTAATATTAAAATATTAATATTTTCATGACAAAATATCAAAAGTTATATTTTATAACTTAAAATATTTTTATAACACTTAAATCATTTTTATATGATTTTTAAATCAAAAATTCTATTTTTCCTTAATTTATTTAATATATTTATTAAATAAACTAATTATCATTAACATTAATTAATTAATGAATTTCATCATAAAATATCAAAAGTCATTGAAAATAACTTAAAATATTTTTTAATACCATAATATAATTTTTCATGATTGTTCATGAATTAAAACCATTTTTAAATAGTTTATTTAATATTATAATTAAATAAATTAAATACAATTTATATTCTAAAAATATTAAATATTTATGAAATATACTCAAAATAATTAAAAACTATTTTTCAGACTTTAAAATAATTTTTCGGCATTTATTTAGTATTTTTAATAATTAAAATCTATTTATTTCGATTTATTAATTAAAATAATTATTTTCTAAAACTAACTGTCGCTAAAAGGCCCTATAGCGACAGACCCGTCCCTATAGGTGTTCTTGAGCTTCATGTCAGTGCTAAAGGTGTTAGGTTTGACCAAAGGTAGATCTGTGTTCATAAGGTTTTTTGGGCTTCTAATGTTTCTAATCATGTAGTATAAGTGTAATACTACAATCATGAACAAGTTCTATAGCCATAACATCACTAACCTTCAAGATCCAAGCTCTCAAAGTTACTGTCAGAGGCCTGCTGGGTTTTCTGGGTTACCCAGAAACCCAGACAGGTTCGAGTGCTCACTATGTGGCTCAAATAAATTAGGGTTCTAGTCATTAGTTAAGTGTTATGAAGGTTCAGACGTGTAGAGGGGATGTCAAGGTCCATTTTTATACAACAAGATCATCTAAACAACAACACAACTGGCAGATTAAAGCTGGTCATCCTATGTCAGAAAACGTGTTCTTCATAAATCTGGGTTTTTCCAGATTTTGTTCCAAGTATGTGGTCAACACTAGTTTGACTGCCCATTCCTTTGATTATATACAAGATCTGAGTGATGTAAGAGCATGTATGTGTAGACTACATGTCCTTCTACAACCTTAATATAACACGATGGCTAAAACATTCATATATAGCAAGATCAGACGCTTGAACAAACTTGTCAGACCACTGTAAAACATTCTGGGTTGCCCATATTTGACTTTCCGTGAACGGTCAACGACCTTTGATTGGTCATAAGTTACGATCTAGACTTGATCCGACCCTGATTCCAGTTTCAAATCATAGTCCTCATGATATAGAACAGATTCAAAACATAAAACACATAAAACATATAACACATAGAGATTTAGAGGCTCTGACATTTGACTGTCAGGCAATTTTTTTCCAGATTTCTAGATTTCTAAAAATGCTTGATTCGTGCCTCTAAGTGTTATAAATCCATGATCTATCAACCCAGATCACTTACTAACACCCTATTACACATATCTAACCAATAAATTACAACAACTAACATCAGATCTAAGGATTCCGAATTTTGATAGTTTATATCTCTTTGAAGCTTTGACCTTTAATTCTGACTTTGATCCTATTATGGGAAGCTATGATCTGATCATGTCTTACTATTCCACTCTCTCTCACTCTAGAATTTCGAAAATGAAGAGAGAGAAGGGACTTGGAGAGAATGCTAAGTAAAGTAAGTATTTCTTACTTTTTAAGTTATAAAATTTGATTCAATGTATCAATTGTTGCTAGGTGGCAAGATTGGCTGATCTTGGGTAGATATAATGCACATGGGATAAACTTTAGGCTTGATGACTCACAAGATTGGCCTTATCTTTTGCTTTGATTTTAAGAAAGGGCATTTTGGTCATTTTGCATACCATTTTAATTCTAAAATGGTCATTTGATCAAACCCTTAGGGTTTAGGGTTTGGGTTTAGGATTTGAACTCTTTAGGGTTTAGGGTTTAACTCTTAACTTGCAATTTAATTTCTAAGATTTTCAAATTTCGGTTTTTTTAAAAAATAAAATTAATATTTCTAAATTATAATTAGAATTTTCTAATTATATTAAAATTTCTTATTGATAACTTTAATCTTGCTAATTAGGATTAGTATTTCCTAATTAAAATCACTAATTTAGCAATTATGGTTAAAATGGTCATTAGGGTTTATAACCCAAAAATTAGGGTTTCTAATAGAAAAATAATTACCTAATTTTAAAATTAGATTTCGTAATTAGATTAGGGTTTACTAATTACTTAAGTTTTACCCTAAATAATCTTATTATTATTTACACTTACGCCATTAAGTTCCCAATTTAGGATTTTATACACCGAATTAGGGTTTCGAATTCTCAGAATTAAAATTAGGGTTTTCAGAACCAGTTTCTAGGGTTTCTTGTGAAACGCTAGGGTTTTCTAACCGAATGTTGACGTTCTTAATATATACCTAGGGTTTGTTACAAATATAATTTATCTGGTCAACCCTTGACCCTCAACAACATACTGTACACGTATAATAATATTTACACAGAACATAGCTATGTATACCTTAATCCTGAATAATTCATCTAAATCCTTCACAGAATTTTGTAATCCTCAAAATTTCATCTTAAAAATATCAAACGCATACACTAATTTTCTGTCTAGGTTCTAATTTTGAACCTTAAATCAATTAATTAAAATTAAAAAATATTTCAAAATTCTCGGGTTGTCATAAATACTAATAATCATTTCATATATTATTTAAATAATATATAAATCTATTTTCATGGAAAATAAATACTAAAATCATTTCAACTATAAAATTAATTATTATAAAAATATAGTTTATAATGATTAATTATTCTTTAAAAATTCATTTGTAATTATTCAGGTAATAAATAAATTTTTATTCATCACAAATATACATACTCATTACCTGACACATATTCCCATCCTTAAAATAAAATAAAATAAAAAATTATATGCAAAATGTCTTATTTATTTATATAGAAAATATCGGGTTATTACAGCCCGACGTCTAGACCACCCATAACATGAACACACTGAATAACATAAGGCCACCAAAACCGTTGACCGGCCATGACTTCATGTTTCTGGGCAGCCCAGAACATGAAGAACACGTTTGACAGCTAGTTTGCAGGCTTATATCTTGCTTGTGTGTTGAAATTTGACCTAGATATTACTTGATACTTGTAGTGTTACATTAATAATACAATATCCATGTCATAGCTTGCCCAGAAACAACATATGCAGTGAATTAATCATGGTCAAAGTAGCTACCTTTATCACTGTCTATGCATGTTCTTGAGCCTTAAGAACACCTAAGGCGACAGATTCTGTCGCTAAAGGCTATGGCGACAATTTAGTTAATTTTAATTAATTTATTTTTTAAAAATTATTTAAAAATAGAAAATAATTTCTAAAAATTACAAAATTAGTTTTAAAAATTAACTTTTAATAATTTGAATTTTCATAAATATTAGTATTTATTTGAATATTATTGATATTTAATTTATTTAATAAATACATTAAATAAATTAATTAAAATTGATTTTATTATATTAAAAATAAATTTAAATGATAATAAGGTATTTAATAATATCTTAAGTTATAAAATATAACTTTTAATATTTTAAGGCAACTTTCCTTAAATATTTAATATTAAAGATATTAGATTTATTTAATACTTATATTAAATAAATTAGTTTTAAAATGATTTTAATATTAGAAAAATTATTTTAAATGGAAATAAATAGTTTAAAAGTATTTTAAGTTATAAAGTATAACTTTTAATATTTAAAGGTAAATTTCATTAATAATTTAATATTAAATGATATTAGAGTTATTTAATAATTATATTAAATAGTTTAAAAATGGTTTTATTAAATTAAAAATCATTTAAAAAGGAAATAAATGGTTTAAAAATATTTTAAGTCATAATTAATAACTTTTAATATTTTGATAAAGAGTACATTAATATTTAAATATTAATGGTAATTATTTAAAAATAATTTTAAATATTTTAAAAATCATTTAAGGTAATAAAAATATTTTAAAAATATTTTGAGTTATTATAAATAACTTTAATATTTTGGCAATGGTTTTATTAATAATTTAATATTAATGATAGTAGAATTATTCAATATTTAAATCATTTAATAATAATTCCAGTGTTTGAAAATTCATGATAAATTATAATAATTATTTAAAAACTATTATAAGGCTATTAAAAATAATACGACTGATATTTAAAATATCTAAACGAATATTGAACTGCAGAATAGAGTTTTAGACTCGATAATTACCCGATAAAGCCGTCGGTATACCGAAATGTTTCAGAAATTGATCTGGGCTTAGATAGTTTGACTATATACGTGTTTGTTTGTGATCCTGTGACTGTTAAGCATATGTGACAATGTGATTAGGTTATGTGTTGACTGCAAATAGCAGTACTATGTGTTATGATATGTATTTCTAATCGATAGAATGATCTTATTAATGATAGGTCTCGACATAAAAGATAAAACTAAGTTGCGTAACTGTAAGCAACATACTAGGCAAGTATCTAACCTTTGCATTTACTTTATGCAATGGATATGTGTAAACCAGTTTCAGAACTCTATTGTTATTGTTATTGTTCATGTATCTATACTTTTGTCGATATTCAAATTCTTGAATTCTATCCGATCATTGGTTATCAATTCAGTATTATCGTGTAATCCAGATATATATTATGTTCGTTAATTTTTAAAATTTGTTAAACAAGTGACCTCACTTGGATAATCAGTGTATTTAATCACATGTTGATACACACTTATTGTTTTCCTGTATGTATATGTTAATTAAAAGCTATCTAAGCTATTTGACTCGGCTAGACATAGATTTAAAGATAGCGTTGAGATATGTCTTAGCTAATTATTCTGGCTAGACGAATATTTGTTAGAACTTGATAAGTTCGAGAAAAGAACTCAATTATTATTGACAGGTCGATGCCAATTGTTTCGGCTAGATCGAAAAAGTGACTAGATATTGAAATCATAGTATTTCGTTGTTATAATTCAAATTCTCATTGTAAGACTGAGAAGAACAACCTTTAATACAAAGGGAACCTATTGGTCGTATATTCGGCTATTGCGTGCGTTTAACTATTATGCATAATATAGGGTATAATAAAGATGAACACTTGTTATACTTGCAAAGGGGTATAACTTAATCTTTATAGTTATCTGATACACCAGGGTATATCAAAGCAAATCTTTGATAGTTACTCGAGAATTAAGTTCAAGATCCTTAAGGATCACTGTAAGGTTTGTAATATTCATGAACGCAATCAAATTGCATAAAATAAGCGAAAACATGGAAAAATGAGAGTTTAAAATTTTACAAACCATATACACGGATCATCCTTTATGCACAATTATTAATTAACGAAAAGATATGAAGAACAAGAATCATACCCTTGAAGATTCGAGCTTCCTCAGGTACAAGTTCACCTCCAATCATTTCGCGTTCAACTTGAATCCACCGAGTTTGGTTCCTTCCTTTGATCAATGTTAGCCACCCAAGTGTTTGAATTTTAGAGGTGATCCACCAAGAAAGAATAAAGTTTTAAGAAGATGGGTGTTTCCAAACCCTAATTTTTCTATCTCTCATAGAAAGGGGTGTACTCTCCTAACTATTGGAATTACGTATTCTATGAAAACGTTAACAATAACCGCACCCATAATAAGACTGCTCTTATTTATAGATGTGGGCAACCCTCCTTAACAATTAAGGAATTGTGTTTTATTTTAATTAATTAAATCCTTTAATTAATTAGGCTCCCAATCTTATTAGGAATAATGAATTAAACTCTTTTAATTAATTAGCCTCCTAATCTTATTAGGATATATGAGAGTACTTTTATTAATTAATTCTCAATCTCCTTTAAGAATTCAATAATAATAATAATAGTAATAATAATAATACTCCTCTTATTAATTTATATTTAATATTTCTAAAATATTAAATAATAAATATTAAGCTATTTAATTTATTCTATCACCATAGATTAAATTAAATATACTTAACTTATTATTACAATTATGCCATTAATTTCTTAAATAATTATTATTCTTTTTATGGTGTAACCCTTTAGGTTCTCCAGATTAAACCTGTTGTGAATAAATCAATTAGAACAATTATAATCTTATTTAAATAAATAAATTAAAATATTAATTTATTTAAATAAATAATATTTATTCTACAATAGGGATAAGCCTCCCTAGCGATCAACGACTTTCTAGATAATATAGATTTCAACAATAATCACAAAAGAACCTTTGAGTAAATAGTTACCATACAATTCAATCCTTTTACCATACAATGCCCTAATTAAATATAAGACATAGAATTACTGTCAAGTCTTATTTAATTTAATTATATGTATTTCGACTCTTAAATGCACAACTTCAAATAATACAAATCAGAAACTCCTTTCTAATTTCATTCTACCTTGGCCAAGGACTACTGGGTTGTCATTTATCGAATCACATAGGACATTTCTCTTCTTTTATTAGAAGCGGCAGATTCTTTATTGATCATACATTATCTCTACACGACTTATTATGCCCAAGCATACCCTTTAATATACACTAAGGGTCTTAAGGAATAAGCGAAAGTATAACTTATCATACACAAGTTACTATGATGATCTCAAGTCCAAGGATCACTTGTACTACTATCACTACAGGAATTCCTATTGACAGGCAAGTAAAACTCCATTAGGTATTCCTTAGCGAGCCATGTTCAGTGAACTTATTCTCTAATAAGCACAAACATACTTACTTTAGTGTCTCCACATAAATGATCATGAGATCAATCATCCTCATCCAATGAGCAAGCAACGTACCAATCTATCCAGATTCACTAATCCCCAATTTAGTAATCCAACGATTGGGAACTATTTTAGTTTTAAGCTTTCTAAGAATTTAGATCTCATTAGAATGATCATCATCATTATTCTAAAAGTATTGCTTAAAACTATGGGTTTATCACATATTATAAAATAGTATCATATAGATAATTAAAATCCTTTAATTAATTAATACTTTTTATTAATAAATGAATAAGATTGTTACAAAGTATATGCTTTATCATCAAACATGATTGACTTGTGTGCATACTACTTTTAATCTCCCACTTGCACTAAAGCCAATCGCCATGGTATCTCATACCCTTCTTCTCTAAGTGACGGTTATCCTGCAGTTGGATAAGCTTTAGTTAATGGATATGTGATATTGTTCTTGAGAGTCCACTATCTCTATAGTGATTTTTCATCTTTCAATGATTCTTATAATCAAATGAAAGTGCCACAACACATGTTTAGATCCAAGATGAGACTTATGAACTATTCCTAGTTCTGTAATGAACTTTTCATCCAAACAATCAACTTGCAACTTCATTTATAGCTATATACTTTGTCTTTATTACTAAACCAACAACTCTTTGCTGTTTGGAACCTTTCTAATTCACTGCACAATAATCTTCTCCAGAATATGACTGATCATCATTAGGTCTCGTATATTTCATTGCATACATGATTGTCACTCATGCGATCTCTTTTTTAGAAGTCTATGGGGACTATTAAGAGAGATACTCTCCAGGGCTCATCAACATAAGACTTCTCTTGGAGTTTGTCATGCTAAACAACTTTAGCATCAAATGAATATACGTTTCTTGGGTTAAGTCGAGCATCCTCTTGAATCTATCTATATAGATTTTATCTCCAATTAAGATACTCTTCCAAAATCGTTCATGAAGGAATGTTTAGACAATTTTATCTTTACTGATTGTAGTATTAGTATGTCATTCCTTATCCGTAGTATATCAATATATAATACCATGAATGTCACGACGCTCCCACTGACCCTTTTGTACACACTAGGCTCATTATTGTTTTTGATAAAATCAAACTCTTTTGATTGTCTCGTCAAAATGGATGTTCCATATTTGAGAAGCTTGCTTCCATCCATTTCTCTGAGTGTCTACAACTCTTACCTCATTGTATGTAACTGGATCATCATCTTCTATGATGCGTACCTCATCATCATCATTTATGATGAATCCATACCTCCCAGGTATCTTCGATACTATTCCAGATATAAGATTCGGTTGTGGTACAATAGGTCTATTTACAGTTTCCTCTTATTTGACTTATAGTGTTTTGTGGTTCTTGAACTCTTCAAGATCTATTATCCTCCCACTAGCCCTTTTAATGATAAACACCTTTATCTTAGAAGGAAGCGTGTTTCACAACAAAAACCTTATGCTAAGTAGGATTATAGAACATTTATCCTAAACTTACTTTAGGATGTCCCACAAATCTGTACTTGTCAAATCTTGTCCCAAGCTTATCCTTTGAAATCTTGTCACATAAGTTGGACAACCCCTTATCTTAACATACTTAAGATTAGGAATCCTCCCTGTCCATAACTTTTATGGAGTCTTGGGGCCGGATTTTGAGGTTACCTTTTCGTAAATATGTAGCCATTTATAGGGTATGACCTTAGAGGGATACTGGAATGTCGGTAAAATCATTATGGGCTATACTATGTCCAACAAGGTACGATTTTTCCTTTCAGATACATCAATTAATTATTGTGTATCAGGAGGCGTTCATTGTGAGAAAACTATTTGAGATGATCTAGAAACTTATTGCACAAGTATTTATTCCTTAATCTAATCAAAGAATCTTAATACTTTGCCAATTTGTTTCACTTTTGAATTCTTTAAACCTTTCAAATAATTCACACTTGTATTTCAGCAAATACATATATTCAACTCTTTGAATGATCATCTCCTTTTCTTATACTAGTTTGTTCAATTTGCAAAATTATTTTTCACGTAAGTCAAGTATACAAAATTCATTAAGTAATATTCCAGTTCTATACAAAATATTGTTATTATAAATAGAACAACAATTATTCTTAAATATAATACCAAAGATTTCATTGTCCAATAACAAAATAGAAATAATGTTTCTAACAAGAACTAGAATACAATAACAACTTATTGACTTAATAGACTTGCCCGTAGGTAATGCTAAACAATAAGTACCTATGGCTAATGTAGTAACCTTTGCTTCATTTCTGACATAGGACTACTTATCTTTGTTTAGCTTTCTAGTTCTGCTTGGTCCCTTCATAAATCTATATTTATGATAACCAAAGTCGGTATCCAATACCCAAGTAGAACCTTGACTTAAAGAAAAATTTATTTTAATCATGAACAAAATTATATTTGTAACCGAAACCTCACTAAGCTTCTTTTGGTTAGCCTCTGCAAGATGCTTCTTGCAGTTTCTTTTCTAGTGTCCTGACTTATTGCAATGGAAGCAAACTCATTTGCTATCCATATCAATTTGGATTTTATTATCCTTTTTTTGCCTTTTCTATTTACCTTCTTTGAATCGTTCTTCTTTTCAGAAGATCTTTTGGCCCCTACAAATAAGACATGATCTTTCGTGGTTGGAAAGTGACTCTAAACATTTTTCAACATGTTAAGCAAATCAGTGAGGCTGATATCTAGCTTGTTCATATGAAAAATTCATAACAATTGTGAAAGGAGTCCGGGAGTGAGTGTAAGATCAAATCTTGGCTCAACTCTCCATCCATGACAAAACCTATTGTCCTAATTGTTCAATGAAATTGCTCATGTTAAGGACTTTTGTCTTTACTGTAGTGTCATTGGTCATTCTAGATCAGAAGAGCTCCTTAGATATCTGATATCTATCAGTCCTACTTTTTCCACCATTAACTACTTGATGTGCAGAAATATAGTAGGAGCATCCATAGTTTTATGCTGACGCTGAAGCACGTTACTCATGGATGCGAGAATGATACATTGAGCCAACTGTGCATCATCCTGCCACTTTTTAAAAGTAGCAATCTCTTCCTCAGAGGCATTGTCTACAACCATTGCAGGGATAGACATATTAAGGACATAAGATAGCTTTTCAGTCATGAGAACTATTCTCAAATTCCTTAACCAATTCATTTAATTCGGTCCGGTTAAATAGCATCTAATATGCTTCACAATGATAGTAATTTAGACATTGTAAAATTATATAAATGAATTTGTAATTAACAATATTTTAGCATTACTTTTATTAATTACCAAAATAAATTAGGTCTTGTTTTAAATTGGTATCTCCCACTATTTTTTCAAACTATATTATCCTTAATATATATAGTTCGACA